>CM060931.1:222894282-223519282 GCA_030765085.1 Allium cepa
CACTCAAAAACATCTATACGAGCAAACATGGACCAGAAAACAATAACAAAAGAAAAGAGCAAGGAGCAATGTTACAACACATTACATACACAAAGCAAAAACAAATAAAAGAAAAAGAAAAAGAAGCCTCTAAGACAAACTTCTCGAAATAGGAGCAATCGAGAATGGTAGACATCAGATCTAAAAAATGGATTCTAATGCAGCGACATCCAACTCGGCGACTCTACCCAGAGATGCTCAAGGAGGACTGAAGGTGGATAGGAGATCTGTTGCAATGTTAATCTCTTCTAAGATAAGTATCATCTAATTGTTTAGCTTGTTTGGCTGTAATTGGTGTGAAAGTAGGAATTTACTATCTTGAATGATGAGTTTAAGCCTCAAGTTAACCTGAAATTCGATATCTCTAAACATTTGATTGTTACGCTCAATCCAAATATTTCATAAAAGAGTAGTAAAAATGATGTTGATAATTCGATTACTTGAAGTATGATTGCTCCGAGCTTGAATTATATTATCCAAAATGTTGTGGAGTTTGATGTTATTTCATATACAAATCTTGAGTTTAAACATAAGTTCCTCTAATAAGTTTCTCGAGTAGGAACAGTTGAAAAAGAGGTGATCTCTGTTTTCATCATTATTAGAACATAGAATGCAAGATTGATCTATATTAGGAGACCATTTGTTTATTTTTCTTTGGTGCTTAAATATAATGAATAGCCAGTAAGGAACATATAGACATCTTCCGGGCACAACCTTTGTCCCAAATCACCTTTGCCCCATCATACTCATTGTGTCTGCATCTAAAGTGATTCCAGGCTAATTTATTTGTAAATTTGCCTCGATTGTTAAGGGTTCAATACCAAAAGTCTTGCCTAACATTATTATAAATGTAATATTGTTAACTGTTTGGATAGGCTAAGTAGGAATGTAGGGTAGCTATTGTTTCCATCTATTTCAGTAATTAGCATGGACACTTTATTATGACATCCACCAAAAATAGCCATGGAATTCCATCCATAAATATCGATAAGAGAAGCATCATTGAGCCAAGGATCAAACTAGATATCAGTGTTGTCTCCATTGGAAATTTTTCTGTCTATAATACCCTTGCATAATTGTCTGGCTCTTAAAATAGTCTTCCAAGTGTGAGAAGCATTGTTGTTCATATTGGCTGTCCAAAAATAGTATTGCTACAGTATTTATTATGAATCCTCTTAGCCCTAAGAGAATCACCTTTAATATAGTTCCATAGAAGTTTGGCTGCATTGGCTTTGGTAATATCATCCACTTTCCTTATACCAAACCCCCATTCACATTTTGTTTTACACACTTCATCCCAGCACATTTTGTGAATTTTAGACTTTCATAAAAAATTAGCGCACAATTAGTTTATTTTTTGTATTACTGCAGTTGGAAGTTGTGTAATCTGTAGCCAGAAATGAAGCATAGGGTGTATGACAGTTTTTATGAGCTCAACTTTGCCACTAATATTAAGAAATCTGTTGCTCCACTGGCTGAAATTCTTGTTAATTTTGTCAATAAGGCATCCAAAATCTTTGATTTTTAATTTGTTATTGGAAAGAGGAATGCCCAAATACTTGATGGGAAGATTACCAGCATTAATTTTAAGTATATCAGTAATATGCTTCTCATGAACTTCCCCTTTACTGAAGAATAAAGTAGACTTATTTGAATTTAAATCGAGACCAGTTAAATTCCTCATTTGTTGAAAATTTTGATGAATAGTTTCGACATTTTTAATGGAGGATTTAACTAAATTAAGATATCATCTGCATATAGTAAATGTGTAACCATTGGTCCAATTTGGTATATGGGGGTGATACTACCTTTTAAGAACTCCATATCGAAATTAATGGTGAGAAATTCCATAGAAATCAAAAAAAAGAAATGCGAGAGAGGGTCACCTTATCGCAGAGCTCTCGAGCTGTTAGTGAGACCATGAGGGGAACTATCAACTAAAACAGAAAAGGAAGGGGTAGAGATACATTTGTAAATGAGGTCAGGAAATGATTATGGGAACCCTATCAAAATTAGCATGTGATGAATAAATTCTCTACTAATAGTGTCATAAGTCTTATGCAGGTCAATTTTCAAACATAAATTGTTGGAATTTTTTTGTTGAAACCTCTCACCATTTCCTAAGCTAATAGGAAATTTTCAAAAATAATTCTACGTGGAATGAAAGCATATTGATTGTGAGAGATTAGGTCATTCATATAAGCTTTCATTTGAATGCATAGAAGATTGGCTAATATCTTATATGAGACATTACATAGAGATACAGGCCTAAAATCTGACAGATTCACCGCATTTGGAATTTTAGGAATAAGGAAAATAAATGTATGGTTGATTTCTCTTATGATTTTTCCGGATTGAAGAATACCATTCATTGCATTCCATAAATCATATTTAATCTGTTCCCAATGTACCTTGTAAAACTTGGAATTAAAACTATCTGGACCAGGGAGCTATTATCACTAATTTGCATTATAGCTTCTTTAACTTCCTCTAAAAGAAATGGTGAACACACTTTAAGTCATGCTTTTTCTATAAGAATTTTCTTGCAAGTTATGTTAGGGAATTAAACTGCGGCTTGAAATGACTAAAATAAGTTAAAGAAGTAAACATAAGCTTCGTGAGCAATTTTCTCTGATGCCGATGACCACATGCCCCTATCATTGACAAAAAATTGACTCCTTGAATTAGTTCTACATTTGTTAATTTGACTGAAAAATAAATTAGATGGTTTATCCCCTTTAACAAGCCAATTTACTTTCATTTTTTCTCACGATCCATTGCAGTGTATCTCGTGATGTTATGTAACTGCTTATAGTTGGTGGAATAGGTTTCTATAAGAACATTATTAAAAGGGTTGCAAACCAGCTTTTGATAAATATCATTATTCTGCTCCTTTAATTGATCAGCCACAAATTGTAAATTATTTTTATTTCTGGTCCGGGTCTTCAGCGATGCTTTCACCATTTTCAGCCTGCATATCAACATGGGAAGAGGATTACCATTGCAGTTTTGATTCAGAGAGATATAGGTGGAGGAGTGATATCCCATTTGCAAGTGCCAGGAGTTCTTATACTTAAAAGTATGTTCTTTTTCTTTATGATATGAGTAAATAAACTGATCATGATAGGGGTATGGTCACTCATCAGTGATTACCAAAATAGACACCAAAATGATCAAATTTGTCTGTCCATAAATTGTTTCCAAACAAACGGTCTATCTTACTATGAATGGAAAATAAGTTACCTCCTCTCCATTTGGAAAAGTTGCCTGAGAATCGTGGTTCCATAGCTCAGATAAAATGACACAATCATTAAATTCGTGGTCTCCAACAAAGTTGAATGTGCCATTGTTCATTCTTTCATTCGGAGATAAGATAGAGTTAAAATCACCCGCTACAAGCCACGGTAAATTAACTCTCTTAGATTGTTCAATGACGTAGTTCCACAAATCTTTACATTGCACTACCTCGTTAAATGCATATACTATTATGCACATAACACTAATATCGTTAGGATTATGAAGAATACAAAATATGAATTGGTCATTTGTGTGAAGAATAATATTGGACCATTGAGAAGGGTCCTAAACAATGTTACAAGTTCAAACCCTATTCGAACAAAAAAATTACATTTTTCTTTATGTTTTTCCGTTTATTTTTTCCAAACTACATTGAACTTTCGAATTTAATATAGAGTTTATATACACATGCATTGTACGTGCCAAAATATTTTAACAGGCATACACACATATAATTGTTAGATATAATATTTATTAATAATTGAAATAGAAGCGCAATCTTTTGGTCTGACCATCAAGTTTCGAAAATTACGCATGAATTTCAATGAAAAATAAGATTGAATATTTGTGCTTTTTTTAAATGTGTTAAAACATATGCAGTTTGTAGAAAAACAACTCACACGCGAAGCGCATGCCATAATGCTCGTATTGATTGATCAAATGGATTGATATCGACTGATGTATGTAGCCCAATTTCGTCCAATTCTCATGTGTTGCCCTGTACATGATTAACAATGAGCTTTGTATGCATTCCTTCATCATTTTTAATAGCAATACAATCGACTAATTACTTGTGCAAAATCACGGATAACACTACCCCCAATGTATGTCTCTGCGAATATGGAGTTGTTGTTCAAAGACACGTGACTAAATCAAGTGTAAAATAGATTTTTCCATCACTCAAGTCGTCTCCATGGAAATTCGGGTCTTTTAAAAAACATTTCTTTTATGCATATTATGGAGTCAAACATTTCCAATGGATAAAGATTCCAGATTTCTAACGTCCAAAAAAGCAAATTTTGCTTTTTTCCTAGTAAGAAATCCATTAGTCCTTATGTAAGTTGATGTACATAATTTACCAAATTCAACTGTAACATTATGTTTAAAAATTACTTAGGAAAATGTGAAAAATTACAAATTTCGTGGACCAATGTCGATCTATGTTGGAAACAATGTTTGATCTTGCTGGTTGAGTTGCGTACGTTATCGCTTTCTTTAAGACATTCCGCCGCTCTACATAAAGTTGTTCAAGGCAAAGGTAACTTTTGATTTGAACTTTTACGTGCCGAGTAAGATTCAGATTATGCTAGAATCTCTTGAAATTTATCGCCGACATCGAATCATATGCAATCTTTCTAGGGTACAATCTAAAAGCCCATGTGTTTATGATTATGCACATCTATCCTGGTATAGTAAACGCTCTAGGAATTTAGCTCATAAACTTCACAAGAAACGACCTTATTTCAACATTCACACAGATGAGCCTATCAAGAGTTCTCCTGTAGCTAGGTACTCCACTCCACATGGAGTATATAACTCATTGATGTTGAAACTGGATCAGTGAATATGGAGTGTGCTTTGTTCAAAGACAAGGGATTAAATCCTAGTTAAAATAGACGTTTCCATGACTCAAGCCATTTCCATGGAGATTTAGGTATTTTAAAGAACGTTTTGTTATGCATATCATTGAGTAAAACATTTCCAATGGATAAAGATTCCATGTTTCTACAGTCCAAAAAAAATCATTTTTTTCTAGTGAGGAATCCATTAATCTATAAGTTGATGTCCATAATTGCTAAATCCAACTATAACATCATGTTTAAAAATTACTTAAGAAAATATAAAATATTACAAATTTTGTGGACCAATGTCAATCTATGTTGGAAATAATGTTCGATTTTGCTGATTGAGTCGCGTACGTCGTCGCTTTCTTTCAGACGTTCCGCCTCTTTTCCCAAAATTATGAATGGAAGACTAGAAGCAGCATCACCTCCAAGGTAAAACAGTCGATTACAGTTTTCACTAAACCTTTGTACCAAGATCAAAGATCAGAATTTGCAACCTTAGATGATTAAATTATTACTCGTTTAAAAAAAAAAAAGTGGAATGGCTGATAAAAGAAACGACGGAGAGATGGTTGTTTTTTGTTCTTTTTTGTTTTGTCTATCATCGGTTAATAGATGGAAAATTGAAAGAGCGCTTATGTTTTAGTAGGAAAAATATCGAACCATTAAAATATTTTATTGCCCGTTTATTATTGAATAAACGGATATGAAAATTGAAATTATAAAATGTTTTATGATTGAAAAAAAGGTTAAAATTTTGTACCAATAATTTAAGTGTGCACCAACCCAACACCACCCAGCCCACCCGGAGTCGGGATGAGTTGGTCAGTCGATCGACACACGTTTGGTAATACATTTCAGGTATATGGACGACATGATCAACATTTGTTTTAGTGGGCTTAGAGGATTATGTGTTATATATATATGGAGTTTTTATGTATACCAGTATGAAATTGATATATTAAATTTGATTCAAAGTTGTATATTACTATTTATCACATTATATTGAGATTGACATCATCTGAGGTGTATTAACCTTTATAATATGTAATATTATATGTTATCGTAGTGATTCTGACTCTGTATTCACTGTATACTTTTGTATATTGTGTATTGTTCTACCTTGGAGGCACATGTGTTTACCGCTTTGTGCCGATACTATGTACATATAGGTAAGTAATTACTTATTCGATGTTTAAATACGTATAAGTATGAGCCTAAGAGAATATTTACGTGTGTGCCCCTTGTTGCCTCATTCTTCATACCATCTAATATTATTACTCGATAAAGCTCTTGGATAGTATAGGTATAGAGATGTGGTGTTTCATCCAAAGTACGTCTCCTGAATATGGAGTGTGCTTCGTTCAAAGACAAGTGATTAAATCCCGGGTAAAATAGACGTTTGCATCACTCGAGCCTTCTCCATGGAGATTCAGGTCTTTTATGCATATCATTGAGTTAAACATTTCCAAAGGACGAAGATTCCAGATTTCTGAAGTAAAAAAAAATTGTTTTTTCTGGTGAGAAATATATTAATCCATAAGTAAGTTGATGTTCATAATATATCAAATCCAACTGTAATATCTTGGTTTAGAATTACTTTAGAAAATGTAAAAAATTACAAATTTTGTGGACTAGCGTCTGTCTATGTTGGAAATAATGTTCGATCTTACTAGCTGAGTCGCGTACGTCGTCACTTTCTTTAAGACGTTCTGCTGCTTTATCTAAAGTTGTGCAAGGCAGATTGGAAGCAACACCTCCTCCAAGATAAAACAACCGAAGTCAATGGATTTGTTGAAAAAAAAGGCTAAAAGCTTTTAATTCAAGCTTAAAATGTATATGTAGTTCACAATGGTTTTATGCTATTTTATAGGATTATCAGGTAATGATCATTTGCCTTTATGATGTTGCTTTCAATTTATCTGACGATGCTGACACGGTTTGATCTTTTGTTTAATTCATTTGTCATTGCTTTAATTTTTGTTGAGAACAATTATAGTTGAAGGAATATGTGATTGCTGATGCATTAGTTAGAATAGTTGGTGCTAGCCTGAATTTATTTTTGCCTCTTTATTTTCATTGATTATGATTGTATACGGCATGTCAAAAACTGCAATAGTGAGAACTTATTTTGTTCGCACTATGCATATATTAAATCAAGTTAGAAGTGAAGCCGCATCTGAATTAAGAAAATTTCACTTGTTGCTTAGAATGAGAAGCACCAATTGAATGTTAAAAGCGTAATACAGTTGGCATTCATTACGTTTGATAAGTTTATTTAATGTTTTAATCTTAATAACATATGGTTGATTGACAGACTGAGTAGAATTGAGAGAATGTTCTATGGAGTAGCAAAGACTAGGAGATTAGAGGTGATTATTAGATTGACTGAAATGAAGGATGATGAGATTCAAGAAAAGAATTCGGTAATGTTGAGTTACCTTGATTACATTATATGGTATTTCTTAGCTGCTAATTTGTTAACAAATATTTTCATGTGAAAATTTTCTTTATATAAGAGTTTAGTGGTGAGAATTACATATAAATATGTGCATTTATCAATTTCTGAATATGATGGAGCATGTAGATCGATACAATGAACAACAAAACATATAAAAAAAATACACTATATTTCTATTGTAAACATGCAGAGCACGTGCATGCATTCCCGACCTGATATATATCTTGATAACTAACCAATGTTAGGCAAAAGAATGCAATAATGATATAAACCAATGCAAATCTAATATGGCCCCGTTTTTGCAACGAAAAATTCAGTTACTTCAATATTTGCTGTTGAAACAGAAATGAAAAAGGCAGTTGCTAACGATCTGAATTCATCACTCCTGTCCTTATGAGTGATTTATATGCGATATAGAAAAGAATGGCGCAAGATATTTTGTGATTCAGGTTTATTTTGCCGCTTTATTTTCTTCTCATTTTCAATTTGCAATATAAATTTAAATCAATGAACACGTAGGGTTTCGAGTCTTTAGCTTCTTGGCAAACAAATCTTCTTTTCGAACCTGTTCGATTTGAGGTAACTTAGTTAGGTAGCATTTGTTTCAGATAAGAAGTCTGGCTATTGAATTACATTTGTCAGCTTTATTGTTGTAATATAATATGTATGAGTTAAGAACTTCAATTTTAACAATAGGGATTTGATATGTTTGTACATAATCTATGAAGCTGCCAAAGGCATATATGACCAAATACTTCCTGATATCAATGCTCACTTAATTAGACGCTTGAGACAGCCATGCAACTCTATGTTTTACTAGACATTCCTTTGGTGGAAGTCTTGATTTGCTCATTAGCTTAATGTTGCTTATACGAGAAGAGGTACAGTTATCTTCATTATTACATGCAATCACTTTCGATGCACCAAGCATTATGTGTAGGGGTGATTATTTGCTTCAAAGGCTCGGATTGCCTCGACGTCACGTGCAAGCTATTATATAACACAAGGATATCGTTTTTCAAACTTTTTTATGCAGTTAACCTGATCATGTTGCTAAGACCCTGAAAGCCGCCAGCTTAGTTAATTTTATTATATACGTATGATTTTTTTTTCAATTTTATTGCTAGAATAAAATTATAATTTACGTAACAAAATCGCTTATACAAAGCTTTTAACCCTTCCATCTACATATATCGATGCAGGTCTCAAGCCTGAGATAAGCAGGAGAGAAAACGATTGCTACAACTGTATTTTATTTCTTACAGATTACTTACATGGTACTATTGTTGACATCAACTATGAAAAATCATAGAGAAAATTTATTACATTAATTTAAGTTTTACGAATTTTTTTTACAATATTAATGTAAAGGAAATTTTAAAATATATATGTTAGCATCAAGTAGTTTTATACACTAGCAAGTATAGGGGGAAGTGAGTATCATGGGAAGTCCGATTCTCTATGTAATAATACCATGGTTTAATACTTGTTAAAATAGAGATGATGCAACATTTTTAAGATTCAAATTACTGGAAGCACTAATTTTAATATTTATTACATTTCTCTGGATATTCATGTAATAGTTGAGTACTTTCTTTACCTGTTCGATAATTTTCTAAAATAACTTAGTCTCATTCACATTTTAATAAACGATTAATTTGTGCATGCATACGCGCACAGAAAAACAACATTGCGTACAATTCAAATTTATTTTCTAACAAAAAAAACCTTACACGTGGTTTAATATCAATTCCTTCCACTAACATGTATTGCACGTGCCAAAGTACTTGTGTGTGTAATTTTGAATATTTATTTTGCAATAAAATAAGGTATTTTGAATAAGTTAGTAATTTTGAAATTCAAAATTAATTTTAAATATCAAATTTGTTTAATTAGTAAAATAGGTTAAAAACAAATGTGGATCTAGGATAAAAAATGTATACCAATATTAGAAGACAAACTCAGGATATACATCATCAAATTATCATGCAAAACGTCCGAGTTAACCAGAATTTATCAATCAAACTTCGAATTTCTATTTTCATTTTTCGTACAAATTAAATGGTAAAATTAATCAGACAACCACTGGATATTAGTATCAAAACATAGCCATTCCGTAAAGGAGTAGCATAATATGTTTAATACATAGCTTAGCTATTCACGTATCTAAATAGTATAAGGAAACAGACATACGTAAATCATAACAACTTGGTAGAAACATCTGGAAATACACTTCATTTTCTTTTTCAAATTATGTCCTGATCAACCCCTTTGAATCTTTACCTAAATTTCGTTGCCGTCGGGTATTGCGACGGATTTTTTCCAAGACAAATGATTGGGAAGTGGAAGACGGAAGGAGTGGGCGATTTCGCGTGACAGGTCCGAAGCAGGGATGCGGTCCGTCTGTTCAGAGGGATCGAATTCCACGTAGTTGGTGTTGGAATTTTTGGAAGGTAGTTTACGAGCGTGGGATTGGAGGAGGAGAAGGAAGAAGAAGACGGAGAGGAGGAGGGAAAAAGCAATGGCTTTAGGAGACATTGTGAACGTTTTTTTATTTTTAATTCTGGGAGAAATTAGTTGACATTGCAGAAGGGGAGGTAGTTGTTGTTGGAAACAGGTACGCCACCCAATATTGATTGGCTGGTCCGACCCGATAACTATGATCCACTACAAAATTAGCCCATCAAATAGTAAACGATAGTAGCTTCAAAACAAATCCGCACGTTGGCTCAAAATTTATATCTCGGGCGCAAATTTTAGTAGTTAAGAACATAAACTAGATTGTTTTATTAAATTTGTCATGCATGATAGAGGAAATAAAGAGGATTAGCAAGTCGACCTTTTGTCGTTAAATATTCCTGAAAGATAAGCATATATATAATAAGATGCAAGGAGGGATATGGTCGGATAGAAGAATCTGCAAATGTGAAAGAAGTCAATAGAGTATTCTTATGCATCAAAGTATAAAGCATATAAGGAGATGGTGGCAAAAGATATGGTGAAACACATGAGAGCTAAGCCTATATAATAAGAAGCCTCAGTCTTCTGTCTGGTATTGATCAAGAGCAGAAAATAGACAACAGCAAGCAACTAAAAGGAAGTGGTTGCACACTCTCCCTCAAAGGCTTCCGACCTGGATTGTCTAATATTAATGGTTGGGAGCCTTCTGCAGGGAGATTGATAAACCACTTTCTTTTCTCAGAGTAAGAATACAATATTGAAATTCATTCCCGATCCTTTTCTCATCGTTTGCATGTTTTAGAATGGTAAAAAATGTATAATTCGTAGTACCATTTCATCATTTTGTAATATAATTTGGTAGCATCTTTTTAGAAGTGTGTAATAATACTACTCTACAATATCACTGTTTGTGATTTTTTACATAAATTAAATTACATATATATTTCTTTGCGTAACGCTACTAAATATCAACATTTTTTGAATTAAAGTAGCAATTTCTAAATTGTAGTATTTTTTCTTTTTTTAAACTGTAGTGTCAGTTTATATTATAACTTCTTTTTAAATTTGTGTAGTAATGATACTTGTTTCTTAATAAATATAGTTATGCATATTTCTGATTATGATGCTATATTAAAGTAGCATTTTATGAATTGTAGTAAAAGTTTCTGAATTATAATGACATTTCTAAAATTGCAGTAGCGGTTTATAAATAATTATATGTAGCTTTTTTTCAGATGCGGATAGTAATAATACAGTGTAGTAACTTTTTTTTTTTTTTTCAATAAACATGGTTACGTATTATTTTTGTTTGTAGTGATACTTTATAGTAGCATTTCGTGAATTGTAGTAGTGGGTTGTAATAACTATTTTTTTTAAAAGTATTAGTTTATAAACAATTGTAGTTTCATTTTAGATGATGTACATATCATATCTCATAATATCATGTTGTAGCAAGATTATGAATTATAGTTAAATTTTTGTGATCCAAATTACTTATTAGATAAATTCTTCCATTTTAAATGATTTTCAGGTATGATCAATAACATGTTTATTCAAACAATATCATGTAATATACCTTCGAAGTTGAACAAATGCTACCTTCTCATTTTTCAACAAGACATCCATACAATATAATCCTATAACAGCACATTTATTAGAATTCATTTATTCAGCAGCACCAACCATATATATTCTATTGGCACACACAAACTTAATCCATCATTTATCTCTCGTTATTACCACTTGAAGCACATTTGGTGGAACAACTAGCAAGGCAACCTGTCAAGAAAAATAACAATAACGAAAAGAATATTCAAATGCTTGCATTTTCATCCATCTCTAATGATACGTACGGTTTTCATATATACAAAAGAAAACAATACCCGAATGAAGAACATGGCACCTTGATTTAGCGCATTTGTCCATGCAAAAACATAAACAAAATTGGGGGACACATCCTCATGAACTGTTTTGGTTTTAAACCTACACCCCCCACTACAAGAACGGCACCAGTTAGCGACGGCTTTTAGCCGTCGCCGGCCGTCGCTATATTTGTCGTCGCCCAATAGTGTAGCGACGGCTCCGTCACCAAAATAGCGACGGCTAGCGACTGCAAATGTGCCACGTGGAAATTTTTCCAACGTCTAAATGCCGTCGCTAGTCGTATCTCGCCGTCGCTAACCTGCACCATTTGACCGTCGCTAGCCGTCGCTAATCTGTGCAATTTGGCCGTCGCTAGCCGTCGCAAAACTGGGTAAATTTTCAGTGCACATGCACAGCCCATATACACCTCAACCAATCTGAACCAAACAACCACTATACACTATAGTCATCAAGTATAACCATCATATATCCATCATATAACATAACTATACATTCAAACAATATAAAATCCAACCAAATCTCATTTTCAAATCTAATAATCGGAATATGTAAATAGTAAGCTGAAATTTCTACATAATATCCCGACATATATATACATAATATCCAACCAAATCCATCAACTAGAAGTCATCAAAATATATGTACATAATATCCTAAAATATATATACACCATACCAACCAAAATGTGTATATACCAAACTATCAGCAAACAAACATACCTACTCCTCGCCATCGCTGTCGTCCTCTCCAGGCATCCTCCCATGCTGTTGCAAATAGGCCGCAATCCGCTCATCCAGCTGTTGCTCAAAGAAACTCTTCCTCCAATCATTTATTTCTTCAACCGTCGCCCTCAACTGAGCAATCTCCGCCTCTTGCTGCGACCTCCTGTATGCACTCTGCATTCTCATGGCCTATAAAATAATTCATAATTATTTATATGTTAGTATATATATAATATTATTAAAATTGTTAAACTATTCATATGCATGATTAAATTTATATATTAGTACATGTCAAAATTTACCTCCATATTTCCATAGCTATACAGTCGACTGGTCCGAGAAGGCGGGTCAATAATAGCATCCCAAATATGGTTCTCCTCCTCTAACGTAAGCTCTTCCCGACCAGTGGACTGTGCTACACGAGCCCACTCTGCTTCGTACCTCTCATGCGATTACAAACAATTGTTTTACACGATAAAAAGCGAATTTCAAAATTTTGAAAATAAAATAAGACAAAATATTGTTATTAACAGTAAATTAATTTACCATTACGGATTGTGATTTGTCATCCGTCCACTCGTACGAAACATTGCCCTCTTCGTCGGTCCTCTCCAAGGCATGTGTGGCCTTGAACAGCTCGGCCATAGTGGGCTCGCGGTTGTATCTTGCCGCCTGAAAATATATAAATATTATTGCTAATCTGATTATAAAATATTGTAATAAAATGTAAACACAGTTTATAAATTTAATTACCAGCTCTCTCTTATGCTCCTGAAAGGATTTGGAGCCACCACGGTGCAATGCCGAATTTTTATTCCTGTTTGCCCGGTTCCGCGCAGATAGCTCCTACAAATTAAGATAAATTATCACGTATATATCTTGCGAGATTTATATTAGATTTAAATAACAAAGCAAACATATATTACTTACTTTTACTGCCGGACTGTCCCAAAGCTGAAGAAAATCATTCCATACACCCTCGCCCATCCAGTTTGGTTTTTTCCCTGAATTTTTGGCCTTGGACAGTGTATCCCTGTAATTTTTTCTCATTCGTTTGTTCCAGTGATTTAAAAAAATGTCCAAGTCATCAGGGTCGGCGCGGACTGCAGCCTGTAAATTTTAAGTTATAAAGATTATATTAATTTACAACTGAAATTCAAACTACTACTTACAAGTAAATCCGCTTGTATGGCGTTCTTGACATGATGGGGGATGTCGCCCCAGCGAGGCCAACAACCATGCATCCGGCTCTGAAAAACCTTCCTTGAAACCTGTAAAATATAATCTGATGGCTCCACCTCAAAGCCACTGCAAAAGTTATGATATACATGTTTAGTGGATTTTAAAACTTATACTTTAAACACCCAGCACTTCTAGGAACAACTTCTGCAATCGGACGTAAGTCCGGTGCAGTGCCACTACCACCTGCACCGGGAGATGGGGATGGCGTGCCACCACCACCTCCACTCTGTCTCCTGCCAGACATATCTGCTATAGAAAAACAATATCATCACAGAACAATTATACAAATTCACTACTACATATCATGTTTCAATCACTTTCACAGAAACAATTATAAAAATTTACTAGTACAAAACATGGATAAAAATTATATAAATAATCATCACAGAAACATAATAGAAATTCACTACTACATAGCATGTTTCAATCACTTTCACAGAACAATTATAAAAATTTACTAATACAAAACAGGGATAAAAATTAACTAAATGATCATCACAGAACAATTACAGAAATTTACTATTACATCGAATGTTTCAATCACTATCACATAACAATTATATCAATAACGATCAGTCTTCATCGTTTTCTGATTCAGATTCAGTCTCGTATTCTATCTCATTTTCTTCGGTACTTTCAAATGCATCAAATAGGACGTTCGATTCATCATTCAAAGGCCCTACATCAATATCATCAGTTATTATTATTTCTGTATTTGATTCAAGATCGGCTTGATATGCTGCTTCATCTGGAATATTATTTCCATCAATCGTAAACCTTGGTTTCGTTTTGAAAACAGCGGACCAATCCGCTTTATCTTTTTTCAAAGATGGATACGAAGCAAAATAAACTTGTAACGCTTGCTTGGCTAACACAAAAGGATCGTATTTATAGTAGTGTGATGTATGCCTTATTTCAATAAGTTTGTACTCTTTATGCACGTTGATTCCGGAACCAGGAACGTTACTGAACCAATTGCACTTAAATAAAAAAAACATTTTCTAAAGGTTCAACATAATATGTCAATTCTAGAATCTGTGTTAAGACGCCGTAAAAATCTTTTAAATGCTCATCTGGATCATCACTGCCTTTGACAAATACCCCGCGGTTATATGTTAATTTTTCAGCACCGTAATCTGTTGGGTGGCATGTGTCATTTTGCAGCTTATACAACTGCTGTAAATGCAGCTTCCGTAAGGTTGAATTTTGATTTCATAGTTATGTATTCGGCGGTTACCGAAAGTTCGGTTCCGCTTTTACATCCATCCCACAACGGCCTCTTAGAAGAATCCAACAAATCGTATATTTTTTTAGCTCCCGCAGTCGGTTCTTCTTCGACATTTTCGTCTTCATCGACAGCTTCCGTTGTAGGAACCATTGATCGTGCTGCATCATCCACCATATTTTCTATCGGATTCGTCATCATATTACCGTCCTCTAAAACTTCAGTATTCGGTGTAGGTTCAACAAGTTCTCCATGACGATCCCAGAAATAATAATCAGGCACGAAACCATATTGATACAAATGTACTTCAACTATATTCGGTTTCCAATGCTTCAAATGTTGGCACTTACTACACGGGCAACGAATTTCTGTATAGTTTCGGTTATTAGATTTAGCAAATCTAATAAATTCCTATACACCGTTGTAGAAATGTTGCTTTATTGATCCTTTCTTTCCAGTTCTGACTTCATACATCCAAGTACGGTCGAGAAAATAATTGAACATTTTTCCTGATTTGAAAATGTATGTTAAACAATTTAAATGATTAATTTACAGCCATTCTCCATTGTAAAAAGTTCATCGTTCCAGGAAAATCAAAATATAAACTTCACTTTATTTTTTTATTTTTGGATATTTTGATTTTCACTTCGGTGGTCAGTCATCCTACTTCCCATTACAAACACAATAATGTAATTACATTTTATAAATCATTTCATATTAAACGGTTCAACAAAATTTCAGCAGCACTTACCTTATGTTCCCTGTATCGTACACAAATGCGTGTACATAGGGAACGTAAAGGAAGTGCTGTCGAAATTTTGTAACCGTTTAAAATGAATTGATTTATAATATGTAATTACTTTATTGTGTTTGTAACTTGTCCAATACAGGGACAAATCCGACAAATATTGTATCAGATGAATATAAATGTCTCACTACAAGAAAATGTTATATTAATAGCAAGTAGGGATTGCACAAAAACTTCCCTTGCTATAGTTATATATGTTAACGATAATTAGGGTAAACCATAGCTTATGTTCACGCAATCTTTAACTTAAACGAAAATCTGGCGGTGAAATTTTAGGTTTCCCTCTTTCCCTTCTTATTCCTAAGCCGCCAAACATTCCTTTTACCTTCGCTTCCAAATTCAATAATAGCCTCTATGAATCTCCACTCCACTCACACGAACCGTCTTCAATCACGAATCTCTCCTCGGTTTGAAAGCTCGATTTTGCCACCCACTCTATTCTTCAAAGCTCACCGTCACATTCATCTACAAAGCCGATTCCTTTACGAAGCAAAAATGTGAATCTCAGTGAAGCTAAAGCGCGATTCCTCAAGGCATCTTAAGCATTATTCTGTAGCTCGACCGAAGAGTGATTTCAACTTGCGAACTTGACTTTAGGTATATTTTTCAAGTTCTGTTTTTTTAGTTGTGCGTTTAATGATTTAATTAAAGTTTTCTGAATGGTTTTGGAAATCTTTGGTGAAGAGAGTATTATATATAAGTGATGTACATGAAAATGAGTTAGAAAGTTTGCTGTTTATTATTTTTAGGTTTCAATTTTTCTTGGCTTGTGATTATTTTCCTTGTTTGCAAATTAAATAATGTTATTCAATTGATTACGAACTAGTTTTCTATTGAAGCAAATTATTTTTTCACTAGCAGCTGCCTACAAATTAGTTTTCTTTTGAATCTAAAAGAAAACAAGCTGCCTACAAATTGGGTGTTAGATTGTAAGGATTGGAATTGCTGATAATCCAACATCAGTAATGCATTGTTCATTCAGATTTTACAAGTAATAGGGCTAGTTGCAGGTGGTAGTGTACTTGTCCTAGTCTTGCATACTAATTTATCTATGGATGGGGGAATCCTAAAGACCATAATGAAGTTTTGGGTATGGAACTGTTACTAAACTTCTATATGATTTAAAATTCTGAATTTTTTCAATGCTATATATTATTACAAAAAATATGTACCATCATAGTATGTATTATGGATGTATTCAATGTTCAATGTATATGGCATGGAATTAATATTGTTCAATGTTGTTTTCGGTAAAGTATGAAGCATGCCTTGAGGAAGGAGCATTATTTTTATGTGAGCTATTACTAACAATAAAGGTGTATTCCAGCGTTTTTCTGTCCTGCACTTGCCAAAGCTGTCAAGACAATGAAGAAGAGCGAGAAGTTTCTTCTTGCTGTAAAGCCACAGTGTAAGTTATTCTACAATTTTGGGTTTTCAACTTCCTATGTATTTGTATCTGAGCTAACACATATTATCGGCTTTATTACTGAGAGCAATTGCTGCATATCGATCCAGTAATTGGAGCAATTGCTGCTGGAAGCACTGTTGTTTTGAAGTAATCTAAAATATTGCCTGCATTAAAGTAGATAACTCTTGCATTAAAGTAGGTAACTCCATTTGAGCATTGTTCTGCTTTGTTTTTAGAGTAGTCAGTTGGTTTTAGTTGAGGGTGTTGTTCTCCTTAGTTCACTATCGTTTTTCTAGCACGCTTTGTCCTGTGATGTGCATGGTCTTGTTTCTTTGAATGTGCTTGCATATATGCACGGCCTTGGTTTGTATGTAGTGTACTTATGTTTGCTGACTGTTTTCCATGCAAGGTTTTGGTGATAAAGGATTCACATGACTGACTTTTTTGATGCATTCAATGCATGTTTCGACATGGATTATGGTTCTGCATGGACTGTGGATAGAAAATACAGTCATTATATATTTTTTTCTACTGTGTGTTTGCTGTGCTCAAGTGGCTTGGACTATGGAGACTGAACCTATGATATGTTTTGTGAATGAATGTAGATGTTAACACAGGTGCGTTTACAACAAATAATCCCAATTTGGTAAAATCTGAATTATAAGTTTAACACAGGTGCATTTACATCAATCATAGATGTTGTCACTATGGTATAAGGTCTAAATGATATTGATGAGGCATAGTTGAATAGCATAAAAATCGGGAAGATTCCTAAATTTTATGCTATTTAGCTCTTGCCTTATCAATATCATAGGTAATCTGAAGATTGTGGACTTTGGTTAAGCGCCCTTACTGGGCTGGATGTGTTGCTTCACCCTACGTTTGGGACTCCGGCTCATGCTGCGATGGCGCAAAGGTAACCTAAATTCTCATCACGCAAAGGTAACTAATAATATTATTTAGTTATTTTCAGCAAGTAATTTCCTTTATGTTATATACCTGATTATTTCAATAAGCAATCCAATTTGGTCTTTGAAGTATTATACTTCATAGAATTTTTTTAATTAATAAATGCTTCAACTTGGGTTTTAAATACAGAATTAGAAGTAACATCTATAATTTATAAATGCTTCAACTCCAGTACATTTCTAAAACTTCCTTTGCATATAGAAAGCATAGTAGTGTCACTAAAAAAATTTGCATAGTGATTGGCATCCATATCAACACACGAGTGTCACATCTTGGTCAAATTTACATAAGATAAAGTTATACTTCACTGACTATTTTCAATGTTTATCGTGTATTTTTAAATGGTAATGTGCATACAAAAACGTCAATAAACATTATAAAACTGCTTGGACTTATTAGTTATAATCAATTGAAAATCACTTATTTAACATGCATGTATCTGCTCCAACTACATACCCAAAAATGGTACCAATCAGCGGGTTTTCTTGGAATTCATACATTGAAAGCACAAACTCTCTTACTGATAATACATTCACAAAAAATGGATTGACGGAGCAACTAAGCACAACATGGGATCATATAGACTATTTATGGTACTCAACAGAGTAAGTATCCATTTCTCTATGTATATGGTTACATTTATTTTTAAAGCTTATCAGTGTTATCATTAGTAAACTTAATTTCTCTTTATGTTGTATATTATCAGCATTGACATAGCAGAAGACGAGCATTTTTTAAAATTTATTTACATTTCACAGATCACGCTTCGATGTAAAATTAACTGCATGTTACACTTTTTTTATACATATGCGACTCCCTAATAATGTCTACCTATTTAAACTAACAAATGTAATATTAGAAGTTTTTTATGTGACTTATACACATAATGGTTCAATTATACTCATTGAATTGGAAATCGCAATGCAATATGCATTGCAAAGCATAAGAGTAGACTATGGAGACATAGAAACACCACCTCTCTATGTATATGCAAGCACTTTTACTGATGAAGTTAAAGTCACAGATGTCATTCATTTTCATTTTCATAGGAACAGGATCAGAAGTTTCTTGTACTTCATTTTCATTTTCAACCTTGATCTTTTCAAAAAAGAAAATAAGGAATGTTCACCAAATTGATAAATCTTATACGTTTATTGTGATGACGTTGAACAAATTTTATTTATTTATCATGGTATCTTAGACGTTTGTTGATAAGCACATTGTCAAAAATAGAAATTGTTGGTTTGGGTTTAAAAATTGATGTTCGAGTAAAGTATGATATAACCAAGGTTGGAGATAAGGCTTTAAATACACAATTTTAGAAAGTTACAGAAGTTAAACACACAATATTAGTTTCATTTTCCAAAAAAAGAGAGAGAGAAAAATGCATATTACATTGCATTTATACCACTAGGAAAGTCTAAAAACCAGGAGAATTGAGTTGGGTGGTTATTAAAGGGAGAAACAAATTAGATAAGGGGCATGATAGGCTAAGGGGAAAATTCTGAAGACAAGATAATTTGATAAGGAGAAAACGTTAAAGTGGTTATGTTGTTTCTAAAACAATTATTGACCAAGATATCCTTATAATATTTTAGTTTAAATGATATGATGGAAAATGGAAACTTGGCTTACATATGCTAATGCGATATTGCTGAATTGTGTTTATGCAGGTTGCAGAAAAGTTGTACAAGAGAGTTTACTGATCAGAAGAGATTACAACTGTCTGCATCACAATTCATAGATCGCTGGCTTGGACTTTCTGCAAAAAATCATGGTAACAATTTGGTTTATAGTGACGATAGTCAAACATTGCTATATCTGAAGGAATGGCATTTTGATAAGGTATAATTGAGCATCTTTATCAACAAAATCGCTGGTTGGCCTTTTCCATAATATTTGGGTATTTTATAGTAAGATTTAGTTGTATCTACCACTGATTCCAACCTTCATCCTGCAACATATTTTGTATATCAGAAGATTATGTGAGTGCTTATGCACAACAAAGAAATAAATTAAACTCATATCAAATCACAATCCATTCCATCGACTTAGGCTAATTTTTTCTTGCATCGTATTAGTTTACTTAAATTTTGTTCATTTCCAGGGGTATCCAGAATGTGGCTTACACAACACCACATTCTTTTGCTGATGATTGGCTGAATCTATATCTTGACAATTATTCTATGCATCAAGTTACCTACAGCAATCACAATGCTAATGAAATAAACTGCTCCGTCTACCGCTTCGTTTACATGGGAGCTACAGGTAACCATATATAAGCAAACTGGAGAATTATTGCAACACTACTGTAAGTCTGCAGTGTTGTTCTTTATTGAGCAAATGATGCTCTGGGTTTACGCTATGGTGTAAGGCATGAAAAAATATTTGCAAATGGGGTTAAAAGGGGTTATGGGTGGTCAGGCAGCAGGTCATGATAGGTTTTGGAGGCAGTGTGATTGATGAAGTGTGCAGCAGACAAATTTAAAGTGAAGTAGGCAGAGTTTAGTGCAGTGGATCTTAGGAAGTATGTATGAAGGGTAGTAGGCTTGTATGAAGGGCAGAGGATTATTTGTTGAAGGTGTTGTTTTCAGGTGACTTGAAGAGTCTGAGAGGATGGTGGCAGTATGTTTATGATGAAGAAAGATGTGCACAGTGCATTTTGTGATGAAGAAAGATGTGTACAGTGCTGTATAGAAGTTGTTATGTGTAATGAAGATGTGAGCTTGCATTGATAGTTTGAACAGTGGGAAATAATGGAGTTTGAGGTAATGTTGTGGTCTGAGTTTGTGGTTAGAAGTGTGTAAACTTGTTGTATGTATTGTGAAATTTGCAAATATGTAACAATCATAAAATTACGTATATGCTTAATATTGTGCATGAAATGCTTTTATTCATATATATTTTTTTATGCTTAATTGTTAATATTGTGTGAAATACCGTATATTACATCCTTTTTATATTAATGCTAGGAAAAAAAAATTGTCATGGCTATACATATTATAGCGTTATGCTAGTGCAATAAAAGTATTCTGCAACGATTAAACAGTTTTCATGGCAAGTAAATAATGCCATGAAAGACTAAAGTAAACATTCTATAGCGTTTTACAACATTTATAGTTGCTATAATAATCAGCCAATGTTATTTCTATAGCATTTATAATTGCTATAATAATCAGGTAATGATATATCTACAGTGTTTACATTTGCTATAGAAAGGTACTTGTATATCCTGAATCGTCCATTTAATAGCAATTCAGAAACGCTATAAGTAACGTCATTTATAGCATGTTTTTTATAGCGATTCCGAGGTTGCTATTATAGATCCCTGACATATTACAACTTGTTGATATACAACGTTTATAAAAACGCCATCGTATCCTTTTACAGCGTTTTTTAAAGGCTATAAAAAGATATTTTTCTTGTAGTGTCCGTTCCGTTAAAAAATGAACATCCATATAACGATCATATACAACACTTGCCAGACGGGGCCAAAGACAATCTAAGGGATAAAGAAATTTCTTTAAATTTTATCAAATATTATTGTTCTTTTCAAATTTTGATAATGTTTCAACTATTTATATTTTATTTCAGAAATTAGTGTATTTAAATTTTAGTTCAACATTCAATTAACAATTTTACTTCAATATTAATTTCTTTATTTTTTTTTTAACGACATAGATTTTATGTGACTATTTGTTGTTGTTATATTCATTTCTTAATTTCTTTACAAAATCGATTTTAGTACAATATCAGTTGTTTTTAAAGTCATTTCCTAATTTTTTTTCAAATAAATTATATATTTGCAGAATTTTTAATGTTCTCATATTCATTTTTAAATTTTTTGTACAAACTTTATTTTTTACAATATATACAACATTTTGCATTTTGTCCATCGCTAGCCGTCGCGATTCGTCGCTAAAATTATCAAAATGGCAATCGCTAATCGTCGCTAGCCGTCGCTCAATCAACAGGGTAAATAAAATAATTACCAATGAATATAATTAGAAAACAACAAATTCTAATTATCGAATAGATAATTAGAAAACAATAAAAAACTAATTATTAAATAAAAATTTGTCAATTTAAATTTACTTAACAACTTAAATTTGTAATTTATCAATTTCATAAACTATGAAATACTTTCATGTAAATTTATCAATAACCAAGTTAATCATTAATATACACTATTTTTTCACCTAAAACAACTAACCATGTTAATCGCCAACACTAATTATCTACATCAACCATTTATTCAACTTCATCATGATGAAATAATTAATACGTACTTAATTCAAGTTCATGATAATAAACTAATTAATCTACCAAATCAACATACAACACTACTAATACCTAATTTAACAACACTACTAATACTCAAATTAACAACAAATCTAAATTCTACAACAAATCATAATTGAATTAGGGTTTAAACTAAATCTAAAAACATCAAATTTACATTCAAACAAGAGATTAGGAGCATACCGACACAAATTTGGGTAATTTGGAGGCTTTGAATGGTTGGGCGCCGGCTGGGGTGACGGGGGGCGACGGAGGTGGGGAAGGAGGAAAAATTTGGGGAAGGAGGAAAATGAAATCTGAGCTCTCGGTCAGGATCTGTATATTTCGATTTGCGACGGCTAGCGACGACCGCTTTTTATAGCCGTCGCCCCCCTTCGTCGCTAATCGAAGCCTTTCTTGTAGTGCCCCCCTTCCCAAACCCCCCCGGTCTGGGTAGTGAGTAGTAAGCATGTTGCTTAAAACCAGTGCTTCGTTCATGGTGCGTGTACGTATGCAATTTGTCTATTTGTTGATAGAGGGAGTTAGAAAAAAGGACAACAAATGTTAGTTATAATTAGTATTATATTCAACTTTTACACTATACAAAATATTAGTGATATCTATTTAGTTATATGTAGCATTATATTCAATTTTACGCTATATAAAATGCTAGTTATAACTAATATTATCCTTCGACCTAAAAAATAAACTTGTTATACTTCAACCTAATTTTTTTTTTTAAATTTGTCCCTGTGCCTTTTTTTTTATGCATGAGAGGTTGCATATGCACTTATTTATAATGTGGTTTTGTGGTCATGGACATGGATGCATGATACGTACGTGCATCCTGGTGCATGTTCTTTTCCAGGGTTTTCCCATGGCTTTACTGGTCGGTTTTCCAAGCTTTGGCCTCTAATATTTTTCAAGTGATTCTTAATTTCTCATGGATTTTAGACGCAAATTTTCCTAATTTCTGTTTTGTTTTTATTGCATGTATCCATGGATAAAACACAGAATATTTGAATTATATTCCTACTGAATTATTCAAAGAGGACAAACTTATCAAGTTTCTATGGTTAATCAATAACAATGAGATGTAAATGCACTACCTCTGGATTAAACGTCTAAAAACATGCGTCAGGGTCCATCAAAGACCCTCTCCTTAATTTTTTCATAAGAATCTTAAGTAATTGACAAATATCAATATCCACAAAATTATAATTATTATTTTTGTCTGAAACCCAAAGCATAGACAATAATACAGGATGCTGCTATATGCAACTACAGTAGTTAGAGGTAGAAATACCTCAAGGAGAAATAGGGTTCATTCTTAGAAAACGGAAACGGGAAGTCCGAGTGGGATATGTGAACGAGAATGTTGAGTGAACGAGGAGTACGCTTACGTGCTGCGAAAACGGCGTATATGAGCGGGAAATTTGAACAGAGTATTTAAAATGTTAGTTTTAATTTAATTGATTTATAGCTAATTAACTATTAGTTTTGTTATGTAATATGCGTTTAACTAAAATGAAATAACAGTATAAAAATCAAAATACATACAAATTAATTAATATACCTTGAAATATACAACGATAAAATGCATAGATAATACTACTGAAATACAATTTGTGGAAGAGATATTAAGAAAAGATTTGAACATGTCTACGAATTGGTAGACTTGAAAAAAAAATCATGTCTTTCTTCATTTTTATGCTATTTCATGCTTTAACCTTGTTCTACGCCCCAATGCTGGATTACAACAATAATTCATTCAAATTAATTGATCAAATGGATTGGTATCGATTGATGTATGTTGCCCAATTTTGTTCGATTCTCATGCGTTGCTCAATACATGATTATTAATAAGCTTTGTACGCAGTCCTTCATCTTTTTGAAGATCAATACATGATTATTAATAAGCTTTGTACGCATTCCTTCATCTTTTTGAAGATCAATACAATCGAATCATTACCTGTGCAAAATAACGGAAACACCACCCCCACATTATGTCTCCGTTAATATGGAGGAGTGTCCTTTGTTCAAAGACACAGGGTTAAATCCCGGTTAAAATAGACGTTTCCATCACTCATGCTATCTCCATGGAGATGTAGGTCTTTTAAAGAACGTTTTTGTTATGCATATCATTGAGTAAAAAATTTCCGATGGATAAAGATTCCAGATTTCTACGGTCCAAAAAAAATCATTTTATTTGGAGAGGAATCCATTAATCCATAAGTAAGTTGATGTCTGTAATTTACTAAATCCAATTGTAACATCATGTTTAAACATTACTTAAGAAATCATAAATTATTACAAATTTTGTGGACCAATTGTCAATCTATGTTGGAAATAATGTTCGATTTTGCTATGAGTTGCGTCCGTCGTCACTTTCTTTAAGATGTTCCGTCACTCTGCTCAAAATTATACAAAGTAGACTAAAAGCAGCACCATCTCCAAGATAAAACATTCGAATACAGTTTACATTGAACCTTTGTACCAAGATTGTTGATCAAAATTTGCATCCTTAGATGATTAAATTATTGCTCGTTAAAAAAAAAAGGAACGGCTGAGAGATTGTTGTTTTTTTGTTCTTTTTTGTTATGTCCATTCATCTGTTAATAGACGGAAAATTGAAAGTGCACTACTGTTTTAGTAGGAAAAATGTCGAACCATCAAAATATTTTATTGCCGGTTTATTATTGAAAAAACACGACTAAAAGTTAACGTTATAAAATGTTTTATGACCGATTGATAAAAACATTAAAAGTTTGTACCAAAAATTTATGTGCTGCACCAACCCAACACCACCTATCCCAGCTAGGGTAGGGATGGGTTGGTCGATCGGTCGGCACACGTTTGGTAATACATTTCAGGTACAGAGATGTCATGATCAACATTTTTTTCAGTGGGCTTAGAGGATATATGTGTGTGTGTGTGTGTGTGTGTGTGTGTGTGTGTTTGTATATGCATGTGTTATGTATACACACACACATTAGGGGTTTTGTTGTGTACTAGTATGACACTGATATATTGTATACATTTGATTCAAAATTATATCTTACTATTTACAAAATTATATTGAGATAGATATCAGTTGAGATGTATTAACCTTTATAGTATGTAATATTATATATTATATGTTGTCGTTGCGATTCTGACTCTATGTTCTTTGTATACTTCTGTATACTGTGAGTTGTTCTATCCTAGAGGCATACATGTTTGACACTTTGTGATGATACTATGAACGTATAGGTAAGTTATTTATTCGATGTTTAAATATGCATTAGTGTGAGCCCAGAGAATATTCATGTATGTACCCCATATAGCCTCATTCTTTATATTATCTGACATTATACTCGATAAAACTCTTGGATAATATGGGTATAGAGAAGTGGTGTTTCACCCAAAGTATGTCCCCGTGAATATGGAGTGTGCTTCGTTCAAAGATAAGTGATTAAATCCCGAGTAAAATAGACGTTTTCATCACTGAAGCTGCTCCATGGAGATTCAGGTCTTTTATAGAACATTTTTGTTATGCATATCATTGAGTTAAACATTTCCAATGGACAAAGATTCTAGATTTCTAAAGTCCAAAAAAATTGTTTTTCGAGTGAGAAATCTACTAATTCATAAGTAAGTTGATGTCCATAATTTACCAAATCCAACTGCAACGTCTTGTTTAAAAAAATACTTAAGAAAAGGTAAAAAATAAAATATTTTATGGGCCAGTGTCGATCTATGTTGGAAACAATCTTCGATCTTGCTGGTTGAGTCACATACATTGTCGCTTTCTTTTAGACGTTTCGCCGCTCTATCTAAAGTTGTGCAAAGCAGACTAGAAACAAAACCTCCTCAAAGATAAAACAACCGAATATAGTTTTCACCAAATCTTTGTGTCAAGATCGATGATCAGTGTAGCATACCTAATTTTTGATAACATTATTCAGAAGATTTTATTAGATAAATTAAATAGAATAGTGATGATAAAGAGATTGAAATTTGAATAAATTATATATATAGGGTCGTGCTTATTAATAAGATAAATGCGCTTTAAATTGGTTTATAAGATAATTAACTTACATAAGGCCTTACTAGTAAAAATAGCCGCACTTTCTATTTACGGCTATACATTTGCGTTGTCCATTCACGTTCATTTTGTTTCTTAAATCAAAATAAACGCAAGAATCCTTGTAGAGCCGGCCATTAACAAAGGAGAAGAGGAGTTTAATCTAAAGCTAAGGATCAAAAAGCTAGGGAGGATTAGTCAACAACAAATCTCAAATTCCTTATTAGGTTTAAGATGAATAATAATCTCTTACCATGCCTATTTTATTCTATGATTATATAGTTTTGGATTTATGATTTAAATTTATTTTTATGATAAAATGGATGATGATATGCTTGAATTATATTATGATGATTTGTTTTAATTCATAAGCGCATGAATTTGCATGGTTTTGACATGAAACCAAGGATATACGATTTCTGATTGCCATTGATAATTTCTAATGAAAAACATGATATAAATGGGTTTAAAATTTATTTTGAGAATTTCAGGACGAAATTGGACAAAAAATTTTAATATGTTTGATTACATGATGAAACTGAATTTCTATGATTTTTTGAATTTTTCTGAATTGATTTACTAGGGAAAATAAATTTGAAAATGACTTTTCTGAAATAATTGTTTTTGATATATGGAAGGGCTAAAACGTTGCATTTTTAATGGTTTTAATATGGTATTAATACGACAGTTTTAAAGGTAAAGTATTTGAAAAGTTTTTATGACAACCAATCAATAGTTTAGGCAAATTGTTAGAAAGTAATTACTAAAAGTTGCTTAAATTCAGCCTTTAAATAAGAAAAAGGTGTTCCGCCTTTATTAGTAGGAACATTTTGCTCCTTTGATTCCGCGTTATCCCAGTCAAAACCCACATAGTCGAAACCACTATAGCCGATACCAATACATATGATATCACTTAGATAGTATGTAGTGCATTGGAAGGAAGGCGGAAGCCATGGTGTCGAAAGAGTAGCTTTCGATGGGGTCGAAACCTTGCTTTGTTTTCAAAAATTAAAGTCTCGCCTAATTTTACTTAAACCTTTCGACACAGTTGAAACGTATGCTTTCAAAATGTTTTATAATTAGCTTTCGCAGAAGGTTTCCACGTCGTTTTAAAGTATTTACTTTCGAAGGAGTATATTTTTCCTTTATATAATTGCTTTCGAAGTGGTAGGTTCCGATCTAGTCGAAACCTAGTCACTACTCTACCTTTCGACTATATTGACCCATGATGCTTTTGAAAGGTTACCCATATTTTTTACATTAAACTAAGCCTCTTTCCTAATTGCTTTCGAAAGGATTGAGGGTTTCCAAGGTGATGGAGTCGAAAGGGGTTTCAAGTCCGTCCTATAAAATTTATGTTTTAAAGGTTTTACTTTCGACTAAGATGGTTCTGGCACCATCAATTTTTCCCAAACTATCTTTTTATTGGTTTCGAAAGAGATACTTTCGTATATAACCATTCTGACCCAAATGATGTTTTTACAGAGTAAACCAATGCTTTTGAAATAAGTACTTTCATTTGTTTCGAAGCGCTATTTTTAATAAGAAGTTTTGATACCATCGAAAGGTATAATAGGTTTTAAAAGAGAATGTTTTTAAGGGTTTCGAAAGGTATGTATACAATGTTTTGAAAAGAGGTCTTTGCTTTCGAAGGAGTCTATCCAAAGGTTTCGAAAGAGATGTTTTTATGGTTTTAAAACATAAACCCAATCTCAATTAAAGTAATAACCATGGCATAAACAAAGATTTTAAAATTCTATTCACATTGTTATTAACCTATAACTTTATTTTGGGAAAAGGGCAGAAAAAACAGTTAGGTTGACCCAGTAGTGAATTATAACTTAACAAATGTTAAAATTTTAATTAAGGATATTGGCGGGGGCCAAGAGGTTTTAGTAAGCCCATGAAAACTGTATGATATTGGCAGGGGCTAATAGGTTCATAGCCAGTCCATGAAAACTATGATTTGATACTGGCACGGGCCAGTAGGTTTATAGTTAGCCCATGAAATTTTATTTGGATTAAGATATTGGCAGTTTCTAATAGGTTCCTAGTTAGCCTATGAAAACTAGAATAAGAAATAAGATATTGGAGTTACTAATAGATTCTTAGTTATCTCATGAAAACTAAGTAATTGGACAGATAGTCCTTAACATTAACAGGTTAATAGTAACCGTAGAAACTATAATTGAGACAGATAATTAGACCGAATGGGGATGGAAAATCCAGAACTGATTTGTTTGTTTTGCATATCATCATAATATTTTGAAATACTATATTTTTAACCGTTATGGATGCAGGAGCACGGCATATGGTTTTATAAATGTTTTCGGATATTAGTGAAGGAAAAACACATTCCGCTAAGCGGCGTGGTCTCACTAGATATCTAAATGGTTTAAGATGGTAAATTATTATTCATACCAGATTTTATGTCTGACTCGAAGTTTTTGTTTTCCCCTTAAACTCTCGGGTACTCAATTGATTTTGAGTAGGTTGACAGTTAAGGTTTTCAGGTGTTCTTTCAAACGAATAAAGCTGCCGAGGACGTGTAGGAGGAAAGATTGTTACTAGAGTTCTTTTATTTCCGATGTATGTTTATTTGTAAAGAAAATTGTTTTCTTGCCTATCTATATACTCTGATCTACCAAGAGAGCATCTTCATATGCTGCTCTTTACGCATTTTATAGTAATTATATATTATCTTAACGTGGTCTGCGAATTAGGATTATGTAATCAATTTGGAATATTTTTAAATGGAATGTGGAATTTTGTTGCTGTTTAATTTTTTTTCATATTCTTGTGTTTCTAAGTATCAATGTATTTAATGTTGCCATATTTGGTCGTCGTGGATTAATAACTATTGATGACTGCAGCATTCGTAGCCGTTAGTTTTGGGCCTTCAAGTAGGGAGATGTTACAAGTTGCTATTAGAGCATAAGTTTATGAAACTTTAAAAGAAACTTAAACTTAAAATATTTTCCAAACATAATCCAATGAATCTGATAATAAGATTGAGGTTTGGGTTAACGCTATAGTAACGTATTTGTATTTGCTATATATAGTTATATATATATATATATATATATATATATAAGTACGTATCCCCCACTCTCTTAGACCGTTCTTATATATCTTACTAAGGCCATATGTAGCTTTACGAGAAAAGGAGATATGAAAGCACAAAATAGAAAAGTAAATCTCGGTGGAGGAAGCTTCACAACTAACGCAAATGCTTGACCCACTACCAGGAGAAATCTAGGTCGACCGGCTAATTCTAATAACCAAAATGCTAAAGCCAATGTGGGTGCTTGAAATCCACTAGTAGATAATATATCAGCTCTTAGCCGGTTTGATATAAGCTGGAGTTGTTGGTGGTGTTATAGGAGGAGCTAATTCTATGGCTCTGGTTGGGAATATTGCTTTGTTTAGTAGAGATTACACCAGCTTAGGTGGGAAGAATTCTTGGGAACAGAGAGTGCTGTAGAAGTTTAGAATTGGTTGTTGCATTGTGAGCTTATATTTACCAACTTGGGTCTGAATGATGGGAAAAAGAGGAGGTTGGTCTTTAGGCAGTTGCAGGGGTCAGCACTGCATTGGTGGAATAGTGTCACTACCGGAGTTCCAGAAGAGCAATTAACTTGGGCTAATTTTTAGATGAGATTTGAGCAGAAGTTTGTATCGGAGTTTGCTAAGTCTGAGCTGATGAGGAAGTACATGGATTTAGTGCAAGGAGAGATGTAATAGTTGAGTATTCTACTAAGTTTGAAGAGCTGCCTAGATATGGATATGCTATTATTGATACTGACATCAAAAGGAATGAGAAGTTCATTCGGGTGCTGAGGCCTGAGCTAGCTAGAATGACCATGATCCATGTCCGTGATCCTTGTAATATAGTGGTGGAGATGGTCGTTCGCCACGAGGAGTTACTTATTGATTTAGCTAAAGAGAAGTCAGTGGAAACTCAAGGTTCTCAGGGGAAGAAGACGAAGTTCTTTAAGAAGAAGGGAACACAGAAGGGATATATTGCCAAGAAGTCAACGACTGTGCTAGTTTTTTATAAATGTGAAAAGAAGGGTCACTTTACTAATGAATGCATGTTAGGAGATGGGAAGAAAATTACAGTTAAGAAGAATGGAAAATGCTTCGACTGTGATCGAGTTGAGCATCACAAGAATCAATGCTCAGAGCCAATTACGAAGGACAAAGAAAAAGTTTTTGATATAGGACCAACTAGGCCTGCTGCAGCAGATAAGGGAAAGACTGTGATGGAAGTTACGCTTTTGGTTCAAAGTATTTTAGTAAGAGTACATTTTGATGCCGGTATATCAAACTCGTTTATATCTTAGTGTTTAGTCGATAGATTATGTCTAGAACTAAACTACCTGGTTACTTCCTTCAGAGTTGCGAATCCAATAGGAGGATATGCAACTCTAGGGTTAAGATGTAACCAGTTAGAACTTGACTTGTTAGGTCATAAGTTTGCATGGAGTTTATATGTTATTAATTTCGTAGATTTCGGGATCATTTTGGGTATGGATTGGTTAAGTAGATATGAGGCTAGAATATTTTGTCAGGATAGGGAAATATCACTGAGACGCTCTGATAGTCATAACTGAGTGATATTTTCAATAAAGGATACTGACTGGAGTGTTAGTGCTATGCTTAATGCTATGGTGGTAGGAAATGAGTTAAGTCAGATTCAAGTAGCATGGGAATTTGCAGATGTTTTTGAGCCAGTCACCAGACTACCCTCGAAATGAGCTGTTGAGTTTAGAATAGATCTTAAACCAAAAGCTGTACCTGTAAGTAGATCATCTAGAATGATGACAGCAATTGAGATTAATGAATTGAAGGTGCAACTGGTGGATCTAGAAGGAAAGAATTTTATTAGACCAAGTAGTTCACCTTAGGGGGCGACCGCGGTGTTCGTGAAGAAACCAAATGGGTCATTAAGGATGTGTATTGACCATCGTAAGTTAAATGAAAGGACAATTAAGAATAAGTATCCTTTGCCAAGAATAGATGATCTGTTTGATCAGTTGAGTTGAGCCAGAGTGTTTTTCCAATTGAATTTGGCGTAGGTTTCCATCAGTTGAGAGTGACGGTGGACAGTATTCCTTTGACAGCATTTCGAACTAGATATGGTTCATATGAGTGGGTGATAATGCCAGTTGGATTGACAAATGCATTTGTTTTCTTCGTAAATTTGATGAACCGAGTTTTTCGAGAGTACTTGGATAAGTTTGTATTGATGTTTATAAATGATATTCTAATATACTCTAAGGATGAGAGAGAGCATTAAATTCATCTTAAAGTAGTACTTGAGAAGCTGAGAAAGAATCGACTAAAGGCGAAGTTTACCAAGTGTCATTTCTGGAAGAAAGAGGTAAAGCTTCTTGGTCAGATGGTTTCAGAGAAAGGATTGTTAGTCGATCCAGATAAGATTGAAGCTGCGAATAATTGGAAGAGATTAGAGATGGTGACTGAAATCAGGAGTTTTCTTGGACTTACTGCTATTACTGGAGATTCATTAAGGATTTCCCGCGGATTGCAGCACCCTTAACTAAGCTTACCATAAAGGAAGTGAGATTTGTTTGGTCCGACAAATATGAGGAGACATTCCTTAAGTTAAAGCATTTGTTGACCAATGCACCCGTGTTAATACTTCCAAATGGAAATCAAGGGTTGGTGGTGTGCACTGATGCATGTGGAACTGGATTAGAAGCGGTGTTGATGCATAGTGGTAAAGACATTGCCCACGCATCTAGGCAGCTTAGACTGTATGAAGTTAGATATCCTACTCATGATATGGAGTTGGCAGCTATGATTTTCGCATTGAAGATTTAAAGACAATATCTCTTAGGAGAGAGATTTGAGTTATATACCGATTATAAATCTTTATGGTATTTATTCTTTCAGAAGGAGTTGAATATGAGACAGCAGAGGTGTCTGAAATTTTTGGCTGCTTATGATTTTGTTATAGAATATACACCAGGGAAAGGTAATAAGGTGGTTGATGCTCTTAATAGGAAACATCAGAATGTGGTGATGGCTATATCGACAGAATGGAAAGATTAGAAGCTTTAGTCAGTTGTGATGTGCAGTTAAGATCGACTGCTAGTTTTAGCCAGAGTACCACCAGGTTGTCTTTTTAAGAAATTCAACCAGTATTGATTGAGAAAATTGCGTCTAAGCAGAAAGCGAATCCTATATTAGCTGAGAGGATCTGAAGACTTGATGTTGGAACAGAGATCGATGATTTAAAGGATATTAGTCTTGACCGGAGTGGGTGTCTAAGAAAGAAGGGACGGTTGTGTGTTCCAAATGTGGAAGACTTAAGGGAAGAAGTTTTTGGAGAATGTCGTCGATTCAAGTTTATGATTTATCCTGGAGGAACCAAGATGTATCGGGATATAAAAGCAGCTTCTATTAGGAAGGCACGAAGAGGGATGTTGTGTTGTGGCTTAAATAGTGTGCAAACTGTCAACAGGTGAAAGTTGAACATCAGAAGCCTAGTGGATTATTCAACCTTTAGGGATTTCAGTTTGGAAATGAGATTTGGTGTAACGACCCGTATATTTAACGGTTATATATTTAAATGTTTTATTTAAATATAGCGTCGTTAGTCGGATTTTTGGATCCGAAATGTTACTTTTTGCAAACGGTCGAATTAGGAATCGAAACTACTTCCATTGAGTTCAAAATGGCGTTTGCGATCTTTTTGAGTATAAGCTTTGATATGTTTGGAGTAAGTTGAATTTTGCTACATTTTCTAGTTGGGTTTTAGGTTTGGGTTCAGCCCACTAGCTAACTAAATACCCTAACTCAGTCCCTCTCCTTCCCTTCACTCATTTTCCGTTTTAAAATTTAAGCTAAAACTGAAAATGGGGGAAAGGAAGAAGAATCAGAAATTCCAAGCCCTAGTTTTTTTGTAAACTTGAATTCTTGCTCCAAAAATCAAAGTGAAGCTATTGGTAAGCCCTCTCTTCATCTTCTCCAACTCTTTCTCCTTCAATTTTAGAATGTTTGCTAAACCTAACTTAGGAAAATACTTGTTTTGATCCTAGATTGAAGCTAGTAGAGTTAAAGTGGAGAGTGGTTGGTCTTCTCCTTGCAATTGAGCTTCTTCTTCTTTGTTTTGAGATAAAAGGTGAGATTTTTATGTCACATCTATGCTTATATCTATCTTTGAATGTTGGGTATGAATTCCTAACACTTGTTTATGTGCACTTGCCTTTGGTTTGGATTGAATTGGTGAATATCCAAATTTTTAGTGTTTGGGTTCAATTCTTTAAAGATCCTAACTTTGATGTTTGAACATATTTTTGGTGGCGAATCAGAGAGCCAATGGAGCTGGGGTATCGATTGGCAAAAGCTCCTTAGGTCCATTGCTCGACCGGTTGCGTTTTGGGAGTGTTTGCACTTCGATGAAATAGGGCAGAATAATGCAAGGTATCAGGTTCAGCCGACCGAACCCACTGGGTCGGTCGACCGAAGCTGTAGCCGAAACTTTTTGTTTCTGGTCCGGTCGACCGACTCAGGGAGTCCGGTCGACCGACTCAGGGAGTCCGGTCAACCGACCATCTCCTGTTTCCCTGTTTTGCCTTGTGCGCCTATTTGTTTGTGATTCCAACTTTTATCGATCTAAGTTGATTCCAATTAGTTGTTTATGCATATTTGACCTTGATGATTCCTTTTTGACTTCATCCATGGGTTTTTATAAAATAATATTTTAAATTGTATTAAAAGCTTGCTTCAATAATTTATAAATTCTATTTAAAACGCACACACACAATTTCGCACTTCGAGCGGAGTGGAAAGGAGATTAAATGGTTACGTAAAACACAGACCATGAATCCGTGCGTTTATCTTTCCGATTAATCCCCGACCTATTCGATTGATTGTTTTGACCTTTTGGTCTGGTTTACCAATGAGATGAGGTAAACTTTGAACTGCTTTGAGTGTGAAATTAACTAACGGATAGTAAACCGTTTAGTGCGAACGGGTGGTTATGGGACTCACGTTACCACTTTTCGGATTCCTTTTCGAGAGTTGTGACACATTCTGCCAGTTAGTGGTGTCCAGTACTGGGCCTCCGGACCTTCACCACTACGGTTTGTTGCCTTTGGGATAGTGCCTTCGGACTGTCTCCTTCAGGTTTGTTGCCTTCGGGTATGTTGCCTTCAGGTATGTTGCCTTCGGGTTTGTGCCTTCGGGTTTGTTGCCCTATTGTATCGCTTTCGGAGTTGGTCTTTATGAGCCGCTCGAGTGATATTTGGGTTTGGAGCCTTCAGGCTTATGGATCCTTGTTTATACAGTACTGAGCGCGTGCCAATTTTCTGATGTTTCATTGATATGTATATTCCCTAGGTAGTGCCCTTCGGTGTTGGTCTTTTTGAGTCGCACGATACATAGCGATTACCTTGTGGAACTTGTGTTACCTTCATTGGTATTTTTTATTGCCTTTTGGCTTGTTTGGGATATTCATATCCTTTGTTTATTTGTGTTGCCAATGATATGAGGCTTGTCTTATTTTGATTCATCTTTTGTTAGATGATTGTTGTATCTCTTTTAGAGATATTTGTTATACTGTGTGACCTTGTAGGTTATTGTTGTTCAGTTTATCTAACTGATTTGTTTAGCTAGACCGACCCGTGTATTTTATACTCGGGTCAGACCGAGATGTTTCAGGTTAGGTGCTTTTGGACTTAACCTATTTTGCATCCGCATGGGCTATCCAGCTTGTTCCTTTTTGTTAAAGCTTTTTGTGTAGTCCTTTTTGTTGTAACTCTGATATATGTATTCTTTTGGATTCGTCTGTATATTGTGGTTTGCTATACCACTTGACGTGTATCACTTTGTATACTCTGTTATGTATCAGTATATGTGTATATGATGATCTACGGTTCTGTGATGTATATTACATTTGAGTTGTTATATTCTGTTCTAATAGATCCTCCAACCACCTAAGGTTTTGTTTTAAGTATTCGTTGGATATGTCGATCTGGTGTGTATGATTATTGTCGATGTATTCAATAGATAGTTAAAGCAAGGTTATAGATGGTCGCTCCTAACCAGCCTTATTCTCCATGTTAGTTGACGACATTACCCTGTAGTGTCCTTGGTAACGTGGGTATAGAGGTGGGGCATCACAATGTGGTATCAGAGCAAGGTTCAAGACAAAATATGATAAACACAGAATAGATGCACATATTACGATACATCAAAGTGTAATAAGTGATACAAATCTTCGAATTATCACATCTCTCTATTCCTTCTACCATCAAAGGTTAGATAGAAATTAGGAGTACGTCTAGGAATGCATTTTGTTCCGTAATATTCCATATTTGGATTGGTGACATCTACCTTGTGAATAATCTTGTTCTTATCTTACTCTTAGCGTATGGCTGGAAGAGGCAGTGGACGACGTTCGGATGTTGGGAAATCCAGTGGCTCACATCCGGATGGCGTTTATATGTCTGCCGATCAGTTTTTGGAATTGTTTAGGAGCACTCAGCCTCCAGTTCCTCCTCGAGTATCTCCACCTCGCAAGTCTGCCTCTGCACGTCTGTGCAGTGATTTTTCTCATCCTGGAGGAAAGCCGTTTAAGGGCTCCGAGTCTGTTCTTGAAGTCCAAGCTTGGCTTCGCACGTGCGAGCGTATCTTCTCTCGTATGGATCTTTCTGACCATGATAGAGTTCTTGTAACTTCTAACTTATTGCAAGAGCGTGCTCTTGATTGGTATGAGCTTCTTGTAGCCGAAATTGATGAGTCTACTCTTTCTTGGACTCAGTTTCGGGGACGATTCGAACTCAAGTTCGTTCCTGAATCTGAAAAAGTTTTATTGACCCGTCGCTTCCTTGAGTTGAAGCAAGGGAAATCTTCTGTTTCTGGGTATGTTGCATCATTCGAGGCCTTATCTAAGTATGGTCTTGAATTTATTAGCACTTCTTATAAGAAGAATTTGAAGTTTGTTTCTGGTCTTAAGAAATATCTTAAGAAGTCTTTGTTGCCCCAGCTTAAGCTCTCTTTTGAGGAGTTGGTAGTTTCGGCACTTCATCTTGAGACCGTCGAGAAGGAGTGTGATAGTGGTGATGATGTTGATGTTTCCAAGAACCCCAACAAGAGGGAGTTTCCATTTCAGAAGTCCAGGTCTTTTCCTTCTAAGAAGAAGAAGACTGGTGGTTCTAGCTCTCAGCCTCAGTCTGTTGGAACACCTTTCATTCGGAAGTGTTTCAATTGTGATTCTCCTAATCATATGATTCGAGCTTGTTCCAAGCCTCTCTTTTGTCGTTATTGCAAGAAGGAAGGTCATCATGTTTCCACTTGCCCTACTGTTCCGGCTGTTGCCAAGTCTAGCAAGCTTTATGCTGCTAAGGCTTCTGAAGGTCCTTCTCAACACAAAGGTATATCTCCATCTATTTTGGAAGGTTCTATTTTATTTCATGACCATAGTATTCGAGTTCTTTTCGATACGGGTGCTTCACATTCTTTTGTATCGAAAAAGCTCGTTGACGATTTATCTTTGGATGTTTCTTGTATGGTTATTCCTTTAAGGATTGTGAATCCTATTGGGGGATCCGCGACCCTTAGTATGCTTTGTGATGATGTTGAGATTGTTTTATGTGGCTTTTCTTTTCGTGCGAATCTGCACATTATTTCTTGTCTGGGATTTGATATGATTTTGGAAATGGACTGGCTAGTGAGATACGATGCCAGGATTATTATATCTTCGACATCCGGATTCGCCTACTCAGCTATCACTTGATCTTCGGAATGTGGATAATTCTGAAATGGCTTTATATTCTCTTGACTCACGAGATGATGATGATATATCTCGTATTCCTATTACTTGTGACTTTTCTGATGTTTTTGAACCTGCTTCGGATTTGCCACCCAAACGGGCAATTGAGTTCCGTATTGATCTCATTCCAGGCACGCAGCCAGTTAGTCGTCCTCCCACGAGGATGTCTACAAGGGAAAATGAGGAACTCAAGAAGCAGATTTTAGAGCTTGAGTCCAATCAGTTGATTCAGTCCATTTTTTCTTCGTGGGGATCCGCGGTCGTTTTCGTGAAGAAGTCTGATCGAACTCTTAGCCTTTGCATTGACTATCGCAAGCTTAACGAGTTAACCATCAGGAACAGGTATCCATTTCCCAGGATCGATGATATGTTCGATTTATTGAGTGGTGCTAAGATCTTTTCTCAGCTCGACCTTGCCACGGGTTTTCATCAGTTACGAGTCGCGGAGGATAGCATACCTCTTACCGCTTTCCGCACTCGTTATGGTTCTTTTGAATGGCTCGTTATGCCGTTCGGTTTGACGAATGCTCCTGCTTTCTTTGTCGATCTCATGAATCAAGTATTCCGATAATATCTCGATAAGTTCGTCCTTGTGTTTATTGATGAAATCCTTATTTATTCTAAGTCTGAAGCTGAGCATGCTAATCACTTGAGAATTGTCTTGAGTACCCTCCGTCATCATCAGCTTAGAACCAAATTCTCCAAATGCCACTTTTGGGAGAATAAGGTTAAGTTCTTAGGCCATGTTGTATCTTCCGATGGCATTTCTGTCGATCCCTCAAAGGTCGAAGCCATCCAGAATTGGAAGAGGCCTCAGAATGTGCATGAGATTCGTAGTTTTCTTGGATTGGCGAGTTATTACCGTCGGTTCATTAAGAATTTTTCCCATGTTGTGCTTCCTCTCACCAGCCTTACTCGGAAAGGCATTCGTTTTATTTGGTCCGACGAGTGTGAAGCTTCCTTTCAGACATTAAAGGAACTTCTCACTAATGCTCCTATTCTTGTGGTTCCCGAGGGGAATCATGATCTTGTTGTCTACACCGATGCTTTAGGTAGTGGTCTTGGTGCCGTTCTTATGCAGAAGGATCGGGTAGTTGCTTATGCTTCTAGGCAACTGCGTCCGAATGAAGTTCGCTATGCCACTCATGATCTTGAGTTAGCCGCCATTGTCTTTGCCTTGAAGATTTGGCGACACTATTTATTGGGCGAGCGCTTCATTCTCTATACCGATCATAAATCCTTGAAGTATTTGTTCACTCAGAAGGTACTCAATATAGGACAACAGCGTTGGCTCGAGTTTCTTGCTTCCTATGAATTTGATATCAGTATACCCCTGGTAAGGGTAATCGTGTTGCTGATGCGCTTAGTCGCAAACATTCGGCTGTTGTTTCTATGATGCTTGCCGAATGGGATATTCTTGAGACTCTAACTTTTTGTGAAATTCGTGATCGAGGTTCATTTTCTGATTCTCCTTTTATATTATTTAGTTTGGGGGCTCGACCCATTTTGCTGGATCGTATCGTCGATGCTCAGCCGCGTGATCCTAATTTGTTGCATCTTATTCAGCTTTGCGAGTCTGGATCCTGTGATGAGGCATTGCGGGATTTCAGCATTGATTCTCATGGGTGTCTTCGTAAAAAGAACCGTCTTTTTGTGCCTTCTGATTTTGCGCTTAGGCATGACGTTCTTGATGATTGTCACCGTTCTAAGTATACCATTCATCCTGGTAGTAGTAAGATGTATGCCGATATGCATCGTCTTTATTATTGGGAAGGCTTGAAGCGTGATGTGGCAAGTTATGTGAGTAATTGCATAACTTGTCAGCGTATTAAGGCCGAACATCAGCGTCCTTCGGGTCTTCTTCAGCCTCTAGAGATTCCATTGTGGAAATGGGATCAGATCTCCATGGATTTCATTGACGGCCTACCTCGTTCGAGATTGGGCCATTCTAACATCTGGGTTATTGTTGATCGCCTCACCAAGTCTGCTCATTATATCTCTATTAAGTCTAATAGGACTGCTTCGCATTTGGCTAAGTTGTATGTCAAGGAAATCATGAGACTTCACGGTGTTCCTAGTTCTATTGTGAGTGACCGTGATCCTTTATTCACGAGTCATTTTTGGCTGAGTCTTCAGCAAGCTTTGGGAACAAAGCTTAATTTTAGCACAGCTTATCATCCGCAGTCTGATAGACAGACTGAACGGGTGAATCGGATCTTGAAAGATCTTCTCCGTATTTGTATTTTTGATTTCGATGGTAGTTGGGAGGATCACCGACCTCTTGTAGAGTTCTCCTACAACAATAGTTTTCAGTCTAGTATCGGTATGGCTCCTTTCGAAGCCTTATACGGAAGGCCATGTCGATCACCTTCTTGTTGGTTGGAATCTGAGGAGAAGCTTATTCTTGGCCCAGATTTTGTTCGCGATTCTTCCGGGAAGATTGATCTTATTCGTTTGAGAATGAAAGAGGCACAAAGCCGCCAGAAGTCCTACGCTGACAACCATAGGAAGCCTCTCGAATTCTCGGTTGGCGGTCTCATCTTTATTCGTGTTTCTCCTTTGAAAGGGGTGATGCGCTTCAGTGCGACTGGAAAATTGGCTCCTCGTTTTATAGGACCATTTTTTATTACTGAACGTATTGTCCCTGTGGCTTATAGAGTTTCATTTCCTGCTCATTTATCTGGCATTCATGACGTGTTTCATGTCTCTCAACTTCGGAAGTGTCTTCGGGAGTCGGATTCTGTTATCGCTTCTCCTGATTTGCAAGAGCTTGAGGTCTCACCGGACTTATCTATTGTACATCAACCTATTCGCGTACTTGACACGGAGGTGCGACACCTTAGAAAAAAGGACGTGCCGCTCGTTAAAGTTCAATGGTCCGCTAGCCCCAATGACTGTACTTGGGAAACCAGAGAGTTTATTGAGCGATCTTATCCTGGTTTTCTATCTTTGCTTAGCAGCGGTGAGAATATCTTTTTATCTCAAGCTTATTTCCTTTTCTTTTGAATGTTGTATGTATGTAGTTGTTACAAATATCATCTCCAGGAATTGCGGGGACGCAATTTTGTAAGGAGGGGAGATCTGTAACAACCCGCATATTTAACGGTTATATATTTAAATGTTTTATTTAAATATAGCGTCGTTAGTCGGTTTTTTGGATCCAAAATGTTACTTTTTGCAAACGACCGAATTAGGACTCGAAACCACTTCCATTAAGTTCAAAACGGCGTTTGCGATCTTTTTAAATATAAGCTTTGATATGTTTGGAGTAAGTTGAATTTTGCTACCTTTTCTAGTTGGGTTTTGGGTTTGGGTTCAACCCACTAGCTAACTAAATACCCTAACTCAGTCCCTCTACTTCCATTCACTCATTTTCCATTTTAAAATTTAAGCTAAAACTGAAAATGGGGTAAAGGAAGAAGAATTAGAAATTCCAAGCCCTAGTTTTCTTGTAAACTTGAATTCTTGCTCCAAAAATCAAAGTGAAGCTATTGGTAAGCCCTCTCTTCATCTTCTCCAACTCTTTCTCCTTCAATTTCAGAATGTTTCCTAAACCTAACTTAGCAAAATACTTATTTTGATCCTTGATTGAAGCTAGTAGAGTTGAAGTGGAGAGTGGTTGGTCTTCTCCTTGCAATTGAGCTTCTTCTTTGTTTTGAGATAAAAGGTGAGATTTTTATGTCACATCTATGCTTATATCTATCTTTGAATGTTGGGTATGAATTCCTAACACTTATTTATCTGCACTTGCTTTTGGTTTGGATTGAATTGGTGAATATCCAATTTTTTAGTGTTTGGGTTCAATTCTTTAAAGATCCTAACTTTGATGTTTAAACATGTTTTTGGTGGCGAATCGGAGAGCCAATGGAGCTGGGGTATCGATTGGCAAAATCTCCTTAGGTCCATTGCTTGACCGGTTGCGTTTTGGGAGTGTTTGCACTTCGATGAAATAGGGCAGAATAATGCAAGGCATCAGGATCGACCGACCGAACCCCCTAGACCGATCGACCGAAGCTGTAGCCGAAACTTTCTGTTTCTGGTTCGGTCGACCGACTCAAGGAGTCCGGTCAACCGACCTGCTCCTGTTTCCCTGTTTTGCCTTGTGCGCTTATTTGTTTGTGATTCCAACTTTTATCGATCTAAGTTGATTCCAATTAGTTGTTTATGTATATTTGACCTTTATGATTCCTTTTTGACTTCATCCACGGGTTTTTATAAAATAATCTTTTAAATTGTATTAAAAGCTTGCTTCTCTAATTTATAAATTCTATTTAAAACGCGTACACACAATTTCGCACTTCGATCGGAGTGGAAAGGAGATTAAATGGTTACGTAAAACACGGACTATGAATCCACGCGTTTATCTTTTCGATTAATCCCCGACCTATTCGATTGATTGTTTTGACCTTTTGGTCTGGTTTACCAATGAGATGAGGTAAACTTTGTACTGCTTTGAGTGTGAAATTAACTAACGGATAGTAAACCGTTTAGTGCGAACGGGTGGTTATAGGACTCACGTTACCCCTTTTCGGATTTCTTTTCGAGAGTTGTGACACATTTTGCCAGTTAGTGGTGTCCAGTACTGGGCCTCCGGACCTTCACTACTACGGTTTGTTGCCTTTGGGATAGTGTCTTCGGACTGTCTCCTTCAGGTTTGTTGCCTTCGGGTATGTTGCCTTCGGGTTTGTGCCTTCGGGTTTGTTGCCCTATTGTATCGCTTTCGGAGTTGGTCTTTATGAGCCGCTCAAGTGATATTTGGGTTTGGAGCCTTCAGGCTTATGGATCCTTGTTTATACAGTACTGAGCGCGTGCCAATTTTCTGATGTTTCATTGATATGTATATTCCCTAGGTAGTGCCCTTCGGTGTTGGTCTTTTTGAGCCGCACGATACATAGCGATTACCTTGTGGAACTTGTGTTACCTTCATTGGTATTTGTTATTGCCTTTTGGCTTGTTTGGGATATTCATATCCTTTGTTTATTTGTATTGCCAATGATATGAGGCTTGTCTTATTTTGATTCATCTTTTGTTAGATGATTGTTGTATCTCTTTTAGAGATATATGTTATACTGTGTGACCTTGTAGGTTATTGTTGTTCAGTTTATCTAACTGATTTTTTTAGCTAACGTGGTTATAGAGGTGGGGAGTCACATTTGGTATCCATGTATTTTATAGACGGGTTTCCAAGGTCAAATATAAGTGATGAAAGTATATGAATTATAGTGAATAGATTGACTAAGAGTGCCAATTTCATTCCCGTTAAGTCAATCAAAACGACATACTATAAGAAAGCTATCATATTACAACCCTCCCTTTACAACCAGCACAAAATGGCAGTTGTAGTAAGTAGTTTGCAACAACTATTCATTTTTAACAGTTGTAAAAAGATACTTTTAACAACTCTATTTGTATAGTGGTTGTAATATGCCTCTTTAACAACTGCTTATTTACGCTAGTTGTAAAAAACTATTTATAATAACCGTCGATTCAAATCGCAAACCCCGTATTTTCAAAAAAATCCTAACCCACTCCACAAAACCACTGCTGGATATCGACGGAACACTATTTCCGTCTTCTTCCTCACATTAACGTCGACATCAGATAGTTAGTTGCTTCCTCGGTCGTCCAGATCTCCTACGCTTAAAGTATACTGTTGCTTGATGATTTCATTCATTTCGTTCCACGGAATGTTGTTACTATATCTCTGCCATCTGCATCTGTATTCGTTCCATTGAATGCTGTTACTATTCGTTTCGTTACTTTGTCTTAAGTTATATGGCCATAGTATGACCAAATCTTTCTCGGTCAAGGGTATTGTCGTCAGTCCGTTTGTTGGTCAACGCTACAAAATGAACTAATAACATTTAGGGGGACTACTACAGGAAATTTGAATAAGAAACAAATACGTCTTCATTTTTTTATTTTGTTTTTGGAATGAGTACGTGAAACTTTGTTTATATAGAAGAAATGAAGAGGTTTTGTTCCAGTGTATATGGCTGGATATAAAAAAGATAGGCTATTTCGGAAGTTGTTCTACTACACTGGAAGGTGGCAGGAAACAATCTCAATTTTTTTCTCAAAAGTAAAATATATAATAAATTTGACAAAGTGCTAATGATGTAGATTATGCTGTTTTTACTTTTCGTCTTTGCATGAACTGGTGAGCGAGTGTTTATTCATAACTCATAACTTACAGGTTGTGTAGATAGTATATTTGATGTGATGGAGGTTTAGCCGACAGTATATCCCATAGTTTTTATAAGCCGGCCCTGCCGCGGTTGAACCGCGAATAACCCCGAGCCGTGGGGTCAAAGGCCGGGAACTCAATCAAACCTCCTTCATGTAAGAATCTTGGTTCGACCTTTGAATTGACGGTTTAACCATTCATTTGAACGCGGTTGAATTCTCTCATATGCCGACTAACGACTCCTTATGGTCGCAATTCCTTCATGCTAAGTACCGGAGACTGGCTGCTTCGGGGTTGGTTCTCCTACCTTCGCGAGTGAGACTTGGAAGCATATGCAGTCGGTCAAAGTGCTTGTTGACTCTCATAACGGCCTCTCCGGCTGGGATGGTGGTCCGTTCTCTATTCTGAGGGCTTGGTCCTCTTCTAGAATCCCATCTCCTATTCTTCCCATTTTTTCTTTCATTTGGGACGTCCGTATCCCTCCTAAAGTTTCTCTTCTACTGTGGCGTTCCTTCCATAATGGACTCTCAGTTGATGAAAACCTTCAAAGGATCGGCATTCCTTTTGTTTCTCGTTGCAGATGCTGCGGCAACGGGGAGACAGAATCAGTGAATCATCTGCTCTACGTCGGCTGGTGTGCCAGGTCTTGCTGGAACTACTTCGGTAATTTAGTGGGGATCCGTGGTTCCATCAACTCTTCTTTTGATTTGCTGTCCACTTGGTGGTTTCATCGTGCTGGTCGTTCCCTTCGTTCTATTATCTTTCGTTTGATTCCTTGTCTGATTTGCTGGCACATTTGGTGTGCGCGGAATAAGACAATTTTTGACGAAGCTCCTATGGACCCCCTCTTTGTTATTCGGAAGGTTCGAGATGATGTTTACTTGGCATTTCGGGGTCGTCCATTCAGAGGTACAGTCAACTCTCGTTCCGGCCGCCTTGTGAATTTGTTATCGATCACCTGTTCTAGCTCTTCTATTAGAGCAGGTATTGGTTGATTGCCTCTCCGGAGACTGGTGGTTCTGACTGTCTCGTCTCCTACTAAGCCTTCTTCCACCTCCCCCCCCCCCGTTTTTGTCATGTTTAGGTTATTGCTTGCAGGTTGAGGCATTCAGGGATGTGTGTTTCTCCATCCGTTTTCTCTTTGGAGCTTGCTTAGAGTTTTCTGCTTCTACTTTTCGGGTTGCGGTCATTCTGTTGCTGGGTTGTTGGCTGTTTATTTCTTCTAGTTCTTCTGTCGGTCTTCTTCTTAGCTTGTTTTCTATTTGTTCGGTGGTATCCATACATCGGAACCAGGCGGTGGCTTTGCCGGAGTTCGATTTCGATATTGGATGGCGTGGGGGTTTTTGGAGCTATTCGGGATTGCTGTGTGCCTGCTGGCAGTCGTCATTTTGGTTCTTTTTTTTTGTTAGTGGTTTTTGGATTTCTCTTTTGGTTATCTCTGTGTTCTTCTCATGTATACTCTCGTTTTAGTTTTTTTTCGGTTACCTGTCAGGCTTGTTGACAGCTTTTGGTGATTCTTAGTTATAAATTTTCTTTTCAAAAAAAAAATGCGTAATTTCTTCGTTTCAAAATATGTTTTCAAATCTCCGTCCGTTTTATGTTCGTAATTAGTGCAGCTAGTGTAATAAATTTTGTTTAATTTTTCATATTTGAATTAATATGTGAATTATGAATTAATATCGTATATATTTATTGAAGGTGTTGATTTATTGTGTACTTATGTTTGATACGTTGCATCTAAATGTATTAATTTTAAAAAAATGTGCGGTTCTTGACGGTTCGACTGGTCGAATTCTCGAAACCTCGAATCTTGAGTCCTAACGGTTTGATTCACGGTCCACTTATGAAAACATTGGTATATTCATACCTAGTAATATTCAGACCAAAGAACCCAAATTCATGGGAGAAAATTGATTTTTTTTCGACACTAGAATTGTTATTCCAGATCCAATTTTGCTATAAAAGCTTATAACAAACTGTTAGCATCAAGAAATTAACTATGCATGCTTAAATTGATTTTAATGATTCATCATACAATATATTTCATTGTGCATAGTGATATCTTATTTCCTTGATTATACTTGGTTTCTGTCTAGAAAAAGGTTCTTTTACTACAAAGTGATCATATTGTAATATAATAGTTTATTTATTTTTCATCCAATGCCATTTAATTGTGCACACATAAAATCGTCTTCTGATCCTTTCTTTGATTTCTGTTTTCTTTTCTTTCAGGTCGGGTAAAGTAATTCAAAAGAGAGTCTTAGCGTGTAGAAGAAGAGAACCACTGAAGACAATTGTTGAGACATATAAAAAGGTAGGCTTTAATCATTTTCCCAAATATTTGTGTATTATATAGGTAGTTATGTGTCATTTGGTCGTATATTATTTGTTAATTACTGGATTTTGGGAATCTGATATCCTATTCAAATTTTTATGTGAATCTTGTCTAACCTGTATATATACTTTATCAGAACAAGGAACAAAATATTAAGCCCATCAAAACTGCTTTTATTATTCTACATGAAGACGGAGATAAAATTATTAAAGCTTAACATATTGGTATATTTCTATTTTAATGTAAATATTTATTTTGTGAATTACTTTTGCTCAGATGGTCGTGTTGTCACAATTGTATCTTTCATTAGCGATATTCTACAACATTGTCTTTGTTTCTATTGCAAAATGAACAGGCCCGGCCCAATCCACTTAATTGCTCCAGCCAAACCAAAAATTTTAAGCACAAGTAAAATACTAAAATTACCTAAAAAAGAAAAAGCAAGAATTGAACCTCGGTTGTTTGGTTCGATGCTGAAACCAACTATCAATAAGATACATTATCATTTTATTGGTTAATGCAGTAAAAATACATACTTATCCAAATTTATAAATTGTTGCCTTCCGTTGCCCTAGACGGCTGGCTTGCCAACCTAACTCTGGGGCCATGCCTGAAAATGAATACTCGTCTTTGTTTATCATAATACTTTTAACAGGCAATACTCACCATTTGAAGTGCATTATTCTAATCGTAAATGTTTGTTTCAGTCAGACAATTTCAAGACCTAATTATCTTCCATCGAGATTCCATGAAATAGGAACCATTGTTCTGCATATAAACACCACATTTAAAGTAACGGTTTAGTGGTACCGTGGATGACATTCACTTTGAACCATCTTCCATATATTTCATCAGCAATTATGACTTTTCGATAATACATTAGCGCACCATTGTAGGCTCTTAGCATTAGGGTTGTAGCCCTATTAGGAATGCCTGACCCAAATACTTGCATGATACATACTCCACTTGTACCTGTTGGAACATATGCATGTCCTTCGAATTGCAGCATGTTATAGCCTACATGGTTCTTAACTGATATATCTATAAAGTAACTCATAATTATTATATATATATTTTTTTACATCGTTGTACGGTACAATCTAAAAAAATACTGTAAAGTTGATTTTAACTAGGTTTGTAACTAGTAGACTGTCAATGTATATATGTAGTGGTCTATATTCTGACACTACAACAAGCACATAGTTCATCAAGATTTTGTATATTCGTTCTGTGTGCTGCATTTTTATATTTTGACCGATATACTTTGTTTCCTACTTCACTAATTCTAACAACTAGTAATGTATTCATTCAAATTCAAGCAACACTGATGCCACACAATAATTTCAATACTTGAATTACCACAAACTAATGATATATGTTTCCTAATGCTTACCTTAGCAGAAAACATATCAATCAGGTAGTAAAAAAATGATATATAGTTCATTAAAAAACAAATAAGATAAAATAAAAACCATAACATAGCTTATCCTCTTTGCTACTTTGAGAATTTGAGATGAAGTTAATGAGAATACCTCCTCTACACAGATAGGCATCTGTATCTCAAAACTGATGTTAAAACTGGCAAAACAAATGGTGACCAAAAGAATAATTAAAATGCTTACCATAAAATAAATCAAGTGCTGTATTCATTCGAGTCCTTAAATGTAGTTAGCATTCAGCTGAGCGATGTAGCAAAGTTTTTAGGCAACTGGGCGGGAATTTTCTTAATATGTTATCTAGAAATGTAGCTATAAATACGTATCATTATTAAGAACTTTAAATTTTGGAACTATTCAAATTTATGGATTGTCCACAGTTGGCACATGCAGTATTGAACTGGTCCATAAAATACTAGCTGAGCTAATTGTCCTCAATACACGTATAAAATTTCACGTCCACGTAATTACACGCTTTATTACTTGTTACTATTATTGTTAATTTTTTAAACAATTTTGTTATTCTCCAACGGTTAAAGTTTGGATAAACTGCCGGCTTCTATTAATAGTTGGCCGAGTTTAAAATATTTAAACGATAACTCCTCCTCAGTTTCAACATTCTAGGCTAAGTCAAATGGAAATTATTTTAGAAAGAAATGAATTTAAATAATCAAAGTCAAGTTTTACATGTAGCTTTTAAAGGGAGGGACTTTTTAAAACTTACTGGTTTCTTTTATTGTTGTAGTTACTAGTTTCTTTTGCATGTGCATCCAATCGGATCCACACAAGATATGGACAAAACATGGATCAATTTATCAAGGTTTCGTAATTTTTGATTAATAATTTCGTACTTACAAAAATGTAGGGTTGACTAAGAAAATGTTTATTTTTTTGTAGAATAACAGAAGACAAGCCGCTCGAAACTTCGTCCATAAGCATGCTGAAAGAGACAGTAATCTAGAAAAAATTATTTGCTTGTGTCGTCGATATATGAACCTTATTTGACATTCTCCAAGAGATGTTTGACACATATGGTGTGTTTTGGATTTTGATTCAACATATGATGTATGGATCTTTCATGGTGAAGCGCGTCATTCACGAAATGAAGCCGACGAAGTGACGGATACATAAAGAATGTACCTCGTGTTGGGAATTTTGCGGTTCGAGACGGATTTGATGGCGATAGAGATTAAAACAATGCTGTACTTCCGACTTCAAGGATCTATGGAATAGATTCTTTCAGACAATAGTTCAACCCACCAGGTACAAACGGGTTATCAAACTATCGACTTTCAGGATTCAATGAAGCCCTATAACAGCGTAATCGGATTCAAAGTTTGTACGACTTTGATCCGACCAAGAACACTTCAGAAGCTGTATCTGATGATGCAATTTATAGAGAACAGAATGAAGAGAAAGAAGAGAGCAATTCTGCAATAGTTTCTGATTTCGCAACACCTTGGAGGCGTCACAAAACAGAGCAATGGAGGCGCTGCGTTTTGCAACACTTTCTAGCGTTGCAGAATCGCTCTAGGAAGAAGAAGAAGATATTGCACAGTCTGCAACTGTTTCTGGGCGTCGCTATTTATAGACGTGAGGAGGTGTCTATTCGCCAAGCGTCATGACCGTTTGCAACGGTTCGTAACTGTTGCGAACAGATTTAAACTCAAACGTCGCGACCTTTCATTTGCAACGTTCAGAAAACGTTACTAATTCCCGCCTTTATTCAAAGTTAGATTTTCCGGTTCTGGGTCCTTAACGGGCCGAAATCTGGCCCGTTACTGTTCATATACGGTCCAAAAATATTTTTGGACCCTAAAACCGACCCGGTTCGGTTCGGTCGGACGGCGGCGGCGCGCGTGTGGTGTTGCATGACTTCTCTCCTCACAATAAAGCAAACATATGGAAGCCCCAAGGCCCCAACATCCACTTGAGAGTGCTATACTTATACAAGTATAGTCTCCTCTTTTCTACAATGTGGGACTTTACTTTCTTTTCTTCTTCTTTCTTTTCTTCTACTCTTCCAAAACAAAACCCAAACCCCAAAAGCTCTTTGAAAATTTTCAACAATCTCCCCCAATTTTCAAAATAAGAAAATAAATAAATAGGACGGCTGAATCACTAGAGTGACTTCCTACATACCCAAGTGGGATCAAGCCTATGTAGTTCTAAGATCAAGTTTTGCATCATCGTGAAAACCAACACATAAATAAAAGGTATCTTTTGGATTTGAACCATTACTTAGTGTAAACCATTCAAAGCCTTATCGAGATTCTATGGTGAACGAATCTTGAACCAAGTATCCCTAATGATAAAACCGGAACAATCACACATGTTGATTTCCTTAGGTAAAGTGTTCTGTATTGCTCAGCACGTTAATGGCCATGTGCTTAAATCCTGGTTCATGAGTCTACTTAGAGAGCGGTCTTACTTTCCTAAGAAACGGCCTGATTTTCATACTCATATAGGTAAGTCTCTTAAGGTGTTTCTGCGATACACCTTTTAAGGTTTTTAGACTTATTAAGGAAGTATATCCATCCTTTGTTCTTGCAGAATCCAACACTAAATATTATGGGATTATCAATTTAGTGTTTCATAATCATTCGCTTAACTTGTTGGTACCCATTGAACTTTGTCTATCCTTTTCAAGACATAAGTTGGGTTTCTGTTAAGGATGATCAACCTTCATTCACAGACCTTAGTCCCATTTCTTGTGACTTTATAGAAACCATTGCCTTTGGAAGCCCTTTTGTAAGTGGGTCAGCCAAGTTTTTCTTCGTTTCTACTAGTCAACAGTTATAACTCCTCTTTTGAGTAACTGTCTCACCATTTGATGTCTTAGACTCGCATGTCTAGACTTTCCATTATATGTCTTATTAGACACATTGTATATTGTTGCTTGATTGTCACAGTTAATCAAGACTGCTGGAGATGGCTTCTTCTACAAAGGGATTTCCATTAATAAATTCCTAAGTCATTCTGCTTCTTTACATGCATCTGCTAATGCAATCAATTCTGACAACATTGTTGAGTCAGAAATACAGGTCTACTTCTTGGAAGCCCAAGACACAGCAGCGCCTCCTAGTGTAAAGATCCATCCAGTCGTAGACTTGGATTTGGATTCTACATTGTTCCAGGTTGCATCACTATATCCTTCTATTACAGAAGGATATCCTTTATAAGATAAACCATATTCAATGGTTCCTTTCAAATAAGCTAAAACTCTGGAAATGGCTTTTCAATGTTCGAAACCTGGATTACTCGTAAATCGACACAATATACTTATAGCATGCGCGATGTCTGGTCTAGTGCAATGCATAGCATACATAAGACTCCCAATAACACTGAAATACTCTAGTTGAGAGATAGTACGTCCAGTATTCTTTTCTAATTTAATACTAGGATCTAAAGGAGTTGGTGCTGGTTTGTCATCGTAATGACCATACTTTTGTAGGAATTTCTCTATGTAATGGGATTGAATTAGTAATAACTCCCCCTCTTTCCTAACAATTTTAATTCCCAGAATTACATCAGCCTCTCCTAGATCTTTCATATCGAATTTAGAAGACAGAAACTTTTTAGTTTCATTCACACAGGATATATTGGAACCAAATATTAGCATGTCATCAACGTATAAACATATTATAACAATACCGTTGTTATCCGGTTTGCTATATATACATTTATCAGCATCATTAACAATGAATCCATATGACAGTGCAACTTTATCAAACTTCTCATGCCATTGCATGGGAGCTTGCTTCAGGCCATAAAGAGATTTTACTAATTTGCAAACTTTCTTTTGTTGGCCTGGGGTTTTGAAACCTTCAGGTTATTCCATATATATATCTTCTTCTAAATCTCCATTTAGAAAAGCAGTCTTTACATCCATTTGATGTATGACTAATTTATGAATTGATGCAAGTGCAATTAAACAGCGTATAGAAGATATGCGAGCAACTGGAGCATATGTATCAAAATAATCTACTCCATGTCTTTGCTTATATCCCTTAGGAACTAATCTGGCTTTAAACTTATCAATGGATCCATTTGTATTCAACTTTTTCTTGAATATCCATTTACATCCTATAGGTTTAGCACTAGGAGGTAAATCGGTTAAAACCCAAGTGTTGTTTAACATTATGCAATTCATTTCATCATTGATAGCTTCTTTCCAGAAATTTGAATCTCTGGAACTCATAGCTTCAGAATAAGTTTTGGGATCATCATCAACGTTCATTACATATTTAGTCACATTAAGGACTTCGTCCTTACTGCCTTCTACAAGATATGTAATGAAGTTAGGACCATAGTCCTTCTCTATTCTCGCTCTTTTACTTCTCCGTTGTTCAGTACTATTATCTAGTACTGACACTTCCTTGCTGTTTTGAGCAGGAGCATAATCATCGTCATTGATATCATTAGTCATACTATGTTCTGAACTAGATGATCTCAATGGGATCTCAACAGTTTGATTTTCAAAAAATTCTACATCTACAGATTCTATAACTTCTAGGGTGTCAAGAATAAGAAATCTATCAGTTATACTATTAAGTGAATATCCTATGAAAACACATTTAAATGCTCTATTTCCTAAGTTTGGTCGTTTAGGGTCTGGTTTTCTAACATAAGCTAAGCAACCCCAAACTTTAAGTCTAGTTAGGTTAGGTTTCCTATTAAACCATAATTCATAAGGGGATATATTATTCTTTTTAAGTGGTACTCTATTTAAAATATGACATGCAGATAACATAGCATCACCCCATAGGTTATAAGGTAAATTAGAACTTATGAGCATGGAATTAACCATTTCTACTAAAGTTCTATTCTTCCTTTCAGCAACACCATTTTGTTGTGGTGTATATGGGGCAATATATTGGTGAATTATACCTTGTTGTTTACAAAACAAAGTGAATTCATTTGAGAAATATTCACCACCACGATCTGAATGAAATATTTTAATTTTAACTCCTAATTGTGTTTCGACCTCTGCTTTGTAAATTTTGAATTTATCAAAAGCCTCATCTTTAGTTTTCATTAGATATACATATGCATATCTAGTATAATCATCAATGAATGTTATATAGTATTGGTTACCACCATAGGTGATATGACTTTTTAAGTCACCCACATCACTATATACCAAATCAAGCAAACCAGTTTTCCTTTCTACAGATTTAAAGGATTTCCGATGTATTTTTGCTTGAACGCATATTTCACATTTAGAGATTGTATCGAAATCACAATCAGAAATTAATCCTAATTTATTCATATTCCTAATGGAATTATAATTAACATGTCCTAATCTACCATGCCATAAATTAATAGAATCAACGATATAAACAGAAGATTTCTTTATTAAATTCAACTTAATCATGCCGTCACAAGAGTATCCATGTCCAATGAATTTACCATTCTTAGACAACACTAGCTTATCAGACTCATACACCATCTTGAATCCTCCTTTGTTAAGAAGGTATCCAGAGACCAAATTCTTACACATATCGGGTACATAGAATACATTGACTAATGTAAGAACTTTTCCAGAGGTGAGAAGAAGTTCTATAGTGCCTTTTCCCAGAACTTTGCTTGGAACCTTATTTGCTCCAGTAACTTCGTCGGCTTCTCCTTTATTTTCTTCGTAACTCTTGAACAGATTACGGTCTTTGCAAATATGAATGGTTGCTCCAGTATCGAACCACCAATCATTATCATTGCCACTAACGGAGTTTGCCTCTTGCACTACAGTCACAAGCGAGTCTTCGACCACATTCACTTTTTGTTGTTTCTTCCGCAGACGGCAGTCTCGGGCATAGTGGCCGGGCTTGTTACAAAAATAACAAGCACCTTTCTTTTTGTTGTTGCTTTTGGAATGATTTTTCTTAAACTGTGTCTCATTCTTTGGCTTTAATTTATCAGTAATTTCAACATTATTTGCCTTAGAATGGGACTCAGTTTGCGGATTATCATCTAGATCGCGTTTGCGAGAGTCTTTTTCAATACGAAGATGATGCTGTAAACCGTCTAAATCATAATCCGTTTTCGCATGCTTCATCTTTTTCTTATAATCATTCCAACTATGCGGAAGTCTAGAAATTATAACTCCAACAACAAAAGATTCAGGAAGATCAATTCCAACATCTTTAAGTTGATTCACCAGCAGTAAGATTTCGCTTACTTGTCCAATTATGGACTTATTGGTAACCATTTTGAAATCCATAAAATTAGAAATAAGAAACTTTTTATTACTTGCCTCGGATATGCGGTACTTATTCTCCAGAGCAGTCCAGAGTGCCTTCGTTGTTTCCAAGGTCCTATGAGCATTGTAGACTAGGGTAGATAGCGCATTCAGAATATGGCCTCTACATAGGAAATCGTCCTCTTTGCGCTTTGCACGTTTAGCCTTTAGAGCAGCATCATCTTTATCAGTTTCCTCCGGGATTTCTTCCAAGTCATCTTCCAAAATGTAGAATAACTTGACGGTGACCAAGAAAAATTTCATCGTCTCTTGCCAACGAGTGAAATTGTCGCCATCAAAACGCTGCAATCGAGTTAGATGCTGATTCATAACTTGTAAAGCGCTCAAACCTTCCATGGTTGAAGAACTATTGTCTGAAATTTGTTGGGAATTTTGCGGTTCGAGATGGATTTGATGGCGATAGAGATAAAAACAATGTTGTACTTCCGACTTCAAGGATCTATGGAATAGATTCTTTCAGACAATAGTTCAACCCACCAGGTACAAACGGGTTATCAAACTATCGACTTTCAGGATTCAATGAAGCCCTATAACAGCGTAATCGGATTCAAAGTTTGTACGACTTTGATCCGACCAAGAACACTTCAGAAACTGTATCTGATGATGCAATTTATAGAGAACAGAATGAAGAGGAAGAAGAGTGCAATTCTGCAATGGTTTCTGATTTCGCAACACCTTGGAGGCGTCACAAAACAGAGCAATGGAGGCGCAGCGTTTTGCAACACTTTCTAGCGTTGCAGAATCGCTCTAGGAAGAAGAAAAAGATATTGCACAGTCTGCAACTGTTTCTGGGCGTCGCTATTTATAGACGTGAGGAGGTGTCTATTCGCCAAGCGTCACGACCGTTTGCAACGGTTCGTAACTGTTGCGAACAGATTTAAACTTAAACGTCGCGACCTTTCATTTGCAACGTTCAGAAAACGTTACGAATTCCCGCCTTTATTCCCGGTTCTGGGTCCTTAACGGGCCGAAATCTGGCCCGTTACTGTTCATATACGGTCCAAAAATATTTTTGGATCCGAACCCTAAACCCGTACCCGGTTCGGTTCGGTTCGGTCGGACGGCGGCGGGGCGCGTGTGGTGTTGCATGACTTCTCTCCTCACAACAAAGCAAACATGTGGGAGCCCCAAAGCCCCAGCATCCACTTGAGAGAGCTATACTTATACAAGTACAGTCTCCTCTTTTCTACAATGTGGGACTTTACTTTCTTTTCTTCTACTCTTCCAAAACAAAACCCAAACCCCAAAAGCTCTTTGAAAATTTTCAACACCTCGATGCAAAAATTGATCAAGGCGAGGAGAATGAGTATTGTGTTAACGATAAGCATATGGAAGGGACTAAGAAAATGTTGGAGATAGCTGAAATGGTATAATGGACACGACATTTACCGAACTTCTTAAGCTTATCAAGGATATGCTACCTAAGAAAAACAAGCTTTCCGAATCAATATATGCAACCAAGAAGTTGATTAAATCATTTGGTTTAGGTTATAGAAATATACATGCATGCGTTAATGATTGTTGTCTATTTAGAAAAGAGCTTGTACATTGTGATTTTTTTTCCTTAATGCGGCAAATCTTGTTGAAAAAACCAAGACAATAGAAGATGGAAAGTAATTCAAAATACCTGTGAAGGTTTTGAGATACTTTCCACTCATACCAAGATTGAAAAGAATGTTCATGTCGTTGGAGACATCAGAACAATTAAGACGGCACAACAGTAATTAAAGAGAAGATTGCAAACTACAACATCTTGTGGATTTCTCTCAGTGGTCTACAATTGATAAAATATATCTTTCCTTTGCATCCAATCCAAGAAATTTAAAGGCTTGGTCTCGCAAGTGATGGCTTTAACCCTTCTAGTGATTGGAGTTCAACATATAGTTGTTGGCCAGTGTTTCTTGTTGCTTATAACTTTCCTCCATGGCTTTGTATGGATAAAGATAATATGATGTTATCTTTATTAATTCTTGGACTATGACAACCAAGAAATGATAGCGACGTGTATCTGCAGCCACATATTGAAGATATGAACAAACTGTGGAGTAAAGGGGTAAAGGTGTATGATGCATTCAATCATGGCGAATTTAGATTAAATGCAATTCTGATGTGGACAATAAAAGATTTTCCAGTTTATGGAAATTTAGTAGGTTGCACTGTAAAAAGTAAGAGCATGTCCTGTTTATGGCATTAATACATGTTCGATATGGCTACCATTTAGTAAAAAATGCACTGACTTGGGCCATAGACCATTTCTTGCACCTAATCATGAATATCGCCATGGAAAAAACTTATTTGATGGAACCATAGAAATTAGACAAGTGCCTCCAATACATACCTGTGCTCAAATCATCGAAGATGTCAAAGATATTGTTATGAGTGGGGGAAAAATTAAAGGAGGAAGAGACGGTAGAAAAAGAAAGTGGGTAGGGGGTGCGAGGAAAAAAGAAATCCAAATATGGAAAAAGAAGTCTATTTTTTTTATTTTCCTTATTGGAAGGTAAAATATAACTAAAAGTAAAATGCCTTTTCGTTTCATATCTATTTCTAGTAATTAGTACTTTACTATCAATCTATTATACACTTTTTTTGGTTTTCGTAGACACTTCCTTTGCGTCACAATGTAAATGTAATGCACGTCGAGAAAAATATTTACGAGCGCATTCTTGGTACATTGCTTGATATCAAAGAAAAAAATAAAAGATGGAATTACTTCACATCAAGATCTAGAAGCAATGCGTACAAGGAAGAAGTTGCACCCTATAGATTTTGGAAGTAAAGTATTACTTCCTGCTGCAGCATGCACCTTAACAGACCAAGAAAAAGAGATCTTTTACATAGGATGAGGAATTTGAAAGTGCCTGATGGATATAGTTCATACATTGGTAAATGTATTGCAAAACAAGACAAAATTTCAAGTCTTAAGTATCATGATTTTCATGTTTTGCTGCAACAGCTATTGTCTGTAGCATTGAGAGGGTTTTTGCCCATAGGTACAAAGACTACATTATTGTGACTATGTTCATTTTACAATGACTTATGCCAAAGAGTGCTTGATGGATATAAATTAGAATCCATGGAGAATCAAGTTACATTAACATTATGTGACCTTGAGACATCCTTTCCACCTTCCCTTTTAGATATCATGATTCACTTGACAATGCATTTGGGGAGGGAAGCAAGAATATATGGACTGCTACAATACCAGTGGATATATCTATTTGAGAAGTAAATTTTTGATGAATACTTAATGTAATTAATAAAATATGAGCTTATGAAAGCATTTTATGCTTATGTCTTGATTATAAGTAAATAAGAATACCGAAGGATTATGTTAAAAATCAAGCTCGACCTGAAATGTGCATAGCCGAGCGCTATTCTGCTGAAGAATGCATTAAGTGTTGTGCTAGATATATTGAAGATGAATATGAATTTGGAGGAAGAAAAAATCAGAATGAAGTGCAACAAACTGATTCCATACTCGATGGGCATCCGATTTCCAAAGGAAAACCATGTTACTTTCCGAGGAGGTGATTGATGTTGCCTAGCGGTATGTGTTGTTCAATACTGATGAAGTGGAGTCGTACATAGAGTAAGTATAAGTTCAAGTCGATCATTCTATATGAAGGCAATTAAATTTTAACTTCTATATTTCCATATGCAGAATGAAAAAGGAGGAGTTGAAACGTTTGCACACTCGGCTTTTAAAAAATGATGTAGAATTATCAAAGTTGCATTTAGAGATTTTTAGTTATTGGCTTGGAAAAAAGGTTGAAATAGTTATATTATCTTTCATTAGACCAATTAAGCTTCATACATGCATATATTATTGTCCTATATCGTTATATACAACATTTTATATGTCCAGGTTAAAGATGAGAGAAATGTTTCAGATGTTAGCGAAATAAAAAAACGAATTTCATATGGACCTCGGTCGCAAGTAGTTTCTTATACTCGCTATATTGTCAATGGACGATGTTTCCATACTAAAAACTATGAGAAGTATAGCGGTGTCTCCATTGATGGGAATACTATTCGTACAAACGGCTCCGTTGAAAAATTATTTATTGTGGCATGTTGCATGAGATTTTGTCGTTTGACTACTATCTGTTTCATGTTTCTTTGTTTCAGTGTGATAGGGAAAATATTCATTGTGAAGTTAAGGTTGAAGATGGCTTTACATTTTCTAATTTACATCAGTTTCAAATCAATTTGCAAGTGATCCTTTCATCTTAGCAACACAAGCTGTACAAGTGTTCTTCTCCAAAGAAAGTAGTTCTTCAAATTGGTTTATTGTTTTGGAAGCACCTCCTAGAGGTTTTCATGAATTGAAAAAATATGAGGAAGAGGAAAACTCAACAAGTAAATCATTAGATGAGTCGCTACTTAATGATAGGGATGTTGATAATAAGGATGAAAGTTAAATAAGCAATGATTGCAATGACATTTTGGTATGAATAAGCATTCATTATTGATATGTTGTTTTATATGTAGTCATATGCGTTAAAGTGTTTAGTTATGTTGTTATGTAAACCAATGAATAAATTTCTCTATGTATCAAAAAGATACAACTTATCAAATCATATATTGATTTACTCGAGTTTTTGATAGTAGTGTATCATAGCAATTTTACATTATATCACACATGATTGTTTTCATATTTTTTTTGATATTATACGTAGTTGTTACATATCAAAAAAGTCCTATACTAGTTAGTATAATGTTAATTTTTTATATATTATGATTTTTTTCCAGGTTGATCACTTGGAGAAAGAAGTTTGAACTTGTTGCATTTGTGGGTAAGAACGAGCAACATCAAGGAGAGGTAAATGCTAATGCTATTTTTATCTCAGTTCCAACTATATCCTTACTAATGTTATGTTCGTTCATATAATTTCAAAGCTCGAAGCAAGCAAAGAAACGAAGAAGCAAAGTCTTACTACACTAGCAGCTGCTCATGGTCTAACTAAGGCTAACGGTGGTATTACAATCTCTAAAATGAAAAATGTTGAACTTGAAGTTGGTTGTCCTCTTAAGAATATGAATGCAACTGTTAGAAAATCTCCACTCAAACATGGTGAAATTCCTTCACCCATCATTCCTTTCCGCTATTCAACCCCCCTCCCCCTCCAAAACGTTATTACCATACACTCCTTCAATTCTCTTCATTTCACTCCCCTTCAGAACGTAATTACCACACACATGTCCAATTCTCATGATTCAACTCCCGTTTAAAACGTAAATACCACACACTCGTCCAATACTCATGATTCAACTCCTGTTCAAAACATCAATATCACACACTCATTTAATCCTCTTGATTCAACTCCCCTCTAAAACATTGTGACCACACACACGTCCAATCCTCATGATTCAACTCCCATTCAAAATGTCAATCCCATACAATCATCCAATTCTCTTAATTCAACCCTCTCCAAAACGTCATAATCAAACATACGTCCAATCATTATGATTCAACTCCCATTCAAAACGTCAATCTCACATAATTATACAACCCTCACAATTTAACCACTCATCCACGTATCACTCCTACCAATCCCCAAAGGTCTGCTTTATCTACAAAATTAGATTCTTCCTCATAAGAGGCAAACACGGTCAAAACTAAGAGAAAATGAGGAAAAACAATGATGGGATTATTTTCTTTGACACCAAATGAGAAGGTTGAAATTGAGTCCAATGACCTAAACCAACCTATTGGTCTAAATTCCAAATATTTATCATCCTATCTTGAGACTTTAGCAAGGATGACGGTGCTTGTGACCATTAGCAAGTGGAAGAAAGTCAACGACAAATTGATGGCTGATATATAGACAAGTATTCAGGTACTACAAACCTAATGAGAGTTGAAACATGATATATAGAAAAAATACCTCGATTTTAAGTTCAGTTTTTGAATGAATTTAAACAAGCTGAAATTTGATCCCTTTTATTTATAAAATTGTAAAACAAACTGCCAAAAGAGACATAATAATAACTTCGACTAAATTGAAATAAAAGCATTCGACTATGAAATTTAGATTTTTCTTTTTTACATAATGTAACTATGCAATGTAGATTTTTCTTTTTATACATAATGTAACTATGTAATTAGATTTTATTCATACTGTACATGCAAGATTCAAGTTGGATGATATATATCAAGATATGTTCCTTCTGATGGTGGGGCTGCGATGGAAAGAGGCAAAGTCAGTGCTAGTTAAAGCTATAAAAGTTGCAACAAAGAGTTCTGATGCTTCCAACAAATTAGACATGTTAAAACCAAACAATATTAAAAGTGTTCAAGGGTAGAATGATTTTATCAACGAGAAACTAAAGGAAGAGTTTGAGGTAGTTGATTTTATTTTGATGGCTATAATTGAGATTTTCATTTCATTTCATTATACCAAATTCCAATGAATTTCTCTTATGTAGTTGACGAGCAATAAATACAAGGCCATACGAGCGCTGTATAAAGTTCCACCTACTCTAAGTCGAAAGGGGTGCACAAGACTAGAAGATGATATCAACAACAATAACAACTAAATCATTATTCCTAAACAAGTTGGGGTCGGCTAGAGATGGAACTTAAAACTAAATGACAAAGTCGATTAAAAAGTCATAATAATAGCAATAACAGTAATAAAATAAAGTCAAATAAGTAATTAATAATACTGGTACCTAAGTAAAATAAAAATAATGATATATATATATATATATATATATATATATATAATGTATGTTTGTATGTATAAAAATGACGATGATGATAATAATAGCGATAATGATACTAATAGTAATATTGGTCAAAGACTAATCGCTACATCTTAGGCTCATGTTCCCTAGTTCTATAATCTAAAACTTATAAAACTCATAGCTTATGGTTCTAGTACGCGGATCGCTTACTTCCACGCGCTCATGTCCGATACCAGCTCTTTGGATATACTCTAAATTTTCAAATCCCTTTTAACTACTTCCTCCCATGTCAACCTTGGTCGATCTCTACCTTGCTTTGAGCATCGACGCGGCCTATAATTCCAGTGTGCATAGGCACTTTAGGTGGCTTCCGTTGAAGATGTCCAAACCATCTTAAGTGGTGTTAAATTAGCTTCTTCTGAATTGGTGCTACTCCAAATTTATCACGTATATCATCATTTCTGATTCGGTCTCTTCTTGTATGACCGCAGCTCCACCGCAGCATATGCATCTCTGCTACACCTATCTTCTGGACGTGTTGGTTTTTAATAGGCCAACATTCTGCACCATATAACATCGCAGGCCTGATTGTCGTTCTTTAGAATTTTCCTTTAAGCTTCCACGTGATTTTCGTGTCACAGAGAATACTAGACGTTTATTGTCATTTCACCCATCCTACTTGAATTCTAAAACATAATCTTCATCAATATCACCATTATACTGCAAGATTGGTCCTAAATATCGAAATGATTCCTTCTTGGGAACTATTTGTTCAGCCAGAGTGACATCCTCATCCTCTGACCTAATAGCGCTGAACTCGCACTTCATATACTCTATTTTAGTTCTGCTGAGCCTAAATGGCTTTCATTCTAAAGTCTGCATCCACAGCTCCAGTTTTCTATCAACTCTAATCTACTTTTATCAATTAGCACAATATCGTCGGCAAATAACATACATCAAGAAATTTCACCTTGTACACCCTTTGTAACATCATCCACCACTAGGGCAAAAATGTAAAGGCTCAAAACTGACCCTTGATGTGATCCTATGTTAATGGGAAAGTCACTAATTTCACCATCGCATACTTTGACACTAGTATATGATAAAGTAATTTTTTTATAAAATTCATTTATTATCAGTTCAAAAAATATGCAATATGATTTTGTATTTAGCTGTTAAGCTCTTTTTGCAGAAAAAAGAATCTGGTTGCTCATCAGATATCAGTAGGGAGGACTTGTGGTGCAAAGGCCACACAAAGAAAAATGGAGAGACACCAAATTCTGTTGTCGTCGATTACATAGTAAGGATGGATATTACATCAAATTATCTTTTCATTTTTCATTTTGACTCCATTTAACTATTTCGCCGATTACATAGTTGAATTTGATATATTTTACTTGGCATGTATTTTTGCAATTGTCTCCAGTATTTGAATCTTACATTAATGTTGTGACATATGAAAAATGAATATTTTTGAATTTGTAGGCTAAGATAAAAGAGTATATAAATACTCAAATTTTCAAGGAACAGTATCATTGAATGAAGATGGAGTGTCGAATGTTTTTGGCCGTGAACACAGCGGTAAAATAAGGGGGCTTGATTTTGAGATTACACCAACTCAGTTCGATGTTCGAATGATTAGTTCAAAAAGGGTATATGACTTAGAAAATCAAATTACAACTTTGCAGGCTCAAATGAAAGAGTTATCCGATTTGTTTATAGCTGTAAGTTATAATTGGTTCACCGTGTTAATGAGTAATTGATATACGTTTAATTTATTAGTGCGCATCTAACTTTTTTTTCAACAGAACATAAATTGTAAACAAGATGTAGTGAAAGAATCAATGACTTCTCGTGGCAATATGAGTGTTTCCAAAACAATGTCATGTTCAAATATCAAATGAAAAATACAAACATGCAGTACATCATAATCATTGACATATGGGATTGCATACACACACGAACGTTTATTTATCCCGTTGAACCGGAATAAGAACAAAATAAGTTTGCATTAAACATTCATTTAAAATTCATCTCAATTTTTTTAACTTCTTAAAAATAATTCTACAACACTTCCATACACATAATCATTCTCCCCAAAATCTATTTCATCGTTGTATAAAAATAGTGCGGTGCTAAAGACAGCCATAAATGCTCAGAGCACTGTTGTTGGCTGCCTATCACCAACCTTTTTCACTTAGGTCCAGAGTAGGTGGGGCTGATAGTTTTCTGCAGTCCCCAGAATAACCTAATGTAGCGACTTTAGCACTGCACTAAAAATAGTCATTTAAATCACTATCCCTCAAATTCCTTTCATAAATTAAACACCCTCTGTCGAATTGCATCCTCTCTTCTTCAACCTTTTTTTTTTTTGCCTATGTTAATTTAAAGAATTAATCCGTTCTCTGCAGTCAGTTTGTAGGTTTGTGTTGATCCTATCTATGCGTCGTAAGTAGAACTATTAATCTCACTCTTTTCCACGTGCAAAGTTATTCCATTGTTTTTCCATACAATTTAATTTTTGGCAACTACTGAATCCTTCCACTAACCTGCTTCGTGTCGTCTGATTTTTAGTGAGGTTGAAAGGGGTGGTATATATTTTGTTTGTGGTCAATGATGAAGTCGGTAATTCATGGTCATTGTTGAGTGCCTTGGTAGGTTGTTGTATGTGGAGAGATTATTGTAACTTTGGACTTGTAGTATATGTCTTCTGTGTCATTTAGAAGTAAACAACTCTTTGTTTGTTGAAGTATTCACTATCCCGTTGATTTGCTCAAATATTGATGTAATTATATGGCATGCATGTATCCTCAAATTAGTTTTATTGTACAGTATTTTGTATATGTAGCTTTGAGTTGTAACATGGTTTGTCCATACTTTTTCATCAGTGTTGATCTAAATGTACTTTTGGTGGTTACAGCCGCTCATAATTAATTGCCTGTGTGCCATGGTAGAAGTTCCTTGTTGTTGCACCTATTTTGAACATGTATTTATCAGTCAGTTATAATCGTATCTAACCGTGACATTTACATTTTCGTCAAAATATTTAGTGGTTATTAACTATTTATTTACATGGTCCAACTGAAGGTCTTGGAATTTAAGTTTGTGTACATTATTTGTTTTCGTCCAGTGCTTTTATCTGAATCCTTAGTGCAGTTATTTGCTTATTCTCATGTTGTTTGTTAAACATAAGATGTTGCTTATTTTCATGTTGTTTGTCATGATATTTTTATAATTCAATGTAGGATTTGTTTCTTTTAAGCAGTTTTATAGAGACGGACCATACGTTAGTTCATTTGAATAGCAGGATTTTTGACAGCCGATCATGAATTTTAAGGCTTGTATGCACCGTCATGAAATGTTAATGAATTAGCTGTAAGGTTTCTCTGTTAAATAATGAAATTACAGTTAAGCTGATGGTTTTTTCAACTTAACTAAAGCAAAGGAAGGTTTAGGTACACTATTTTGATCATATCGTAGTTATTTTAAATGGTAAAGTATCAAAACCTCAATAGACATGGATAATTTTGTTACTTTAAGGTCTAAGCGTTTAACATGTTCCTTGGTATCCAAATGCATCTAACAACAGTTAATGTGTAATTATATTTCATGTGTCTTGCACTAGATATTGTAAATATCAAACAACTTATTATAAATGATAAAGTAAATGAATTCCAAGAATGCTATGAACTCATTAGTCTGAGTTTTCTCACAGTTTTGGTGTATGCTAATTGACATGTAAACACCAGATAGATATCCTAGCCTTTAAATATCAATTAGAATATAAATTTTCATACAACAGCTAAATATTTTTGACAGTGAAAACTAAAGACAATAGGAATTGATGTTATTTATTGTAATACTTTGACTAAGAAGCAAAACAGATTTTTTTTTTTTTTTTTTTTTTTTTTTTTTTTTTTTTGAGACAAAAGGATGGGAAAATCCCAGCCTATAAATAGCATAACCATCATAGTGTTATGCAGTTACAAACTATACGATTACAACCACAAAACCTCAAGTTTTGCCCATCAAAACAACCTTAAGCAAACACTATATACAACATACACTACGTACATATTAACTGCATGACAAATCAAATCCAGGCATAGACAAAATATACGTAGGCTTAACAAAATATCTAAAGAAAAAAGAGATATGCTGACATCAGATACCATCTTCATCTCCTCTTCTTCTCTTCGCCACTCTTTTACCAATGGTGTCTTGACTTTCTTTGACTCTTCCTTTCAGCTCAGGAAGAATGCGCCTCCATTCCTGCCCATATAAGCCCATACTACCTATCCAGAGAGCAATATTAGAAATAGTATTTCTGATTAGAATTTCAAAAGGTTTAGAAATATGTTTGAAACACCTATTATTCTTTTCAATCCATATAACCCAAGATAAGCTTAAATTAAGCAAATCCACAAGGCATCTATCAACAGAATATGAAATAAGCCTTCTGTCTTCCTCCCAATATCAGTGTTGACACTACAAGGAGAAACAGAATTTCCGACGGGCAGAAACCGTCGGCGGCCGTCGGAAGCCGTCGGCCGCGTCGGAAAAAACCGTCGGAAAAGACTGCGTCGGGGAGCAGTACTTCCGACGGACGGCGCCGTATATTATTCCGACTAACTTCGACGGTTTTCGACGGATTCCGACGTGCGCCGAAATCCGTCGGAAATACTGAGTTATAGACCGACTCAATGCGCCGGAAGCCGTCGGAAATTTTGACCGATAAGCCGTCGGTAGCCGTCGGAAATCTGCAAAAAATAAATAAATTAATATTCGCTGCAAACATAGCCTCCCAGCCACATTTCTCTTCCAAATACTCTGATATCAATATTTCACAACCCAATATACAATAATCCAATCAAAGATCCAAACCTAAACTACAACATATTTAACAAACGCACAAATAAATAAAAATACAATCAAAATAAGATAAAAAACATACATATCCATTCCAACATTAACAATAACTGTTCCACCATATTGTTAATACATAAATTTATCAATATTCTCATGCATATGTCCTAATAAAACTAGAAAACCAAGTGTATCATACATAATTATACAAATCAATAATTACCCGCACCGTCTATCAAATCATTCTACACAAACAAAACATACCTGAACGACGAACAAGCAAGCAATGAGTCAATCTCCTCCAGATCCAGAGCCAGCCGAGGAAGGGAAGCGGCCACCAAACTGCTGCATGTACTCTAACAACTTTGCGGTCTGCAAGGCATTTTGGCGGTTCTGCTCCTCCAATTGGGACACTCTAGTCCGCAATTCTTCTATACTTGCTAAATCGCTCTGTGGTCTGCTCCGCCGTCCCCTACTATGACTACTGGACTGCAATAATTGAAAAATAAATAAAATCCAAATTTATTGTTTTGAAAAGGTAAAAATATCATATTTTAAGTATTTTAATAAAAAGTAAATTATTTACCGCTAAATTGCCAAATCCGTGTCGTCGACCATGCTCAGCTGGAGTCATAACAGACTCAAAAATAACGTCCTCCTCATCGGTCGTCAGCTGTTCTCGACCTGTATCAGTAAGGAGTTTCTGCCGCTGCTCCATAAACATCTCCTGCATTAACAAATTAATAATATCATATCTTATTTCATCATAATTTAACAATTAAAACAATTACTAATAGTGAATAAAATGAAATATGCTTACATGACTTTTGCTGGATTTATCATCCTGCCATGTGTACGAAACAGTCCCGTCTGGATTAACATGCTCGACAGCATGCGTACGGGTGAACACGTCCATATAGCTGACAGGACCCTGTGCCCCGGCTTCCTGAATTTGATTGTTACATACAATTATTATACATTTAGAATCATATAGCATAAACTATTTACATTTATTATTCAGTAAATTTACCAACTCCTTCCGATACTGCTGAAACGACTTCGATCCTCCACGATGAGTGACGGGATTCTTATTTCTATTTGCAGAGTTTCTATCCGACTCTGCCTGTACATTCAAAATTTGATACATTATTTTTCAATCACGTCAAATTAATAATTCAAAAAAAAAAATAGTATATTTGCCTTCGCCTCGTCCATCTCCCAGTAGCTCAACCAAGCTTGCCACACGCTCTCTCCCATCCACTTTGGTTTCTTACCAGATTTCTTAATCTCAGATATCGTGTCCCTGTAGTTCTTGCGCATCTTCCTCATCCAGTATGCTCGTGCCAGCATCATATCGTCTGTCTGGATGTCTATCTCAGATATCGTCTGTCCGTACATAATCCTAATCTAACATTTCGACTCTCCGCTGCAAAATTTGGATATGTTTTATCGAAATGCTTCCATGCTTCTCCATCGGTCGGATGTGTCAACGTACCCTCTTCCTCTGTTCTCACGCTATGCCATCTCATATTAGACACAGTTACAGAAGATGCATATAATCTTTGAAGTCTTGGAGTTATGTGTAAGTAGTGCATACGCTTGTACGGAACTTCCTTCCCCTTCTTTTTTCTTGGTTTGTATCTCTCCTGGTTACAAACTTTATAATTTTTAAGGTTTGCGTCTTCTTTCCAAAACAATATGCATCCTTTTAAACATGTATCTATTTTCTGATACGGTAAACCAAAAGCCGACATAAGTTTTTTAACTTCGTAGTGATTTTCACACATTAGATTATCGGGCGGCATATGTCTTTTTGTAGCTTGTACAACAGCCGTAAACCCAGCTTCAGTGATGTTGTATTTTGACTTCATCGCAATGTATTCTGCGATTACTGACAGCTGAGTGCCGCTTTTACAACCATCCCAAATAGGTTTCTTAGCTGCATCTAGTAAATCGTAAAAAAATTTAGCTTCAATATTTGGTTCTTCAACATTTCCATCGTCGTCGTCGTCAACTTGAACCATATGAAACATTGATCGTGCTGCATCTTCGACCATATTTTCTATAAGGGTCGTTGAAACTATTTCGTTAACGACACTTTCAGACTCTACAGAAGTATTTGCTACAACTTCTCCATGCCGATCCCAAACATAATATTCGGGTACGAAACCGTGTTGGCACAAATGAACTTTCACAATATCTGGTAACAAATACTTCAAATGTCTACACCTACTACACGGACAACGAATTTCTGGATCGTTTCCGTTATTACTTAAAGCGAATTCAACAAACACATTTATACTATTATAAAAATCTTCTTTTATTGAGCCCCTCGGTCCTTTTCTTTGGTACATCCATCTCCTCCGATCAACAAAATAATCAATCATTTTTCCTATTTGACAAAATGAGAAGTTCAAAAATTAATATTTATTTTGAAGAATACAAATTCAAAAAAGATTATTTTCATGGTCGTATAATATTTTGAATTTAAAGAACAACTTCACAAATTTAAAAATATTTTCAAATAGGGCACATTTCATTTTTTAACGTACGTAACGATTAAAAATATATATAATTTTTTTCATTGGTCAGACAACCTACTTCCCATTACAAACACAGTAAGCATTTACATTTCGTATATTATTTCGTCTCAAATGATTCAATAAAATTTCGGCAGCATTTCCCTTTTGTTCCCTGCATTGTACACAAATGCGTGTACGCAGGAAACAAAAAAGAAAAGTTAGGGCGAAATTTTATGAACCGTTTGAGACGAAGTAGTATACAAAATGTAAATTCTTACCGTGTTCATAACTTGTCCAATACAGGGACAAATCCGACAAACATTGTACCAGAGGAATATAAATGGTTGTTTTTCGAAAAAAACGACTATTTATACAACGATCATGTACAACACTTGTCAGACGGGGCCAAAAACTCTCTAAGGGACATTTGTCGGTTAACATGCGCGCATTTTACTCAAAAATACAGTTTTACTCACTGTTCACATTTACAAAAATATATATAAATTTAACACAGTTATTCGACGTATTACGCATCAAAAAGGCTGGTTTAACATTTTTGTCTTTTTTTAATATGCACAATTATAATTTAGAGTAATGCATTTTTTTGTTTCATAAGTAAATACGTGCACAATATAATACTCCTAGTTCATTCAATCATTTTATCGTATGCCAAATAACGTATACAATCGTCGAATCAGGGCATACACAACAATTTACATGTACATGAACAACCACAAAGTATACGTGCTTTTCACAATTTCACGATAAAAGATGAAATATGTATGCCATGTGATGCTATAAACCATTATTACGCTAATGCAAACAATTGCAATCGCTAATTCGTCCTAATTTATCAATTTATGCAAATCTAAAATTAGGGTAAAAACTGAAATTTTCAGAAAAATAAGAGATGATACCTGAGATTGAGAGCAAGAGGTGTTGAATCAGCAGCGTGGAAGGAGAAAAAAATCACGAAATTGGCGAATGGAGGTGGAAATTGTGGATTTGGGGGTTTTTGGTGAGAGTGGGGAAAGATGGAAAATGAGGAAGAAAGGCTCGGCCGGCTGCAGGATTCGCGAATTTCCGACGGCTTCCGACGGCCGCCGACGGCCCGTCGGAAGCCGTCGAAAATAGACCGTCGGAAGTCGTCACCCCCACCCGTCGCTATTTCGCTTTTTTCTAGTAGTGTGATCATAGAAGTGAAGAACATTATTAATTTGAAGATATTTCAAGCAGTTGATCCAGAGAAGGTAAGTAAAAGGACATTGAAAGTATAGGTGATTAATATCTTCATCTCTATAGCAACAGAAAACACATTTTGTATCTAAATTCATTCCTTTGTGATTGAGAAGAATTTTAGTATTTAACTTCTTATTGATAACCAGCCACATATGCATTTTTATCTTCGGTGGAGCATGAGCTTTCCACAATGTTTTATGATACTTGACTTTCCTACCACCAAAATTCATGAGCCTGTAAATAGAACTCACTTTAAATTCTTTTCTGCTGTCAAATAACCATTCTGCTTTATCCAGACTATCTTCAAGAGAGACTTGATCAAGTAATCTAACTATCTTAAAATATTGAATGAGATTATCACGTTCAAGCATTCTATTAAAATTTAGGTTCCATTTGAATTCACTTTCCTTGTGAATATACAAGTCAGCTACCCTTGCATTTTGATTAGAAGAGATTAAAAATAGATCTGGGTAAAGATTTTTTTAAGGCAATATCACTTATCCATTTGTTATGCCAAAACAGGATTTTCCTTCCATCACCCACATTCCACTTCAGCCTACATTAAAAATTTCTTGCTGTTTCATTATAGCTTTCCAAACACTTGAAATTTGAGAATGAACAGAGGCACCCACTGTGAACTGTCCATTATAATAAACTGACTCCATCCACTATTTCCATAATGAATCTTTCACACCAACCATTCTCCAAAGCCACTTACATAGTAATGCACAGTTCAATTCATCAAGTGATACAACTCCTAGACCACCTTGGATTTTAGATCTGCATACAGTCTCCCATGCCACTAAATTATTCATGCTGCTACCATTTCTGCTCCCTTTCCAAAGAAAGTTTTTTCTAATACTATCAATTTTTTTTATAACCCATTTAGGCAATTTATAAAAAAGACATCCAATATAGTGGTAATGCAGATAAAACTGAATTCAACAGAACTAGTCTACCTGCCTTTGAGAGAGCATGACTTTTCCATCTAGATAGTCTAGAACTCACTTTATCAATTAATGGAAGTCAATCATCATGTAATAGAACAGTTGGTCTAATAATCATACCCAAATAGGATAAAGGAAAGACACCAACTTGACAATTTAAGGTCGAAGCAACATCTTTAATATTAAAATTTAGAACACCTACAGCAATGACAGAACTCTTCTTGAAATTAATTTTCAAACCAGATAAATTTTCAAAACCATACAGAATTAGCTTCAAAGCAGCTAGATGTTGAGGTAAAGGAGAACTAAAAATAATTGTATCATCAGCATACTGCAGTGAAGAAATACCACCTTTGACAAAATTACTGCCTCTACCAGATTTTGCTGTATAGCTACATTAATTAGTCTAGCAAAAACATCAATAGCAATATTAAAAAGAAGTGGGGATTGAGGATCGCCTTGCCTTAACCCCCTCTTAGATGATATTTTTCTGCTCTCACACCCATTAACAATGATAGAAGAAACTCCACTATTTAAAATTCCTTTAATCCAATTCCTCCATCTTTCACCAAAACCTCTAGCTTTCATAACCTCAAGCAAGAAATCCCAATTTATAGAATCAAAGGCTTTTGAGAAATCCAATTTAAGAATAACTGACTGTTTCTTATTTTTAATACAATTATGAATTATTTCATGAACCACGACTACATTTTCCAAAATACTTCTATCCTTAATAAGGCTGACTGGCTGTTAAGGACCAGGGAGTCCATTAGCCCTCTAAGTCTATTAGCAAGCACCTTAGTGATGATCTTGAAGATACAGTTGAGAAGACTAATGGGTCTGTAATCTCTAACATTATCTGCACCATCACACTTAGCAATTAAAACTACTAAAGCATGATTTAAACGGCCAAATTCCAGGGAACCATTGAATAAATCAGTAAAAAGAGCTATGATGTCAGTTTTAACTAGACTCCAATATTTTTGAAAGAAAAAGGATGGGAATCCATCAGGTCCAGGTGACTTATTAGCAGATAATCCAAATAATGCTGTTTTGATTTCCTGTTCCTCAAAAGGCATCTCCAGACTTCTTAAATCCAGTTCTCTATTTTTTCCATAAATCAAATCCCAATCTAAGGTTGAAACACTATTATGTGTAGAACCAAAAAGATCTTTATAGTAATTAAAAAATTCATGCATAATTGATTCCTGTTTATAAATCTCCATTCCATCAATAACCAAATGATTTATCAAATTCTTCCTTCTTCTACCATTAGCAATTTTATGAAAATAAGCAGTGTTTGAATCATCATTATTTAACCAGTTCACTCTAGATCTCTGTCTCCACATAATTTCCTCTTGATATACACAAGCATTAAATCCTCTTCCTTTTTATTAAGAGTATCCATTTCATCGATAGTGATAACTCCTAATTCTTCCTTATTATTAAGACTGAAAATATCTTCACAAAGTAGTCTTTTCTTCTCCTTAATACTCCCAAAACAGTTTCTTTCCCAGATTTTCAAAAAGCTTCTTAAATTTCTCAGTTTGAGGATTATATACTTAGCAGCATTATTCTCACTTTTAAAACTTCTCCACCTCTCTTCAATCAAACTATCAAAATTACATTCTAGACACCACATCTTCTCAAATCTAAAGACTCTTTTAATTTTAATATCATCTCCGGTATCTAATATAATTGGGCAGTGATCTGATATAATTCTAGCATATCCATATTGTGAAATAAGAGGAAATTTTCCATCCCACTCATTATTAATAAAGAATATGTCTAGCCTAGCCATAACTGGAATCTCCCTACCATTACTCCATGTATATTTCCTATTATTTAATGGCAGATCAATTAAACCACATTCATTAACAAATTCATCAAATAACACCATATCAATGACTTTTCCTTCCTTCCCACTTCTTTCACCAAAATATCTGGTAATATTAAAGTCCCCCCTACAACCCATGGACCCTTAATATCACTAATATAACTCATACAACTCCCCCAGAAATCATGTTTATTCTTTTTATTACATGGAATATATACATTAGTGATAGTAATCCTGCTCTTATCTCTAATATCTTCAAGAACAATATGAATTATGTTATCATTATTACGTTCCTTTACCAAAATCCATTTATCACCTTTCCATCCAATAAAAAGCCCTCCACTACTCCCAACAGAATTAACAGCTCTCCATTCATCCAACATATTACCCCCAATGGAACCAAACCAAAAATAATTTGACTAAGCAATTTTTGTCTCTTGAAAAAGAACAATATCAGCATATAAAGAACAAATTAGATTCTTCACTCTGGCACATTTTTTAGGGGTGCCCAGTCCCCTAACATTCCAAGATAAGATCTTCATTTATCACTATTGAATGCCCTTATAATTTCTAAGGCTTTAATGTCATCAATATCAGCTTCACCGTTTTTAAAAATAAAACCCATTTTCTTAGCAGTCTCACATAGCTGCTTCGAAGAAAATGAATTTAAAACAGCAGGAATATGTAAACTACCATAAAAAGGATGAACTGACTTACTAGATGAAGCAGTGCACTCCAATGATTTGATTACAGCCCTTTTTCCAGCTCTGCTCATTGTGTCATCTTTTCTTCCAATCAGCCTTGCACTCCTTCTGACATTGCAGACATCATCTTCATAGGATAGAGAATTATTACTGATATTAATGACAGGTACAGGATCTTTGGGAACTTCTACAATCTGAACACTGCTATCTTCCGAAGTAGTTCCGATAGTAATGATTTGAACACTATCTTCCTCTGGAATGCAAGTAACGTCATCTTCAATAGTAGTAGGACCTCCTGCTAACACAATTTCAGAGCTTTTAATGAATTCGTTAACCATATCCTGATTATCAGCCCTAAATACAATAGCTTTAGCATCATCAGAATCAGTCTCAGCATCTTCCACAACAACTTGATCAAGAACATTGAAAATATTCTCAGTATGAATTCCTTTGTTGGGCGATTTATTATTATGCAAACTCTTCACACCACTAGCATCATTAACATGAGTGACCACCACACCCTCAGTAGTAATATCAAGATCTATCAAATTATCATCCGTACTGATAGCAATTTCTTTCTTTCAACTTCATACTATTCCATTCATCAAACTCCAAATCTCCTATTTCGATGTAGGCTTCACTGCTACAACATAATTTGCATTTCCAACAATAATATTAATTGTCTTCGGAATAGGCACAGAATCATCCTTCTCAATTTTAACATCAAGATAGGAATGATCAAACTTTTTCCCATCAGCCAAATCTATCTGAAGAAGGATACCAATACCCGAAAGCACTTCTTCTAAAACTTCAAAGTCCCAACACAATTCCGGGAGATTAGTAAGTCTAATCCACTCTTTAGTATTCAAATTTCGATCAATTTTTCCTTCATTCAGATTCCACAATCTAAGATTGATAGATTTACCCCGAGATTGAATCTGTCTTCGCATGGCAGCCTCCAAAGCAAGATTGAATGTAGGGAATAACACTTTAAATTCATTAAAGAACTTTTTAATCTCCCAATTATGATTGCCAAAATTGTGTGTAAGCAAATCGGCTATCTCCTTTACCGTGAAATCACCCCTAACTAAAGTAATAATCACACATCTTCTGCTTCTTTTGCAAGCCCTGCCTAAAAAGTCTGAATTATCGAGAACAACCGAAAGAGATTTATTAGAGTCAACTTCACTTACATGCATACCATTATCAGGGTTACGCACTGCACTACCATGTATTCCTGCCATCGAAGCAGGTTCCTTCCCCTTCTTACTCTGGTTTTCAAGGCGTCGAGGGCATTGCATAGATCTATGTCCAAACCCGTTGCAATAGAAACAGAGAACACTGTTACGACAATCTTTAGAAATATGATTCGCCATTCCGCACCTGAAACAAAGTTTTTTCTCTTTAATTTGCTCAATTTTCCTTGGGACCGAGAAAACCCTACGAATTTTGTGTAAAGGTAAATGTTTTGGTTGATTAGAAATAACGACTTGAGCATAAGAATTTCCATTTGTCCTTAAAGAATTCGATTTCGGGACGGTTGATAAGAAAGGTTTGAAAAGATCTTTAATTGAATTAAAAAGGGTATGATTTGATTTCAGAGAGGAAGAGAGAGGAGGGAAAGAAGTCACGTGATTGTCTGCCATTTTTTAGAAGACTTAGATGTTATTAAGAAATGAATATTACATATTGAGGGTTCTGTAGAACAATTCAATTACTAATTATTACGAAAAGAATTCACACCTTTGAGCAAAACTGATTATGAGACACATTATCCTGATTTTTTTGTTTTTGGTTCTTCTATCTTGCATGATGGCATGTTTATGCGCAAGTTTGCATTGCAAATTATTGTTATACTTCTACAAGTCTTCTTCATTTTCTTCTGAGCACTTTATGCACATCATTTGACTATGCATACATTTTGATTATGGCGCCTTCAGTTTCACCTAACACAGAGAATTGGTCATTTTGATTATGTTGCCTTCATTTTGATAATAATGGGTCAGCTGAGATGAGTATGTAAGTTTACTCTAACTAGGGGTGTAAACGGGTCAGACCCGATCGGACGGAGGTGTGTCATAATTCTGTCCTATAAGAGATTCGAACGAACACGGACCGGACAAACTTTAACTTCGATTGTTCGTACGAGTCGGACAACGGACGGACAATGTTCGGACAATAGAAAAACATCGAACATTTTAGGACGGACATTTTTTCGTACATTTTTTCTTGTCCTAATTCGTGCCCTAAATGAGAATCGTACGGACACAGAGCGGACGTCTTACAGCCTTGGACCGAGTCGGATAACGGACTGTCATGTCCTATATTCTTCCCTAACTCTAACAATACGTTGCCTTAGGTTTAACCATAATGCTTTATTTATGCAGTCTCATCGGAGTAGCAACAACATCACAACCGGTGTTAACATACATATTCAGTAGCAACCCAGAAAGTGCAAATTATTGAGTTGGCAAAGAAATGTTGTCGCAGAAGCAACAATCACATCTACCGACTCTATAGTTTTAGTGCATCATGTACCGCTAGGAGCGGATACTTTAAAAGTTGGGTCGATGCAGTGGTGGATCCTAAAGCTCTTCTATTTAGGCCTACTTTAGATATCTATACGATTGAACAAGCGTTTGGGACGCCTATTGCTTGACATAAAGAATTTATCTCTTTTTATTAGTATGTATATGTACATCTATCGATTTATGTTATGGATTTAGTTATGTTTTGGAGCGGAGTTATGAATTTATAAGTGATGTAAACTTGAATTGTTTTTGAATGTGAATAGATCGTGTTGTTTCAAGTATTCAAATGATTGTATTTATTATTAACGAAATAATGGTTTTAATTATAATATTGAAATTTATGGTTAATAGCAATTGTGAAAAGATGAATTATAGTAGTTTGTAGCAGTTGTAAAATATTTGTTGCAACTGTCATCACTAGTTGTAAAATATCCTACTACAACTATTTACAAACTGTTGTAAAATGTTAATGTAACATGCGGAAACAGTTGTTAAAATATTTATTAGAAGTGTTGTAAACAATTATGAACAAGTCTTTTACAACTGCGAGAACAGTTGTAAAAGATCTATTACAAAGTTGTCGACGGTACAAAAGAGTCTTATAACGACTGGTTTTGGCTATTGCGATAAACTTTAATTCATGTGCAAATAACAGTTGTAAATAACTCTTTTACAACCACCAAAAGCAGTTGTAAATAACTCTTTTACAACTACTATTTGCAGATGCAAAAATCCTTTTTACAACTATGCAACTGTAAGTACCCTTTGTAAAATAATCCAATTCTATTACAACTGCAGATATAAAGACTAGCGGGTGCCAGTTGTAATTGACCTATTACAACTATTTTTTATAGTTGTGAAAGGGTATTTTTGTTGTATTGGCACATGTTTTAGTTAAGTTGTTTCTGAAGAATATAGTTAGACAACATGGAGTTTCTAGTAATATAGTCAGTGATAGGGATGCATTGTTTACTAGTGAATTCTAGAAGATTTACAGGAAGTGATGGGTACCAAGCTTAATATGAGTACTGCATATTACCCTTAGACAGAGAGATTCAATAATGTACTCGAAGATTTATTGAGAACTTGTGAATTAGAATTTGGTGGATCTTGGAAGGATCGCCTATATTTGGTTGAGTTTTCTTATAATAATAGTTATCAGACTAGTATAGAAATGGTGTCATTTGAATCTTCGTATGGAATTCCATGCAAATGACTAGCATGCTGGTTGGAGACTAGAGATAGATTAGTCTTAGGTCCAGATTTGGCAAGAGAGGCATTAGAGAAGATTGAATTAATCCGAGGGAGGGTGAAGGAAACTCAGTCAAGATAGAAGAGTTATGTAGATAAGAGACATAAGGACCTGAAATTCTCAGTTGGAGATGAGGTTTTCATTAAGGTATCACCTATGAAGGGTGTGATATGATTTGGAAAGTCAGGGAAGTTAGACCCAAGATTTATAGGTCCATTCTAGATTATAGAGAGTATTGAAAAGCTCGCATATAGAATAGAGTTGCCGAATAGTTTGGCAGGTGTTCATAATGTATTTAATGTATCTCATATTCACAAATATATGCATGATCTAGAGACTACTATTTATCCGATAAGGTTGGATGACGTAGTGGTAGAGCCTAATTTGACTCTTGTTAAACAAGCAGTTTGGGTTGTAGTTAGAGATGCGAAAAGATTAAGGAAAAAGACAGTCACGTTGGTGAAATTCAGTGGAGCGACAACGAGAAGGACTGTACTTGAAAGATAGAGGACATGATTATAGATATTTATCCTGATCTGCTTTGAGGGTATGTCTATATTAGAATTACATAGATAATTGCTAGTCCGTTAGACTAGTATGGTTGTTAGGTGTTGTTATAGATGATTGCTATGTTTAGTATTTAGTCCTTGTAGAATTTCGAGAACAAAATTCTTTAAGAGGGGAGGGGGAGCATGTAACCTCCCTAATTTTTGATAACATTATTCAGAAGATTTAATTAGATAAATTAAAAAAAACGATGATAAATAGATGAGATTTGATTAAATTATATATATATAGGGTTGTGCTTACTAATAAGGTAAATGGCCTTTAATCACGGCTATACATTTGCTTTTGTCCATTCACATTCATTTTGTTTCTTAAATAAAAATAAACGCATGAACCCTAATAAAGAAGGCCATTAACAAAGAGAAGAGGAATTTAATCTAAAGCTGGGATCATAAAGTTAGGGAGGAGTAATCAACAACAAATCTCAAATTCCTTATCAAATTTAAGGTGAATAATAATCTCTTACCATCTCTATTTTTGTTCTATGATTATATGGTTTCGGATTTATGATTTAAATTCGTTTGATAAAATGAATGATGACATGCTTGAGTTATATTATGATGATTTGTTTTAATCCATAAGCACATGAATTTGCACGATTTTGACATGAAACCGAGAATATATGATTTCAGATTGCCATGGAAAATTATTATGTTATGTAAAACATGTTTTTGGAGATGATTTTTAATTTTCAGAATTTTCCGAGCTATGGAAATTTTATTATGAATTTCTAATGAAAAATATAATATAATTAGGTTTGAAATTTAGTTCGAGAATTTAAAGAAGAAATTTGGTTTAAAATTTTAATATGTTTGATTACATAATGAAACTGAATTTTTATGACTTTTGGAGATTTTCCTAATTAATTTATTAGGGAAAAAATTATTTGAAAAATGGACTTTTATGAAATAATTGGTTTTAGTATATGGAAGAGTTAAAACGTTGCATTTTTAATGGTTTTAATCTGGTATTAATGCGGCAACTTTAAAGGTAAAGTATTTGAAAAAAAATTATGACAACCAATCAGTAGTTTACAAATAGGCAAGTTGTTGGAAAGTAATTACTAAAAATTGCTAAAATTCCGCCTTTAAATCAGAAAAGATGTTCCGCCTTTATTAGTAAGGACCTTTCGAGTCCTTTGATTCCACCTCGTCCTAGTCGAAATCCACACTCGAAACCACCATAGTTGAAACCAATACACAAGATATCACTTAGATGGTATGCAGCGGATTGGAAGGAAAGCAAAAGCCATGGTGTCGAAAGGGTAGCTTCCGATGGAGTCGAAACCCTACTTCGTTTTCAAAAGTTAAAGTCTCGTCTAGTTTTACCTAAACCTTTCAATACAGTCGAAACATATGCTTTCGAAAATGTTTTATAATTAGCTTTCAAAGATGGTTGTCATGTTGTTTTAAAGTATTTACATTCAAAGGAGTACCTTTTTCGTTTAAATAATTACTTTCGAAAGGGTAATTTCGATCTAGTCAAAACCTAGTCACTACTCTACCTTTCGACTATATTGACACACGATGCTTTCGAAAGGTTAGCCTTATTTTTATCTTAAACAAAGATTTTTTCCAAATTAATTTCGGAAGGATTGAGGGTTTCAAAGGTGATGGAGTCGAAAGGGGTTTCGACTCCGTCCTTCAGAGTTTTTGTTTAAAGGTTTTACTTTCAAACTAGATGGCTCTGGCACCATCAATTTTCCCCAAACTATTTTTTTGCTCGTTTCGAAAGAGATACCTTCGTATATAACTATTCTGAACCAAATAATGTTTTTAAAGAGTAAATCTAATGCTTTCGAAAGAGGCACTTTCATTTATTTCGAAGCTCTATATTTTAAAAAGAAGATTTGATACCATTGAAAGGTATAATAGGTTTCAAAAGAGAATGTTCATTAAGGGCTTCGAAAGGTATATATGCAATATTTTGAAAAGAGGTCTTTGCTTTCAAAGGATGCTAGCCAGAGGTTTCAAAAGAGATGTTTTTATGGTTTCAAAACGTAAACTCAATCTCAATTTAAAGTAATAACCATAGCATAAACGAAGATTTTGAAATGTTACTCACGTTGTTATTAATCCGTAACTGTATTTTGGGAAAAGGGCAGAATAACCAATTTGGTTGACCTAATAGTGAATATAACTTAACGGATGTTAAAATTTTAATTAAAGATAATCGCAGGGGCCAATAGGTTTAAAGTAAGCCCATGAATGATATTGGTAGGGCCAATAGGTTCATAGTCAGCGCATGAGTACTATGATTTGATACTGGCAAGGGCCAGTAGGTTTGTAGTTAGCCCATGAAAACTATATCCGGATTAAGATATTGGCAGTCAGTCAATAGGTTCCTCGTTAGCCCATGAAAATTAGAATAAGAAATAAGATATTGAAGCTACCAATAGATTCTTAGTGATCCCTTGAAAACTAAGTAATTGGACAGATAGTCCTTAACTTTTAACTGGTTAATAGTAACCTTAGAAACTATAATTGGGAAAGATGGTCAGAATGAATGGGGATGGAAAATCCTGAATTGATTTTTTTTGTTTTGCATATCAGCATAATGCTTTGAAATACTATGTTTTTAACCATTGTGGATGCAGGACATAGTATATGGTTTATAAATGTTTTAAGATATTAGTAAGGAAAACCCGTTCTACTAAATGTTGTGGTCTCACTAGATATCTAAATGATTTGAGATGGTAAAATATTATTCATGCTAGGCTTTATGTCTGACTTAAAGTTTTTGCTTTCTTCTTAACTCTCGGATACTCAATTGATTTTGAGTAGGTTGAAAGCTAACGTTTTCAGGTGTTCTTTTAGACGAATAAAGTTTCCTAGGATGTGCAGTAGGTAAGATTGTTATTAGAGTTCTTTTTATTCCGCTGTGTGTTTTGTTTGTAAAGGCATACTGTTTTCTTACCTATCTATATACTCTGATCTACTAAGGAGCATCTTCATACGTTGCTCTTGGCGTATTTTGTAATAATTATATATTATCTGAACGTGGTATGCGAATTGATTTTATGTAATTAATTTGGAATATTTTGAAATGGAATGTGGAATTTGTTGCTGTTTATTTTTTTCTTCATATTATTGTGTTTCTGCGTATCAATGCATCTAATGTAGCCATATTTGATTGTCGTGGATTAATAACTATAGATGACAGCAGCATCCGTAGCCGTTAGTTTTGGACTTCTAAGTAGGGGATGTTACAATAAGAACATGCACCATCGGATGATTAAATTATCGCTCGTTTAAAAAAAATGAGGAATGGAAAATAAAAGAAATGGCAGAAAGATAGTTGTGTGTTGTTCGTTTTTGTTTCGTCCATTCATCAATAAAATAGACCGAAAATTGAAAAAACGTTACCATTTTAGTGGAAGAAAATTGTGAAGAAGGAAATTATTTTATTATTATTTATTAAAAAATGGATCTGAAAATTAACGTTATAAAATGTTTATGAGAGGTTGAAAAAAAAAATTATGAAAAATTTGTATCAAAAATTTAAGTGTCATACCAACCCAACACAACCCGCCAAACTAGAGTCAAGACGAGTCGGTCGGTTGGTGTGTATGTACGTGCGTTGGTCATGTATACACCCCCCTCAATACAAAAACAATATTGTGTGCTTAAAGGGTCCATCATAGGAGCTAAGAAATTCATATAAATTTGAGTTTCTCTCAATAATTTCTGTGGTGTAGTGCACTTTTTCAAACCTTTTATTAATATTTTAATCAAATCCAACAATCTCACACTTGAATTTTTTTTTTAAATTTTTTTTGAGCAACATCCAAGAAATATAAGATTGCATATAAACAAAAGTAACTTTAGATTTGAACTTTTTTATAATGAGTAAGATTCATATTATATTAAAGTGACTTGTAATTTTGAACTTCATCAGCGATATTGAACCATATACAACTTTCTAGGTGCTAAAGCTCATATATTTATGCTCATGCATGTCTTCCCGCTATAGCGATGCATGTCTTCCTGCTATAGCGCTATAGCGAATGCTCTAGAAATGTCTACCCTAAAACTCCACAAGAAACGGCATCATTTTCAAATTTGCATAAGTAAGTCTATTAAGAGTTCTCATGTAGCTAAATACTTCACTCCACATGGAGTATAGAACCCATTAATGTTTAAGCTGGGCTAGCACGCAATGGGTTAAAATGGATAAATTTAAAAAAAATAAATTATATTTTAGATTTTATTAGGCCTATGAAGTCTAAATTGGTTTAGATCTAATATAATTTTTTAAATGAAATCTTCATTTTATTTAATTAATTTATATAAAGATTTGATTTTGTATAAATATGTAATATATAAAGCGTATATCCGTATCACATACATACATAAGTGTTAGTGCAATTGCAACATATAAATATGTCTGTATATAAATGTAGAGATTTACACTGCAATGGATACATTAAACCATTTTATGCACACAATAATCCAAACAAATTTAAGTTGTAAATTTATGTAGATAGGATGAATATCAGATGTTGAATAGATGCTGCACTGTTTAAGGCGTTCGAGGCACAGTCGAATGCTCTCCGTACATGCATAAATGTATATATGTGCATTTGAAATTTTGAATATTTATTTTGTAATAAAATAAGTTATTTTGAGTAAGTCAATAATTTTGAAATTCAAAATTTATTTTATATATCTAATTTGTTTAATTAGTATACCAGCATTTAGGATAAAAAACGTATGCCAATATTAGAAGACAAGCTTTAAATATCCATCATCAAATTATCATGCAAAACGTCCGAGTTAACCTGAATTTATCAATCAAACTTCGAATTTCTATTTTCATTTTTCGTACAAATTAAATGGTAAAATTAATCAGACAACCACTAGATAATAGTATCAAAACATAGCCATTCCGTAAAGGAGTAGCATAATATGTTTAATACATAGCCGTCAGCTATTCACGTATATATCTACATAGTATAAGGAAACAGACATACGTAAATCGTAACAACTTGGTAGAAACATCTGGAAATACACTTCATGTTCTTCTTCAAATTAGCATCCTGATCGACCCCTTTGAATCCTTACCTAAATTTCGTTGCCGTCGGGTATCGCGACGGATTTTTTCCGAGACAAGTGATTGGGAAGCGGAAGACGGAAGGAGTGGGCGAATTCGCGCGACAGGTCTGAAGCAGGGGTGCGGTCCGTCTGTTCAGAGGGATCGAATTCGACGTAGTTGGTGTTGGAATTTTTGGAAGGTAGTTTACGAGCGTGGGATTGGAGGAGGAGGAGGAAGAAGACGGAGAGGAGGAGGGAAAAAGCAATGGCTTTAGGAGACATTGTGAGCGTTTTTATATTTTTAATTCTGGGAGAAATTAATTGACATTGCAGAAGCAGAGGTAGTAGTTGTTGGAAACAGGTACGCCACCCAATATTGATTGGCTGTTCCGACCCAATAACCATGATCCACTACAAAATTAGCCCATCAAATAATAAATGATAATAGCTTCAAAATAAATTCGCATAGTTGGCTCAAAATTTATATCTCGTGCACAAACTTTAGTAGTTAAAAATATAAGCTAGATTGTTTTATTAAATTTATCATGCATGGTAGAGAAAATAAAGAGGATTGGCAAGTCGACTTTTTGTCGTTAAATATTCCTGGAAGATAAGCATATATATAATAAGATGCAAGGAAGGATATGGTCGGATAGAAGAATCTGCGAATGTGAAAGAAGTCAATAGAGTATTCTTATGCATCAAAGTATAAAGCATATAAAGAGATGGTGGCAAAAGATATGGTGAAACACATGAGAGCTAAGCCTATATAATGAGAAGCCTCAGTCTTCTGTCTGGTATTGATCAAGAGCAGAAAATAGACAACAGCAAGCAACTAAGGAAGTGGTTGCTCACTCTCCCTCAAAGGCTTCCGACCTGGATTGTCTATTATTAATGGTTGGGAGCCTTCTGCAGGGAGATTGATAAACCGCTTTCTTTCCTCAGTGTAAGAGTGCGATGTTGAAATTCATTCCATATCATTTTCTTATTATTTGCATGTTTTTTAGAGCCACATGTGAACTGGTTATGGTTTAGGATATGATGACAAAATATTCTTTCTCCTCCTAATGCTTTTTTGCAGCAGCACGGTCGATAAAAAATGTATATTTTATAGTACCATTTCATTTTCTAATATAATTTCGTAGCATCTTTTTAGAGGTTTGTAATAATACTACTGTATAATACCACTGTTTGTCATTTTTTACATAAATTAAATTACATTTTTTTTTTTTTTTTGGCGCAACGCTATTAAATATCAATGTTTTTTGGATTACAGGAGCAGTTTTTAAATTGTAATACTTTTTTTTTAAATTGTAGTGTCAATTTATATTATAACTTCTTTTTTGATTTGTGTAGTAATGATACTTGTTTCTTTAATAAATATAGTTATGCATATTTCTGATTACGATGCTATATTAAAGTAGCATTTTAGGAATTGCAGTAAAAGTTTCTGGATTATAATGGCATTTTTAAAGTTGCAGTAGCTGTTTATAAATAATTATATGTAGCTTTTTTTCAGATGCGTATAGTAATGATACTGTTTAGTACTTTTTTTTTGCTTTTTCAATAAATATGGTTGTGTATTATTTCTGTTTGTACTGATACTTTATAGAACCATTTGATGAATTGTACTAGCAGGTTATAATAACTTTTAAAAAAAAATTGAAGTGTTAGTTTATAAACAATTGTAGTTTCTTTTTAGATGATGTACATATTATATCTCATAACATCATGTTGTAGCAAAATTATGAATTATTGTTAAATTTTTGTGATCCAAATTACTTATTAGATAAATTCTTCCATTCTAAATGATTTTCAGGTATGATCAATAACATGTTTATTCAAATAATATCATGTAATATACCTTCGAAGTTGAACAAACGCCACCTTCTCATTTTTCAACAAGACATCCATACAATATAATCCTGTAACAGCACGTTTATTAGAATTCATTTATTCAGGCGCAGCACCAACCATATATATTCTATTGTCATACACAAACTTAATCCATCATTTGTCTCTCATTATTACCACTTGAAGCACATTTGGTGGAACAACTAGCAAGGCAACCTGTCAAGAAAAATAACAGTAACGAAAAGAATATTCAAATGCTTGCATTTTCATCCATCTCCAGTGACACGTACGGTATTCATACATACAAAAGATAACATTACCAAAATCAAGAACATGGCACCTTGATTTAGCGCATTTGTCCATGCAAAAACATAAACAAAATTAGGGGACACATCCTGAACTGTTTTGGTTTTAAACCTATACAGTCGAGAAAGCACATGGGAGAACAAACCCATCTGTCGATTTTCATGGTGCGCCCTTTGCAGTCTGGTGAGCAAGCACTGTATCAGTCCTTGTATTTGTCCCTCTCCCCCGTGTCTAGGTAGTAAGTAGTAAGCATGTTGCTTAAAACCAATGCTTGGTGCATGTACGCATGCAATTTGTCTATTTGTTGATGGAGGGAGTTAGAAAAGAGGACAAACTTTGAAAAAAGATTAGATTGAAGGACACCAAATTTCGTCTTTAGGATGAAGAACAAATGTTAGTTATAATTAGCATTATATTCAACTTTTACACTATACAAAATGCTAGTAATATCTAGCATTATATTCAATTTTACACTATATAAAATGCTAGTTATAATTAATATTGTCGTTCGGCCTAAAAAATAAACTTGTTATACTTCAATCTAATTTTTTTTTAAATTTGTCCCCGTGTCTATCATTTTGTTGTTGTTGATGCATGAGAGGTTGCATATGCACTTATTTATAATGTGGTTTTGTGGTCATGGACATGGATGCATGATACGTACGTGCATCCTGGTGCATGTTATTTTCCAGGGTTTTCCCATGACTTTCCTGGTCGGTTTTCCAAGCTTTGGCCTCTAATGTTTTTCCCGTGATTCTTAATTTCTCATGGATTTTAGACGCAAATTTTCCTTATTTCTGTTTTGTTTTAATTGCGTGTATCCATGGATAAAACATAGAATATTTGAATTATATTCCTACTGAATTATTCAAAGAGGACAAACTTATCAAGTTTCTATGGTTAATTAATAACAATGAGATGTAAATGCACTACCTCTGGATTAAACGTCTAAAAACATACATCAGGGTCCATCAAAGACCCTTTCCTTAATTTTTTCATAAGAATCTTAAGTAATTGACAAATATTAATATCCACCAAATTATAATTATTATTTTTATCTGAAACCCAAAGCATAGACAATAATACAGGATGCTGCTATATGCAACTACAGTAGATAGATGTAGAAATACCTCAAGGAGAAATAGGGTTCGTTCTTAGCAAACGGAAACGGGAAGTCCGAGTGGGATATTTGAACGAGAATGTTGAGTGAACGAGGAGTACGCTTATGTGCTGCGAAAACGGCGTATTTGAGCGGCATATTTGAGCGGGATATTTGAACGGAGTATTTAAAATGTTAGTTTTAATTTAATTGATTTATAGCTAATTAACTATTCGTTTTGTTGTGTAATATGCGTTTAATTAAAATGAAATAACAGTACAAAAATTAAAATACATACAAATTAATTAATATACCTTGAAATATACAACGATAAAATGTATAGATAATACTACGGAAATACAATTTGTAGAAGAGATATTAAGAAAAGATTTGAACATGTCTATGAATTGGTAGACTTGTAAAAAAATTCATGTCTTGCTTCATTTTTATGCTATTTCGTGCTTTAACCTTGTTCTACGCCCCAATGCTAGATTACAACAATAATTTATTCAAATTAATTGATCAAATGGATTGGTACCGATCGATGTATGTTGCCCAATTTTGTTCGATTCTCATGCGTTGCTCTGTACATGATTATTAATAAGCTTTGTACGCAGTCCTTCATTTTTTGAAGATCAATACAATTGAATCATTACCTGTGCAAAATAACGGAAACACCACCCCCAAATTATGTCTCCGTTAATATGGAGGAGTGTGCTTTGTTCAAAGACACAGGGTTAAATCCCAGTTAAAATAGACGTTTCCACCACTCATGCTATCTCCATGGAGATGTAGGTCTTTTAAAGAACGTTTTTGTTATGCATATCATTGAGTAAAACATTTCCGATGGATAAAGATTCCAGATTTCTACGGTCCAAAAAAAATCATTTTTTTTTGGAGAGGAAATCCATTAATCCATAAGTAAGTTGATGTCCGTAATTTACTAAATCCAATTGTAACATCATGTTTAAACATTACTTAAGAAATTATAAATTATTACAAATTTTGTGGACCAATGTCAATCTATGTTGGAAATAATGTTCGATTTTGCTGATTGCCGTCGTCGCTTTCTTTAAGATGTTCCGCCACCCTGCTCAAAATTATACAAAGTAGACTACAAGCAGCACCATCTCCAAGATAAAACATTCGAATACAGTTTACACTGAACCTTTGTACCAAGATTGATGATCAAAATTTGCATCCTTAGATGATTAAATTATTGCTCGTTTAAAAAAAATAGGAATGGCGGATAAAAGAAACGCCCGAGGGATTGTTGTTTTTTTGTTCTTTTTTGTTTTGTCCATTCATCTGTTAATAGATAGAAAATTGAAAGTGCACTACTGTTTTAGTAGGAAAAATGTCGAACCATTAAAATATTTTATTGCCGGTTTATTATTGAAAAAACAGATCTGAAAATTAACGTTATAAAATATTTTATGACCGATTGATAAAAACATTAAAAGTTTGTACCAAAAATTTATGTGCTGCACCAACCCAACACCACCTAGCCTAGCTAGGGTAGGGATGAGTTGGTCGATCTGTCGGCACACGTTTGGTAATACATTTCAGGTACATAGACGACATGATCAACATTTTTTTCAGTGGGCTTAGAGAATATATATGTGTGTGTGTGTTTGTATATGCATGTGTCTATGTATACACACACACATTAGGAGTTTTTTTGTGTACTAGTATGGCACTGATATATGGTATACATTTGATTCAAAATTATATCTTACTATTTACAAAATTATATTGAGATAGATATCAGTTGAGATGCATTAACCTTCATAGTATGTAATATTATATATTATATGTTATCGCTGCGATTCTGACTCTATGTTCTTTGTATATTTCTGTATACTGTGAGTTGTTCTATCCTAGAGGCATACATGTTTGACACTTTGTGATGATACTATGTACGTATAGGTAAGTTATTTATTCGATGTTTAAATACGCATCAGTGCGAGCCTAGAGAATACTCATGTATGTACCCCATATAGCCTCATTTTTTATATTATCTGACATTATACTCGATAAACTCTTGGATAATATGGGTATAGAGAAGTGGTGTCTCACCCAAATATGTCCCCGTGAATATAGAGTGTGCTTCGTTCAAAGATAAGTGATTAAATCCCGGATAAAATAGTCGTTTTCATCACTGAAGCTGCTTCATGGAGATTCAGGTCTTTATGGAACATTTCTGTTATGCATATCATTGAGTTAAACATTTCCAATAGATAAAGGTTCTAGATTTCTAAAGTCGAATTTTTTTTTATTTTTTGAGTGAGAAATCTACTAATTCATGAGTAAGTTGATGTCCATAATTTACCAAATCCAACTGCAACGTCTTGTTTTAAAAAATACTTAAGAAAAGGTAAAAAATAAAATATTTTGTGGGCCAGTGTTGATCTATGTTGGAAACAATCTTCGATCCTGCTGGCTGAGTCACATACATTGTCGCTTTCTTTAAGACGTTTCGCCGCTCTATCTAAAGTTGTGCAAGGCAGACTAGAAACAAAACCTCCTCCAAGATAAAACAATCGAATATAGTTTACACCAAATCTTTGTGTCAAGATCGATGATCAGTGTAACATACCTAATTTTTGATAACGTTATTCAGAACATTTAATTAGATAAATTAAATAGAACAGTGATGATAAAGAGATTGAGATTTGAATAAATTATATATATAGGGTCGTGCTTATTAATATGATAAATGCGCTTTAAATTGGTTTATAAGATAATTAACTTACATAAGGCCTTACTAGTGAAAATAGCCGCACTTTCTATTTACGGCTATACATTTGCGTTGTCCATTCACGTTCATTTTGTTTCTTAAATCAAAATAAACGCAAGAACCCTTGTAGAGCCGGCCATTAACAAAGGAGAAGAGGAGTTTAATCTAAAGCTAAGGATCAAAAAGCTAGGGAGGATTAATCAACAAAAAATCTCAAATTTCTTATCAAGTTTAAGATGAATAATAATCTCTTACCATGTCTATTTTATTCTATGATTATATGGTTTTGGATTTATGATTTAAATTTGTTTTTATGATAAAATGGATGATGATATGCTTGAATTATATTATGATGATTTGTTTTAATTCATAAGCGCATGAATTTGCATGGTTTTGACATGAAACCAAGAATATACGATTTATGATTGCCATTGATAATTTCTAATGGAAAATATAATATAATTGAGTTTAAAATTTATTTCGAGAATTTCAGGACGAAATTGGACAAAAAAAATTAATATATTTGATTACATGATGAAACTGAATTTCTATGATTTTTTGGATTTTTCTGAATTGATTTACTAGGGAAAATAAATCATTTGAAAAGGATTTTTCTGAAATAATTGTTTTTAATATATGGAAGGGCTAAAACGTTGCATTTTTAATGGTTTTAATATGATACTAATATGACAGTTTTAAAGGTAAAGTATTTGAAAAGTTTTTATGACAACCAATCAATAGTTTAGGCAAGTTGTTAGAAAATAATCACTAAAAGTTGCTAAAATTCAGCCTTTAAATAGGAAAAAGGTGTTCCGCCTTTATTAGTAGGAACATTTTGACTCCTTTGATTCCGCCTCATCCTAGTCGAAACCCATATAGTCGAAACCACTATAGTCGAAACCAATGCACAAGATATCACTTAGATAGTATGTAGTGGATTGAAAGGAAGGCGAAAGCCATGGTGTCGAAAGGGTAGCTTCCGATGAGGTCGAAACCTTGCTTTGTTTTCAAAAATTAAAGTCTCGCCTAATTTTACTTAAATCTTTCGACACAGTCGAAACGTATGCTTTCGAAAATGTTTTATAATTAGCTTTCGCAGAAGGTTGCCATGTCGTTTTAAAGTATTTACTTTCGAAGGAGTACCTTTTTCCTTTATATAATTGCTTTCGAAGTAGTAGGTTCCGATCTAGTCGAAACCTAGTCAGTACTCCACCTTTCGACTATATTGACCCATGATGCTTTTGAAAGGTTACCTATATTTTTACATTAAACTAAGCCTTTTTCCTAATTGCTTTTGAAAGGATTGAGGGTCTCCAAGGTGATGGAGTCGAAAGGGGTTTCAAGTCTGTCCTATAAAATTTATTTTAAAGGTTTTACTTTCGACTAAGATGGTTCTGGCACCATCAATTTTTCCCAAACTATTTTTTTATTGGTTTCGAAAGAGATACTTTCGTATATAACCATTCTGACCCAAATGATGTTTTTACAGAGTAAACCAATGCTTTTGAAATAAGTACTTTCATTTGTTTCGAAGCGCTATTTTTAATAAAAAGTTTTGATACCATCGAAAGGTATAATAGGTTTCAAAAGAGAATGTTTTTTAAGGGTTTCGAAAGGTATGTATACAATGTTTTGAAAAGAAGTCTTTGCTTTCGAATGAGGCTACCCAAAGGTTTCAAAAGAGATGTTTTTATGGTTTTAAAACATAAACCCAATCTCAATTAAAGTAATAACCATGGCATAAACAAAGATTTTAAAATGCTATTAACATTGTTATTAACCTATAACTGTATTTTGGGAAAAGGGCAGAATAACCAGTTAGGTTGATCCATTAGTGAATTATAACTTATCAAATGTTAAAATTTTAATTAAAGATATTGGCGGGGGTCAATAGGTTTTAGTAAGCCCATGAAAACTGTATGATATTGGCAGAGGCTAATAGGTTCATAGCCAGCCCATGAAAACTATGATTTGATACTGGCACGGGCCAGTAGGTTTATAGTTAGCCCATAAAAATTATATTTGGATTAAGATATTAGCAGTTTTTAATAGGTTCCTAGTTAGCCCATGAAAACTAGAATAAGAAATAAGATATTGGAGTTACTAATAGATTCTTAGTTATCTCATGAAAACTAAGTAATTGGACAGATAGTCCTTAACATTAACAGGTTAATAGTAACCCTAGAAACTATAATTGAGACAGATAATTAGACCGAATGGGGATGGAAAATCCTGAATTGATTTGTTTGTTTTGCATATCATCATAATATTTTGAAATACTATATTTTTAACCATTGTGGATGTAGGAGCACAGTATATGGTTTTATAAATGTTTTAGGATATTAGTGAGGGGAAAACTCATTCCGTTAAGCGGCGTGGTCTCATTAGATATCTAAATGGTTTAATATGGTAAATTATTATTCATACCAGGCTTTATGTCTGACTCGAAGTTTTTGTTTTCCCCTTATACTCTCGGGTACTCAATTGATTTTGAACAGGTTGACAGTTAAGGTTTTCAAGCGTTCTTTCAAACGAATAAAGCTCTCGAGGACTTGCAGGAGGAAAGATTGTTATTAGAGTTCTTTTATTTCCGATGTATGTTTATTTGTAAAGAAAAATTGTTTTCTTGCCTATCTATATACTCTAATCTACCAAGGGAGCATCTTCATATGCTGCTCTTTACGTATTTTGTAGTAATTATATAGTACCTTAACGTGGTCTGCGAATTAGGATTATGTAGTCAATTTGGAATATTTTTAAATGGAATGTGGAATTTGTTGCTGTTTATTTATTTTTCATATTCTTGTGTTTCTAAATATCAATGTATCTAATGTCGCCATATTTGGTCGCCGTGGATAAATAACTATTGATGACTGCAGCATTCGTAGCCGTTAGTTTTGGTCCTTCAAGTAGGGAGATGTTACAAGTTGCTATTAGAGCATAGTTTATGAAACTTTAAAAGAAACTTAAACCTAAAATATTTTCCGAACATAATCTAATGAATCTGATAATAAGATTGGGGTTTGGGTTAACACTATAGTAACGTACTTGTATTTGCTATATATAGTTATGTGTGTGTGTGTGTGTGTGTGTGTGTGTGTGTGTGTGTGTGTGTGTATGTGTGTGTGTGTGTATGTACGTATCCCCCGCTCTCTTAGACTGTTCTTCTATATCTTACTAAGACTCATATGTAGCTTTACGAGAAAAGGAGATATGAAAGCACAAAATAGAAAAGTAAATCTCGGTGGAGGTAGCTTCACAACTAACGCAAATACTCGACCCACTACCAGGAGAAACCCAAGTCGACCAGCTAATGCTAATAACCAAAATGCTGAAGCCAATGTGGGTGCTTGAAATCCACCAGTAGATAATGTATCAGCTCTTAGCCGGTTTGATATAAGCCGGACCTGTTGCTGGTGTTATAGGAGGAGCTAATCCTATGGCTCCGGTTGGGAATATTGCTTTGTTTAGTAGAGATTGCACCAGCTTAGGTGGGAAGAATTCTTGGGAATAGAGAGTGCCATAGAAGTTTAGAATTGGTTGTTGCATTGTGAGCGTATATTTACCAACTTGGGTCTGAATGGTGGGCAAAAGAGGAGGTTGGTCTTTAGGCAGTTGCAGGGGTCAACACTGCATTGGTGGAATAGTGTCATTACCGGAGTTTCAGAAGAGCAATTAACTTGGGCTGATTTTTAGACGAGATTTGAGTAGAAGTTTGTATCAGAATTTGCTATGTGTGAGCTGATGAGGAAGTACATGGATTTAGTGCAAGGAGAGATGTAAGTAGTTGAGTATTCTACTAAGTTTGAAGAGCTGCCTAGATATGGATATGCTATTATAGATACTGACATCAAAAGGAATGAGAAGTTCATTCGGGTACTGAGGCCTGAGCTAGCTAGAATGACCAAGATCCATGTCCATGATCCTTGTAATATAGTGGTGTAGATTGTCGTTCGCCACGAGGAGTTACTTATTGATTTAGCTAAAGAGAAGTCAGTGGAAACTCAAGGTTCTCAGGGGAAGAAGACGAAGTTCTTTAAGAAGAAGGGAACGTAGAAGGGATATATTGTCAAAAAGTCAACGGCTGAGCTAGTTTTTTATAAGTGTGAAAAGAAGGGACACTTTGCTAATGAATGCCTGTTAGGAGATGGGAAGAAAACTACAGTTAAGAAGAATGGAAAATGCTTCGACTGTGATCGAGTTGAGCATCACAAGAATCAATGTTCAGAGCCAGTTACGAAGGACAAAGAAAAAGTTTTTGATATAGGACCAACTAGGCCTACTGCAGCAGATAAGGGAAAGACTGTGATGGGCTCTTGGTTCAAAGTATTTTAGTAAGAGTACATTTTGATACCGGTATATCAAACTCGTTTACATCTTAGTGTTTGTTCGATAGATTATGTCTAGAACTAAACTGCCTGGTTACTTCCTTAAGAGTTACGAATCCAATAGGAGGATATGCAACTCTAGGGTTAAGATGTAACCAGTTAGAACTTGACTTGTTAGGTCATAAGTTTGCATGCAATTTATATGTTATTAATTTCGTAGATTTTGGGATCATTTTGGGTATGGATTGTTTAAGTAGGTATGAGGATAGAATATTTTGTCAGGATAGGGAAATATCACTAAGACGCTCTGATAGTCATAACCGAGTGATATTTTCAGTAAAGAATACTGACTGGAGTGTTAGTGCTATGCTTAATGCTATGGTGGTAGGAAATGAGTTAAGTTAGATTCAAGTAGCTTGGGAATTTGCAGATGTTTTTGAGCCAGGCACTAGACTACCCTCGAAAAGAGCTGCTGAGTTTAGAATAGATCTTAAACCAAAAGTTGTACCTGTAAGTAGATCATCTAGCATGATGACACCAATTGAGATTAATGAATTGAAGGTGCAACTGGTGGATCTAGAAGGAAAGAATTTTATTAGACCAAGTAGTTCACCTTGGGGGGGCGGCCGCGGTGTTCGTGAAGAAACCAAATGGGTCATTAAGGATGTGTGTTGACCATCGTAAGTTAAATGAAAGGACAATTAAGAATAATTATCCTTTGCCAAGAACAGATGATCTGTTTGATCAGTTGAGTGGAGCCAGAGTGTTTTTCCAATTGGATTTGGCATAGGTTTCCATCAGCTGAGAGTGGCGGTGGACAGTATTCCTTTGACAGCATTTCGAACTAGATATGGTTCATATGAGTGGGTGATAATGCCAGTTGGATTGACGAATGCATTTGTTTTCTTCGTAAATTTGATGAACCGAGTTTTTCGAGACTACTTGGATATGTTTGTTTTGGTGTTTATAAATGATATTCTAGTATACTCTAAGAATGAGAGAGAGAGCATTAAGTTCATCTTAAAGTAGTACTTGAGACGCTGAGAAAGAATCAACTGAAGGCGAAGTTTACCAAGTGTCATTTCTGAAAGAAAGAGGTAAAGTTTCTTGGTCAGATGGTGACGCAGCGGATATAACGGATGACGACGAAATATGGATTTCGTGTCAAACTAATCGACGAACGATTAGATGAAGCGATATGAATCGATGAATTAGTGATACCAAACGCCCAAATCCTTTGATCTCAGGAGATACCGGATTCTAGCTATCTCCAACACGTTGATCGCGTACGATACCGTGTTAAAAGATCTACGATTCTTTGACGTTGATCTTGCGCACAAGATTCCGTGAATCGACTTCAAAATCGTTGATTCGAGCGCACTTGAATAACCGAAGATGGAGAAAGGAGATAACACTCAACTTCCAATTTCAAAAGAGGCACAAGACACTCAAAATTTTTATTCGAAATTCCACCCCCAAATGATACAACTCACCCACTATTTATAGGAGATTACAACTCAACACACTTTACAACACTTCATACGACTTAAATAAATATATCACAAACAGTACAAATGACTTACCAAACACACAGTCGACCTAAAGAACAACATATGCGACTTAAAATCTCAGTAACACAAGAAGACCCGCGACCTAAAAAAAATGACCTACTGGAAGCTCGCGACATAAGAATTTCGCGACCTAGGATCTTCAGCGACATACTTACGTCGTTCACGACCTACTGGGGGGATTTGCGACCTAAGGGAAGTCGCCGCTCGCTCGCGACTTAAACTTCACGATATAGTTAGGTCGTTCGCGACCTACTGGGGTGATTTGCGACATAAGTGAAGTCGCCGCTCGCTCGCGACTTAGGCCTCCTCGCGACCTAGGGTAGGTCATTCGCGAACTAGAGTGGAGGAGCGACTTAGGCGGCAGAGCGAGGTAGTTCTGGAGAGAGGCTTTGCGACCTAGGGTAGGTCGACCGCGACCTAAAGAGGTATGCTCTGCATCATCCTCCTCTGGTTTGAAAAGATTCGTCTCCGAATTCTCACTTTCCTCTTCTTTGACATGCTTATCCCCATGGTATGGAATCAAGTGTTTGATGTTGAAAATGTCAGTAGTATGGATATGATCAGGTAATCTCAACTGATAAGCATTCTCATTAATCTTCGTTACGATTTCTAAAGGACCAATCTTTCTAGCTTTCAACTTGTTGTAAGTTCCAACTGGAAAACGATCTTTCGTCAATACTGCATAAACAAAATCGCCCGCTTTGAAGTCTACACTCTTTCGTTTCTTATCTGCCAGTTGCTTATACTTCTCATTTGACTTGAGAAATCTTTCCTGCGCTACCTTGTGACATTCTTGCAATTCATCCATCAAATCACTGGCTCGTTTGATCACTCCTTTCTGCTGTGGAACTATAGATAAATCCAATGGTCCTTTAGGAATTATTGAGTACACAACCTGAAATGGACTGAACCCAGTGCTACGATTAACCGCATGGTTGTGTGCAAACTCAGCTTGACGTAGCTTCGAATCCCAACTCTTTAAATTGTCATTCACGAGGCATCGCAATAGATTACCTAGGGATCGGTTCACAACTTCAGTCTGTCCATCAGTCTGGAGATGATAAGCACTGCTAAATTTTAGCTTAGTCCCAACCATTTTCCATAGACTCATCCAAAAATGGCTCAGAAAACGAGTATCTCTATCCGAAACGATAGATTCAGGCAATCCATGAAGTCGATAGATCTCTCTGAAGTATAACTGAGCGACATTAACGACATCTGCAGTCTTCTTACAAGCAATAAAGTGTACCATTTCTGAAAATTGGTCAACCACCACATAGATAGAATCGTTGCCACGTTGCGTTCTGGGCAATCCCAGCACAAAGTCCATACTAACATCCACTCAGGGTTTAGTAGGTATAGGCAACGACATATATAATCCTGCATTTGTAACGGTTCCTTTGAAACTTGACAGATGTGACATCTCTCTACAAATTTTTCAACTTCTTTTCTCATCGACGACCAAAAATAAGATTTTGCAATCAACTGCATAGTACGATCACGGCCCACGTGTCCTTCCTCGTGCAATTCTTTGATAATCTTCATTCGCAAACTGCCTTCTAGTATGCATAATTGATTTCCTTTGAAGAGAAAACCATCCACCAACGCAAACTCATCTGTCTTTCCCTTCTTGACTTCATTTACAAACTTCGCAAAGTAAGGATCTTCAATAAACAATTCTGGTAACACATCAAATCATTTCACTTCAACCCTCATTGTAGTCAACAAGTGATTCCTTCGACTTAATGCATCTGCCACGCGATTTGTCACTCCCGACTTATGCTTCACAACAAATGTAAATTGCTGCAAGTATGCAATCCACGATGCATGTCTAGCTGAAATTTTCTCCCGCCCTTGCAGATGTTTCAAAGCTTCATGGTCTGTATACAAAACAAACTCCTTATGAAACAAATAATGTCTCCAGTGTTTCACAGCTTGCACAATAGCATAAAATTTCACGTCATAAGTATTATATCTCATCTTTGCCCCCAGAAAGCTTCTCACTGAAATATGCAATTGGCCTTCCCTTCTGACTCAACCCCCCTCCAATCCCCACTTTAGATGCATCAGTATGTAACTCAAACAACAACTGAAAATCCGGCAAAACTAGAATTGGTGTTGTCGTCAAAAGTTCCTTGATTCGCTCAAAAGCAACTCCTGCTTCCTCCGACCAGGAAAACTGTTTGCCCCTCATACAATCAGTAATAGGTGCCATCACACTACTAAAGTGTGGTATAAATCTTCGGTAAAATGAAGCCAGCCCATGAAAACTTCGGACTTCTGTTATAGTCTTGGGCTGTGGCCAATCTCTGATTGCTTCAACTTTACTTTGATCCACCTGTATTCCTTCTTCCGATACAACATACCCCAAAAATAAAACACTCCGTGCCATAAACACACATTTCTTCGTTGCCGCATAAAATTGTTCGTGACGGAGAATAATTAGCACCTTTCGTAAATGTTGAATATGCTCTTCTGTACTAGCACTGTAAATCAAAATATCATCAAAGTAAACTACCACAAACTTTCCAACGTACGGCCTGAAAATTTGGTTCATCACCCTCATAAATGTACTTGGTGCATTCAATAGACCAAACGGCATAACTAGCCATTCATACAATCCTTCCCTTGTCTTGAACGCTGTCTTCCATTCGTCCCCTAGTCTAATTTGAATCTGATGATAACCACTCTTAAGATCAATCTTCGAAAAGATTACAGAACCACTGATTTGATCTAACAGATCATCAAGCCTCGGCATCAGAAATCTTTATCTGACAGCAATTTTGTTCAGTGCCCTGCTATCCGTACACATCCTCCACGAACCATCCTTCTTCGGCACTAACAATGCTGGTACAGCACAAGGACTTAAGCTCTCTTGTATGCGCCCTTGTTCAAGCAATTCTTTCACCTGCCTTCTCAACTCCTCATGTTCCTTTGAACTCATCCTGTAATGTGGTTTATGCGGTAACACAGCTCCTGGAACAAGATCAATCTGATGCTGTATGTCCCTCAATGGTGGTAATTCTTTGGGCAGCTCTTCCGGATACACATCCTCAAATTCCTCCAACACTAGTTTTTTTTCCTCTGGAATTTAAACCTTCTCACTACTTTCACGTCCGATCAACAAAAACACTTCAGGCTCATCTTCTACTTCTTTAACAAACTCCTTCAAAGATAGCAAAGTTTTCAGCTCTTCAATCTCCTCCAACTTGCTTTCTTCCTGTTGTCGCTTCTTGGGAATTAAAGTGATTTTTGTGCCTTCGAACATGAAACTGTAGCTGTTAGTACGACCATCACGTTGCACAGCTCTATCATACTGCCACGGTCTCCCCAACAATAGATGACATACATCCATATCCACAACATCACACCAAATTTCATCTTTATATTTCTTCCCAATCGAAAAATTTACACAAGCTCTTCGATTAACCTTCACCTCCCCACCTTTCCTCAACCAAGCTAACTTGTAGGGCTTAGGATGCTTCTCAGTCTTCAATGCCAACTACTTTACAGCTTCTGAAGAGATAATGTTATCACAACTTCCAGCATCAATAACAAACTTGCAAACTTTTCCCAGAATAGTGCATATTGACTGAAAAATGTTACTCCTCAACCAACTAGAATCATCCTCTTGTTTTGGTGTTAAACAAGACCTCCTCATCATTAAATTACAACCCTCATCTCCCAACAATTCTTCTTCCTCCTCAACTTGCGGTGAATTGGAACATTCTGCTTCTGCATCCTCATCCTCAGCCTCAACAATCATTGCTCGCTTCTTAGGTTTTGGACATTCATTGCTCTTGTGACCAAATTCCTGACAATTAAAGCATTTGATACCACTATTGACCTTGGACTTAGCAACTTCATTGACAACTGGTTTCGCAACAGCCTTGGAAACATTCGCATTGCTACTAGCCCCTTTCACTTGATTGTTGGAATTTGTAAACACACCACCTCCTCTTCTGCCTTGCTTCTCCCAAGCTAACGCCTTCTGGTGTGCTTCTGCAACAGATCTCGGATCAAACATATTCACCATATCTTGGATCTGCATTCTCAATCCTCCAACAAATCTAGTTGTCAATTGCTCTTCCGTCTCTATGATATCGTTTCTGGCAATAAGTTGATAAAATTCATCTGCATAATCATTCACAGACTTTTTCCCTGTCTCAAGTTCTGCAATCGCTGATACATAAGGGATTGATAGTTATAAGGCAAGAAAGTAGCCTTCATTAACTTCTTCATCTTCTCCCATGAGACAATCTTCGATTTGCCTATTCTTTCCCGTGTAAGTTTGGTTTGTTGCCACCATGTCATAGCTCTTCCTCTCAACCGAGTAGCAACCAACTTAACTCTGCGATGCTCGGGAACTTCTTTGAAGTCAAAAATCTCTTCAACATTAGATAACCAATCAAGGAATTCTTCAGCTTGCATACTACCCTTGAATTCTGGGATTTCAGTTTTCATCCCCGACTTCCATCGTCGATCATCTTCTACATCCCTATATTGACGTCGTACTTGGTCTCGATCTCGAAAGTGAATACTACCTCTGTCACTATCTTCATCATAATCACGTGTACTTCGATATCGATCTTGACCATCAACATCCCTACGATCACGCATGTCTCTTCTACTATGTCTTTCATCTTCACGATATGGCTCATACTCAAACTCACGTTGAGTTCTTCGTTCTTCATTTCGATAGTCATGATGATCTCTCCTCATCGAAACTGACGATTCTCTTCTATCTTGATAAGATTGTGGCGACACCCTCCTCGCTTTCGTAACCGATGACGAAACTTTGTTTCCTCCATGGTTCGAGATTGGTGATCTTCTCCTTTGACTTTGATTCATGTCGATCATAAATTTCTCTAACTTTCCAATACCTTCATCGAATTTTTCATGGATACGTTGTTCCATTTGCTCAGCTTCTTCTCTTCTATACACATCTCCAATATTTTGAAATCAGTTAGCACGTCACGGAGGCATGATCTCTCTAACAAGCTCGGTCCCTTCTCTACTTAGCTCAAACAAAAAGTGATGCACAACTCCAATACTTCTTCTCTACTCCGAACAGGCTCGGCTTAGCTATGATTGGCTAAGTTCAAGCTCTGATACCAAACTGACGCAGCGGATATAACGGATGACGACGAAATGTGGATTTCGTGTCAAACTAATCGATGAACGATTAGATGAAGCAATATGAATCGATGAATTAGTGATACCAAACGCCCAAATCCGTTGATCTCAAGAGATACCGGATTCTATCTATCTCCAACACGTTGATCGCGCACGATACCGTGTTAAAAGATCTACAATTCTTCGACGTTGATCTTGCGCACAAGATTCCGTGAATCGGCTTTAAAATCGTTGATTCGAGCGCACTCGAATAACCGAAGATGGAGAAAGAAGATAACACTCAACTTCCAATTTCAAAAGAGGTACAAAGCACTCAAAAAATTTATTTGAAATTCCACCCCCAAATGATACAACTCACCCACTATTTGTAGGAGATTACAGCTCAATACACTTTACAACACTTCATACGACTTAAAAAAATACATCACAAACAGTACAAACGACTTATCAAACACACAGTCGACCTAAAGAACAACATATGCGACTTAAAATCTCAGTAACACAAGAAGACCCGCGACCTAAAAAAAACGACCTACTAGAAGCTCGCGACATAAGAATTTCGCGACCTAGGATCTTCAACAACATACTTACGTCGTTCGCGACCTACTGGGGGGGGGGGGGATTTGCGACCTAAGGGAAGTCGCCGCTCGCTCGCGACTTAAAGTTCGCGATATAGTTAGGTCGTTCGCGACCAACTGGGATGATTTGCGACATAAGTGAAGTCGCCGCTCGCTCGCGACTTAGGCCTGCTCGCGACCTAGGGTAGGTCGTTCGCGAACTAGAGTGGAGGAGCGACTTAGGCGGCAGAGCGAGGTAGTTCTGGAGAGAGGCTTTGCGACCTAGGGTAGGTCGGCCGCGACCTAAAGAGGTATGCTCTGCATCAGATGGTTTCAGAGAAAGGATTGTTAGTCGATCCGGAGAAGATCGAAGCTGCGAATAATTGAAGAGACTAGAGATGGTGACTGAAATCAGGAGTTTTCTTGGACTTACTGGCTATTACTGGAGATTCATTAAGGATTTCTGGTGGATTGCAGCATCCTTAACTAAGCTTACCAGAAAGGAAGTGAGATTTGTTTGGTCCGACAAATGTGAGGAGACATTCCTTAAGTTAAAGCATTTGTTGGCCAATGCACCCATATTAATACTTCCAAACGGAAATCAAGGGTTGGTGGTGTGTACTGATGCATGTGGAACTGGATTAGAAGAGGTGCTGATGCATAGTGGTAAAGACATTGCCCACGCATCTAGGCGGCTTAGACTGCATGAAGTTAGATATCCTACTCATGATATGGAGTCGGCAGCTGTGATTTTCGCATTGAAGATTTAAAGACAATATCTCTTAGAGGAGAGATTTGAGTTATATACCGATCATAAATCTTTATGGTATTTATTCTTTCAGAAGGAGTTGAATATGAGGCAGCAGAGGTGGTTGAAATTTTTGGTTGCTTATGATTTTGTTATAGAATATACACCAGGGAAAGGTAATAAGGTGGCTGATGCTCTTAATAGGGAACATCAGAATGTGGTGATGGCTATATGGGCAAAATGGAAAGATTATAAGCTTTAGTCAGTTGTGATGTGCAGTTAACATCGACTGCTAGTTTTAGCCAGAGTACCACTAGGTTGTCTTCTTAAGAAATTCAACCAGTATTGATTGAGAAAATTGCGTCTAAGCAGAAAGAGCATCCTATATTAGCTGAGAGGATCTGAAGACTTGATGTTGGAATAGAGATCGATGATTTAAAGGATTTTAGCCTTGACCGGAGTGGGTGGCTAAGAAAGAAGGGACGGTTGTGTGTTCCCAATGTGGAAGACTTAAGGGAAGAAGTTTTTGAAGAATGTCGTCGATTCAAGTTTACGATTCATCCTGAAGGAACCAAGATGTATCGGGATATAAAAGCAGCTTCTACTGGGAAAACATGAAGAGGGATGTTGTGTTGTGGCTTAAATAGTGTGCAAACTGTCAACAGGTGAAAGCTAAACATCAGAAGCCTAGTGGATTACTTCAACCTTTAGGGATTTCAGTTTGGAAATGAGATTTGGTATCCATGTATTTTATAGACGGGTTTTCAAGGTCAAATAGAAGTGATGAAAGTATATGGATTATAGTGGATAGATTGACCAAGAGTACCAATTTCATTCCCGTTAAGTCAACCAAAACGGCATACTACAACAAAACTGTCATATTACAACCCTTTCTTTACAACCAGCACAAAATGGCAGTTGTAATAAGTAGTTTGCAACAACTATTCATTTTTAACAGTTGTAAAAAGATACTTTTAACAACTCTATTTGTATAGTGGTTGTAATATGCCTTTTTAACAACTGCTTATTTACACTAGTTGTAAAAAACTATTTATAATAACCGTCGATTCAAATCGCAAACCCCGTATTTTCAAAAAAATCCTAGCCCACTGCACAAAATCACTATTGGATATCGACGGAACACTATTTCCGTCTTCTTCCTCATATTAACGTCGACATCAGATAGTTAATTGCTTCCTCGGTCGTCCAGATCTCCTACACTTAAGGTATACTGTTGCTTGATGATTTCATTCGTTTCGTTCCATTGAATGTCGTTACTATATCTCTGCCATCTTCATCTGTATTCTTCCATTGAATGCTGTTTCTATTCGTTTCGTTACTTTGTTTAAGTTATATGGCCATAGTATGACCAAATCTTTCTCAGTCAAGGGTATTGCCGTCAGTCCGTTTGTTGGTCAACGCTACAAAATGAACTAATAACATTTAGGGGGACTACTACAGGAAATTTGAATAAGAAACAAATACGTCTTCATTTTTTTTATTTTGTTTTTGGAATGAGTACGTGAAACTTTGTTTATATAGAAGAAATGAAGAGGTTTTTGTTCCAGTGTATATGGCTGGATATAAAAATGATAGGCTATTTCAGAAGCTGTTCTACTACACTGGAAGGTGACAGGAAACAATCTCAATTTTTTTCTCAAAAGTAAAAATATATAATAAATTTGACAAAGTGCTAATGATGTAGATTATGCTGTTTTTACTTTTCATCTTTGCATGAACTGGTGAGGGAATGTTTAATTCATAACTCATAACTACAAGGTTGTGTAGATAGTATATTTGATGTGATGGAGGTTTAGCCGACAGTATATCCATACCTAGTAATATTCAGAACAAAGAACCCAAATTCATGGTAGAAAATTGATTTTTTTTCCACACTAGAATTGTTATTCCAGATCCAGTTTTGCTATTAAAGCTTATAACAAACTGTTAGCATCAAGAAATTAACTATGCATGCTTAAATTGATTTTAATGATTCATCATACAATATATTTCATTGTGCATAGTGATATCTTATTTCCTTGATTATACTTGGTTTCTGTCTAGAAAAAGGTTCTTTTACTACAAAGTGATCATATTGTAATATAATAGTTTATTTATTTTTCATCCAATGCCATTTAATTGTGTACACATAAAATCGCCTTCTGATCCTTTCTCTGATTTCTGTTTTCTTTTCTTTCAGGTCGGATAAAGTAATTCAAAAGAGAGTCTTAGCGTGTAGAAGAAGAGAACCACTGAAGACAATTGTTGAGACATATAAAAAGGTAGGCTTTAATCATTTTCCCAAATATTTGTGTATTATATAGGTAGTTATGTGTCATTTGGTCGTATATTATTTGTTAATTACTGGATTTTGGGAATCTGATGTCCTATTCGAATTTTTATGTGAATCTGGTCTAACCTGTATACTTTATCAGAACAAGAAACAAAATATTAAGCCCATCAAAACTGCTTTTATTATTCTACATGAAGATAAAATTATTAGAACTAATGGGACCACACTAGTGTGTTTAGTCAATTAAAGCTTAACATATTGGGCATAACCTCAAGGGTTTTTTTTCGTCTTTTTAATAAAAAATTAAATAAATACTAGTTTGCAAGGTGGCCTCTTTCTAACATCACATAGCGGGTTGGCTGGTTGTAGTTAATGTTGAAACTGATCAGTACTTGTAAAATAGCTCACATTGTTTAATCACAATGAGCCCTATTAGCCGTGTCTTTGTGTTACAAGCTAATTATTCCATCAGCTTACTCCTCTGTAGAGTGCAAGCAAGCACACAAACTATACATTGTAGCTATTTCATGTACTCAGATATAGTTTTCCATGAAAAAACAAAGAATATTATTACGTTGAAAACTTGATTCAAGTGCAATATTGGTATATTTCTATTTTAATGTAAAGATTTTTTTTGTCAATTACTTTTGCTCAAATGGTCGTGGTGTCAAAATTCACTACAAGGAGAACAGTGATTTCCGACGGCTGAAAACCGTCGGCGGCCGTCGGAAACAGACGTCGGAATATACGGCGTCGAAGAGCGGTATTTCCGACGGCTTCCGACACAGGGTGTCGTACGCATTTCCGACGGATCCCGACATTTGCTGTCGGAAGCCGTCGGAAAAAATGTCCTACAGGCTGTCGGAAATTGTTTATCTGTAAGCAGTCGGAAGCCGTTGGAAATCTGCTGTTTTTTTATTTCTGCTGCAAATATAGTCTTTCATCCACATTTCTCTTCCAAACACTATTACATCAATACTGCACAATCCAGTATACAATATTCCAACCAAATATCAAAACTCAAACTATACAAAATTCATCAAACACACAAATAAATCAAATTACATCAAAATAAAATACATAATATACATAACCATTTCAACATTTACAATAACTCTAACAATAAGCGTTCTACCATGTTATAAATACACAAAATCATCAACATTCACATCCACATCATCATAAAACCACACAACCAAGTGTATCAAACATAATTATATAAAAATCAACAATTACCTCCATCGTCTACCAAATCATACAAAACTAAAAAAACATACCTGAACAAGCAAGCAAGCAATGAATCAATCTCCTCCAAATCCAGAGGCAGCCAAGGAAGGAAAGCGGCCACCAAACTGCTGCATGTACTCTAGCAACTGTGTGGTCTGCATGGCCTGTTGGCGGTTCTACTCCAGCTGGGACATTCTAGTCTGCAATTCTTCTATATCTGCTAGATCGTTCTGAGCTCTATTCTGCCGTCCCGTCTCTTACTGCTGGCCTGCAATAATGGAAAACTGAATAAAATTCCAGTTTATTGTTTTAAAAAGTTCAAAATATCATATTTGAAGTATTTTAAGATAAAATTATATATTCCAACATAGAATTATGACTTAAATATCAAATTAGCAGTAAAATAAATTATTTACCACTTGATTGTCCAATCTGTATCGTCTGTCGTGCTCTGCTGGATCCATAATGGATTCAAAAATAGCGTCATCCTCATCAGTCGTCAGTTGATCTCGACATGTATCAATAAGAAGTTTCTGCCGCTACTCCATAAACTTCTCCTGCATTAACAAATTAATAACATCATAGCTTATTTCATTATATTTTAACAAGTAGAACAATTACTAATACTGCATAAAATGAAATATGCTTACATGGCTTTTGCTGGATTTATCGTCCTCTCATGTATACGAAATAGTCCCGTCCATATTTACATGCTCGACAGCATGCGTACGAGTGAACATGTACATATAGCCCACGGAACCATGTGTCTCAGCTTCAAGAAGTTGATTTTTACATACAATTATTATACATTTAAAATTATATAGCATAAACAATTTACAATTATTATTCAGTAAATTTACCAACTCCTGCTGATACTGCTGAAACGACTTCGACCCTCCGCGATGAGTGACTGGATTCTTATTTCTGTTTGCAGAGTTTCTATCCGACTCTGCGTGTACATTCAAAATTTGATACATTATTTTTCGATCACGTCAAATTAATAATTAAAAAAAAGTTAGTATACTTGCCTTCGCCTCGTCCGTTTCCCAGTATCCCAACCATGCTTGCCATACACTCTCCTCCATCCACCGTGTTTTCTTACCAGATTTCTCAATTTCAGATATCGTGTCCCTATACTTCTTGCGCATCTTCTTCATCCAGTATCCTCGTGCCAGCAGCATATCGTCTGTCTGGATGTCTATCTCAGCCTATGTTTCACGATTAAAAGTAAATAAAAAGATTACACTTTAAACATTAAACAGTAGAAAAACGACAAAAACGAATTAAAAATGGAAAACAAAAAAATATACATACCAGGACATCCTGCCATATACACTCTATAATGTGAGGAGGGATGTTATCCCACTTCGGCCAGCAAGCACTCATCTTACTGCGATAAGAAGCTCTAGAGACATACATCACAACATTCGAGGGAAGTAGGTCGAACCCCCTGTTTTTAAATACGATACAGATAAGTACGTACGTATATCATAAAAAAATAAGATGCTGAATAAAATTTAATTCTTACCCCTCTGCTCTAGGGACTAACGAAACTACTAGACGTTGTGACTCTTACGATGGGCCACTGCCATCGCCTCCTGATGATCGGGAAGAGCTTCTACCTCTATATGACATTATGATAAACCTGTGACATATAAACATATCATTATATAAGAGAATAATAACATGATAATGAAATATATTTCATATGTAAATGACATCAACGGTATATATTGCTTAATTAATGACTGAAATGGAAATATAAGTGGAAGTGTGTTATACCTGATTCATAATGGGTGTACTGTTCCGACGATAAGCAGATTTCATTGCATTTTTAATAAAAATTGCTAAATAAATGACAAATGGAAATGACATAAAACATGTAAGCAATGGTAAACAGATTCAGATTTGGGGATAAGATTATATCAATTGTAAACATAGTTACATCAATTGCAAAAAAAACAGATTCAGATTAATATCAGTCATCATCGTCTTCTGATTCAGATTCGGTCTCGTTTTCTACGATATTTTCCTCTACACTATCAAATGCTTCTACCAAAACATTTGATTCATCGATCAAAGGACCAAAATCTGTATGATCGTCTATAATTATTATTTCTTTATTTTGCTCAAGATCTTCCTGATAAGCTTGTTCGTCCGGAATATTCTTCCCATCGAATGTGAATCTGGCCTTTGTTTTAAAAACTACAGACCAATCTGCTTTATCTCTTTTTAGAGACGGATAAGGAGCGTAATAAACTTGCAATGCTTGTTTGGCTAGTACAAAAGGATCATACTTGTGATAGTTCGATGTATGCTTTATTTCGATAAGATTATGATCCTTGTGCAGATTAATTCCAGAACCTGAAACATTGCTAAACCAATTGCATCTAAATAGAAACACCTCCTCCGCGGGTCGTGAGAAATATGTTAGTTGCAAAATTTGTGTTAGAACGCTATAAAAATCATTTAAGTGATTTTCTGGATCGTCACTACCTTTAACAAATACAATAGTATTATTTGTTAATTTTTCTGCACCGTATTCTTTGGTGTTAAATTTATATCCATTGACGAAATATATTGGATATGTCTTGACCACTCTTTTTGGTCCCATCGCAAGATATTTCAACCCTTCGTCAACAACACAATTTCTCGGCTCATAAACGTAATTTGAAAACCAACCGAAAAATTCTTTACTGATATCTCCGTTCGGATGTTCACATTCATGAACACTTTTTATATAAACAAATTATTACATTAGGTTATACACGCGCATGCATTATAGAAAAGAATAAAACACAAATTATTCTTTCATATTACCTAACAAATGTTGCAACCTCGGCATAATTTAGAAGAATATAAGTATGTGCTACATGAAGATCTCTATCGTCTAGCAATATTTCTACACATTTTTCAGAAGGTCGGCCATGTTGTCTAAAAATAGATAACTTTGCTTGAGAGAACTCTTGTTCATCGCCTTCGTCATTACGAGGAACACTTTCAACTGAAATAGTGAGAGAAAAAGAATGAAGCTTCTTCTTCGATATAAGATTTACATATCGAACCTTCAACTCGTGCTTTTTGCCTTACTTTTTTCTTCAGATGATTCAAATATCAATGCAAAATTAATTTACATTAACTTCAACTTTCAAATGCAATTAAATCACGTGATAACATATTACATACCTCTCAAATGGATACATCCATTCATATTGGACAGGACCTCGAAGTCGTGCTTCAGATGGGAAATGAATAGGTAAATGTTCCATTACATTAAACAAACTTTGCAGCAATACTTTCTCTAATTTGCAAAGCAATATAGGAATGTCCACTTCAAGTTTACGTAAACGTTGTACTTTTAAAGTAGTCGATCAAAGCTCTTTGTAAAACAGATTAAGCTCCGTTACTACCTTACAAACTTTTAATGGCAGTAGTTCTTTGAACATAACGGGAAATAAATTTTCCATCATTATGTGATAGTCGTTACTTTTCATTCCGCTCAATCTACCATTTTTAAAGTCAACACATTTACGAAGATTTGATGATATTCCATCAGGAAATCTTAACCCTTCCACCCATTTTAACACAGTTCTAACTTGATTATTATCTAATTCGTAATATGCTTTGGGTTTTCTTAACTGTCATTTGGTTTCATATGAAGCTCAAGACGTTTGCATAATTCTTCTATATCACGTGTTGATTTTAAGTCATCTTTCGTCTTCCCTTTCACATTCAAAATTGTATTAAAAACATTATCAAATACATTTTTCTCATTGTGCATCACATCTATATTATGACGAAGCAGAAGATGTTCCAATACGGCAACTCCCAAAAAATTGTTTGTTTGCACCAGTTATGAACAACTGATTTGCCTTTAATTTCTGTTTGCTCTCCAGTTTCATGTATCTTTGGATAGTCCCTAACAAGTTCATATATGTCTTCGCTTGACCATATTGTCGGTGGTTGTCTGGTTTCTACGCTATTAGCTAAAAAGTTTTTCTTGTCTCCTCCGAAGGGATGATTTACATGAAGAAAATATCGATGACAGTCAAACCATGAAATTTTCTTACCATGAGGTAAAGAAAACGCTCGTGTTTCATCCATGAAATATAGACATGCTAGACGACCGACAGTACTCCATCCTAAAAGCATTGCATAGCCAGGAAAATCACTTATAGTCCACAGCAAAGAAGCAAACATACGAATTTTTTTCTTCTTGGACACATCGTATGTTTCTACTCCTTCGTTCCACAGTATTTTTAACTTCTCAATCAACGGTTGTAAATATACATCGATTCCTTGTGTCGGATCGTCGAGGCCAAACATATATTGCGTTTTCATACACATCAATGGAGGTAAATTATACGGTGTGACGATAATGAGCCAGGATGAATATTTAGAACCAAATTGAGAAAATGGAGAAAAACCGTCCGTACATAATCCTAATCTAACATTTCGACTCTCCGCTGCAAAATTTGGATACGTTTTATCGAAATACTTCCATGCTTCTCTATCGGCCTGATGTGTCAACGTACCCTCTTCCTCCGTTCTCACACTATGCCATCTCATATTAGATGCAGTTACAGAAGATGCATATAATCTTTGAATTCTTGGGGTTATGGGTAAGTAATGCATACGCTTATACGGAACTTTCTTCCCCTCCTTTTTCTTGGTTTGTATCTCTCCTGGTTACAAATTTTACAATTTCTAAGGTTTGCATTTTCTTTCCAAAACAACATGCAGCCTTTTAAACATGTATTTATTTTCTGATAAGGTAAACCAAAAGCCGACATAAGTTTTTTAACTTCATAGTGATTTTCACACATTAGATTATTGGACGACATATGTCTTTTTGCAGCTTGTACAACAGCCGTAAACCCAGTTTTAGTGATGTTGTATTTGGACTTTATCGCAATGTATTCTGCGATTACTGACAGCCGAGTGCCGCTTTTACAACCATTCCAAATAGGTTTCTTAGCAATGTCTAGTAAATCATAAATATTTTTTGCTTCAATATTTGGTTCTTCAACATTTCCATCATCGTCGTCCACTTCAGCCATAGGAGACATTGATCGTGCTATATCTTCGACCATATTTTATATACGTTCGTCATAACTATTTCGTTAACGACACTTTCAGATTCTACAGAAGTATTTGCTACAACTTCTCCATGCCGATCCCAAACATAATATTCGGGTACGAAACCGGTTTGGCACAAATGAACTTTCACAATATCTGTTAACAAATACTTCAAATGTCTACACCTACTACACGCACAACGAATTTCTGCAAAGTTTCCTTTATTACTTAAAGCGAATTCAACAAACACGTTTATATCATTATAAAAATCTTCTTTTATTGAGCCCCTCAGTTCTTTTCTTTGGTACAACCATCTCCTCCGATCAACAAAATAATTAATCATTTTTCCTATTTGACAAAATGAGAAGTTCAAAATTTAATATTTATTTTCAAGAATATAAATTCGAAAAAGATTATTTTCATGGTCGTATAATATTTGAATTTAAAGAACAACTTAACAATTTTAAAAATATTTTCAAATAGGAAAATTTTATATTTTAACATATCGATATAATATAAATTTTTTCCCATAATCAGGCATCCTACTTCCCATTACAAGCACAGTAAGCATTTACATTTCGTATATTATTTTGCCTCAAACGATTCAACAAAATTTCGACAGCATTTCCCTTTTGTTCACTACATTGTACACAAATGCATGTACGCAGGAAACAAAAAAGAAAACTTAGGCCGAAATTTTATGAACCGTTTGAGACGAAGTAGTATACAAAATGTAAATGCTTACTGTGTTCATAACTTGTCCAATACAGGGACAAATACAACAAACATTGTACCAGATGAATATAAATGGTCATTTTAAAAAAAAACGACTATTTAAACAAGAATCGTGTACAACACTCGTCAGACGGAGCCAAAAACTCTCTAAGAGACATTTGTCAATTACATGTGCGCATTTTACGAAAAAATACAGTTGTACTAACTGTTCACATTTACAAAAATATATTTTAATTTAACACATTTATTCGACGTATTACATCAACTTAAGGCTCGTTCGATGTTTTTTTTGCTGCATAAGTCAATACGTGCACAATATAATATTCCTAGCTCGTACATTCATTTTATCTTATTCCAATTAACACAATACAATGATAGTAGTGCTACACACATATACAATCGTAGAATCAAGGCATACACAACGATTTACATATACATGTTTTTCGCAATTTCATGATAAAAGTTGAAATAGGAATACCATGGAATGCTAGAAACTATATAACACTATTGGAAACAAATTCAATCAACAATTAGCCCTAATTTATCAACTTATTAAAATATAGAATTAGGGTAAAACTGAAATTTTGACGAAAATAAGAGATTATACCTGTGCTAGAGAGCAAGAAATGTTGATTGCGTGGCCGGGGAGAATATGAAAGCTCGAAATTGATGATTGGAAGGTTGGAGAAGAGATTTGGGGATTTTTAGGCTAAGATTTTCGTATGCAGAATGAGGAAGAAGAAGGCTCGGCTGGTTGCTGTAAATCGCGATTTTCCGACGGCTTCCGACGTCTGTCGACGGCCCGTCGGAAGCCGTCGGAAATAAGCCATCGGGAGCCGTTGCCCTACCCTGTCGGTTTTTGACCATTTTCTAGTAGTGATTGTATCTTTGATTAGCGATATTCTACAACATTTTCTTCATTGCGATTGCAAAATGAACAGGCCCGGCCCGATCCACTTGGTTGCCCCAGCCAAACCAAAAATTTTAAGCACCTAAAAGTGAAAGAGCCAAGAATTAAACCTCCGTTGTTTGGTTCGATGCTGAAAACAACTATCTGTAAGATACACACTACAAGGGGAAACGCATTTTCCGACGGCCAAAATCCGTCGGCGGCCGTCGGAAGCCGTCGGAAAAAGCCTTCGGAAAAGGCTGCGTCGGGGAGCAGTATTTCCGACGGCTTCCGACGGAGGCTGCCGAACGCGTTTTCGACGGCTCTCGATAATTTCCGACGGCTTCCGACGCCCGTCGGAAGCCGTCGGTAGCCGTCGGAAATGTGTGGCTACAGGCCGCCTAAAATTATCGGAAGCCGTCGAAAATTTTGACCTGTAGGCCGTCGGTAGCCGTCGGAAATCTGCTGTTTTTTTATATTTGCTGCAAATAGAGCCTTCCAACCACATTTCTCTTCCAAACACTACGATATCAATACCGCACAATCCAATAAACAATAATCCAACCAAATATCCAAACCTAGACTACAAAATATTCAATAAACACACAAATGGATAAAATTAGAATAAAAATAAAATACAAAATATACATACCATTCCAACATTAACAATAATCCTAACAATAACTGTTCTACCATGTTGTTAATACACAAATTCATCAATATTCTCATGCATATCCTCATATAACTACAGAACCAAGTGTATCATAATAATTATACAAATCAACAATTTCCTGCACCATCTACCAAATCATTCTAAACTAAAACAAAACATACTTGAATAAACAAACGAACAAGCAAGCAAGGAATGAATCAATCTCCTCCAGATTCAGAGCCAGCCGAGCAAGGGAAGCGGCCACCAAACTGCTGCATGTACTCTAACAACTGTGCGGTCTGTAAGGCCTGTTGGCGGTTCTGCTCCTCCAATTAGGACACTCTAGTCCGCAATTCTTCTATACCTGCTAAATCGCTCTAAGGTCTACTCCGTCATCCCCTACTCTGACTACTGGACTGCAATAATTGAAAAATAAATAAAATCCAAGTTTATTGCTTTGAAAAGGTAAAAATATCATATTTTCAGTATTTTAAGAAAAAGTAAATTATTTACCGCTAAATTGCCAAATCCGTATCGTCGACCATGCTCTGCTGGACTCATAACGGACTCAAAAATAACGTCCTCCTCATCGGTCGTCAGCTGCTCTCTATCCGTATCAGCAAGGAGTTTCTGCCGCTGCTCCATAAACATCTCCTGCGTTAACAAATTAATAATATCATATCTTATTTCATCATAATTTAACCATTAAAACAATTACTAATACTGAATAACATGAAATATGCTTACATGGCTTTTGCTGGATTTATCGTCCTGCCATGTGTACGAAACAGTCCCGTCTGAATTAACATGCTCGACAGCATGCGTACGGGTGAACACGTCCATATAGCTGACAGGACCATGTGCCTCGGCTTCCTGAAGTTGATTGTTACATACAATTATTATACGTTTAAAATCATATAGCATAAACTATTTACATTTATTATTCAGTAAATTTACCAACTCCTACCGATACTGCTGAAACGACTTCGATCCTCCGCGATGAGTGACGGGATTCTTATTTCTATTTGCAGAGTTTCTGTAACGACCCCGAATTTATATTAATTAAAAATTGAATATTTAATTGAATTTAATTATTAATAAGTGGAATTTACAAGTTGAATAATTTATTTATCAAATATTGGATTTAGTTGGACAATTAAATCGATAATTTAATAATTGAAATTCCAAAAATAATTGGAAATTGGGTTTGATGAGATTGAAAATGATTTGTAAAATTTTATTTTATCATATTGGAGTTAGAACGATATTTTAGAACTTTTAAAATCGAATTAAAAGTTAAATTGTGAAAATTTAATATTTTAATATTTAATTATCGACTGAAAAATAGCCAATTTTTGAACAGTCTCAGAATTTGACGAAACTAGTTCCATTGGATCTGTAATAGTTAGTTATTATCGGATTTCAATTTTCGTAGCAATCGGAGTTTTCGTTTGACCGTGGCAGCTCGAAAGGCATCGAAATTGTTTTAATATTAATTTGGCGAGTTAAAATAGTCATTTTTCAAACTGTCTCGGATTTCGACGAAACCAATTTCATCGGATCTATAATGTGATATTATTGTATGGTTTCAAATTTTGTGTCAATTGGATTTACCGTTTGTCCGGTGCAAGCTAAAACGCCTAGAAAATCGTTTAATCGGTTTAATTTTAAATCGAACGTTTATTGCCATAACTCGCACAGATGATCGAATTAGCTCTCGAGACATGTTTCATTGTGTTCGAAACGTGGTATAAAACCTAGAAACGTCAGCCACCGCGCGTAAATCGGAGTTTGGAAAGCCGGATGAATAGTGTTCGATGATTTTCTATAAATAGCCCTTTTTTCACAAAAAAAACAAACAAACTAGGGTTTTGCTTCAGCCCTTGGCCGCCACTATCTACTATCAATGGCCGAAATGCACTCATCTTCTCCCCCCAGATTCGTCAAATCCGTTCACCTATTCGAAGAATGTTCAACATCAAAGTTGGAGAGCTCATCGAGCACTACGAGTTCAACGATGGTGATTTGATTTGGAGCAACGAGGTGGGAGTTACGGGGCCGCGATGGCCGGCCGTTCATCTTCAAATCGCGTGCAGTGGGGAGGCCCGAGTGCTACGGGGTTGGGGGCGGTGGTTCGTGAGGCTACGAGCTTCGAAATGACGCTTCCTGATCGTCGCCGAGATGCTTGGAATTATCGCGACCGTTAGGGTTTCAAGTGAGGCAATGGGTTCCTGCGTACGAAAAGAACGAGAGAGGGAGGAAGGAGGAACTGTGCGTGCGGCCTGGGGCTAAACTCGTGATGGACGGCCACGATTTATTATGGGGTTTGGAAATATAAAATTTGTGTAATTTGTTTATATTATAAATTCGTTAAACTTTAAACTACAATATTTTGTTCATACGAGGTCCGATTGGGACGAAACAAATTGCGACGGGTCCGTTTTGTCGAGCTCTTCGCTATGGAGCTGGATTGGAAGCGATTGGAGCTTGCGGAAATTTCGGGTAAAATTAAACGTTCGTTTAATTTTATTCGAAATTAACGCTGAAACCAGAATTAAAAGCAAGGTGAGAACTTCTCACTCAATCGAATAGTTTCGATTTATATTTTAAATAGTTAGATTTAAAATTTCTTGATTGTATGTTTGAATGTTGATTATTATCTATTGATTGTTGAAATAGACATTATGCGCCGTTAGTAAGCGGAGGTTATTTATTAAAAACATATACCGCGAATATTTCACAGTACAGTGAAATTGGTATTATTTATATACTTGGAGTTGATTTTCCCGCATTATATAGCAGATGAGACCTTATTGCGCCGTCTATTAAGCGGATAATATTTTTATAAATCTCATATACCGCGATAATTCCGTACTGGAACGGAATTGGTATTGTGCTAACATCTTTGGATGCAGGGAAACAGGTTGGAGGGATCCAACTGGATTCCTCAACTATATTGATTTGTTTACAAATATTGTGATATTTGTTGATTATCATATTGATATATGATATTTGGATGTCGTGATTGACTATTTTGGTGCTGTTGCATCATCGGATCCATTTTTAAAGTTTAAAAATAACGATTTTGATTTTAAAGTGATTTTTAAAGTGATCTTTGAAATTATACGTTTTATTCAAATTTTGAATTGATTCACCTTAAATAAAATAAATGTTAAAATTTTAAAATTATGATTTTTGCGAAATATAACTGAAATGTGATTTTTGAAATAAGTAGTTGATAAATTATAAAATAGTTTAAATTGGGATTTTTGAATTATTATAAATAATTTATATAAAAGTTGTATAAAACTTATATTTATAAATTTAAAATATAGAAATTATAAAACGAGCTTTTATAAGTGTTAAAATAAAGTTTGAACCTAGATTCATAAGTAAATAAGAAATTTTGATTTATAAATTATTGTTGATATAAAAGAATGGATTTGTGAATAAATGAATTATAAGTAATTTACTTATAAACCGGATTTCGACATGTAAATGGAATATAAATAGAATCGGTTAATAAAGGAGATTTATAAAACGAAGTTGTTCAAAAATATAGAAATGGAATTTATAGACATTGTTTATAAATCCGAAAAGGACTTATTTTGATAAGTTAATTATTATAGCTTATTAAAGGATGTATATTCACGATTTTGGACAGTGAATATATTATTAAACAAAATGGATATGTTTTGGGACAATGAATATTATCAAATGAAGTTAATTGTTTTAAAGATGTTTTAAAATATATTATGAATCGAAACCATAGATTTCAACATTTATTGTTGAAATAGACGTTTTCGAGAAATAGAAGGAAACGATGGACTATAACACTGTTGTCATAGTAAATGCTTTCCGAAAGGAAATGTTTTATATAGTATTGGGATTTATATATCTATTTAAATTTTGAATCCCTATACTAGTGATTTTGGGTCGTCGTAACGATGTTTTACGCAACATTCGTTTTGACTCAAATAAATGTGTTTAAGTGAATGTTTTCCTTAAACAATGAAATATATACTTAATTTCGACATTAAGTATATTGAATATTTTCTAAGTATTGAAAATAAATGGATTTGTGAATTACTTATTAATAAATAAGTATGGAAATGTTTTTCCAATGTGAAATGAAACGTTTTGAGTTTTTATCTCTTAAAGATAATGGAAAATGAATATTAGAAATCAATTTGGAAATTGTATATTCATAGATATTTTGGAATTGTAAATTCACTATGGAATTTATAAATAAAAAGGGAAATTTATTTAAAAATAAATGTTGATTTATTTTTGAAGTATGGGAATTACTTTACGGATTTGGAACGTAAATATAAAGTAAATCAGTAAGGATTTATTTAATTGGTTTAAAGGAACCATGTTGAAATGGAAGTATTTCGCATAAGGAAAATGATTGGAATTTGTTTTCAAAAGCGGTAAAGGTGAAAAGTGATTTGAAAATTTGTTTTCAAATGTTGCAGTGTGAAAAATATATATCTTGTAAAGATATTTTGGAAAGTAAATAATTTGGAAAATTATTTGGAATCTGGTGATGTTGAACACGCCTATTGATAGTTAAATAATCCGACTATCAATATTTACCTTTAAATAGGTATTTGTTGTGATTTGCTTGAATTTGAATGCCACACTTATTTTTGAATAAGCGCTCACTATTCGGGTTAGCCGGGAAAGGACCTTGGGGTCGTATAACCCATTCCGAATATGTGATACGTCGTAATGGATTGCATTTGATGACTGGTGTTAAAGACCGGATATTTTTGAAAACGAAAGGATTACCGTTGAGTTACTCTGCATCGGTTGATCTCCGATATAGAGGTTTTATCACACTTAGTGACGGGAAGTCCGGACGTGATCAGAAATTATCCGGAATGCAAGGACTTCTTTGTAAGTGCCTTCGGTTCTGTTCGAGCCCGGAACAGACTTGTATGGATTGTATGTCTGACATTACAAGTTGAGATATAAAGCTGATTTCTTTCAAATATATTTCTGTTGGTGGCGGAGAATTTATTCTCTTAGCTTAACATCCTTCTCTGAGACGTACGAGCTCAGAGGTTATATAGTTGAAGGTTATTAGTGATATACTCCCAATTTGGTAGTGTGACATGCTGAGTGTTGCTGCGAAATGATCATTGTTTGATCATTTGTGATATGATCATTTGTTTGATCATTTATCTTGGTGATCATTTCTATGATCATTTGTTGACCCAAAGCACAGCTTTTGTATAAAGCGTGGCTTTGTGGACGAGACTTCGTCGGACCCCACACCACGGAAATGGCCAAAACAGGAAGGATGCGGCAAGGTTATTAGGGGGTAGCGCCCCTTTAGTGTATGTCATTCCTTCTGGATAGAGGTGGTATCATGGTATGGAGCCCAGATATTTAACCTGTGTTGTTGCTGCAAATTTTGTGGTTGTTGGAAATCGAGGATCCTCGGATAGATCGGTTTCGGGGGATGACATATTCGTGTCAGTAGTTACCTAGTTTGAAAGGTAACTCGGCCTTGTGTTGGTAGAGATCCGGTTAGGTTCTCGGGGCGTCTTTCCAGAGGCGTTTCCATGTGGCAATGGGAAGTTCCTTGGCCTGACCATTTGTTGGAAATCCAAAGAAACAATACGATCTTGTACGGTTTTAGTTGTATAACCTGCCATGGAATGTGGCGGTAACCTGCTATTGAACATGGTAGCTATAGTAGGCATAAGTGCGAAATGTCTATGCTGGATAAGATTTATATCTTTATTTTCGAAATGATTTTTCCTACACTATGCACTAGTAATAATATCAAATGTTTCTTTTTAATGTCTATCAAGCATCTTTGACAATCATAAGGAGAAATCTCCTCCGATTCTGCGTTTGCATTGTGTGTGTGCGGGAGGCCTTATGGTAGTCTCATTTTATAAAAAGCATTGCGAAATCTATTTTAAAATTATCCTGTTCTTTGTTTTAAAGATAAACTGTTTTTAGTTCTCGCACCAGTCACATGACTGACTCGGAGTTTATTGTTTTCCTTCCTAAACTCTGGGTGCCCACAATTTCCACACGGGCAGTCAAGAGTAAGGTTTATCAGGATATTCTGGAATTCAGGAGTTGCTGGAGGCAAGTTGGAGGGTATGACGTATTCACTTGTATATAGTATTTCTATTCCGCTATTTGTTGTTGTACACTCTAATGATGTAATGTAATGTAATATGATGTAATGTAATAACTGATATAATTCTTTGTTTAAAGATTATTCATTTATCTATTATATGTTGTTCCGCTGCGAATTGTGAGATTCTGGTGTTGTTATGTTATTTCTTTCTGTTCTGTTCTATCTTTCTCTCTCTTCTTCTATCTTTTCTTCTTCTTAACCCTAACGGTACGGTTTTCGGCCTTCGATTGCTTGGCAGTTGATACAGTAGACGTATTAATGTCGGTTTTCGAGCGTCGAAAAATCGCAGTCGTTACATTTTCTATCCGACTCTGCCTGTACATTCAAAATTTGATACATTATTTTTCAATCACGTCAAATTAATAATTCAAAAAAAATAGTATACTTGCCTTCGCCTCGTCCGTCTCCCAGTAGCTCAACCAAGCTTGCCACACGCTGTCTCCCATCCATCGTGGTTTCTTACCGGATTTCTTAATCTCAGATATCGTGTCCCTATAGTTCTTGCGCATCTTCTTCATCCAGTATGCTCGTGTCAGCATCAAATCGTCTGTCTGGATGTCTATCTCAGCCTGTATTAAAAATAGATTACACTTTAAATGATAAACAATAGAAAAACGACAAAAACGAATTAAAAAACAGAAAAATTATACATACTAGGACATCCTGCCATATGCACTCTATGATGTGAGAAGGGATGGTATCCCACCTCGGCCAGCACGCACTCATCCTACTGCGATAAGATGCTCTAGAGACGTCCAACACAACCTTAGAGGGAAGTAGGTCGAACCCCCTGTTTTTAAGTACGATATTGATAAGTACGTACGTATATCATAGAAAAAATAAGATGCTGAATAAAACTTAATTCTTACCCATCTGCTCTAGCGACTAACGACACAACTGCCCGCTGTGGCTCTTGCGATGGGCCACTACCATCGCCTCTTGAGGATCGGGAAGAGCTCCCACCTCTATACGACATAATGATAAACCTGTGACATATACACATCATTATATAAGAAAATAAAAACATGATAATGAAATATATTTCATATGAAAATGACATCAACGGTATAAATTGCTTAATTAATGACTGAAATGGAAATAGAAATGGAAGTGTGTTATACCTGATTCATAATGGGTGTACTCTTCTAACGATAAGCAGAGTTCATTGCATTTTTAATAAAAATTGCTAAATAAATGAAAAATGGAAATAACATAAAACATGCAAACAATAGTAAACGGATTTGGTTTCATAGTTACATCAATTCATAATACATCAAGAATTCAACATAGTTACATCAATTGCAAAAAAACATATTCAGATTTTTATCAGTCATCATCGTCTTCTGATTCAGATTCGGCCTCGTTTTCGACGATATTTTCCTCTGCACTGTCAAACGCTTGTACCTAAACATTTGATTCATCGATCAAGGGACCAAAATCTGTATGATCGTCTGTAATTATTATTTCGTTATTTTGCTCAAGATCTGCCTGATAAGCTTGTTCGTCCGGAATATTCTTCCCATCGAATGTGAATCTGGCCTTTGTTTTAAAAACTGCAGACCAATCTGCTTTATCACTTTTTAGAGACGGATAAGGAGCGTAATAAACTGGCAATGCTTGTTTGGCTAGTACAAAAGGATCATGCTTGTGATAGTGCGATGTATGCTTTATTTCGATAAGATTATAATCCTTGTGCACATTAATTCCAAAACCTGGAACATTGCTAAACCAATTGCATCTAAATAGAAACACCTCTTCCGTGGGTTGTGAGAAATATGTCAGTTGCAAAATTTGTGTCAGAACGCCATAAAAATCATTTAAATGATTTTCTGGATCGTCACTATCTTTAACAAATACACCAGTATAATTTGTTAATTTTTCTGCACCGTATTTTTTGGTGTTAAATTTATATCCATTGACGAAATATATTGGATATGTCTTGACCACTCTTTTTGGTCCCATCGCAAGATGTTTCAACCCTTCGTCAACAACACTATTTCTCGGCTCATAAACGTAATTTGAAAACCAACCGGAAAATTCATTACTGAGATCTCCGTTCGGATGTTCATGTTCATAAACACTGTTTATATAAACAAATTATTACATTAGGTTATACACGCGCATGCATTATAGAAAAGAATAAAACACAAATTATTATTTCAGATTACCTAGCAAACGGTGCAACCTTGGCACAATTTAAAAGAATATAAGTGTGTGGTACATGAAGATCTCTATCGTCTAGCCATATTTCTACACATTTTTCAGAAGGCCGACCATATTGTCTAAAAATAGATAACATTGCTTGAGAGGACTCTTGTTCGTCGCCTTCGTCATTACGAGGAACATTTTGAAATGAAATATTCACATGGTCACTGAAATAGTGAGAGAAAAAGAACGAAGCTTCTTCTTCGATGTAAGATTTACATATCGAACCTTCAACCCGTGCTTTTTGCCTCACTTTTTTCTTCAGGTGATTCAAATATCTATGCAAAATTAATTTATATTAACTTCATCTTTCAAATGCAATTATTACGTTATAACATATTACATACCTCTCATATGGATACATCCATACATATTGGACAGGACCTCGAAGTCGTGCTTCAGATGAGAGATGAACAGGTAAATGTTCCATCGCATTAAAAAAAACCTGGAGGAAATATTTTCTCTAATTTGCAAAGCAATATAGGAATGTCCACTTCAAATTTATGTAAACGTTGCACTTTTAAAGTAGTCGAACAAAGCTCTTTGTAAAACATACTAAGCTCCGTTACTACTTTCCAAACTTTTAACGGCAGTAGTTCTTTGAACATTACGGGAAATAAATTTTCCATCATTATGTGACAGTCGTGACTTTTCATTCCGCTCAATCTACCATTTTTAAAGTCAACACATCTATGAAGATTGATGATATCCCATCAGTAAATCTTAACCCTTCCACCCATTTTAACACAGCTTTAACTTGATTATTATCTAATTCGTAACAAGCTTTGGGTTTTTTACTGTCATTTGGTTTCATATGAAGCTGAGGACGTTTGCATAATTCTTCTATATCACGTCTTGATTTCAAATCATCCTTCGTCTTCCCTTTCACATTCAAAATTGTGTTAAAAACATTATCAAATACATTTTTCTCATTGTGCATCACATCTATGTTATGGCGAAGTAGAAGATGTTTCCAATACGGCAACTCCCAAAAAATAGTTTGTTTGCACCAGTTATGAACAACTGATTTGCCTTCGATTTCTGTCTACTCGCCAGTTTCATATATCTTTGGATAGTCCTTAACAAGTTCATATATGTCTTCGCTTGACCATATCGTCGGTGGTTGTCTGGTTTCTACTCTATTAGCTAAAAAGTTTTTTTTGTCTCCTCTGAAGGGATGATTTACATGGAGAAAATATTGATGACAGTCAAACCATGAAATTTTCTTACCATGAGGTAAAGAAAACGCTCGTGTTTCATCCATGCAATATGGTCATGCTAGACGACCGGCAGTACTCCATCCCGAAAGCATTGCATAGGCAGGAAAATCACTTATAGTCCACAACAAAGAAGCAAACATACGAAAAATTTTCTTCTTGGACACATCGTATGTTTCTACTCCTTCGTTCCGTAGTATTTTTAACTCCTCAATCAACGGTTGTAAATATACATCGATTCCTTGTGTCGGATCATCGGGGCCAGGAACGACAACAGTAAGAAACATATATTGCGTTTTCATGCACATCCATGGAGGTAAATTATAAGGTGTGGCGATAATGAGTCATGATGAATATTTAGAACCAAATTGAGAAAAAGGAGAAAAACCGTCGGTACATAATCCTAATCTAACATTTCGATCTCCGCTGCAAAATTTAGATACGTTTTATCGAAATGCTTCCATGCTTCTCCATCGGCCGGATGTGTCAACGTACCCTCTTCCTCCGTTCTCACGCTATGCCATCTCATATTAGACGCAGTTACAGAAGATGCATATAATCTTTGAAGTCTTGGAGTTATGGGTAAGTAGTGCATACGCTTGTAAGGAACTTCCTTCCCCTTCTTTTTTCTTGGTTTGTATCTCTCCTGGTTACAAATTTTACAATTTCTAAGGTTTGCGTCTTCTTTCCAAAACAACATGCATCCTTGTAAACATGTATCTATTTTCTGATACGGTAAACCAAAAGCCGACATAAGTTTTTTAACTTCGTAGTGGTTTTCACACATTAGATTATCGGGCGGCATATGTCTTTTTGCAGCTTGTACAATAGCCGTAAACCCAGCTTCAGTGATGTTGTATTTTGACTTCATCGCAATGTATTCTGCGATTACTGACAGCTGAGTGCCGCTTTTACAACCATCCCAAATAGGTTTCTTAGCTGCATCTAGTAAATCATAAAAAAATTTAGCTTCAATATTTGGTTCTTCAACATTTCCATCATCGTCGTCAACTTCAACCATAAGAAACATTGATCGTGCTGCATCTTCGACCATATTTTCTATACGGGTCATTGAAACTATTTCGTTAACGACACTTTCAGACTCTACAGAAGTATTTGCTACAACTTCTCCATGCCGATCCCAAACATAATATTCGGGTGCGAAACCGTGTTGGCACAAATGAACTTTCACAATATCTGGTAACAAATACTTCAAATGTCTACACCTACTACACGAACAACGAATTTCTGGATCGTTTCCGTTATTATTTAAAGTGAATTCAACAAACACGTTTATACCATTATAAAAATCTTCTTTTATTGAGCCCCTCAGTCCTTTTCTTTGGTACATCCATCTCCTCCGATCAACAAAATAATCAATCATTTTTCCTATTTGACAAAATGAGAAGTTCAAAATTTAATATTTATTTTAAAGAATACAAATTCGAAAAAGATTATTTTCATTGTCGTATAATATTTTGAATTTAAAGAACAACTTCACAAATTTAAAAATATTTTCAAATAGGGCACATTTTATTTTTTAACGTAACGATTTAAAAATATATATAATTTTTTTTCATTGGTCAGGCATCCTACTTCCCATTACAAACACAGTAAGCATTTACATTTCGTATATTACTTCGTCTAAAACGATTCAATAAAATTTCGGCAGCATTTCCCTTTTGTTCCCTTCATCGTACACAAATGCGTGTACGTAGGAAACAAAAAAGAAAAGTTATGCCGAAATTTTATGAACCGTTTGAGATGAAGTAGTATACAAAATGTAAATTCTTACTGTGTTCATAACTTGTCCAATACAGGGACAAATCCGACAAACATTGTACCAGATGAATATAAATGGTCGTTTTTCGAAAAAAACGACTATTTATACAACGATCATGTACAACACTCGTCAGACGGGGCCAAAAACTCTCTAAGGGACATTTGTCGGTTACATGCGCGCATTTTACGAAAAAATACAGTTTTACTCACTGTTCACATTTACAAAAATATATATTAATTTAACGCATTTATTCGACGTATTACGCATCAACTTAAGGCTCATTCGACGTATGTTTTCGTTGCATAAATCATTACGTGCACTATAATATTTCTACATCGTACGTTCATTTTATCTTAATTCAACTAACACAATACAATGATAGCACCGCCACACACATATACAATCAATATAAATTATACATGTTTTTCGCAATTTCACGATAACAGATCAAATAGGAATACCATGAAATGTTAGAAACTATTATAACACTATTGTAAACAATTGCAATCAACAATTACTCCTAATTTATCAAATTATGGAAATCTAGAATTAGGATAAAAACTGAATTTTTGGCTAAAATAAGAGATTATACCTGTACTAGAGAGCAGTAGAAATTAATTGCAAAGCCGGAAAGAGCTTGAAATTACAAAATTGCTGATTGGAGGGTTGGGGAAGAGAATTGGGTGAAGTAAACCTAATTTTTTCGTATGAAAATGGAGAAGAAGAAGGCTCAGTTGGAGTCAGATATTCGCGAATTTCCGACGGCTTCCGACGGCCGCCGACGGCCCGTCGGGAGCCGTCGCCCTGCCTTGCCGGTTTTTGAGCTTTTTCTAGTAGTGACATTATCATTTGATTGGTTAATGCAGTAAAAATGTATATTTATCCAAATTCATAAATTGTTGACTTGCCAGCCTAACCCTAACCCTGAGGTCATGCCTGAAAAGGAATACACGTCTTTACTTATCATAATACTTTTAACCCGCAATACTCACCATTTGAAGTGCATTCTTCTAATCGTAAATGTTTGTTTCAGTCAGACAATTTCAAGACCCTGATTATCTTCCATCGAGATTCCGTGAAATAGGAACCATTGTTCTGCATATAAACACCACATTTAAAGTAACGGTTCACTCCACCCGCATCTGTTGTTACTAATTTATGATCATCAATGAAAATTTTGACTATTCCTTTAGTGGTACCGTGGATGACATTCACTTTGAACCATCTTCCATATATTTCATCAGCAATTATGACTTTTCGATAATACATTAGCGCACCATTGTAGGCTCTTAGCATTAGGGTTGTAGCCCCATTAGGAATGCCTGACCCAAGTACTTGCATGATACATACTCCACTTGTACCTGTTGGAACATATGCATGTCCTTCGAATTGCAGCATGTCATGGCCTACATGGTTCTTAACTGATATATCTATAAAGTAACTCATAATTATTATATTTGTTTTTTTTAACATCATTTTACGGTACAATCTAAAAAAATACTGTAAAGTTGATTCTAACTAGGTTTGTAGCTAGTAGACTGTCAATGTATGTAGTGGTCTATATTCTGACACTACAACAAGCACATAGTTCATCAAGATTTTGTATATTCGTTCTGTGTGCTGCATTTTTATATTTTGACCGATATACTTTGTTTCCTACTTCACTAATTCTAACAACTAGTAGTGTATTCATTCAAATTCAAGCAACACTGACGCCACACAATAATTTCAAAACTTGAATTACCACAAACTAATGATATATGATTCCTAATGCTTGCCTTAGCAGAAAACATATCAATCAGGTACAGGTAGTAAAAAATGATATATAGTTCATTAAAAAACACATAAGATAAAATAAAAACCATAACATAGCTTATCCTCTTTGCTACTTTGAGAATTTGAGATAAAGTTAATGAGAATACCTCCACTACAGATAGGCATCTGTATTTCAAAACTGATGTTAAAACTGGCAAAACAAATGGTGACCAAAAGAATAATTAAAATGCTTACCATAAAATAAATCAAGTGTTGTATTCATTCAAGTCCTTAAATGTAGTTAGCATTCAGCTGAGCGATGTAGCAAAGTTTTTAGGCAACTGGGCGGGAATTTTCTTAATATGTTATCTAGAAATGTAGCTATAAATACGTATCATTATTAAGAACTTTAAATTTTGGGACTATTCAAATTTATGGATTGTCCACAGTTGGCACATGCAGTATTGAACTGGTCCATAAAATGCTAGCTGAGCTAATTGTCCTTGATGCACGTATAAAATTTCACGTCCACATAATTACGCGCTTTATTACTTGTTTTTTTTTTTGAAAGAGTAAACAGGGCCCAGCCCAATAAAATAGGAACCGGGTAATATAACGACACACCCGACACATTACACACAAACCCTAACAAGGGTTGCCGACATACCACTCTACAAACAAAACAGCGAACAAAAATGGAGGAGGAGATACAAAAGAACAAACTTTTCGCTTCAACAAAGCAAAGTTTTCATCAGAATCTTCTCCGAAATTCTGATGCTAACCAACTTTGATGAACTCACAAATCTCATGGGGTCTCCACTCCATAATTTCTTTAGCACGGAGACGAGAAGTATTTAGATCTAAGCTGGAATGTTCATTATGTGCTTTTTTAGACTTGTTGACATGGCTTTTGGCCTCCTCATTAGTATAATCGCCCCCAGATTTCAGATCTGGAGAAGTGGCGAAAGTCGAGGCACTGTCGTCCTTTCAGTCAGGCTTTTGGAGATTGAAACTAACTTCGGCATGAGAGTTGCCGCTCTCACCTCTATCCCAGTCAGATAAGTGATAGATGCGACCATTAAGCATGCTGATGTAATATGAATGACCTAATCTTTGATCAATGTTGACCAGAGGCAGATTGTTGCTATCTTCAGAGTAGCTTCCCCTCTTGCTAAATTCAGGTAATAAAACATTTTTATAAGTATATAATTTTTTATTTACAGAACTTTTAGTAGTATTAATAGCCTTGAAACTTCCCTGACAGGTTGAAATCTGAATATTGAGGGGATTGTCAACAGTAGCTTTGTTAGCCTCTTTAAAATGAGACGAATCAGATAAGTGCTCAAGAGAATTAGTAGCTTCTTCGTTGAGAACTTTTGCAGCGTACATATCACTGTGGTTGTGGTTGTTGTGTAGATGAAATCCAGTTGGACGGAGAGGCTCAGAATAGAATGGATGGCTATTTCTATGCATATCAGGTAAAAAGGAGTAAGAATTCTTTTTTAAGTGATTTTTAGAAATAAAATTAAAATTGAAGTTAGCGTTTCTTCCCTTGCAGGATAAGATTCTGGTATGCATATTGGGATAGCAACCTTCAGCTGAGGGACTCTGGTACTTAAGATCTGATGTCTTCTCCATCAAATTACCATCTTCAGCGGGATAATGAGAATTTTTATTAAAATTCTCATTTTGTAAGTAATCTTCAACAAAGTTCTCATATTTATCAGTTTCTGAAATGCTATGAGAATTGTTGCTGTTTTTGCTGAATTTTTGAAGAATGATGCTTGATTCAATTTCAATTGTTTTCCAAAGTTGAATACTATCTGTTACTTTGTTGTTGTGAAGCCTATTATTTCTCTCTTTCCAAATAAAGTATATGACTGTAGTGAGAACTACAGTAGCTTTGTTAAATTCGGCTTTCTTGCCTTTGTATGCTTTCTGAAAATATTGGATACTGTCTCTAGTGTTTTGGAGAGCCATATGTTGACTAATTTTGAGACTATTTTTGGCAATGAACCAAACATGCCTGGAATAGGGACAGTCAAAGAAAAGGTGATCAGTGCTTTCAATATCAGATTTGCAAAATAAGCAATTTAAATTTATAGAGCTTTTGCTCCATTTTCCACATCTTTCTCTAGTTGGCAAACGATTTAATAAGCCAAAGTAGGTGCGGAAAGACATTTTTGGACAATTGGCAGAATTCCACACTGATTTGTGCCAATCAACTTCCATATCTTCTCCTTTAAGAAAATGCCAAGTATTCTTGAAAGAAAATTTTCCTTTTGAAGAAAGTTTCCAGTTCCAAGCATCTTCCTCATTATTTGGGTCAATCACCATTTTATTAATAGTAGAATTGAAAATAGCAGCTGCAGGAAATGCTTGAGTGTTCCAAGTAGAATTATGGATGATATTACCAACAGTAGCATTAACTTTTCCAAAGATATACAGGTTGTTCCACCCTAATAAGTTGATAAGAGAATTACCATTTATCCAAGGGTCAAACCATAATTTTGTGTTTTTACCATCCTTAAAATTCCTTTCTATAAGCTTGGCACCAACTTCTCTACAATTTAAAATGCTTTTCCAACCAGAGGAGTAATGACTTTTAATGGGCATGGTCCAAAAGTTTTTGCTTTTAACATATTTGGACCTCATCCATTCAGCCCATAATGTTTTGCCTCCTATGAATTTCCAGAAAAGTTTGTATTTGCAAGCTTCACTAATATCTAAAAAAATTCTGATTCCCAAACCTCCAGCTTCTTTAGTTTTTGTAATGGTATTCCAAGATATTTTGTGGAATTTACCATTCCAAATGAAGTTGGCACATAGTTTTTCAATTTTCTCTAAAGTTTTTGAGGGAATATTGTGTGTTTGTAACCAGTACATCATGATTGCTGTGATGACAGTATGCACTAACTCAACTCTGCCTGCTGTAGATAGCATTTTACTAGACCAGTTGTTGATTTTATTCTGGATGGATTGATAGAGTTTAGCACAGTCTTTTTCTTTGATTTGATTATTACTTAGAGGTAGGCCAAGATATCTGACAGGAAGCACACTCTGTTGAAATTTTAAAGTGCTGAGGATATCCATTTTGTTTCTACAATTTTTGCTGAAAAAGATTTTGCTTTTGCTTTCATTGATTTGAAGGCCTGCTTGCTGGTTTAGATTGTCAAAGATTTTTTTAATATTGACTGCAGAAGAGATATCTGCATTTGAAAAAATTAAAAGATCATCAGCATATAGTAGATGAGAGATACAGGGAAAAATGGAGTTAATAGGTTTAATATTTTTACACATTATTTCTTTTTCCATTTGTAGGGAAAAATATTCCATAGCAATAGTGAACAAATAAGAAGATAAAGGATCTCCTTGTCTAATTCCTCTATTACTGTGTATCATACCACAAGGAGATCCATTAATAAGTATGGAATAAGTTACATTACATATGCATTCCTTGACTAAGTTGCAAAATTTTTCATTGAAGCCCAGTTGACCCATCATGTATATAATAAAGTTTCTATTTATTTTGTCAAAAGCCTTATGAAGGTCAATTTTGAGACACATTCTATTTTTACCTGTCTGATTAAAGTCCCTAAGCAGTTCATGAGATAAAAGAATGTTATCTACAATAAGCCTTCTGGTATAAAAGCACATTGGTTTTTAGAAATGAGAAATTTTAGGAAACATTTAATTCTTTTGCTAAGAATAGAGGCTATAATTTTGTATAAAAAATTGCAACAAGCAATTGGTCTGTATTCACCCAAATTTGAGGGGTTTTTAGTCTTAGGAACAAGGGTTATGAAAGTGAGATTTATATTTTTAAGAAGTTTACCAGAGGAAAAAAATTCTTTGACAGCCTCAAACAACATATATTTTATATCTTCCCAATGTGTTTAAAAAATTTAGCCCCAAAACCATCAGGTCCAGGGCTTTTATCATCATTAGCAGAAAACACAATGTTTTTGATATCTTCAAGACATATAGGGGCAAGAAGAATGTCCTCACTGTTAGAGTGTAAAATAAATTTAGGAGAAACCTCAGAAAAAGAACAAGTGTTCTCCACAGAATAAAATAAGTCAGAAAAGTAGTTGATAGCTTCCTTCTCTAATTGAGTGGCATCATTAATAATCTTCCCATTATTGTTGATAAGTTTACCTATGTTATTATGATATTTCCTGCCAGACATTTTAGCATAAAAGAATTTAGTAGGAAGATCCCCTTGTGAGAGCCAGTTAACTTTGACTTTCTGCCTAATATTAGCAGCTTCAATATTTAGAGCATTGGAGAGTTTTTTCTGTAAAAGATAGAATTCTTTGATTTTGGTTTTATCGGAGTTATTATCATCAATACTGTCTTGCAATTTGACACATTCCTCTCTAATTTGATTAATTTCATTATTGTTCTTATTTTTAGAAAAATTCCAAGCTTTAAGATTATTTTTAGTATGAATAAGAAAATTTCTGAACTTAAATTGGGCAGAACCTTTAGAGGTGAAATGTAAGCAATTTTGAATGACATTTTTGTATTCAGTGTCATATGCCCAACCATTTCTAAATCTAAAAGTGAAGTTCTTTCTAGAAGAAGTGTTTTGAGATAATATAAGTTGAATGGGAGTGTGATCACTAGTAAATTGAGGTAAAGTGAAGCAAGAAAAATCAGAAAAGAGATTTATAAAAAATTTATTGACAAGAATTCTATCTAACTTGCATTGAATGTTTCTAAATTCCCCAGATTTCCAAGTAAAATTGTTGCCCTTTAATGAAGGCTCAATCAACCCAGTTTTGATTAGGAAGTTAGAGAAAAATTCCAGTTTTTTTAAAGGGACTGGAATTCCTCCTCTTTTTTTATTAACTTTAGTTACAGTATTAAAATCACCCATAATAACCCATGGGAGAGCAATATTAGAATTAAGATGAACAAGGGAATTCCATAACTGAATTCTATCATTTTCAGAGTTTGAGGCATAAACAAATGTGACAGAGACATGTAGGTCACCTTTGTTTTTAAAGTTACAATGGATATACTGGAAGTTAATAGTAAAATTACTAATATCCCAAATGGTAGGATCCCAAATAACAATGATCCTGCCACTTCCACCCATAGAATTATTATGGATGAGCTGCCAATTGCTAATGTTGTTAATCTTAAACATATCAATGTTTTTATCTGACAGTTTATGCTCTAAAATACCAACTAAAGATGGTTTATATGTGATCAGCAGATTTGAGAGGTCTAATTTCCTCTCAGGAGAATTAAGACCTCTAACATTCCAAGTGATAATATTCATAATAATAAGATATTAAGAAAAAAACAAAACAGAAAAGGATACAGCAGCAACTAAGTTAGGATATTGCTGCATATTCCCATGCTTTCTGTAGCTTTTTCTCCTTTCCTTTTACAGTCTTTTTTGTCTTGAACTTTGAGAAATTCCTCCCATTTTGGGTTTTTGATGATGTATTTTTTCTCAAAGAGTTTAGAATTAGAATAGGAAGCTGGACTGTCTGGACTAACTTCTGCATTTTTCCTCATGATTTCTTGAATGGACTTCTTCTTGGCCTTCTTTTTTTTTTTGTTATTGGCAGGTGAAGATGAGACAGAGGAGAAAAGCAGGCCTGCATTTTCTAGCATTGACTCAGACAGAGAGGGGCTATTAGATATATTTTCTGTAAAATTTTGATTTTTGTACTTTGTGACTGTCATTGTAAGATTTGAATCATTGTCTGTAACTAAAATTGCTTTTTCCTGAAGGGGGGGGAGAAAGCAAGAACTGATCTTTATAATCCCCTTTGATATGTGCTTGATTATTTTCAACTATTTGGGAATTGCCATGTTGATCTGGAGCAGTACTTGTCTCAGTCATTTGCTGATCAGTATCCATGGCTACATTAAAGATTTAATTTTTTGCTTTATTGTTTCTTGAGTAAGCTTGCGAGATGAAATTTTCTGATTGCTCATTAATTTCAAGAAGTTTCTTTTTGGTATTTCCATTTGAAACCCCCGTACTCAAACAGTTTTCAGGATTTTCTGATTGATTTCCAGGATCAATATTATTTATAAAGACATGGTTTTCAGACGGAGAATTTCCCAGAAGTAAATTTTCTTGATTGTGGTTTCTTTCATTTTCTGAAACATTAAGAGAGTTTTTATCAATATTGCTGCAAGAAGACTCCTTTTCTTTCCAAACAGTTTTCCATGAGCAATAATCAGAAAGGTGACCAAAGCAAGCACATTTATGACATCTAGGAGGAATAAACTCATATTCAATTTTTTGTTGATATTCTCTCCATCGTGCATGGAGATAATAGCAAGATCTGGTAACCCGTCCGTTGCTTTAATTTCAACTAAAATTCTGGCATAGCTTAGACGAGTTTCCTTAGCTGTAGGCTCGTCCAACTTTAGTGGTTTACCCACCACACTGGCTATGGCGGCAAACGCCTCTTTATCCCATAATCTGAGATTTAATTCCGGTAACCTAATCCAGATTGGATAGGTGGAGAGGAGATCTCGGTCAAGAACCAGATTTTTGTCCCATCTTTTCAAGATTATTAATTTGCCATTAATCAAGAAGGGACCGTTTTGAGTTACTTTGATACAATCTTGCTCTTCTGAAAATTTGATAATAAAGAAACCATTATTTCTTGTAAAGATTTCAAAGTTGCCAATAGGGTTCCAAGTTTTGAAACATAATTCCTGAAATGATGATAGTATGGACGAGCTCCATACACGTAAGCTATAATAGAGTTACTCCATTTACTCTCAGTCCTTCTACTAATTTCTTCCTTAAGGATCACTATTTTCTTGTCACCCAACTTGATAGGAGCCGAATAGTTAAGATCCAAGTTATTGCCAAGGCCACCATTTTTGACTAAATCTGCCCATGTAGAAGTTGATTTAGAGAGGATTGACGTGGCAGCTGGTTGAGATCTTGGTGGTTTTGGTGGATGATTAGCATTTGCTTGCCTATTGAGAGGATTAGGGATAGATCTTTGCCCTGAGTGAACGGATCTATCCCTTCGTTCCATTGCCGATCTATTAAGAGGAGTATGGGATTTCACGTTTCTGTTTCTGTGTCGATTCTTGACAATTTGGAATCCCTCCTCATCTTGATCAGGAGGTTTATCTTTTGGATTAGTAGATAGAGAGGGGATTATAGGGGGACTGAGATGGAGAGGAGGGACTCCATCAATCTGATCAGGAGTACTTTCAAAGATTGGGTTGTTTTTGATGGACATGGAAGCCATTTTTATGTACTCTAGTTATATTAGTCTGGCCTAATATGTTTGCAATTTTATATGCCTGCTGAAAATGGTTTAACTTTATTACTTGTTACTATTATTATTAATAATTTTTTAAACACTCTTGTTATTTTCCAACGGTTAAAGTTTGGATAAACTGCCGGCTTCTATTAATAGTTGGCCGAGTTTAAAATATTTAAATGATAACTCCTCCTCAGTTTCAACATTCTAGGCTAAGTCAAATGAAAATTTATTTTAGAAAGAAATGAATTTAAATAATCAAAGTCAAGTTTTACATGTAGCCTTTAAAGGGAGAGACTTTTTAAAACTTACTGGTTTCTTTTATTGTTGTAGTTACTAGTTTCTTTTGCATGTGCATCCAATCGGATCCACACAAGATATGGACAAAACATAGATCAATTTATCAAGGTTTCGTAATTTTTGATTAATAATTTCGTACTTATAAATATATAGGGTTGACTAAGAAAATGTTTATTTTTTTTGTAGAATAACAGAGGAATATAGGCAAGCCGCTCGAAATTTCGTACATGAGCATGCCGAAAGAAACAGTAATCTAGAAAAAATTATTTGCTTGTGTCGTCGATATACGAACCTTATTTGACATTCTCCAAGAGATGTTTGACACATATGGTGTGTTTTGGATTTTGATTCAACATATGATGTATGGATGTTTCATGGTGAAGCACGTCATTCACGAAATGAAGCCAACGAAGTGACGGATACATAAAGAATGTACCTCGATACAAAAATTGATCAAGACGAGGAGAATGAGTATTGTGTTAACGATAAGCATATGGAAGGGACTAAGAAAATGTTGGAGACAGCTGAAATGGTATAATGGACACGACATTTACCGAACTTCTTAAGCTTATCAGGGATATGCTACCTAAGGAAAACAAGCTTTCCGAATCAATATATGCAACCAAGAAGTTGATTAAATCATTTGGTTTAGGTTATAGAAATATACATGCATGCCTTAATGATTGTTGTCTATTTAGAAAAGAGCTTGTACATTGTGATTTTTTTTTTCTAAATGCGGCAAATCTTGTTGAAAAAAACAAGACAATAGAAGATGGAAAGTAATCCAAAATACCTGTGAAGGTTTGAGATACTTTCCACTCATACCAAGATTGAAAAGAATGTTCATGTCGTTGGAGACATCAGAACAATTAAGACGGCACAACAGTAATTAAAGAGAAGATTGCAAACTACAACATCTTGTAGATTCCTCTCAGTGGTCTACAATTGATAGAATATATCTTTCCTTTGCATTCGATCCAAGAAATTTAAGGTTTGGTCTCGCAAGTGATGGCTTTAACCCTTCTAGTGATTGGAGTTCAACATATAGTTGTTGGACAGTGTTTCTTGTTGCGTATAACTTCCCTCCATGGCTTTGTATGGATAAAGATAATATGATGTTATCTTTATTAATTCTCGGACTATGATAACCAGGAAATGATAGCGACCTGTATCTGCAGCCATATATTGAAGATATGGACAAACTGTGGGGTAAAGGGTTAAGGTGTATGATGCATTCAATCATAGCGAATTTAGATTAAGTGCAATTCTGATGTGGACAATAAAAGATTTTCCAGTTTATGGAAATTTAGTAGGTTGCACTGTAAAAAGTAAGAGCAAGTCTTGTTTATGGCATTAATACATGTTTGATATAGCTACCATTTAGTAAAAAATGCACAGACTTGCGCCATAGACCATTTCTTGCACCTAATCATGAATATCGCCATCGGAAATTCTTATTTGATGGAACCATAGAAATTAGACAAGTGCCTCCAATACATACCAGTGCTCAAATCTTCGAAGATGTCAAAGATATTGTTATGAGTGGGGGAAAAATTAAAGGAGGAAGAGACGGTAGAAAAAGAAAGTGGGTAGGGGGTGCGAGGAAAAAAGATATCCAAATGTGGAAAAAGAAGTCTATTTTTTTATTTTCCTTATTGGAAGGTAAAATATAACTAAAAGTAAAATGCCTTTTCGTTTCATATCCATTTCTAGTAATTAGTACTTTACTATCAATCTATTATACACATTTTTTTGGTTTTCGTAGACACTTCCTTTGCGTCACAATGTAGATGTAATGCACGTCGAGAAAAATATTTGCGAGAGCATTCTTGGTACATTGTTTGATATCAAAGAAAAAAATAAAAGATGGAATTACTTCACATCAAGATCTAGAAACAATGCGTACAAGGAAGAAGTTGCATCCTATAGATTGTGGATGTAAAGTTTTACTTCCTGCTGCAGCATGCACCTTAACAGACCAAGAAAAAGAGATCTTTTACATAGGATGAGGAATTTGAAAGTTCCTGATGGGTATAGTTCATACATTGGTAAATGTATTGCAAAACAAGACAAAATTTCAAGTCTTAAGTATCATTATTTTTATGTTTTGCTGCAACAGCTATTGTCTGTAGCGTTGAGAGGGTTTTTGCCCGTAGGTACAAAGACTACATTATTGTGACTATGTTCATTTTACAATGACTTATGCCAAAGAGTGCTTGATGGATATAAATTAGAATCCATGGAGAATCGAGTTGCATTAACATTATGTGACCTTGAGACATCCTTTCCACCTTCTCTTTTAGATATCATGATTCACTTGACGATGCATTTGGGGTGGGAAGCAAGAATATATGGACTGGTACAATACCGGTGGATATATCTATTTGAGAAGTAAATTTTTGATGAATATTTAATGTAATTAATAAAATATGCGCTTATGAAAGCATTTTATGCTTATGTCTTGATTATAAGTAAATAAGAATACCGAAGGTTTATGTTAAAAATCAAGCTCGACCTGAAGTGTGCATAGCCGAGCGCTATTCTGCTGAAGAATGCATTAAGTGTTGTGCTAGATATATTGAAGATGAATATGAATTTGGAGGAAGAAAAAATCGGAATGAAGTGCAAAAAACTGATTCCATACTCGATGGGCATCCGATTTCCAAAGGAAAACCATGTTACTTTCCGAGGAGGTGATTGATGCTGCTTAGCGGTATGTGTTGTTCCATACTGATGAAGTGGAGTCGTACATAGAGTAAGTATAAGTTCAAGTCGATCATTCTATATGAAGGCACTTAAATTTTAACTTCTACATTTTCATATGCAGAATGCACAAGGAGGAGTTGAAACGTTTGCACACTCGGCTTTTACAAAATGATGTAGAATTGTCAAAGCTGCATTTAGAGACTTTTAGTTATTGGCTTGGAAAAACGGTTGAAATAGTTATATTATCTTTCATTAGACCAATTAAGCTTCATACATGCATATATTATTGTCCTATATCGTTATATACAACATTTTATACGTCCAGGTTAAAGATGAGAGAAATGTTTCAGATGTTAGCGAAATAAAAAAACGAATTTTGTATGGACCTCGGTCGCAAGTAGTTTCTTATACTGCCTATATTTTCAATGGACGATGTTTCCATACCAAAAACTATGAGAATTATAGCGGTGTCTCCATTGAGGGGAATACTATTCGTACAAACGGCTCCGTTGAAAAAATTATTTATTATGGGATCTTGCATGAGATTTTGTTGTTGGACTACCATCTGTTTCAAGTTGCTCTGTTTAAGTGTGATATGGAAAATATTCATCGTGAAGTTAAGGTTGAAGATGGTTTTACATTATCACTACAACAAAAGTATGTTTTGACTGCATTTACTATCAGCGTCTAAACATTGAATGCTGTAGTAAATATTGTTGAGAGAGATATTCCTGAGGATAAACGCTGAAAAAAGTAGTCCGCTGGGTTTATTTTGGTTTGCCGCCAACTCACATTTACTTCCAAAGAAAATTCTATTTTCCCTCGTCTCTTAATAATTCATTTCCCTCTCCATCGTTTTTCATTTTTCCTCCTGTCCATTTCAATTTCAATTCTCCTAGCACCAGATTGCATCTTCCTTCATCTTCCATGTCGATTTTGATTGAGTATCTCTGTCGTCGGCTCTTCTATCAGCATCGATTTTGGAATTGATTGCCCTAAATTTGGTGGAACTGGTGAGCGTTTTTTCTTAACCCTAGTTTTCAGTTAAGTTTGAAACATTGCAAAGTATCATATCTTGCTTATCTGATCAAGTTTAAAGTTTAGCCAAATTTCTATTCTGATTGAGGTTAAAGTTTATGCTACCTGTAATAAAGTGGTGTTATTTGTATTGGAAGAACAACTTGGAATTCTACTTTATCACTGTTTCAATATGCATGGTTTTTGAATTTTGAAGAGACAAGATATATTGGCTTATATGCAAGTATTGGTGTAGAAAACCATAGCTCATGGCACTATTGGAAGAAATGGCTTTCAGTTTAGCAGTTTTGTGTGCTAGAAAATAATTCAATTCTTTATGTAATTTACTTGAAAAGAAGATCATAGCTCTCTAGAAAAACATGCTCTTGTTTAACTAAAACAGCGCTAACATATCTAGTAGCTTACATATTATAACTGGCTGCAACGTTTAGAATGGTTGGATAATTTATATTTTTTACCTATTTGTTTCAAATGGAAGCTAAAATAATACATCAAAGAGGCATTAACAAATCTTCAATAGAAAGGCATAACCAAGCGCTCATTCATTAGTGTTATATGTATGCATAACTAGTTGTAAGAATGCGAGAGGATAGAATAAGTAACACTTCTACAATAAATATTTGAAAATATGGCTATATTGTCACTAATATAACAATAATCGTTACTTGAAGCAATGATTTCAGTGTAACGAAAGAAAATCTCAATAAGAAACCAAACGCGATCAGCTGAATGTACATTTTGTAATGTTCCTTGTATGCATCCAATATTTATGTTGAGTTTATATTTGCGAATAATAGATGAATCGTATATTTGTGTTTAATTGTAGAGAAATTAAAGATTACTAGTACTTCAAGTTTTTAAGTAGGACGTGAACATTATTTTTTTCAGTTCTGGAAGGTGGCATTTAGTTGCTTCTTCACCTGCTAACGTCGGCTAGGTAGGATTATTTTATATCCACCGAAGTAATATAACTCATTATTTTCAAATCTTTTAGCAGAAATGTTTTCCTCATTGACACATTTTTATCATGGTTTTGTTCCTTGAGTAACTATCTAGTTTATTTTAATCATATGATTGATTCCATCCTCAGAATGAACTTACTTTGTTCCCTCTTAAATTTCATATTTCTTTAGCTTTACGGATTGCTCAAATGCCTCTTTTTATGTTTAGTGCATACTGAACCCCACATTAAGATGCCTCTTTACGTGCCTTGTGCATAATATACTACACAATCCTTGGAAGCTACTCAGTTACCATGATGTAGCTTTTATAATTTACTAAAATTGTCTCGTAGTATGTAAAAAAATGTTTTTGAAGTTGGCTTCCATTGACAACTCATCAGTCCTAACTTAAAGGTGCCATGCTCCAAGGCTCCTTTCTTTTATGGGTGGTGAATAACGAACCCGACACATAAGTTAAGGCTATGTAAAACCCAAATTATGTCAGTTGGAAGTTTGGATTCTATCTCAGTAAAACTTATTGCTAGTTTGGCTTACAGAATTCCTTTTGGTTTGTGGCCTAAATTCATGTGGATGTTAATGATCTTGAAACTTATAATCTGTAATAAGACAACCCATGCCTTCTTGCCAAATCGTATACATGTCTTGTTTTTTGGATAAGCGACTATCAATTTTTATTTGCTGAACCATGAGGATTGAAATTTATTTTAACAGTGTTCAAATTATTTAGGGGTATATAGGCAGGATCAGGAACTTTTCCCATTTCAAAATGTAGTATACTTCTAAGTTCTAGAAAGATATGTATGAAGCAGTAATTGTTTCGACGTGGTAGTTTGTACCATTTTGAGTATCCATGGTCATCTGTAGTGATCACTTGATAATTGTTCTACAACAAATGATCAACAATAATCCAGATTTTTTATTGGCCCTTGTAATATTCATAGTTTGAGATAAAATATTCAATCATGATTTACTTAGAGTCATAAACTGTATTTAATACTGATACGTGTTTTCTAGCCATAAATAATGTAAATCTTATATTTATTACTGCTCTAGTTGAACTTGCTACTGCACCAATTTACTAGCTCTTAGAAATTTTTGCACCTCAAATTGTTTTAGCATTTTCGTTCTCTAAACCGCTTGCATCAAATTTATATTAGCAACTCAAATGGAGCAGTACCCATTTTAGCAACTCAAACAGAGCTGTAATATACACTAAATAATCAATTCCATTTGATTATTTTGATAAGAATCTATACCCTTTCATCAAAGTTTCAACAAGTTTATTTCACATAGGAAAAATAGTTCATGTAAAAAAGGCTGATTTTGCACATGTTCTTGTTCTGAACGGTAATTTCTTAAATGATCTTCTTTTGTCCAAAGTCTATCTCAATACTTGTATATGGCTAATAATATATTGATTACCTATGTAGAATAGCATTCATTACCTGTGTAGAATAACATTCATTACCTGTGTAGAATAGCATTCATTAGAATCTATGGGTTGGCGATTTGGGTTTGAGAAGAGGAAGGCGACAGTAAGAAGGCGATGTGGTTGGGTTCGCAGCGTTTATAAGTGAAGGAAATATGGGTTTAGTGATTTGAGAATGGTCACAGGCGATAGGGTTACGAGCGGGATTGGTCGTTCGAGGTTGGCGATGATCGTGTGGAGTGATGTAGTTTGCGAGGTCGAGGAAGCTACAGAAGTCAGATAGAGGTGGTGATGTTGAATTGTTGGCAGAGGTTTGGCAGCAGCTTCGGTATATAGCAAGTGATGGTAGATGGTCGGGGAGTTGCAGTAAGTTGTTGTTGGATTGATGAGAGGTGGTTGAAGGAATAGACTGAAGCAAGTCAGTGGTGAGTGTCTTGATATGGTTGGTGGCAGTCGAATCTGTTGAAGCTTGATGATGAGGTTCAGGTGAAGCAGATGATATGGGGTTGATGTGGTTGGTTTGTTTTGAGAATTGTGGAGTGTGGAAATGCAGTTGCAGTTGTGAGGGTGAACTGTTGTGGTTGGCACTGCTGTGTAGAGACTGTTGGCAGATGACTTTATGGTTTTTGATGTGGTGAATGTGGAAGTTGATGGCAGATTTGGTTATGGCTATGTCAGTGGATGTTATTGAACTGGCAGATTTTGATACTGGTGGTTTTGAAAATGTATGCAGTGATGCACAGTGCAAAAGTATGGTCATGGAAAGTTGTTTGTGTTGTTGCAGTTTTTGGCAATGGGAAGTTGTAGCAGGTCAATGATTGAAAATCAGATGGTTTATGGGCAGGGGAAGTGAATTGGCTGTAGCAGTTTGTATTGCAACAGGGGTTCAGGTGGTGCAGTAACAGATGTGGATATAGTAACACAAGCTAACAAATGTGGGTTCAGGTGATTCAGGTGGTGCAGTAACACAAGCTAACTAAAAGGCCCAGAAACTCTTCTAGCATTCTGACCTAAGTTTTGCTAACTTATTTGCACTGAGCTTGTCTTGATCATTTTACATAAACTACCATCTCTGCTTTATTAGTCCAGTTGTTATAACTATTTCGTAGATTAACGATGAGTCTAATTTGAATTATTTTCTGTACGTCTCAAGAAGAAACTCATAATGAGTATTCACATTTAAACAAGCTAACTAAAAGGCCCAGAAACTCTTCTAGCATTCATTACTTGTTTAAATAGTCTAATTTCCTATTACTATTTTGAATTTTAGATACTTGATTGCTTCCATATTATATATGATGATGGAGAAAGACTGGTTGCGTCTACACAGGTAATCATATAAAAGTAAATTTACACATAACTTTAGACTTAACATGTTTTGAAAATGAAAGCTAACATTCTTGTTGCTTTTAATTTTAAACATAGAACCAGTAAAGAGTATGGAAAAGGAGCTCAAAATTTTGTACGTGTTGCGAAGAAAAAGTTAGGGGATGTAGAGAAAATTTTGTGTCCTTGTTTAGATTGTCGAAATCTTAGTCATCGTTATGGTGAAACCATCATTGAGCATTTAATTATAAAGGGAATGGATCCTAAGTACAAAGATGGTAGGTGGTATTATCATGGCGAGCAAGTAGATGTTGAAAATAATAATAAAAAGAGTGAGGCATCTACTCAAAGCAATTCACTATGAAGATGAAGACTACTTTAATCATAATTTTTTTGATAATGATAAAGATAAGGATGATGCACAGAGACGACATGATGATTTACTTAAGAACTTGGAAGATGCAGAAACCCCATTATATCCTGGTTGCATAGATCATACAAAGTTATCTGCCATCACTATTTTGTATAACCTTAAATGCGAAAGTGGATTATCCGATTCTGGTTTTGATAAACTTCTTAATGTGCAACAACTGTTTTTGCCAAAGAATAATATACTTCCTAAGACTTTATATGAAGTAAAGAAATTCCTCAAACTATTTGATATGGGGTTTGAAAAGATTCATGCATGTGAGAATGATTGTTGTCTTTTTCGTAAAGAGTATAAAAATTTGAATAACTGTCCGAAATGTGGTTCCTCAAGATGGAAAATGAATCAGGATACAAATGAGATTATGCAGGGTATCCCGGTTAAGGTGTTGAGATATTTTCCAATAATTCCAAGATTCAGAAGAATGTTCAGATCTGAAAAGATGGCAGAAGCATTAAGGTGGCATTTCAATAATAAAAGCAGTGATGGAAAGATGCGACATCCCGTAGATTCTGTAACATGGAGCACAACTGATGAAAATTGGAATCATTTTCAACCGATCCACGTAGTCTCAGACTTGATCTTGCTACAGATAGGTTTAATCCATTTTCCAAGTTGAGTTCCAAATATAGTTGTTGGCCAGTAATGCTTGTGACATATAATTTGTCGCCTATGCTGTGCATGAAGAAGGAAAATATTATGCTAACACTTCTAATTCTAGGTACAAAGCAACCGGGGAATGATATTGATGTATATATGACGCCATTAGTAGAGGATTTGCATTACTTGTGGAGTAGTGGAGTTGAGACGTACGATGCATTTAGTAAGACACTTTTTAATACAAGAGCTATTTTATTATGGACGATAAATGATTTTTCAGCTTATGGTAATCTTGCTGGATGTTGTGTAAAGGGTAAAAAGGCTTGTCCATTATGTGGTGTCAATACTCATCATCAATGGTTGAAAATAGTCGAAAGAATGTTTATATGGGTCATAGAAGATTTTTGCCTATTTCTCATCCGTTGAGGAAAAAAAAAGCTTGGTTTGATAACACTATAGAGGATGGAAAGATGCCTAGAATTCTAACAGGTAAAAACATCTCTCTTATTTTGAAGGACTTTACAAATGATTTTGGAAAAGAGCAGATTAAGGGAAAAAGTAAGAAAAGGAAGATCGATGACAGTAGTGAGGAAGAAGATAATGAAGATGATAATTCTGTAAAAAAGGAGCTATGAAGGTGGAAAAAAAGATCAATTTTTTTGACTTGCCATATTGGGAGGTTAGTATTCAAATCTCTTTTTTATTTATTAATCTAAAAAAAAGAATATATAGAAAATTTAAATGCTAATTTTTTTTCGTAGGAACTTCCATTGCGTCATAATTTGGACGTAATGCATGTTGAGAAAAATGTTTATAAAAGCACACTAAGTACAATGTTGCATGATAACAAATCAAAAGATGGGATTAATTGTAGACATGATTTAGAGGATTAGGGTATTCGGCATGGTCTTTATGCAAAACCTCGTGGAATCAAAACATATCTTCCACCAGCTCCGTATACATTATCAAAATTGGAGGAAAAAATATTTTGCAAAAGGTTGTATGATTTCAAAGGACCCGATGTTATTGTTCAAATTTCAAAAAATGCGTGTCGTTGGTGGATTGTAAAATTTGTGATTTGAAGTCTCATGATTATCATGTTTTAATGCAACAATTATTATCGGTTGCAGTAAGAGGTTTATTGCCAACCAGACCCCGAAATGCAATAATTCGTCTATGTTCATTTTTCAATATAATATGTCAACGTGTTCTTGATAGGGAGAAGTCGCAACAACTTGATGATGATATCGTTAAAATATTGTGTGAACTTGAAAGATATTTTCCACCCTCATTTTTCGATATTATGATACACTTGACAATTCATCTTGGAAGAGAAGCACGATTGTGCGGACCAGTTCATTTTCGTTGGATGTATCCTTTTGAAAGGTATATGAAAACACTCAAAGACTACGTAAGAAATTATGCACGACCTGAGGGGTGCATTGCAGAATCATATCTTGCCGAAGAATGTATGAGATTTTTTAGTGAATTTTTGAGTAAGTCGGTAGATATTGGAAAAAAAAGATCGAAATGAAGATTATGAAGATAACGCAATACTTGAAGGGTGTCCAATTTCAATGTCCAAATCAATTACACTGTCTTCCAATGAGAAAGAAATTGCTCATTTAGCTGTGTTAATGAATATGACTATGGTGGAACCATTTTTAGAGTGAGTATATGTTATGTCCCACTTTCATTGATTTGATGTGCTTGTATTGGCAACTATAATTTAACACCACTTTTATCGTACTAGTTTGCATTTGGAGGAGTTGCAAAATTCCAACAAGCGCTTAGACAAAAATGCGACCTTACTATGGAAAACCCACAGAGATAGCTTCGCTGATTGGATTAAAAGGAAGGTTTGTTAAAGAATTTCAATATTTTCATATATGAATTAATGAAATTACTTTTAAAATATGTTTGAATATTTTCGTAGATACCTATTGACTCAAAGGATCATGATAAAATATTAAAATGGATTGCATATGGTCCTAAAAAGACGACATTCTCCTGCAAAGGATATATTATTAATGGAAAATGATTTCATGCAAAAGATGTTGATAGAGAAACCCAGAATAGCAAAGTAACTTATGACGCGACTACCATGTGTAGAGCAAGTGCAAAAGACATTTCTCAAGTGGTTGATGTGGTTACGTACTATGGGATACTGACTGAAATAATTTTACTAGATTATGATGTTTTTTATATTCCTGTTTTTAAATGTCATTGGGCAAACATAGGAAACGGGATAAAAGTTGAAGATGGATTCACTCTTGTTAATTTACATCAAAGTCAGGTTTCATTTTCAAAAGATCCTTATATCCTCGCATCTCAAGCGAAACAAGTCTTTTATTCAAGAGAAAATGATTCTTCTAATTGGTATGTTGTAATGAAAGCACCGCCAAGAGGTTTTCATGAATTAGAGATAGATGATTTTGGTGAAGAAGCTAACTATGTTGCAAGCGGCCCTGAAGAAAACGATATGGATGCAGATGATTAAGTTGAGAATGTTAGTTATGTCAGGGAGGATTGCGAAGGCATACTTGAGTAGTTTTGATGTCTTGTTTTCTTATGAGAAGTTTAAGTTAGATTTGAAGTCTTATTAAATGTTGAAATCTGAAATTTTGGTTTGAACTTTGATGTATGTATATGGTGATGTCAGTAGCAATTCGGTGGGTGGTCTGAGGATGTGGAAATGAGCTGATATGATGAGACAGTTTATGGTGGTGTTTGTAGTTTGCTGGTAGTGTGAGAAGTAGTTGACAGTGAGTAGGCAGAGGGGTATGACTGGGAGTTGGTGAATGGGCATGCTGTGGATGAAAGCAAGATGATGTTTGGAGAAGCGATGAATGGTGAAGGTGTTGTAACAGTGGGAAATTTGCCAGTCTTGTCTGTGGCAATCATGTGGATGTTGTGATGTAGTTTAGGCAGTTGACAGGGTAGTTTTCAGTGGGTGGTTAATGGAGATGTGAATGTGTAAGAGGTTGAGTAGAATTTGAAGTGGTGGAGCAGTCAGGGATGATGTATGTAGCACAATAGTGGGTAGTTGTTTGATTGACGTGTTGGAATGGATGATATGTACAGAGGATGATTTTATAGTGATAGTGATGATGAAGTTGTATTATGGTCAGTGAAGAGCAGGGAAGATGTGTGTATGTCAGAGGAGTGGAGGGTGGTTTTTTCGGGTGTAAATGGTTTCGAGCAAGCAAGCAGTGTGATGTTAATGTGGCAGGGGGTTTGCAGGCAAAAACAGGAAATGGACAGAGATGTATGTATAAAATGACACAGTTCTTTAAGACATTTATAAACTGATAAGCTGATATATCAACAGCATGTTTAAGACAACTTATAAACAGTTCTTTAAGACATTTATTTCAAGCATTTTTCAAGCAGTAAGTCTTCTCATTCCTTCTTCACTATAGGCATGCATTAAAGATATTTTATCATTATCATTTTCATCTTTGGATTTGTTTCTTGGGATCGTTCACACACACAAAAGCTTTGATGTTGGCTTATATTCGATTTCCCAAAAATTGCTTGTAATTTCAGTAATATGCTCTTATAACATGAAATTCATATGTTGATATGTTATACTTGCAAAAAATGGTTAGAAGTACGAAAAAGACAATGGATAAGAGGATTACGCGCAATCAAAAAAGACTCGAACAATCCACATATGCATTCGATGGGTCTAATGCAATAGGAGAGCATATTGAGCCACCTTTGGAAAACAATGATGTTGGGAATGCAAACAACTCAATCGCAGACACTGCTATGCAAGTCGATGGAAATCCTGAAACAGCAATGGAAATCGATAGAACAATTGAAGACATTGATGCAAATCAGATTTCGAAAAAGAAGACTAGAGGCCCAACCAAAGTGAAAAGACTTCCTTCAGATGTTGCAAGCCGAATCGAAGTCGAGTTTAACTCATCGGGCAAACCGATAGGAAAAGGGTCGGTGAAGCTATCTTCTTATATGGCGCCACTTGTGCGTGAGCATGTTCCATTTACACTTGAGGACTGGAGGCAACTTGGTGAAGAATTGAAATTAGTTCTATGGGAATCCGTTCGTGTTTGCTTATCTTGTAATGTTCTTAGTTAATATAATAGAAAACTTTTGATACAAACTTTTGAAAATAGAATTTTGTTTGCTCTTATTTATTTAACTTATATGTTCTCATTGTTGCAGATAAACTTTAGTGAATCCTCTAATATATACCTATCCATCAACCAACATTTAATGCTAACTTAACATCCTAAGAAAAAAAGGTGTCAACAAATATAAACTTCACTCCACATAGGCCATTTGGTGTACAAGAATACAACTAATACCACCACAGAATAATAGAAATCATAAGAAAGTATTGTTTCTTTGTGTACACTGTTTCCTTGATCAGGTTCTGTGTGTACTTGATCAGGTTCTGTGTGTACTTGATCATAAGAATAATAGAAATCATAAGAAATGGATTATTTATTATGTACATGATCAGGTTCTGTGTGTACGCTGTTTCCTTGTGCATGAAGAATGTGGTCTTGTGCATATGTAGTTTTTATAGTTGTATTGTGTATTGTTTCTATTTGCACATTTATATCTTATGCATGTTGATTATCAGATGCACGTAACTCATCAAAAACAGAACATCCAGAAACATGTATATCAGTTTGTATCTCTTTCTCAATTTTAGAAGGGTGCTTCCCTAGAATTGAAACATTAACATTATTACATGCCAATACTTCATGAAGTTCCTTTAGTTACCTGATGAGCTCAAGTATGCCTGTACAAATCGTCTTGTTCCTCAACATCTGTATCAAAATAACCTTATGAAGACAAAAGTGTCAATTTTATAAAATGAACATTTATTTTTGACAAAGTATCAATGTGTATCACATACCCGGGTATGTACTTTAGTCCAACACATGAGGTGTTTCTGAATGATAATCTGCAGCCATTTCACAGAAGTGATTTGCAATGTCATATGCAACTGGATTAAAACTTGCATATTCATAATCCTACATGTAAGCAGATCATTATAAATCTCATCAGCTATATTATTAATTTTCCTTATAAGATGACTTGAATTTAATCAAGGTCCTACAAAAACATACAATTCTTAAGTTGGAAAACAATAATTTTAGAAGTGTTGATATGTAGTCCATGGCTAATGTTGATTATCAAAATTTTGCGATCTTATTAATTTCTTTATTCAGTTTTTAAATAAAGTTACTATATTTTGATATTTTTCTTTGTTACAGGCTAGATTTAAACTGGATGAAGAATGGAAAAAGGTTCCCATTCTTCGGCAAATGGGATGTATTTGGAGGTGTTCAAAAAGCAAACTAGTTGACAAGTTATTAAAGGAAAAAACCACGGAGGATCGGCTTCGACTAAAACCAGATAATGTCAAAACTATGAAGGAATGGAAAAGGTTTGTTGAGTCCAGAACTAGTAATGAGTTTAAGGTAATTATATAGTAATTGTTTTAATCATTTCTATATATAAAATATAAGTGCACAAAGAATGCAAATTAACTAATAAATGTGATAAATCTTTATAAATAGTTACGAAGCAAAAAATTCAAATCCATGAAGGGTAAACAAATGCCACATACTTGTAGTCGTCGAGGAATGGCACGATTAACTGAAGATATGGCGAGAAAAAATATTTGATTAATTTACTATGATTAGTTACTTTATCTAATGTTATGTCATTTTTAATGCAGAAAGAGGAAATTGTAAATCCTTCTTCCATTTCTAGAGTTGATGTTTGGGTTAAATCTCACACTCATAAGAATGGCGAACCCGTGAATGCACATGTTGCCGAAATTGTTGTAAGTGCTTTTGACCTTTTTTAAAGTAATTATTTTGAAAATAATGTAAATTAGAACTCATATTTAAAATATATTTTTTGTAGGAGAAAATAAAAAAGGTGGAAAATGAATCACAATCTAGCTTAACATGTAATTTCAACGATGATGCTCTCTCACAAGTGTTGGGACAAGATAGACCGGGACGACTGCGTGGAATGGGAAGAGGCATGACTGCGGCCAAGGCGGTTCTCTCACAAATCAAAGATACTCAAGTAGCTCAATGTCAACATAGTGTTTCAGAACTAAAGCAAGTGGTTTACATGTTAATGAAGCGTCTGGTACGACTTTTAATTTATATTTTAAATGTTTTTGGGGTTCAGAAATTTCGAGAATGATTTTTAATTTCATGGAGATAACCTAAATGACAAAAAAAGATATCTATGTTTTGGCGTCCATTGTCCTTAAAAAAAGGAAAAAAATGTAAAAAGAGGGGAAAAAGCACTGTGTATAATACCTTCTAGCAAAGATCTGAGTGTAAGAAAAGTATGCAAACATTATGGAATCATATAGAATGTAAAAATAACATATATAAAAGTACATAAATAATGGTCCCCTGCTGCAAAAACAGAAGTTTATGAGATGAACTGAGGGATGTCTTGTTCCATAACAGGTTATATTGTCACTTGAATACGGACCCATAAATTCAATAAATGTACTGAATCCATGATCCAAATTCAAAAAGATACTAACATGGGTTTCTGACATAAATATGTTGGAAAAAGAATTCAATGGTCATTACATTATTTCCCTTAGGTTTTAGCACTTGAAAAGATAACGAAAAACAACTGATGTCAGGAAAGCTAAAATTACTATTTACTCATAAAAGCTTGCAAAAAATTTCTCTATGCATGGTCACAAATCTGGCTACTCGGATGAACAAGCAGCCAAAACATTTGCCATTGTAATTCAACTCTTATACAGAGCATTTACAATAGAACATGGTGTTGGTGAGAGTGAGGTTTTTCTTTTTGTTTTGTTTGTTTGTTTGTTTGTTTGTTTGTTTTTTTTAAAGAAAAAAGTTACTAAAATATAATAGGTGAGTATATTTAGAAGTTGTTATAATATATTGGCTATGCTCCGATGACATGTCCAAATGATATAGCATTCAACCGAATAAAAACACTAAGTTGAAACATCTTCTGTTGATTAGTCAGTGCAATGTCAGAAGATCCACACTATACTTTCAAAGTGTTTGTTGTTTCCTCAAATTTATTCCTCAAAAACTTTTGAACATACACATAATAGCACACAAAATTAAAACATAATGGCTTATTACTAAAAATCAATTTGGCTATTAACACGGTTGTTATTTATAAGTTAACAATTTGGCTATAAAACATACATCATCATTTACAACAACAAAAAGGACTACAAGATTATATTATTATTTTCAGTACCGAATAGCTAACTACATCAGTTGGTTGCAATAAAAAAAATAAAAAAATAATGTGAAGAACACTGCATCAGGCATACCAAAGCTGTGAAAGTATAGTTATAACTCACTGGATGTTCAGTATTTTTTTCTTTGTTCTTTTCTGAAAAGATTTTATACTGTCAAAGATTAAAAGCTTTATTATAAGTTACTGTGATTATTTCGACAATATCAACACTAATTAAACTAGATAAATAAAGTTTGTTTTTACTTGCTTAAATATTTATTCAGAATATTTCTCTTTTTGGCTTGAGTTATGAAAAGATAATCTCTTTGTATGTTGACATAAATTGGGGAATGCAAATAGTTGCGTAAATCGAATTCTAGTAGTCAATTTATACTTTGGTTAAATGAACGTCTATTTATTTTTACCTTTAATTTGCAATATTATTGATTTGGCAGGATAAAGGAAATTGGGGAGAAGAGAACACATCCGTAGTGGTAAAAATCAAACGATTGCAACATCATACATAATTTGATATCTAAATCAATAATCAATATAATCTAGTTTTGGTTAATTGCAAGGTAAGTATAGTCAAACAGGTGATAATTGTAGTTTACTGCCTTGGCACGGAGATGATGACGAGGTTGTCGTCGAAGGAAAAATTATGTCAAGCGATCCGAAAGAACTGTGCAATGAAGTCCCTTTAGGTCCAAATGCCAAAAAAAAATTGATTGTCCATCCAAGAAAATTAGATGTTTTCTTGTGGAGGCCTTCTCCTGGTTTGGTATATATAAGAGATGCCAAGGATGAGATAGTAGTATGGCCAGCTGATAAAGTTGTTATACACAACAATGGGGACTCCAGAAAACAAAACGAGGTAAGTTTAACACTAATTAGCATTTTTTTTAATATGTAGGGCCATCGTGGATAATAATCTCTATCCATAAATTTAGCATTTTATGGTAGTATGGTAGTATGGTTTAGCATTTTTTTTAATGGTAGTATGGTTTAGCATTTTATGGTCCACCGATCATTTTCATATGTCGGTTTAGCGACTAGATACAAAGCCAGTTTATCTGAAAATTAGAGACTTGATTACCCCTAATTTCTATTGCTACAACGCTTTAAAGATGTATTACTGAAATTTGTGTAATGTTTTTGTATATTTCTATGTTCAACTTAAACAAATGCATTTTTTTAATAGAGTAAAACCAATAGCATGGAAACCAATTGCAAGCTGTATGATTGGGGTGGGAGCAAAGAACTGGTTGCTGAAGGACGAGTGTACGCGAATGATCCAAATCAGATAATTAATGGTATTCCTCTTGGACCAGATGCCAAGATAGTTTGGGTGGACAATCCGAAAAAGGAAGATGCATTTTTGTGGACGCCTATAGTTGGCATGACATGTATTGGAGAAGCTATTGGTAAGAAAATAGCATGGCCAGAATCAACAGTGGTTGTTGAAACGGTTATCGCTAGCACATGTCCTGCTCCTATGATCAATGCTCCAACATCTCTTACGGTAACATGTTCATATTGCTAATATTCCTCTCAAAGAATTGCTGATAGTGTATTACCATTTTTTTTGTTATGTGATATAGTGCAAATTTTTCTGCAAATAACAAACGCAAGTTGATTGATTTAGAGGGTACGGGAAAAATAGTAGCAGAAGGAACCATGTCTTCAACAGATCCAAATGCTTTGGTACATTCTGTTCCACTGGGACCAAATGCGGTAAGAGTTTGGGTGGATGTTGTAAAAGTCCCAAATGCACCCCTATGGCGACCTACATCCTTCATGGAATGCTTATCAGATGCTATTGGCTCGACTGTAGCATGGCCTGTTGCGAATGTTAGAATGGGCTCAACTTCCATGTAAGTTTCACATCTTGTTTATATGCAATAGACAACAAAAAAAACTACTATAGTTTCATTTGATTAAATATGCTAGTGTAAATGAGCATTAATTGGCTGTGAGCGGTTTTATTAAATCACATAAATTCAAATCCATTCTTAATTCTCCTGACTTTAGGAAAAAATGTCCATTGTTTTTTTTTGGGAGTGAAGTGAAGTTTTTATGTAGTTCTGGTATTTGTTTTGGAGTTATGTGATAGGACTGTGCTGACTGGCAGTGTTGTGGGAGGTTGTAGGTGGAAGGACGGTTGGTGAGCAGTTGTTCAATGTTCACAGTGGAAGGCAGTGACAAGGAAGACAGGGTTGTTGATGATAGTTGGATGTCGTGGCTCGGGCAGCAGTTTTATGGTAGTATTAATATTAGTGAAGTGTTACTGGAGGAGCTCAACTATCGCTTTGTTAAGTGGTTTGATAGCAATTGAACTGTGTAGTCGGGGAGGAAAATTTGTGGGAGGGGAAAGTATATGCAATCGTAAACTATTTTTGATGGGAGATGATCTGTCAGTAGGTGGTCTTAGAAATAGTGAAAGAGGTTGCAGAATTTATGGAAGGGATGGAGGAGGCAATTTTTATGGTATAATTCATTATTTAAAATTGTATTTCCTTTTGACACTGCCTGACAAAGAGACTCAAAATTTTCAAGATTCCCTTTTTACCGTCCAATAAAGAAACTCAAAATTTTCAAATGGCTTAAATATTAAAGAATGTAAAGTTTTTATGATTTACATGGCTTGCATGAAGCAAGATTATTTTCAGCATGAAAAAAATTAAGAAAAAAGTAAAAAAGGCTAAAAGAAAACAAGTTATTACAAGTTTAGTTCTCCATTCGAATTTTGTTATAAGAATATGCATGGTTTTTACTTGTCATCATTTTACATTTAGTGCATTCTAAAAATGCTAAAAACAAAATTTTAGCTGTATTCGAGCAAATTTAAAGTGCGTAGACGTATAGTAGAAAAAATGCTTATTTTCGTATTAAATTTTGAACGGGGTGTATGTTTACGGGTTCTGCGTTTGAAATAAGTTTTTTTGGAAGAGCCCGAATGAAATTTTGTCTCTTTTTTTATACATAGGGTGGAAAAAGAAAACCTATATACATTTTGATATAAAAGAAAACCTATATACTTATGATTAGCAACTTGTGATGGTTACTACAGATTCGTGGAGGCAGATAGTGGGTTGCTAGAGTATATGTTATAGCAGATGGCAAGTATGTGGTAGTTTGTTTATGGAGTTTGTTGTCAGTAAGAGGGTTGGAAGAACTGGTGATATAGAGTAGAAGTTGATGATGGGGGACTGCAACAGCAAGGTTGTGTGTACAGTTGTTTGTGAGGGTGGTTGACAGTGGAGATGTAGGAAGGCAGTAGGGTATTTGTGATGAATGATAAGCAGCAGAAGAAGGATGTAGGAAAGGTGGGTTGTGTGCAGATGGACAGTGGATGATTTTGGCTGGGTAACAGTTTGATCAGAAGTGGTTTGTATATATGGCAGAGGGGTGTCTGGAAGGGGATCGTGTGTTTGTAGATGTTTGGGTTGTATGTTGTATGAAGTGGCAAGACTGGTGTGTGATTGGGAATGGTTTGGGTTGTATGTTGTATGAACCAGAAGTGAATGTGAATCTAGGTGGTAATAGAGGAAGGTTTAATGAATGGTTTAATGAAGTTGTCTGGCACGGTTGGTGAACCGCAGTTGTAAGTTTACAGTGGAAGTTGTCACAGTGATAGCAGCAGTTTCGAGTATGGACAGTGGTCGTAAGGGGAGGTGAATGGAGTCGTGATATGGGGATGAAATTGCAGCAGTGTTTTGAGGCGCAGAGGGTGGAAAATGAAGAGTGTGTTGACATGAGAGGTTGGATGGTGGACAGATGAAGTGTGGCGGTGAAGGGACTGTTGTAAGAAAAGGGAAGTGTTATAGTTTTGGGAGATATGTATGCACGGCGATTGATGTGCACATGTGGTTTGTGAATGTGTGGAGGAGCCTGGAATTTGTGGCGCTGGTAGTTGATGAAATGAAGTGTGGTGATGAATGTGTAGTCTGAAGAGATGTTGCAGTGATGAAGTGAAACTTGTTGGCGGATTTGGGAGGGGAGCAGTGTTGAATGGTGAAAATTTGCAAGTTGAACAGCAGCGGTATTTTAGAAGCAGTGTGATGAGGACGTGCACAGACTTGATGTGGACCAACAGTGAAGTGATGAATGTTAGACGGAGATGGTAGGAAGACGGCAGTATGGAGCTTAGTAGTTGAAGTTGAATGAGGTGTGTATGAATTTGAGTGTATTTGTGGGTTGTTGTAGTGGTTTGGGTTAGTGGTTGTTTGTATGTGAAGTAAATGGCACGGCAGTTTGTAAATGAAGGAGGGGGAATTGATGTGAAGCGGCAGTGGTTGAAGTGGTTTTAAACAGTGACTGTGGTATGATGTATATGGTAGGAGTTTGGAGAAATTAAAATTGTAAATGTAAATGCAAAGTTGTAAAGAACAAGGAAGGTCAAAGTAGTGGCCAGAGAAGTGATATGGTCAGCACAGTTTTGATTTGATGGCAATTGTTTTGATATGATCAGGCAATTGTTTTGTTTTGCTGGCAAAACAATGTGAACTGATGGAAATAAAGTATGATAGTGGAAGATTTGTGTGTAGTAAATGCTTTAGTGGAAACTGTTGGTGTTTTGGAAAATATATGGTTTTGTTGAAATGTGGGATGGTCAGGGGAAGAAGGTTTTGGCAGTGATGACAACTTGAAGACAGTGGGATGGTGGATGAGATGTAGTGGTATTAGGATGGTAAGAGAGAATATTTTCAAGGGTATGACCTTGAGAAGAAGTGGAGGGGCAAGTGGAACTGTTGTGAGTGGAGATGACAGTAGACAATGAACAAATAGAAAAGAAAATAACAGAACAGTGAATTGTTTTTTAGAACAAAGATGTTTTGAAATATAACTATGTTACTGTACAGCAGTTTAGCTTCGTTAACTGAGCTAACCTACTAATGCGTATATTGGCTAGGTTTCGGCTTAACATACATATAGTGATTTTTTGGCGCAGTTAAGCATTTTAGCATATGAAACTTCAAATTTTTAGATGGCGTTTACTCACTGACTTCAAATTTCTTCATTGCAGGTAATTAAAGATGGCGATGACACATTCTTCTTCCGTAGCAAGTAGCAAGCATATGAAACTTTTAAGATGCACGTTTTGTTGTTGGTATTTGGTGCGGACTTACTGTATTGATATTATATTTTTGCTTAACATATAACGTGTCTTTGTTTAACAGAATTTGTGGCAACTTGGTTTACTTTGTTATTTTTGTTTACGGATATTATTGAAACTTGGTTTATGGATGTCTTTTGTTTATTAATATTGTCTTAACTAGTTTATGTAATCAATTAACATTTATTAGAACCTGTTATATATACTAGTTGCTTAAATATACTCAAAATATAGTTCTGGAATATTCAAAAATAAAGTGGAATATTAAAACTATTATATAAATAGAAGACAATGTCTGATTAATGTTGTCAATGAAGAAACAACAACGTTCAATTCGTGCTGTAATTATCTTGAAATGGTCAATAACAGCGTTTAGTATATGCTGACCAAATAGTTGATGATTCAATAACAGTGTTTATAAAAAGCTGTTGTAAACAGTTAAAGTAGAATTAAAACATCTCCGACAACTAAATTATTAACGCTGAAACGTAATACAACATGTTTGAAAACGCTGTAAAAACATTATTGACAGCTTGTAAGAAACGCTGTCAAAGTGATGTTTCAACAGCGTTTATCGAAAAGCTGTTGTAAGTTCTGTATATACGACAGCATGTCGTTATACAGCGTTTGAAGTAACGCTGTTGTATCGTATTACATCATTTTTCAAACGCTGTTAATAGCCTTTTGTGGTGTAGTGTATCTAATTTACATCAGTTTCAAATCAATTTGCAAGTGATCCTTTCATCTTAGCAACACAAGCTGTACAAGTGTTCTTCTCCAAAGAAAGTAGTTCTTCAAATTGGTTTGTTGTTTTGGAAGCACCTCCTAGAGGTTTTCATGAATTGAAAAAATATGAGTAAGAGGAAAACTCAACAAGTAAATCATTAGATGAGTCGCTACTTAATGATAGGGATGTTGATAATAAGGATGAAAGTTAAATAAGCAATGATTGCAATGACATTTTGGTATGAATAAGTGTTCATTATTGATATGTTGTTTTATATGTAGTCATATGCGTTAAAGTGTTTAGTTATGTTGTTATGTAAACCAATGAATAAATTTCTCTACGTATCAAAAGGATACAACTTATCAAATCATATATTGATTTATTCGAGTTTTTGATAGTATTGTATCATAGCAATTTTACATTATATCACACGTGATTGTTTTCATATTTTTTTGATATTATACGTAGTTGTTACATATCAAAAAAGTCCTATACTAGTTAGTATAATGTTAATTTTTTATATATTATGATTTTTTTTCCAGATTGATCACTTGAAGAAAGAAGTTTGAACTTGTTGCATTTGTGGGTAAGAACGAGCAACATCAAGGAGAGGTAAATGCTAATGCTATTTTTATCTCAATTCCAACTATACCTTTACTAATGTTATATTCGTTCATATAATTTCAAAGCTCGAAGCAAGCAAAGAAAAGATCGAAGAAGCAAAGTCTTACTACACTAGCAGCTGCTCGTGGTCTAACTAAGGCTAACGGTGGTATTACAATCTCTAAAATGAAAAATGTTGAACTTGAAGTTGGTTGTGCTCTTAAGAATATGAATGCGACTGTTAGAAACTCTCCACGCAAGAACGGTGAAATTCCTTCACCCATCATTCCTTTCCGTTATTCAACCCCCTTCTCCCTCCAAAACGTTACTACCATACACTCCTTCAATTCTCTTCATTTCACTCCCCTTCAGAACGTAATTACAACACATACGTCCAATTCTCATGATTCAACTCCCGTTCAAAACGTCAATATCACACACTCGTCCAATACTCATGATTCAACTCCCGTTCAAAACATCGATATCACACACTCATTTAATCCTCTTGATTCAACTCCCCTCTAAAACATTGTGACCACACACACGTCCAATCCTCATGATTCAACTCCCATTCAAAATGTCAATCCCACACAATCATCCAATTCTCTTAATTCAACTCCTCTCCAAAATGTCATAATCAAACATACGTCCAATCATTATGATTCAACTCTCATTCAAAACGTCAATCTCACATAATTATACAATCCTCACAATTTAACCACTCATCCACATATCACTCCTACCAATCCCCAAAGGTCTGCTTTATCTACAAATTTAGATTCTTCCTTATAAGAGGCAGACATGGTCAAAACTAAGAGAAAATGAGGTAAAACAATAATGAGATTATTTTCTTTGACATCAAATGAGAAGGTTGGAATTGAGTTCAATGACCTAAACCCACCTATTGGTCTAAATTCCAAATATTTGTCGTCCTACCTTGAGACTTTAGCAAGGAAGATGGTGCTTGTGACCATTAGCAAGTGGAAGAAAGTCAAGGACAAATTGATGGCTGATATATATACAAGTATTCAGGTACTACAAACCTAATGAGAGTTGAAACATGATATATAGAAAAAATACCTCGATTTTAAGTTCAGTTTTTGAATGAATTTAAACAAGCTGAAATTTGATCCCTTTTGTTTATAAATTGTGAAACAAACTGTCAAAAGAGACATAACAATAATTTCGACTAAATTGAAATAAAAGCATTCGACTATGAAATTTAGATTTTTCTTTTTATACATAATGTAACTATGCAATGTAGATTTTTCTTTTTATACATAATGTAACTATGTAATTTAGATTTTATTCATACTATACATGCAAGATTCAAGTTGGATGATATATACCAAGATATGTTCCTTCTGATGGTGGGGCTGCGATGGAAAGAGGCAAAGTCAGTGCTAGTTAAAGCTATAAAAGTTGCAGCAAAGAGTTCTGATGCTCTAACAAATTAGACATGTTAAAACCAAACAATATTAAAAGTGTTCAAGGGTAGAATGATTTTATCAACGAGAAACTAAAGGAAGAGTTTGAGGTAGTTTATTTTATTTTGATGGCTATAATTGAGAATTTTTCATTTTATTTTATTATACCTAATTCCAATGAATTTCTTTTATGTAGTTGACGAGCGATAAATACAAGGCCATACGAGCGTTGAATAAAGTTCCACCTACTCTGAGTCGAAAGGGGTGCACAAGACTAGAAGATGATATCAACAACAATAACAACTAAATCATTATTCCTAAACAAGTTGGGGTTGGCTAGAGATGGAACCCAAAACAAAATGACAAAGTCGATTAAAAAGTCATAATAATAACAATAACAGTAATAAAATAAAGTCAAATAAGTAATTAATAATACTGGTACCTAAGTAAAATAAAAATAATGATATATATATATATATATATATATATATATATATATATAAATGTATGTTTGTATGTATAAAAATGATGATAATAATAATAGCGATAATGATACTAATAGTAATATTGGTCAAAGACTAATCGCTATACATCTTAGGCTCATGTTCCCTAGTTCTATAATCTAAAACTTATAAAACTCATAGTCATGGTTCCAGTACGTGGATCGCTTACTTCCACGCGCTCATGTCCGACACCAGCTCTTTGGATATACTCTAAATTTTCAAATCCCTTTTAACTACTTCCTCCCATGTCAACCTTGGTCAATCTCTACCTTGCTTTGAGCATCGATGCGGCCTATAATTCCAGTGTGCATAGGCATTTTAGGCGGCCTCCATTGAAGATGTCCAAACCATCTTAAGTGGTGTTAAATTAGTTTCTTCTGAATTGGTGCTACTCCAAATTTATCACGTATATCATCATTTCTGATTCGGTCTCTTCTTGTATGACTGCAGCTCCATTGCAGCATATGCATCTCTGCTACACCTATCTTCTGGACGTTTTTAATAGGCCAACATTCTGCACCATACAACATCGCAGGCTTGATTGTCGTTCTTTAGAATTTTCCTGTAAGCTTCCACGTGACTTTCGTGTCACAGAGAATATCAGACGATTGTTGTCATTTCACCCATCCTACTTGAATTCTAAAATTCAATCTTCATCAATCTCACCATTATACTGCAAGATTGATCCTAAATATCTAAAGGATTCTTTCTTGGAAAGTATTTGTTCAGCCGAAGTGACATCCTCATCCTCTGACCTAATAACGCTAAACTCGCACTTCATATACTCTGTTTTAGTTCTGTTGAGCCTAAATGGCTTTAATTCTAAAGTCTGCCTCCACAGCTCCAGTTGTCTATCAACTCTAATCTTACTTTTATCAGTTAGCACAATCTAATCAGCAAATAACATACATCAAGGAATCTCACCTTGTACACCCTTTGTAACATCATCCACCACTAGGGCAAAATTGTAAGGGCTCAAATCTGACCCTTGATGTGATCTTATATTAATGGGAAAGTCACTAATTTCACTATCGCATGCTTTGACACTAGTATATGATAAAGTAATTTTTTTATAAAATTCATCTATTATCAGTTCAAAAAATATCCAATATGATTTTGTATTTAGCTGTTAAGCTCTTTTTGCAGAAAAAAGAAACTGGTTGCTCATCAAATATCAATAGGGAGGACTTATGGTGCAGAAGCCACACAAAGAAAAATGGAGAGACACCAAATTCTGTTGTCGTCCATTACATAGTAAGGATGGATATTACATCAAATTATCTTTTCATTTTTCATTTTGACTCCATTTAACTATTTCGCTGATTACATAGTCGAATTTGATATATTTTACTTGGCATGTATTTTTGCAATTGTCTCCCGTATTTGAATCTTACATTAATGTTGCGACATATGAAAAATGAATATTTTTGAATTTGTAGGCTAACATAAAAGAGTGTATAAATACTCAAATTTTCAAGGAACAGTATCATTGAATGAAGATGGAGTGTCGAAAGTTTTTGGCCATGAACACAGAGGTAAAATAAGGGGGCTAGATTTTGAGGTTACACCAACTCAGTTCGAAGTTCGAATGATTAGTTCAAAAAAAGTACATGACTTGGAAAATCAAATTACAACTTTGCAGGCTCAAATGAAAGAGTTCTCCGATTTGTTTATAGCTGTAAGTTATAATTGGTTCACCGTGTTAATGAGTAATTGATATACGTTTAATTTATTAGTGCGCGTCTAACTTTTTTTTCAACAGAACATAAATGGTAAACAAAATGTAGTGAAAGAATCAGTGACTCCTCGTGGCAATATGCCTCAAGTGTTTCCAAAACAAAATATCAAATACAGTCTACTTAAATGAAAAATACAAACATGCAGTACACCATAATCATTGACATCATGGGATTGCATACACACACGAACGTTTATTTATCCCGTTGAACCGGAATAAGAACAAAATAAGTTTTGCATTAAACATTCATTTAAAATTCATCTCAATTTTTTTAACTTCTTAAAAATAGTTCTACAACACTTCCATACACATAATCATTCTCCCCAAAATCTATTTCATCGCCGTATAAAAATAGTGCGGTGCTAAAAACACCGCCATAAATGCTCAGAGCACTGTAGTTGGCTGTCTATCACCAACCTTTTCCACTTAGGTCCTGAGTAGGTGGGGCTGATAGTTTTCTGCCGTCCCCTGAATAACCTAATGTAGCGACTTTAGCACTGCACTAAAAATAGTCATTTAAATCACTATCCCTCGAATTCCTTTCATAAATTAAATACCCTCTATCGAATTGCATCCTCTCTTCTTCAACCTTTTTTTTGCCTATGTTAATTTAAAGAATTAATCCGTTCTCCGCAGTCAGTTTGTAGGTTTGTGTTGATCCTATCTATGCGTCGTAAGTAGAACTATTAATCCCACTCTTTTCCATGTGCAAAGTTATTCAATTGTTTTTCCATACAATTTAATTTTGGGCAACTACTGAATCCTTCCGCTAACCTGCTTCGTATCGTCTGATTTTTAGTGAGGTTGAAAGGGGTGGTATATATTTTGTTTGTGGTCAATGATGAAGTCGGTAATTCATGGTCATTGTTGAGTGCCTTGGTAGGTTGTTGTATGTGGAGAGATTATTGTAACTTTGGACTTGTAGTATATGTCTTCTGTGTCATTTAGAAGTAAACAACTCTTTGTTTGTTGAAGTATTCACTATCCCGTTGATTTGCTCAAATATTGGTGTAATTGCATGGCATGCATATATCCTCAAATTAGTTTTATTGTACAGTATTTTGTATATGTAGCTTTGAGTTGTAACATGGTTTGTCCATACTTTTTCATCAGTGTTGATCTAAATGTACTTTTGGTGGTTACAGCCGCTCATAATTAATTGCCTGTGTGCCATGGTAGAAGTTCCTTGTTATTGCACCTATTTTGAACATGTATTTATCAGTCAGTTATAATCGTATCTAACCGTGACATTTACATTTTCGTTAAAATATTTAGTGGTTATTAACTATTTATTTACATGGTCCAACTGAAGGTCTTGGAATTTAAGTTTGTGTACATTATTTGTTTTCGTCCAGTGCTTTTATCTGAATCCTTAGTGCAGTTATTTGCTTATTCTCATGTTGTTTGTTAAACATAAGATGTTGCTTATTTTCATGTTGTTTGTCATGATATTTTTATAATTCAATGTAGGATTTGTTTCTTTTAAGCAGTTTTATAGAGACGGACCATACGTTAGTTCATTTGAATAGCAGGATTTTTGACAGCCGATCATGAATTTTAAGGCTTGTATGCACCGTCATGAAATGTTAATGAATTAGCTATAAGGTTTCTCTGTTAAATTATGAAATTACAGTTAAGCTGATGGTTTTTTCAACTTAAATATAGCAAAGGAAGGTTTAGGTACACTATTTGATCATATCATAGTTATTTTAAATGGTAAAGTAACAAAACCTCAATAGACGTAGATAATTTTGTTATTTTAAGGTCTAAGTGTTTAAAATGTTCCTTGGTATCCAAATGCATCTAACAACAGTTAATGTGTAATTATATTTCATGTATCTTGCACTAGATATTGTAAATATCAAACAACTTATTTTAAATGATAAAGTAAATGAATTCCAAGAATGTTATGAACTCGTTAATCTGAGTTTTCTCACAGTTTTGGTGTATGCTAATTGACATATAAACACCTACAGATAGATATCCTTACGTTTAAATATCAATTAGAATAGAAATTTTCATACAACAGCTAAATATTGTTGACAGTGAAAACTAAAGACAATAGGATTTGATAATGAAGAGAGATGTTATTTATTGTAATACTTTGACTAAGAAGCAAAACTGATTATGAGACGCACATTATCCTGATTTTTTTTGTTTTTGCTTCTTCTTGCATGTTGGCATGTTTATGCGCAAGTTTGCATTGCAATTATTGTTATGGTTCTACAAGTCTTCTTCATTTTCTTTTGAGCACTGCATGCATATCATTTGACTATGCATACATTTTGATGATGGCGCCTTCAGTTTCATCTAACACAGAGAATGGGTCATTTTGATTATGTCGCCTTCATTTTGATAATAATGGGTCAGTTGAGATGAGTATGTAAGTTTACTTTAACAATATGTTGCCTTAGGTTTAACCATAATGTTTTATTTATGCAGTCTCATCGAAATAGCAACAACATCACAACTGGTGTTAATATATATTTTCAATAGCAACTCAGATGGTGTGACTGAAGAGGAGTTCACCGCCTCTTCCAGTCCAGCTGCCGTGGCTTGCGGGCCTGAGAATGATCTGGTGGCTTGCGAATCTCGAGCGGGGCTTCTCGATGTGGATTTGAGTGCATTGCTCCTTTGGCTTGGTGTTGGGGCGGTTCGCTGCGTCGAACTGCTCCACATTTTGTTTCAGGTGTCTCTTTGGATGTTGATTTGACTGAAGGGGATTTCACCGCCTCTTCCAGTCATGATGGTTTGGGTTGCTCGCCTGTGTCAGATATGGTGGATTGCTATTCTCGGGATGGGTTCTTAGAAGTGGCTTTGGGTAGCAATGTTCCTCTGTTTTGGTTTTGGGTCGATGCTCTGCGTGGTTCTGCTCGGTTTTATCCATCTGATGGATCTGATCCCCTCTGTCCGATGGATGCATCGGCTAGCGTGCAGTTACTGGTTGATTGCCTGGGTTATCCCCTTGCTTCGGTGAAGCAGATAAGTGGAGGCTTATCCCGTCATGTGAGTCTCTCTACTTTTCCTTCATGCTTAGTCGTTGATGGTGGTTTTGCAGCGGATTGTTGGATTATGGATGATGTTTTGTGTATCGTGTTTTTGAGCCTAGACACACTTTGGCGTGTGCTCCGTGACTATGCTACCCTGTTATTGTTTGGTGGCGTGTCAGGTCCTTTAGACTTTGAACGCTCCGTTTGGAGCGGACAGTATGGGTCTTTCAGTTGGTTTTTAGTTCTGAGCCATAGCGAGGCCTGGTCTGTGTCGCTTATGGCTTGTATTCGTCTTTCTCTGCTGGCTGGCCTCCTTTGGTCTCTACGGAGAGTTTTCCTGCGCTGGATCGATTGGCTAGGGCGATATTCCAGTCCTGGTCGCATAGTGACCACTGATTCGGTCCACGATGCGGGCAGCCGGGAATATTGCCGGCTATTATCGGACCGATCGGGCGATCTCGCTGCTAGGACCATATTGCGAACCTCACCTGTCTCACAGGGCTGCCTCTCTAGTGACAGTCCGGCTTGGGTTAGGTTCCTACAGCAACGTGGGATGCATATTTTCTGCTCCCCTACATATTTTCGGTCTGCTCAGCTTGAACTGGCTTCTCCAGAACCTCCTTCTGCTTGTTGCTCTTCTCTTTGTTCTCTCCCATCCTCTTCTTGTGCCTTATCGATTTCGATTCCTATTCCGATGCTTAGTTTAGAGGAGATTGCGATCATTAATGATCGCCTATCTCGTCTAACTAAAAATTCGACTCCTTCCAGATCTTCAGCTAGGTTGTCAGGTTCGTTGGAGCCGTTTCGAGCATCTGCGGAGTCCGAGCCTCGATTTGAGGTTGCGCATCAGTCTCGACCCTCTCGTCGTAGATCGAGAGGTGCACCGACCATTCTTCGCACTATCCGCACTCGCTCTATAACGGAGACTGAGCAGATCGATCGATCGGCTCTTTTCTCACTATATAGTTTCTGAGTTGGGATAGCTCTGCCTCTCTTGTTTTGTTTTCTTCCTTTCCGTCGTTTCTGATTTCATGTCGAACTTTCTCTTCTGGAACATTCGGGGTATTGGCAATGATGCCTCTTCAGCTAGGCTTAAGCGTATTGTCCGAAAGCATTCTATTCGCTTGGTGGCTCTTTTAGAACCATTCTTGGGCTCTGGAGAGGTAACCAAGGTGGTGCTTTCGCTTGGGTTTGGTGGTGCTTTGGCAAACGTTTCGGGTAAGATCTGGATTCTATGGTCCAAAGATTGTGTTGTTCGTCCTGTTTTCGACTCTTCCCAGCTTTTCACTGTTCTGTGTTCCTCCTCTCTCTTCCCTCACCCGTTTCTTTTTTCGACGGTGTACGCCAAGTGTGATCGGATTGAAAGATTATCTCTTTGGGATGACATTCTGTCCCTCGCTGACATGGGATTCGCGTACTCTGTGTTGGGTGGGGATTTCAATGTTGTCGCTAGTCAAGCTGAAAAATTAGGGGGGTTGGCCGTCAATCGGCAATCGGTTTCTGACTTCAATTCTTTCATTGTTAGTTCCGGTTTAACAGAAATCCCTTTCGTGGGTTCTGCTTATACTTGGTCTAACAATCAGGAGGGGCCGCATCGGATTCTATCCCGGCTGGATAGAATTTTTGGGTCTGCTGAATGGTTTAATATACCATTCTCCTTTTCTACTTCTCATCTTCATCGCTCTTGCTCTGATCATGCGCCTCTGGTTTTGCGCTGTTCTTCTTGTTCTTTATCGGGGCCTTCTTCTTTTCGATTCCTTAGTATGTGGAGCTCACACCATAACTTTCTCCAGGTGGTGGAGGAATCATGGATAGCTCCTATTGCTGCTCCTCCTATGGGGGCTTTCTTTCTAAAATTGATACGTCTTAAGGCTTGCCTAAAGACGTGGAATATCCAAGTTTTCAGGAACATTTTCGACCGTGTTCGAGTGGCAGAAGAGTCTCTCATCATTGCCGAATCTGAGTTCGACGAGACTCCTTCGGCCGTAAACAAGGAAAAATGGGCTTGTGCCCAAACGGCTTTCTCCTCGGAACTTCGTATTGAAAACTCCTATCTTCTCCAAATGGCGAGGGTCAAATGGGTGGTCGAAGGTGATACGAATTCCAAATTTTTTCATTCATCCATTCGTAAGAAAGCCAACATCCTTTCTATTCGTGAAATTTTGAGATCGGATCTCTCAGTTGCTTCGACTCCCTCTGAAGTTAGAGAGGTTATTGTGTCTCACTTCCAGTCCTACCTGGGTTCTCCATCCGTGTCAGACCCGGATTTGGACCTCCTGTCATTCATTTCTCGGCTGGTCTCTTCGGAGGAAAGTGCCGATTTAGCTAATCCGCCTTCGTCGGATGAGATTCGAGACTGCGTCTTTGCTCTTAGCAAGGATAGTGCCAGTGGGCCAGATGGCTTCAACGGGTCCTTCTATCGGAGTGCTTGGTCTATCATTCAAACTGACTTCTGTCTGGCTATTCAACAATTCTTTTCCGGCTGCATTCTTCCCATTAGTTGGTCATCCACTAATTTGGTCCTCATTCCCAAATGTGATAACCCACGGGTTTGCGTGGATTATCGCCCGATTAGCCTTTGTAATTTCTCTAACAAAGTGATTTCTAAGGTATTGGCCAAGCGATTGGCTCCGTACCTGGATCGTATTATCTCCTCATCTCAGGCGGGTTTTGTAAAAGGACGTTTAATCACTGATAACGTCCTGTTAGCCCAGGAACTGATTTCCTAGATTGACCGGAAAGTCAGAGGTTCAAATATTGTTTTCAAACTTGATATGGAAAAGGCCTACGATCGTATGTCGTGGTTTTTCGTAATCAAGGTTCTTCGTGCCTTCGGGTTTCCTGAAAGACTGATCGATTTGGTGTGGACGCTCATTTCCAACTGCTGGTTCTCTGTTTTCATTAACGGATCGGCTAATGGTTTTTTCAAGGCGGGTAGAGGTCTTCATCAAGGTGATCCTCTATCTTCATCTCTTTTCGTGATAGCGGCTGAGGCTTTCATCCGAGGGATCCACATCTTAACGATGTTTGGCCAAATTCACCGTTTTGGTCTTCCCAGTGGGTGTCCGCTCGTCTCTTCCCTATCCTTTGCGGACGACATTGTCATTTTCTCCAATGGAAATCGAACTACTGTTCGGCGGCTCATTCGTTTCATCCACCTTTACGAGAGGTGTTCGGGCCAACTTCGAAGAGTTGTTTCGTCCATGCGAATGACATGGACACTTCGAGGGTCTCTTGGGTCTAATCGTTTACCGGCTTCAGGGAGGCATCCCTTCCTCTTCCTTATTTGGGTATTGCTCTCTACAGAGGTAGGAAACTTAACGCTCTTTTCGACCCTCTGACGGACAAAGTTAGGGGTAAGATTATCCGTTGGAATGCATCTCTTTTTTCTCTAGCTGGTAGATTGGTTCTCATCAAATCTGTTTTAGGTTCTTTGGGCACTCATGTCTTCGCCGCTATGAGCCCTACGTCTTCTTTTTTTCGGTCGTTCCAATCTTTGGCTTCCTCCTTCTTCTGGGGATCGAAGGTTGACAATCACTGCCATCACTGGGTATCTTGGGATGTTGTATGTCGTCCAAAGATTGAGGGTGGGCTTGGCTTGCGAAATCCAAAGGACATTTGTTCGGATTTTGCTTGCAAGTTGTGCTACAGATTTGGTACTAACGACTCGTTATGGGCGTCGTTCCTTCATGCCAAATACCAGAGGCTGGCCTCTAATGGCTTTTTCGGATCTCCATCATTCGCCAGTGAGACTTGGAAGCATATGCAATCGGTCAAATTGTTTTCTGATTCTCATGGAGGCCAATCCGGATGGGATGGAGGTCCGTTTTCTATTCGTAAGGTCTGGCTCTCTGCTCGCTCTCCCGCCCTTGCTCTCCCCATTTTCTCTTTCATTAGGGACACTAGGATCCCTCCTAAAGTGTCTCTTTTCATGTGGCGAACCCTTCATAATGGATTGCCAGTTGATGAGAACCTCCAGCGGATTGGCATTTGCTTTGTTTCCCGTTGTAGATGTTGCGGCAACGGTGAAACAGAATCGGTGGACCATTTGCTTTTCTCTGGTTCCACCGCCAGATCCTGCTGGAATTACTTCGGTAATTTGTTGGGTATCCGCGGAAGCGTTTCCTCGTCGAATGACCTTCTGAGTACTTGGTGGAACAGTAGAACTGGTAAATCTCTTCGTTCTAGCACCAGTCGTTTGATTCCCTGTCTGATTTGCGGGCACATCTGGTGCGCGCGGAATAAGGCTATTTTTGAGGAGACTCCTATGGATCCTTCCTCTGTTATTCGGCGGGTTAGAAATGATGTTTTCTTTGCTTTTCGTGGTAGACCTTTCAAGGGCTCAGTCAATTCTCGTACTGGTCTCCTTGTGGCCCTGCTTTCTATTACCTGCTCTCAGTCTACCATTAGAGCGGGTATTGGTTGATCTCCGTTCTCGTGAATTGTGTCTCTTGCTTGCTGGTTTTCTTGTTCCCTCTCCCCCTCAACCCCCCTTTTTTTAAATTCGTCTATTTTTCTGGCAACTGTTTTCAGGATCTTGATTTTCTTGCTTGGTTGGAGCTCTGTTTTCCTTTTTAGGATGGAGCTCGGCAGTGGGAATTTTGGCTCTTTTTCTCGGCACTCGTTTTTTCTGTTCTTTGGATGTTGGGCGCTTGTTTGGACCTTTATCCCATGGAGGATAGTCCTCTATCTTGCTGTTGTATTGCACGGTTGTCTTCCGACATCGTCGTCGGGCGGTGGCATTGCCGGAGCTCGATGACGATGTTTGATGGGCGGTGGTTTTTCCGGAGCTCATCGACTTTGTTCCGTGGCAGTTTCATGCAGCAGTCTTCCGTTCTGACTCACCAGCCTCTGGGGATTTTGTCATATTTTCTATCTTTTTATGTTTTGGTTTTTATTTGATTGGTGTTGTTGTCCTGCGTTGCTTTTGGGTTACCTGTCAGGCATGTTGACAGCTTTTTGGTGTTGGTTAATAAACTCTGTTTCTACTCCAAAAAAAAAAACAATAGAAACTCAGATAATGCAAATTATTTAGTTGGCAAAGGAGTGTTGTTGCAAAAGCAATAATCGCATTTATCGACCCTATAATTTTAGTGCATCATGTACCACTAGGAGCTGATACTTGGAAAGTTTGGGTCGATACGGTGGTGGATCCTAAAGCTCTTCTATTTAGACCTACTTTAGATATCTATACGGTTGAACAAGCGGTTGGGGCGTCTATTGCTTGACATCAATAATTTATCTCTTTTTATTAGTCCGTATATGTACATCTACTGATTTATGTTATGGATTTAGTTATGTTTTGAAACGGAGTTATAAATTTATAAGTGATGTAAACTTGAATTGTTTTTGAATGTGAATAGATCATGTTGTTTCAAGTATTTGAGTGATTTTAGTTATTATTAACGAAATAATAGTTTTAATTATAATATTGTGAAATTTATGGTTAATAGCAATTGTGAAATGATGAATTATAGTAATTTGTAACAGTTGTAAAATATTTGCAACTGTCATCACTAGCTGTAGTAGATCATACTACAACTATTTACAAACTGCTGTAAAATGTTAACGCAACATGCGGAAACATTTGTTAAAATATTTATTACAAGTATTGTAAACAATTGTAAATTAGTCCTTTACAACTGCGATAACGGTTGTAAAAGTTTCTATTACAAAGTTGTCAACAGTTGCAAAAGGGTCTTATAACGACTGGTTTTGGCTGTTGCGATAAAATTTAATATAAATGCAAATAACAGTTGTAGAAACCACTAAAAGCAGTTGCAAATAACTCTTTTACAACTGCTTATGAACTGTAAGTACCCTTTGTAAAATAATCCCACTCTATTACAACTGTATACGTAAAGACTGGCGGGTGCCAGTTGTAATTGACCTATTACAAGTGTTTTTGCTAGTTGTGAAAGTGTATTTTTATTGTATTGGCGCACGTTTTAGCTAAGTTGTTCTTGAAGAATATAGTTAGACTACATGGAGTTTCTAGTAATATAGTCAGTGATAGAGATGCATTGTTCACCAGTGAGTTTTAGAAGAGTCTACAGGAAGTGAAGGGTACCAAGCTTAATATGAGTACTGCATATTACCATCAGATAGATGGGTAGACAGAGAGAGTCAATATTGTACTTAAAAATTTATTGAGAACTTGTGAATTAGATTTTGGTGGATCTTGAGAGGATCATCAAAATTTGGTTGAGTTTTTCTATAATAATAGTTATCAGACTAATATAGTAATGGCGTCATTTGAAGCTTTGTATGGAATTCCATGCAAATCACTAGCATGTTGGTTGGGGACTGGAGACAGATTAGTCTTAGGTTCAGATTTGGCTAGACTGGCATTAGAGAAGATTGGGTTAATCCGAGAAAGGATGAAGGAAGCTCGGTCAAGATAGAAGAGTTACGTAGATAAGAGCCATAAGGACCCATAATTCTCGGTTGGAGATGAGGTTTTCATTAAGGTATCACCTATGAAGGATGTGATATGATTTGGAAAGTCAGGGAAGTTAGACCCAAGATATGTAGGTCCATTCTAGATTATAGAGAGGATTGGAAAGCTCGCATACAGAATAGAGTTGACGAGCAGTTTGGTAGGTGTTCATAATGCATTTCATGTATCTCATCTTCATAAATATGTGCATGATCCAGATACTACTATTCCTCCGACAGGGTTGGATGACTTAGTGGTAGAGCCTAATTTGACTTTTGTTAAACAAGCAGTTCGGATTGTAGATAGAGATGAGAAAATATTAAGGAACAAGACAGTCAGGTTGGTGAAAGTTCGATCGAGCGACAACGAGAAGGACTGTACACTACAAGATTGAACGGCTATTCCAACGGCTCGTAGCCGTTGGCGGCCGTTGGAAGACGTTGGAATAGCCGTTGGAATAAAACCAACGGTTTCCAACGCTTTCGAACGGAGCCAACGACTATTTTCCAACGAAATTTCCAACGGTCGCCAACGGTTAATAGCCGCCAACGGTTACAAGTCGTTTGAATAAAATGTCCAATAAGTCGTTGGAAATCATTGGAAATCTGGGTTTATTTTGCTGTACAACAGCAAGCCTAATCACCTTCCAGCCACACCATTTCCAATCCATTCCATTTCCAATACATTTCCAATCCATTCCATACATATATATCAATATCAATATAAACAACACACATAAATCAATTAAACACCAATATAAACAAACCAAACCATTCAAACATCATAAACTGTAACGACTACGGATTTTGCCCGCTCGAAAATCGACACCCATACTTTACATCGTACTCGAATGCCGTAGATTCAACCGTTCAAATCCGATTCACCGGAGCTTATAACAACATTAAGTAAACAACACAGCGGAATAAAAGAATAATAAATTGATATACAGCATCGATACAACAGATGATACAATAGATATCAATATACATCAGAGATACAATAAAATAGCAGCGGAAAAGAAAAATAGATAGAACCAGCAGCGGAACAAATAACTCTAAGATAGACTTCAACGAAGAACTCCAAATCTAAAACTCCATCTCCAAGAACCAATCCAGCAATAGCTCGAACTCCTCATAACAATGCACCAAGCTAGGCAAGACTGGTGCGAACCAAAGACTGAACTAACTCCAGATAATTCACTGAACCTAACTATCTGAAAAACCCAACTCTAGACTGCTCGTGTAGAAAATAATGAGCACCCAGAGTTTAGGAAAGGAACAATAAACTCCGGATCAGTCATGGGACTGGTGTGAGCAACAAAAACAGTTTATCTTTAAAAACAATCAACAAGAGAATTTTAAAGTAAATTCGCAATGCTTTTTTTTGAAAATGAAACTACCATAAGACCTCCCACCACACACACAATGCAAACGCAGACTTGTAGGAGATTTCTTCTTATGATAGTCAAACATGCTTAATACGCAGAAAATTTCTTTGATATTATTATTATAAGTGCACGGTGCAGAAAAACATTTCGAAAGTAGAATATTAATCTTAGCCAGCATAGGTACCATTATATTATGCCCGCTATAGCTACCTCCTGAGGAGGCAGGTTCTACAATTAAAACTGTACAAGGCTCGTATTGTTTTTTTGGATTTCCAACAAATGGTCAGGCCAAGGAACTTTCCATTGCCATATGGAAACGCCTCTGGAAGGACGTCCCGAGAACCTAACCGGATCTCTGCCAACACAAGGCCGGGTTACCCCTAACTGGGTAACTACTGACACGAGTATGCCATCCCCCGGTCCTTAAGGACCTTTATCCGAGAGCTCTCTAAACCAACATTACACCATAATAAATGAAGTGTTTCAACATGAGTAAGTATTTGGGCTCCATACCATGATACCACCCTTTTCCAGAAGGAAATGAACATACCCTAAAGGGGCTCTACCCCCTAATAACCTTGCCGCATCTTTCCTGTTTTGACCATTCCGGGGTGTGAGGCTCGACGAGGTCACGTCCACAAAGTTACGCTTTGGTACAAAGCCATACTTTGGGTCAACAAATGATCAAAGTAATGATCACAAAGATAAATGATCAAACAAATGATCATATCACAAATGATCAAACAATGATCATTACACAGCAACACCTAGCATGTCACATTACCAAATTGGGAATATATCGCTGATAACCTTCAACTACATAACCTCTGAGCTCGTACATCTCAGAGAAGGGTGTTAAGCTAAAAGAATAAATTCTCCGCCACCAACAGAAATGTATTTGAAAGAAATCTGCTTTATATCTCAAGATGTAATGTCAGACACACAATCCATACAAGTCTGTTCTGGGTTCGAACAGAACCGAAGGCACTTCCAAAGAAGCCCTTGCAATCCGGATAATTCCTAATCACGTTCGGACTTCCCATCACATATGGAGTCTCTATACCGGGGACCAGTCGATGCAAAGACATTCGACGAGTTGTCCTTACGTTTTCGAAAAATATCCGGTCTTCACCACCGGCCTTCAAATGCTATCCATAACGACGTATCACATATTCGGAATGGGATATATGACACAAAGGTCCTCTCCCGGCTAAACCGAATAGTGAGCGCAATATTTAAAAACATATGGATATTGGGATTTCAATTAAGTCACAACTTATTACCCAAAACTTTTCTTCAAATGGTTTAACAAATTACCATTTCAAATCTTTAAACCAAAAAGATTTATTTCAAAAAGATCAATTCATAGATTTCCAGAACAATTTCATTTCGATAGGATTAACTCGTTAAATCTTTAAATCAAAGATTTAACTTATAGCTTTCAAACCTTTTCTATAACTTGGAAACCATTTTCATTTCAAACTAGAAATCTTTTTAACACAAATTGGAAGTTCATTACTTATGTGAAAGCTTTTATTATTTGAAAACAAACAGTTTTCGTTTCAGAAAAATCCAATTATATTTACCTGAGATAAAGTTCTTAATTCATATTCATATTCCCAAATTAATACATTTTAAAATGGTTCAACCCATATATAACTGGTATAACATTTTTAATCCCTAGTTTCAAATTATAGAATTCAGTTTCACATTTTGGAATTTAAATTTAAATCAAATTATTTAAATTTCAAACTTTATCAAGTTATTCAAAATAAATTTCATCTTTGAAATTTCATTTTCAAAAGCTTTTCACATTTAAAACCAATCTTATTTTCAAACCATTTGAATTTTAAAATTCAAATTTAAAACTATTTTCAAAAATCTGTGACTCAATCGATTTCCTCGTGAAATCCATATTTGTGTGTGTATAAGTGTGGTCCAGGGGTTTTAACACAATAAAAGTGCCACATCATCAATCATCACAGATTAAAACACAGAAATATAGTTGATAAGCGATATAAACTATAACGCTCATTGTCCATTCACAGATTCACAGATAATAAATTACAGATAAATAAGTCACACAGCCCAAAACAAAGCATCACATATCAGGGGTATCAAATAAAACAATTATTCAGCCAAGTCCAAACATTCACAAACGAATTTATTAATCAAATAATTAATTTAAATCGGTTGTATCAATTGTTAATCCGGGTTAATTATCATAATCTAATTACAAATTATTTGAAATAAATTCCCTTTCACAATTTATTAGTTAACCCTTAATTATTAACTATCATTCTTAATTAATGAATCAATTAATCTTTAATTATTAAGTTAATCTTAAGTAATCACATTATTAATTAATCCTTTAAATTTATTAACAAATAATTTACTCAAATTTCAAATCACCATTTAATTGATTTCATTCATTAATTATCTATTAATTACTTCTCTAAGTAATTTTATTTTCAAAATTATTAAGTGATTATTCTGAATTAATTAACTTAAGAAATTTAGATTTTTAATAAATCAAATTAACTCAATTAGTTATGCTAAATAAATCAATTCCATAGTTTCTATCATTAAGTAATTATACTTAGTAATTCCACAATTTATTATCATCAAATTTCTTAATCTAATTTATTGTTAAAAATTTAATCACGTAAATTAATTGTTCAGATAATCTTAGTTAATGATTTCATTAACTATTAAGTTTCTTTGATTCCCTTTTTAAAGAAAATTTCTCACATTACCATTATTAATTATAAATCGATTTACTATAGAAAATTCATTTCCTTTACTTATGCTTTAATTAACGTTTAAGTGTATATTTAAAACATTACACTTTTAAATCCAAATTTAAATTCCACTTTGAATTTAAAATCCAAAATGATTAACCATTTTAAACATTAATCAAACTTAAATTTAATTTATAATCCTTAAAATAAATGTAAAGAACATTTATCATTCAAATTATTTAAAACAATTTAATTTTTTTTTTCAAATTTCTTTTACTTCAAAAAAAACTAAGATTCAAATTCAAATTTGAATCCAGATTTAAAATTAAGTTTAAATCTCTATTTTTTATTTATAGCTTTACTTTTTATTTTATTTTAAACTCCATCGCTTCGAGTCAAGCACTTGTCTGACCCGAGACTTCCCATCAACTTCGAGTCCCAAACCCCTTTGCTTCGAACAAAACACGATTCAGCCCGATACAAACGCGAGAACCCATTCCCTTCTTCCCCCAGAACAAACTGATACACATGATAACCGTGCACCTGCACCACCGCGTGAATCAACTCCAACCCCTCACGATCATCCTCGCCAGTCAACGGCCATCTCCCAATACCATACCGATCATCAATTCAATTGCAGAGGTCAAAAATCAAAATCGAGCATATGAGCTCAAACTGGAACAGATGTCGAATCTGGAAAACGCCTCGTACTCGCCGCCTCTACCACCGAAGATCACGAAACTTGGGCCACGTCTTCGTCAATGCTCAAGATTCCATTACGCAGAACCCCATACAACCTGATCTACCAGTGAAAACGCGGTGATTAAATTTCTCAGATGAACAAAAACTAGGGTTAAATACTTTAATCACAAATTCCCACTGCCTCAATGCTTTAACCCATCAACTACCATTTTTCCTATAAACTACGATCAAAACTCCATCACCAGGAAGAACCATGGCCACCCCGACCTGCTAGATTGACCGTGACATGCCAAAATACCATTTCTAGATGAACCAGAAATGCTCTTCCAATTTCAAACTAAAAATCCTGATTTTAGTTTTGAAATTCAAGTTTTTGTTTAAGTAATCGATTTATACCTCCGGATCAACGCATCTGGCTATTTAAATTTTCACTTACTAAAAGTTTTCTCTGTTATCTTTTATTTCCAGGCATTACAGTTTTTATTTTATCAAAACTTTAACTTATTTTTACATAAACTATATATTGTTTAAATCATACATCTTTACACAGATTGGATTCAATGGAAAGAAATTTCCAAACAATTTCTTAAGCCTGGGAATTATGCACAGAACAATTAAAAATCACAGCAGCTTACTCAATGTACATATATTCACATATTTTCCAGAAATGCACTTGTAAATTCTCATGCAAGCACACTTCATTCTAGAGTAAACAAATAACTAATCTATACTTAAGTTAATTTTTTTAATAAAAGTGTTACTCGCCTAGAAATGTTGAGGAACAGAGAATCAGAACCTTTAATGATAACTGAAACTTTGTTTAAATCTTGATCTGGACTTGATCAAGTTGGGTTGTTGGCTTGCTTCCATTTTTTTCTCTTTTTCTTTCTGGCTTTAGCAAGTTTTTTTTTTCTGCTTGGTTTTCAAGTAAACGAATGGAATGAGGAGAAGTTGATATATGGAAGCAAGCTACAGGTGATATTACTTTTGTACATAGTGATACTATCTGTTGCCTTGCATTGTTTGTCTCGGCTGAGATGAAAGGGGTGGGTACTTTTGTTTCTTATTTTATTTACATGTCTCGCTATCTCACTTAGCTTTTGTATAAGTACTGAGATGAATTCATTTTGGTGCTGAGAAGATTTTTTTCTTCATTTGTTAAGTAGGCTGATAGGATCTTGCATTGATTTGTTTTGTACTTTGTTTGTTTATATACTTTTTACTTGCCTACATCTTTGCTTTATCTCATTTTTTTTATTACATACAACTTGTATACATGATGCTATTTCGGCTGAGATAACATGTTTGGGGCTGCATTTATGAGCTTGTACTTTTGTTTACAGCTATACTACTTAATTTTGTATGCAAAATTTGCTTTGTTTTTGATTCCAACTTGATTGTGTTTCAGCCCTCTTGCATGTTTATTCTACAGGCAACATATTTTATTTGCCTACATAGTTATTTTGTTATCCTCTTTGCTTTGCATTATCTTTGTTACGGCTGATATGTATTAGAGGATGCTATTATGTACTTGTTGCTTTGTAGATAGATACTTTTATTTGCTTGCCTTGCATATTTTATTACCTTTGATTCTCAGCCTACATGTTTATTCCAGCCTGCATTCTTACTTCTACTTTGCTTTGTTTCACTTATTTTGTTTACTTGCATATTTATATTATTATTATCTTCCCGCCTACACTTGCTTACTTGTTTTTATTTGTTTGTTCATATTTTACTTTGTATTAATTGTTTTCTTCTTGCATTTGACAATGTAGCTTTATTACTTTAAAACTAAATGAAGTTCTATATTTTTAATTTTACCTTGTATATATACTTATTTCTATTTTAATTATGTTGTTTGTATTTATATTCCATGTGTATAAATATAAAGCTATTATACTTATTGTTATAAAAATAACTCCTTGTTGATTTAAAATAATTTACAAAAGAAACTATTTTCTTATTAATAAATAACACAAACCATTTGAATTTGGAAAACTCCAATCGATTATCAATTAATTTCACAATTTTAAATCAAAAATTAATTTAATTATCAATTTAAAATTGAATTAAAACTCGGGATCGTTATAGATTTCCCCCCTTAAAAAGAATTTCGTCCTCGAAATTCGCCGGAGAGATAAAGAAGATAGGCAAAAGATAGAGAAATATATTTTCAGATCAGACTGGATACCAATTCTGTATTTGGTAAGCCAAATCAGAATATCAACAATAGATACAAGAAATTATAATAGAATTTCAAATTTTGGTTTCAATCGAAAATTGATTTATCGATTCAATTCAAATTTAGCTTCATATTCTATTTATCAATTTAACTCAAATTAAAATTTCCAATTTATTTAAATTTTCCATTTCTAATTCATAAAAGTTTACATCTAAAACTGAAAAGAAATCGATTAAGATACGAAGTAAGAATTTTCTACAACGATTCGTAGGGCTATCACCGCATCAAAACTTCTTTCTGGAGCTATCACGAAGAAATCAAAAGGATTTGAAAAGACGAATCAAAGAATATTGATAGAGAAAGTTATTTCCACCATTGTTACAGAGCGTTGACCAATTACAGTCGTATTTCCCTGTCCCCTATCGCGTCCTCTTCTTACACTCATACTCACTATCAGTGGATAGTAAGAGAATTTACTGAGGCGTTCAAACGGATATCTTAGGGATATACTCGTTCTAGGGATACTTCACCCTATCTCTAATGAGCTACTTAATGTGTTATACTCCTGAGCTAAAGTTTCACCTTAGCTCTGATACCAAATGTAACGACTACGGATTTTGCCCGCTCGAAAATCAACACCCATACTTTACATCGTACTCGAATGCCGTAGATTCACCGTTCAAATCCGATTCGCCGGAGCTTATAACAACATTAAGTAAACAACACAGCGGAATAAAAGAATAATACATTGATATACAGCATCGATACAACAGATGATACAATAGATATCAATATACATCAAAGATACAATAAAATAGCAGCGGAAAAGAAAAATAGATAGAACCAGCAGCGGAACAAATAACTCTAAGATAGACTTCAACGAAGAACTCCAAATCTAAAACTCCATCTCCAAGAACCAATCTAGCAATAGCTCGAACTCCCCATAACAATGCACCAAGCTAGGCAAGACTGGTGCGAACCAAAGACTGAACTAACTCCAGATAATTCACTGAACCTAACTATCTGAAAAACCCAACTCTAGACTGCTCGTGTAGAAAATAATGAGCACCCAGAGTTTAGGAAAGGAACAATAAACTCCGGATCAGTCATGGGACTGGTGTGAGCAACAAAACAGTTTATCTTTAAAAAAAATCAACAAGAGAATTTTAAAGTAAATTCGCAATGCTTTTTTTTGAAAATGAAACTACCATAAGACCTCCCACCACACACACAATGCAAACGCAGACTTGGAGGAGATTTCTTCTTATGATAGTCAAACATGCTTAATACACAGAAAATTTCTTTGATATTATTATTATAAGTGCACGGTGCAGAAAAACATTTCGAAAGTAGAATATTAATCTTAGCCAGCATAGGTACCATTATATTATGCCCGCTATAGGTACCTCTTGAGGAGGCAGGTTCTACAATTAAAACCGTACAAGGCTCGTATTGTTTCTTTGGATTTCCAACAAATGGTCAGGCCAAGGAACTTCCCATTGCCACATGGAAACGCCTCTGGAAGGACGTCCCGAGAACCTAACCGGATCTCTGCCAACACAAGGCCGGGTTACCCCTAACTGGGTAACTACTGACACGAGTATGCCATCCCCCGGTCCTTAAGGACCTTTATCCGAGAGCTCTCTAAACCAACATTACACCATAATAAATGAAGTGTTTCAACATGAGTAAGTATCTGGGCTCCATACCATGATACCACCCTTTTCCAGAAGGAAATGAACATACCCTAAAGGGGCGCTACCCCCTAATAACCTTGCCGCATCTTTCCTGTTTTGACCATTTCGGGATGTGAGGCTCGACGAGGTCACGTCCACAAAGTTACGCTTTGGTACAAAGCCATACTTTGGGTCAACAAATGATCAAAGTAATGATCACAAAGATAAATGATCAAACAAATGATCATATCACAAATGATCAAACAATGATCATTACACAGCAACACTTAGCATGTCACATTACCAAATTGGGAATATATCGCTGATAACCTTCAACTACATAACCTCTGAGCTCGTACATCTCAAAGAAGGGTGTCAAGCTAAAAGAATAAATTCTCCGCCACCAACAGAAATGTATTTGAAAGAAATCTGATTTATATCTCAAGATGTAATGTCAGACACACAATCCATACAAGTCTGTTCTGGGTTCAAACAGAACCGAAGGCACTTCCAAAGAAGCCCTTGCAATCCGGATAATTCCTAATCACGTTCGGACTTCCCATCACATATGGAGTCTCTATACCGGGGACCAGTCGATGCAAAGACATTCGACGAGTTGTCCTTACGTTTTCGAAAAATATCTGGTCTTCACCACCGGCCTTCAAATGCTATCCATAACGACGTATCACATATTCGGAATGGGATATATGACACAAAGGTCCTCTCCCGGCTAAACCGAATAGTGAGCGCAATATTTAAAAACATATGGATATTGGGATTTCAATTAAGTCACAACTTATTACCCAAAACTTTTCTTCAAATGGTTTAACAAATTACCATTTCAAATCTTTAAACCAAAAGATTTATTTCAAAAAGATCAATTCATAGACTTCCAGAAAAATTTCATTTCGATAGGATTACCTCGTTAAATCTTTAAATCAAAGATTTAACTTATAGCTTTCAAACCGTTTCTATAACTTGGAAATCTTTTTCATTTCAAACTAGAAATCTTTTTAACACAAATTGGAAGTTCATTACTTATGTGAAAGCTTTTATTATTTGAAAACAAACAGTTTTCGTTTCAGAAAAATCCAATTATATTTACCTGAGATAAAGTTCTTAATTCATATTCATATTCCCAAATTAATACATTTTAAAATGGTTCAACCCATATATAACTGGTATAACATTTTTAATCCCTAGTTTCAAATTATAGAATTCAGTTTCACATTTTGGAATTTAAATTTAAATCAAATTATTTAAATTTCAAACTTTATCAAGTTATTCAAAATAAATTTCATCTTTGAAATTTCATTTTCAAAAGCTTTTCACATTTAAACCCAACCTTATTTTCAAACCATTTGAATTTTAAAATTCAAATTTAAAACTATTTTCAAAAATCTGTGACTCAATCGATTTCCTCGTGAAATCCATATTTGTGTGTGTATAAGTGTGGTCCAGGGGTTTTAACACAATAAAAGTGCCACATCATCAATCATCACAGATTAAAACATAGAAATATAGTTGATAAGCGATATAAACTATAACGCTCATCGTCCATTCACAGATTCACAGATAATAAATTACAGATAAATAAGTCACACAGCCCAAAACAAAGCATCACATATCAGGGGTATCAAACAAAACAATTATTCAGCCAACTCCAAACATTCACAAACGAATTTATTAATTAAATAATTAATTTAAATCGGATGTATCAATTGTTAATCCGGGTTAATTATCATAATCTAATTACAAATTATTTGAAATAAATTCCCTTTCACAATTTATTAGTTAACCCTTAATTATTAACTATCATTCTTAATTAATGAATCAATTAATCTTTAATTATTAAGTTAATCTTAAGTAATCACATTATTAATTAATCCTTTAAATTTATTAACAAATAATTTACTCAAATTTCAAATCACCATTTAATTGATTTCATTCATTAATTATCTATTACTTCTCTAAGTAATTTTATTTTCAAAATTATTAAGTGATTATTCTGAATTAATTAACTTAAGAAATTTAGATTTTTAATAAATCAAATTAACTCAATTAGTTATGCTAAATAAATCAATTCCATAGTTTCTATCATTAAGTAATTATACTTAGTAATTCCACAATTTATTATCATCAAATTTCTTAATCTAATTTATTATTAAAAATTTAATCACGTAAATTAATTGTTCAGATAATCTTAGTTAATGATTTCATTAACTATTAAGTTTCTTTGATTCCCTTTTTAAAGAAAATTTCTCACATTAACCATTATTAATTATAAATCGATTTACTATAGAAAATTCATTTCCTTTACTTATGCTTTAATTAACGTTTAAGTGTATATTTAAAACATTACACTTTTAAATCCAAATTTAAATTCCACTTTGAATTTAAAATCCAAAATGATTAACCATTTTAAACATTAATCAAACTTAAATTTAATTTATAATCCTTAAAATAAATGTAAAGAACATTTATCATTCAAATTATTTAAAACAATTTAATTTTTTTTTTCAAATTTCTTTTACTTCAAAAAAAAACTAAGATTCAGATTCAAATTTGAATCCAGATTTAAAATTAAGTTTAAATCTCTATTTTTTATTTATAGCTTTACTTTTTATTTTATTTTAAACTCCATCACTTCGAGTCAAGCACTTGTCTGACCCGAGACTTCCCATCAACTTCGAGTCCCAAACCCCTTTGCTTCGAACAAAACACGATTCAGCCCGATACAAACGCGAGAACCCATTCCCTTCTTCCCCCAGAACAAACTGATACACATGATAACCGTGCACCTGCACCACCGCGTCAATCAACTCCGACCCCTCACGATCATCCTCGCCAGTCAATGGCCATCTCCCAATACCATACCGATCATCAATTCAATTGCAGAGGTCAAAATCAAAATCGAGCATATGAGCTCAAACTGGAACAGATGTCGAATCTGGAAAACGCCTCGTACTCGCCGCCTCTACCACCGGAGATCACGAAACTTGGGCCACGTCTTCGTCAATGCTCAAGATTCCATTACGCAGAACCCCATACAACCCGATCTACCAGTGAAAACGCGGTGATTAAATTTCTCAGATGAACAAAAACTAGGGTTAAATACTTTAATCACAAATTCCCACTGCCTCAATGCTTTAACCCATCAACTACCATTTTTCCTATAAACTACGATCAAAACTCCATACCCAGGAAGAACCATGGCCACCCCGACCTGCTAGATTGACCGTGACATGCCAAAATACCATTTGTAGATGAACCAGAAATGCTCTTCCAATTTCAAACTAAAAATCCTAATTTTAGTTTTGAAATTCAAGTTTTTGTTTAAGTAATCGATTTACCGGATCAACGCATCTGGCTATTTAAATTTTCACTTACTAAAAGTTTTCTCTGTTATCTTTTATTTCCAGGCATTACAGTTTTTATTTTATCAAAACTTTAACTTATTTTTACATAAACTATATATTGTTTAAATCATACATCTTTACACAGATTGGATTCAATGGAAAGAAATTTCCAAACAATTTCTTAAGCCTGGGAATTATGCACAGAACAATTAAAAATCACAGCAGCTTACTCAATGTACATATATTCACATATTTTCCAGAAATGCACTTATACATTCTCATGCAAGCACACTTCATTCTAGAGTAAACAAATAACTAATCTATACTTAAGTTAATTTTTTTAATAAAAGTGTTACTCACCTAGAAATGTTGAGGAACAAAGAATCAGAACCTTTAATGATAACTGAAACTTTGTTTAAATCTTGATCTGGACTTGATCAAGTTGGGTTGTTGGCTTGCTTCCAGTTTTTTTTCTCTTTTTCTTTCTGGCTTTAGCAAGTTTTTTTTTCTGCTTGGTTTTCAAGTAAACGAATGGAATGAGGAGAAGTTGATATATGGAAGCAAGCTACAGGTGATATTACTTTTGTACATAGTGATACTATCTGTTGCCTTGCATTGTTTGTCTCGACTGAGATGAAAGGGGTGGGTACTTTTGTTTCTTATTTTATTTACATGTCTCACTATCTCACTTAGCTTTTGTATAAGTACTGAGATGGTTTCATTTTGGTGCTGAGAAGATTTTTTTCTTCATTTGTTAAGTAGGCTGATAGGATCTTGCATTGATTTGTTTTGTACTTTGTTTGTTTATATACTTTTTACTTGCCTACATCTTTGCTTTATCTCATTTTTTATTATTACATACAACTTGTATACATGATGCTATTTCGGCTGAGATAACATGTTTGGGGCTGCATTTATGAGCTTGTACTTTTGTTTACAGCTATACTACTTAATTTTGTATGCAAAATTTGCTTTGTTTTTGATTCCAACTTGATTGTGTTTCAGCCCTCTTGCATGTTTATTCTACAGGCAACATATTTTATTTGCCTACATATTTATTTTGTTATCCTCTTTGCTTTGCATTATCTTTGTTACGGCTGATATGTATTAGAGGATGCTATTATGTACTTGTTGCTTTGTAGATAGATACTTTTATTTGCTTGCCTTGCATATTTTATTACCTTTGATTCTCAGCCTACATGTTTATTCCAGCCTGCATTCTTACTTCTACTTTGCTTTGTTTCACTTATTTTGTTTACTTGCATATTTATATTATTATTATCTTCTCGCCTACACTTGCTTACTTGTTTTTATTTGTTTGTTCATATTTTACTTTGTATTAATTGTTTTCTTCTTGCATTTGACAATGTAGCTTTATTACTTTAAAACTAAATGAAGTTCTATATTTTTAATTTTACCTTGTATATATACTTATTTCTATTTTAATTATGTTGTTTGTATTTATACTCCATGTGTATAAATATAAAGCTATTATACTTATTGTTATAAAAATAACTCCTTGTTGATTTAAAATAATTTACAAAAGAAACTATTTTCTTATTAATAAATAACACAAACCATTTGAATTTGGAAAACTCCAATCGATTATCATTTAATTTCACAATTTTAAATCAAAAATTAATTTAATTATCAATTTAAAATTGGATTAAAACTCGGGATCCTTACATAAACCGTACCATCAACGTAAATACCATCAAAACATGTCAACAAACCACGTACGACCATCAAAATATCGTTCTCACCAACTCCGTACCAATATATACAACATTAAAATACGTAATAACCATCTCCAAGTCAATATATACATCGTTCAAACACAAACACTAAAAAACATCCCTCCTCAAGCATCTTCGTCGTCGCCTCCGGAAGCACCAGACGACGAAGGAAAGGTACCATGATTCTGCACATACTCCGCAAGCTTTTGATTCAGCTGCTCCATCTGTACAGCTCCCAGACGATTCTCCTCCTGTAGCTGCTCAATCATAGCTTAAGCTCCTTAATTTCTTCTTTGTCTTGGGCCTTTTGAGCATGTCGAGCCTACAAATAGAAATAATAGCAAAAGGGTTGTCTCAGCATATAAAATATTGTAACACTATATATCTAAACGCTAATTGTTGTGCATATGAAAAAGGATTAATTACCTTACGTTCCCGAAGCTATAACGTCTACTCCACTGCGTCAGATCCATAACAGCGTCAAATATGTTATCTTGCTCCTTCTGTGTCAACTCATCACGACCAGACTGCTGAAGCGCATAAGCCCGTGCCTCCTGTAACCTTGACTATAATGAAAAAAAACAATTTCAGTTGAAAAATAGTAGAATGTAATTTTTATTTTACATAGCTAGTAATTAATAAACTTATCTATGTAAGTATTAGAAATTAAAAAAAGGCATACATATGCCTCAGTCGCCCTATCCTGATCATCCCACTAATATATGATTTTGCCAGACTCGTCTACTTGCCTAGATGCATGGGTGTGAGCAAATAAGTCCACTAAGCCATCGGGACGTCCATAAGCTCGATCCTGCAATTGATAATTTGGATAATTCAACTCCACATAACTAATTACTGAACTGATTAATATACAAATGTGATAATAGATAAATTTACCAAATCTTCGCGGTGATGCTGGAAAAATTTGGAGCCTCTACGATGAGTTACTGGATTCCTGCTTCTGTTTGCTGAGTTCCTTTCTGACTCCTCCTGCAAATTTACAATGAATAATTATTTATTAAACGTTAAAAAAATTACCGATGTTCATTATAGATTTACCTTGAACTCCTCAGAGTTCCACCAGTCAACCCACTTATCCCATACAGCCGCGCTCATCCACTTTGGTTTCTTCCCCACTTTTTTAATCTCTGACATCTTCTCCTTATAGTTCTTAGCGATCTTTGAGTTCCAGTGTCGCTGAACTAAGTTGATGTCAGACTCTTGCAAATTTACTGCGCCCTGTACAATGAGAAAATATTACTAATTATTTATTTGTATTTAATTAATCATTTTCTAAAGCGGTATAAACTTACTAGAAAATCTTGCCAAATGGTCTCTCTCACATCATCGGGCATCTTGCTCCACTTAGGCCAGCAATCGCTCATCATGCCCATATACGCCTGCTTAGAAATGTTCAGAACCACTTTAGATGGCTCCAACTCTAACCCACCGCGTTAAATATAAAATAGAACTTTAGACAATTATAGATATATCATGTACAAAAAATTAAATTGCTATGCTGCTAATTATGATACTTACGCCTGATCAGCCTTTGGCTGCAAGTAAACGACTGGACGAGCTGGTGGCTTACCACTGCTCTCTCCAATCTACTGGGAAGACCCACGTCGCCGAGAGCTAGAACCAGAGCTAGACATAATATACCTACCATATGTACATATACAATTCATAATAATTATGATATGATGAACCACTAAAAAATGTAATACAATATGCTACAAATGTGTCATGTTGTGTGTATGTGTTGAGTGTGTGAGTATACACTTCTTGTCATTAAAATTGTATAACTTTGGATAAATGCATTATTAATCAGAGATAAATGTACTATGAATAATTGTAAAAATTACCGGATATTAATCAGTCGTCCTCGTCGTTTTCTGATTCAGACTCGATTTCGTGTTCTATGTCATTTTCCTCTACACTCTCAAATGCTTCGACTAATACATTTGTCTCTTCATTTAAAGGTCCAAAATCAGTTTGTGTAACGACCCTGGATTTTGACCCTATTTATATTAATAAATATTTAATCCAATTAAATAAAATGTAAACTGATCATTCTAAAATAAATAAATCTTTTGGAATGATTGCCATTTGTTTATATAAATTTATATTTTGGAAAGGACAGTTAGATTTGAAATTTAAAATAAATCTCTTATATAGTATTTATCTTATATAATTGAATTAAAATATTTTACTTTTTTTACATTTGATAAATATTATATATAGGTTATAATGTTGAAATAAAATCAAAGTCTATCAATATAAAATATAAATGTAAAATGTAAGTAAACTTATAAATGTAGTTAAATATTGTTAGTCAACATACAAAGAGAAATATAAAAATGAAAATAAAAGCCAAATGAATAAGTTTATAAACAAAATATGAAAATAAGCAATTAAGTAAAAGCATAAACTCTTAGCAATGTAATATGAAATTAACAAAGTTATATATATAGTTGTACTCAACAAACAAAAAAATCAAAATCAGGCTGCACTAAAAATAACAAACATATATAAATGAGCAAGCTTCTTAAGTAAGACAAGGCAAAATTTATAACTAAGTATGTTGCTACATCAATGAACAAACCTGGACACATATTGAGTACAAGGTAATAATATCAACCAGACAAAATCAATTAATGAAGCCACAAACAAATCTTTTCAGCCTACAAATTTTTACAAAACAAAATCTCTGGTCAACATAAAAATATATTTCTAGTACATTAAAATATCTTGCCTCAATATCATCAGCCCGTAACTTTCATCTATATATACCATCTTGTATTTCATTTTCGTTCATAAATCTAAACCACACAAATAAACCAACATCAACTTGACCAACATCAGCATCATCAAAGCTTAACTATGGAAGCATAATATCTGGCTGTGATCACCTGGAAAGAAGGACCCAACCATATTCTCTGTTAATTAAATTCAAGTGAGTAAACATTTCTGTTCAATCTAAATTAATGTAAGTAAATATAATATCAAACTTTGTATGATCTGTGAATGATTACCTTAGTATGGTGTTAGTTATCTTCTTAAACTCTGTATATATATAATTGTTTGACACTACAGACACTGATTTCTACTATGCATATAGTTCAGAATGAACTAACCTTGAAACAAATCAATTCCTCCATTTTTAATCGATTTCAAGCTTCGATGTCTAGAGTAAATATGTGTATTTAGGTAAGAACGATGTTTTAAAAATAAGTTCAAAAAGTATAAATATATATACAGGCTAAAAATTAAATTTTTACATAAGGTACTTTAAAACTTGGAAATTTCGAATCCAACAAACTAGAGATTCATGAATATAACTTAAATCCTTACCTCAAACTATGATTTTTAAAATGAAGTTGGTGATTTTTGGTGGGATGGTTTGAGAGCGGTTCAGAGAGGATCGAGTTGGGCTTTTTGATCGAATCCCGACGACGCGATGGACTGGAGACATCGAGGTTGCTAGGGGAGGAGGAGGAGCCTACGACGGTCGAAGGAAAAATGGCCGGATGTGGCAACGAATACTGTGGCGACGGCGGCGTTCGTTCTCTTTTCGTAAACCTAATTTTATTGGCGTTCGAACGTTTGCTCACCGCGACCTCCACAGTGTGTCAAGTTTCACGTTATGGGATGGGGAAGAAGCTTGGTGGGTGGTGGAGGCGTGACCGGAGTTGTTGGGCGTCAGATGGTCGGGGGTGGGTTTACGAATCGATTTCATGATCGATGATGGGTTCGAGTTTCTCGAGCTATGCTCGATTTTTAACGATGATGTGATCGACTTGTTCGTTGACGCGTGGTCGATGTCGAGATCGATTGCGACTTGTTGGAGGCCTCACCGATCGCCAGAGGGTCGTCGTCGCCTTGTGCACGTGCACGGCGTGGGCGTTGGGGTCAGGTGGTTGTACGCGAGGGTGACTCAAGTTGGAACTCGAGCACAGGAAGGCTTTTCGTGCGGGTTACTTCGGGTTCGCGAGGTATAAAATTTACAGGTTTTAAACTTGATTTTTTTTCAAAACAAAAAGAAACGAGGAAGAAGGAGTACTCGAGAAAGATTGGAGGGAAACCCGCGTTTTGACTCGAGCATAGCAGGGATTTTCTCGGTTACATGTTTTCGAGCTTAAGCCTAACAAAATTTAGTTTACTAAACCGAACTAGTTCAAAGTAAAAAAATGAAAATATTGTTAAGAATGTTTTCAGCTTAAATGAATAACTTAATTTAGTAGTTAATTAAAGATACGTGTTAAGATTTTATTAACATTTGAAACTTTTTTAAGTCAGTAAGTGTTTAGTTTTAAAGTTAATAAGAAAAGATTCTTGACTCTTAGTTAATCGATTTGTAATTAAGAAGTTTAAATTAGTTAATTAAGTTAATATATGAATAGTGGTAACTAATTAAGTAATGTAACTAAAGACTACACAATTGGTTAATTAAGAAATTTATCAAGTAGTTAGTAATAATAAATGATAATCACGTTATAAATGAATAATTAAGGATATTAATTGATAACTTATTAAGATTTATTAATTGATTTAAATATAATTAAGAAGTGATTAATTTAATATTTAAAATTTGTAATTAACTTAGTGGCTTTTTACAAATCAAAATTTGGTATGTCTTAAGAACAAATTGATATAAGTTGATTAAACCAATCAATATACGTTGATGGTTCTTGGTTAAGTAACTTTGAATTAACTGAATTGTGATGATTTTTTTTGTGATTACTCTGTGGTATATATGTTAGACTGTGTATGATTTATCTATGATCAATATTATATAAATTAAATTATTAAGTTTTAAATTAGACAACTTGGCCCTTAAAACACGGTTGGATTTCGATGAGACCGAGATCGAAAGAATCAGTTTTGATTCTCTGAAAACCACATCGATCAAAATTAAACGATAGGTCGTGACATATCAATTGGTGATCGAGATGGTATTTCAGAATGCAAGGTTATCGTCGTTAACTCTGATGGTGATTCCAAAATGAGTGTAACTAGATAATGCCTTCGGTTTCGTTCGAACCCGGAACGAACTTGTATGGATTGAATGTTTTCAGCACATCGTCAGGCGGATGATGAGCATTCTAAGAATAATGTTCAATAAAGGTAATCGTAGCCTCAAGCCTCATCAACCGGGAATGGCTAAAACAGGGGAGATGCAGCAAGGTTAGGTGGGTCATGCCCAAGCAGGACGAGGTATACCCCTGTCTAGATGTCCCTTTATTTCGGCTGTGTGAGCAGTTGTTGGCTACAACTGCGGGCCCTGCCATTGTTGGAAACCCATTTTCCCTACGAGACCCTACGGTTTTGATTTGTATTACCCACTTTCGTGGCTAGTAGCTGGAATTTAATAGATGTAACAATTTCGGCTATTTTCTATTTACTTGAAAACCCTAGACACTATTATAATATCACTGGATTTCCTATAAAATGTTTTGGTTAGCGTAAGGTAAAAACTTACCCGTATTTATGTGTGGGAAGTCTTACGTGATACCTTTGTTTTCAAATGGTATTCAAAGTTAAACAAATTTTAACCGTTTACTCACATCAGACCCATGTCTGACCCGGAGTTTATATATTTTTTTTCATAAACTCTTGGGTATACAAATTTTTATGAGTAGCCAAGTGATAGGTATTTGGAGTGTTGATTTTCTAGAGGAGATTTGAAGAAGAAGACCAGACGTCTGTATATATATATATATATATATATATATATATATATGTAGTTCCGCTGTGTAGTAGTGTATTTTGTATTTTGGATATATGTATGGGCATATGTATATATGACAGTTCTGTTGTATGATATTGTATAACTCTGATGTATGTATAACTATGTAATAGTTATGTGATGTATTATATTTTGTTCCATTCCGCTGTGAGATTCTGATGTTACTATTCTTTCTTTCTATTCTTTTCCATTTCTATCCCTTTCTTTCTTAATGATGATACGTCTTTCCGGGGTTTGAAAGGTGGGTCGTCACAGTTTGATCGTTTGTAATTGCTATTTCAACATTTTCCTCCAAATCTGCTTGATAGGCTTGTTCGTCTGAAATATTCTGTCCATTAACATAAATCTTGCTTTGGTTTTAAAAACCGCAGACCAATCTGCTTTATCCCTTTTTGGAGGTGGATAAGGAGCATAATAAGCTTGTAGGGTTTGTTTGGCTAGTATAAAAGGGTCGTACTTTTGATAACGCGAGGTAGGTTTAATTTCTATAAGATTATAATTTGGATGCACGTTAATACCAGAACTTGGAACATTGCTGAACCTGTTGCATCTAAATAAATAAACATCCTTGATGGGTCTTGTAAAATATGTCAACTGCAAAATCTGAGTTAACACGCCATAAAAATCATTTATATGATTATTAGGATCATCACTGCCTTTAACAAATACACCAGTATTGTTTGTTAATTTTTCAACACCGTATTCTTTGGTGTTGAATTTATATCCATTAACAAAAAATATTGGATACGTTTTAACTTTTCTTTTCGGTCCAAACGCCAAATGTTTCAGTCCTTCATCGAGCACATTATTTGTGGGATCAGAAACATATTTCGAAAACCAAGTACTGAAATCTTTGCTTAAATCGCCGCTTGGATTTTGTGACTCAAAAATCAAATACAAACATGATATATTACATTATTATTTATTTACACGTGTAGTATTAAATTTAACAAAACTTGGAAGGTGATAATTACCTAACAAATGGTGCAACTTTAGGACAATTAAGAAGAATATATGTGTGTGCTACATGGTAATCTTTATCATCTAGCCATACTTCCACACATTTTCCAGCATGTCGGCCATGTTGTTTAAAAATAGATAATATTGATTCAGAAGAAGAATTTTGTTCAACGGCCTCATCATTACGCGGAACACTTACAAATGATAAGTTCACATGATCATTAAAATAATAAGAGAAAAAGAAAGAATCTTCTTCTTCGATATATGATTTGCAAATAAAACCTTCAACTCGAGCTTTTTGTCTCACTTTTTTCTTTAAATGATTTAAGTACCTAATAAAAAATATTTCATTTAAGTATTAACTTCTATTTAAAATTAAATTAACATTTACATACTCAGTATAGTAACATACCTTTCGAATGGATACATCCATCCATATTGCACAGGACCTCGAAGACGTGCTTCATATGGAAGATGAACAGGTAAATGCTCCATTACATTAAAGAAACCCGGAGGAAATATTTTCTCCAGTTTGCAGAGCAGTATAGGAATTTCTTCTTGAATTTAAGTAGACGGTCAACTTTTAACGTAGTTGAACAAAGCTCCTTGTAAAATAAACTAAGTTCTGTTATTAACGTCCAAACTTTTACCGATAACAATTCTTTGAAAGCGATGGGTAATAAATTTTCCATCATTACATGACAATCATGGTTTTTCATTCCACTCAGTCTTCCATTTTTATAGTCGACACATCTACGAAGATTAGAGGAAATTCCATCGGGAAATCGTAATCCTTCCACCCATTTCAACAGTACTTTAACTTGGTTGATGTCTAGTTCGTAGCATGCTTTGGGTTTTTTTTACTGTCATTGGGCTTCATATGAAGTTCAGGACGATTGCATATTTCCTCTATATCATGTCTAGATTTCAAATCGTCCTTAGTCTTGCCCTTCACATTCAAAACTGTATAAAACACATTATCAAATACGTTTTTTCGTTATGCATCACGATAATGTTATGATGGATTAAGAGATTTTTCCAATAAGGCAATTTCCAGAATATACTTTGTTTGCACCAATTATGAAACATCGATTTACCTTGAATTTCAATTTGTTGTCTGGTCTCGTGTATCTTTGGATAATCTTTTACAAGTTCATATATATCCTCGCTTGACCAAACCGTTGGTGGTCGTAGAGTCTCATGCCTATAATCTATGAAGTTTTTTTTGTCTCTTCTAAAAGGGTGATTAATATGAAGAATACATCGATGACAATAAACCATGAAATTTTGTTCCCGTGCGGTAAAGGAAAATGCTCGTGTTTCTTCCATGCAATAAGGACAAGCAAAACGACCGGCCGTACTCCAACCCGAAAGCATTGCATATACAGGAAAATCGCTAATAGTCCATAACAGAGAAGCGAACATCCTATATTTTTTCTTTTTTGATATGTCGTATGTTTCAACTCATTCATACCATAATATTTTCAACTCTTCGGTTAACGGTCGTAAGTAAACATTAATGCTTTGTGTCGGATCATTAGGGCCAGAGATGACAATTGTGAGAAACATATATGGAGTTTTCATACACATCTACGGGGGTAGATTGTAAGGTGTGATTATTGTAGGCCAAGATGAATATTTAGAACCAAACTGAGAAAACAGTGAGAAGCCGTCTGTACATAAACCTAGTCTAACGTTGCGGCTCTCCGCTGCGAAATCGGGATATTTCTTGTCAAGATATTTCCATGCTTCTCCATCGGATGGGTGTGTCAATGTACCTTCTTGAGGTGTTCTCACACTGTGCCATCTCATATGATGCGCTGTTACAGATGATGCATATAACTGTTGAAGTCTAGGAGTGATGGGTAAATATATAATGCATACGCTTGTACGGAACTTCTTTTCCCTTCTTTTTCCTCGGTTTGTATCTTTCTTGATTACATATTTTATAATTTCTAAGATTGATGTCTTCTTTCCAATACAACATGCAACCCTTTAGACATGTATCTATTTTTTGATATGGCAAACCGAAAGATGACATAAGTTTTTCACATCATAATAATTTTCATACATTAAATTATCGGGTGGCATATGACATTTAGCAGCTTGAACAGCAGCCGTAAATCCAGCTTCTGTAAGGTTGTATTTTGATTTCATTGCAATGTATTCTGCAGTTACCGATAATTGAGAACCGCTTAAACATCCATTCCAAAGGGTTTATTTTTAGCATGATCCAATAAATCATATATATTTTTATCTTCAACATTTGGTTCCTCTTCGACGTTAACATCGTCGTTATCAATTTCAACGGTAGGGAACATTGATCGTGCTGCATCTTCGACCATATGTTCTATGAGATTCGTACTAACTTCATCGCTAATGACCTCCACCGACTGTTCTTGATTATTAGGGGCAACAATTTCTCCGTTACGATCCCACAACAAATAATTGGGTACGAAACCGTATTGGCGCAAATGAACCTTAGCTATATTCGGTACTAAATAGTTCAACAATTTGCATCTAATACATGGACAACGAATTTCTTCATCGTTTGCAATATTACTTATAGCAAATTCGATGAACACTTGTATCCCTTTTAGAAAATGTTCACTTATTGCGCCATTAATTTCCCTTCTTTAATACATTAAAGTAATTGACCATTTTTCCTACTTGAAAACCTATGATAAAGTAAAAAAATTATAAATCATTCATTTTATATTTTGTTTAAATTTTATTTACTGATTTAGTAAACATGTACTAAATTTTATATTTTTTCTACAAACTTCATTTTAAATAAACAACTATTGATTCATTGCCACTTATGTGTCTTCTTTGATGGTCGGTCATCCTACTTCCTATTACAAACACAATAGTAATTATATTCCGTAAATCATATCATTTTAAACGATTTCACAAAATTTCGGCAGCATTTCCCTCGTGTTCCTTGTATCGTACACAAATGCATGTACACAAGGAACGTAAAGGAAATGCCGTCAAAATTTTGTGAACCGTTTGAAGTGATATGATTGACGAAATATAATTACTTTATAGTGTCTGTAACTTGTCCAATACAGGGACAAATCTGACAAATGATGTATCAGATGAACAGAGTTGTCTGTTTTGTGGAAAAAACGAATATCCCTAAAACGATCATATACAACACTTGTCAGACGGGGCCAAATATATCTAAGGATTTAAATATTTGTTTATATTAAATTTAAATATATAACTCGTTTTAATTAATATTGGTTTATATTTTACCATTTTATTACATAAGTACTAAATTCATTTATACACAAAATTTGTACACAATATTCATTTATTACAAATTCATTTATACACTAAATCAATTCGCGTGTTCGTACAAATACAAAACTCATGTTCGCACAAATGCAATATATGTTCTAACGGCTTCCAAATGCAATAAACTCTATCACACACATACGTTCAATACTAACCAAATTAACATAAACTAATGCAATATCCTAAATTACAAAATTCTCAATCGGTAATAACTTGTTCATTATAGGATAATAGTTGCAATTAGGGGATAACATGATGTAATATGCATACACTAACAAGTAGGAATCAATCACAATTCAAATTAAACCCTAAATAAAAAAAACCTAAATATTAGGTTTAGCAAAATTACCGATTTGAAGAGCTAGAAGGGTGGAGATGGGCTGAAGCAGCTTCTAGATGACGTCGGAGGTGGTTGGGATGGTGTTTGGGGTGGCGGTAGCAGGCTAGGAGGTGGTGGAATGGGGGAATTGGGTGAGAATATAGATTGGGGAAGGAGATAAATGAGCTTCAGGCCGGCTCTCGGGAAAATATGCAGGAAATTTTCCAACGGCTTCCAACGGCCGCAAACGACTTCATTCCAAAGGCTTCAGACGGTTACGATAAAATCCAACGATTGGAAGCCGTTATAAATGCCGTTGGAGGCCGTTGGAACATGGCCGTTGGAATAGTCGTTTAATCTTGTAGTGGTACTTGGAAGACAGAGGACATGATTAAAGATACTTATCCTGATCTACTTTGAGGGTATGTCTGTATTAGATTTACATAGATAGTTGCTAGTCAGTTAGACTAGTATGGTTGTTAGGTGTTGCTACAGATGATTGTTATGTTTAGTATTTGGTCCTTCTTGAATTTCGAGTATGAAATTCTTTAAGAGGAGAGGGGGGGAACCTGTAACATCCCTAATTTTTTATAACATTATTCAGAAGATTTAATTAGATAAATTAAATAAAAAATGATGATAAGGAGATTGAGATTTGAATAAATTATATATATAGGGTCGTGCTCATTAATAAGATAAATGGGCTTTAATCACGGCTACACATCTGCCTTTGTCCATTCACATTCATTTTGTAACTTAAATCAAAATAAACGCATGAACCCTAATAGAGCCGGCCATTAACAAAGGAGAAGAGGAATTTAATTTAAAGCTAAGGATTAAAAAGCTAGAGAGGAATAATCAACAACAAATCTCAAATTCCTTATCAAATTTAAGGTGAATAATAATCTCTTACCATCTCTATTTTTGTTCTATGATTATATGGTTTCGGATTTATGATTTAAATTCATTTTTGTGATAAAATGAATGATGATATGCTTGAGTTATATTATGATGATTTGTTTTAATCCATAAGCACATGAATTTGCACGATTTTGACATGAAAATTAGGGAATATATGATTTCAGATTGCCATGAATTTTTTTTATATTATGTAAAGCATGATTTTGGAGATGAGTTTTAATTTTTGAAATTTTCCAAGCTATGTAAATTTTATTTTGAATTTCTAATGAAAAATATGACAAAGTTGGGTTTAAAATTTAGTTCGAGAATTTCAGGAAGAAATTGGGTCAAAAGTTTTAATATGTTTGATGACATAATGAAACTGAATTTCTATGATTTTTGGAGATTTTTTCTAACTAATTTACTAGGGAAAATTAATTATTTGAAAAGATGGACTTTTATGAAATAATTGGTTTTAGCATATGGAAGGGCTAAAACGTTGCATTTTTAATGGTTTTAATTTGGTATTAATGCGGCAGCTTTAAAGGTAAAGTGTTTGAAAAAAATTATGGCAACCAATCAATAGTTTACAAATAAGCAAGTTGTTAGAAAGTAATTACTAAAAATTGCTAAAATTCAGCCTTTAAATCAGAAAAAGATGTTCTGCCTTTATTAGTAAGGACCTTTCGACTCATTTGATTCCACCTCGTCCCAGTCGAAATCCACACAGTCGAAACCACCATAGTCGAAACCAATACACAAGATATCACTTAGATGGTATGCAGCGGTTTGGAACGAAGGCGAAAGCCATGATGTTGAAAGGGTAGCTTCCGATGGGGTTGAAACTCTGCTTCGTTTTCAAAAGTTAAAGTCTCGCCTAGTTTTACCTAAAGCTTTCGACACAGTTGAAACATATGCTTTTGAAAAGGTTTTATAATTAGCTTTCAAAGAAGGTTGTCATGTTGTTTAAAGTATTTACATTCAAAGGAGTACCTTTTTCGTTTAAATAATTGCTTTCGAAAGGGTAGGTTCTAATCTAGTCAAAACCTAGTCACTACTCTACCTTTCAACTATATTGACCCATGGTGCTTTCGAAAGGTTAACCTTATTTTTACCTTAAACTAAGCCTTTTTCCTAATTGATTTCGAAAGGATTGAGGGTTTCAAAGGTGATGGAGTCGAAAGGGGTTTCAACTCCGCCCTTCAAAGTTTTTGTTTAAAGGTTTTGCTCTTTCGAACTAAGATGGCTCTGGCACCATCAATTTTCTCCAAACTATTTTTTTGTTGGTTTCGAAAGAGATACTTTCGTATATAACCATTCTGAACCAAATAATGTTTTTAAAGAGTAAACGTAATGCTTCCGAAAGAGGCACTTTCATTTATTTTGAAGCTCTATATTTTAAAAAGATGATTTGATACCATTGAAAGGCATAATAGGTTTCGAAAGCGAATGTTTATTAAGGGCTTCGAAAGGTATATATACAATATTTTAAAAAGAGGTCTTTGCTTTCGAAAGATGCTACCTAGAGGTTTTGAAGGAGATGTTTTTATGGTTTCAAAACATAAATCCAATCTCAATTTAAAGTAATAACCATAGCATAAACAAAGATTTTGAAATGTTACTCACATTATTGTTAATCCATAACTGTATTTTGGGAAAGGGCAGAATAACTAATTAGGTTGACCTAGTAGTGAATATAACTTAACGGATTTTAAAATTTTAATTAAAGATATTCGCAGGGGCCAATTGGTTTACAGTAAGCCCATGAAAACAGTATGATATTGGCAGGGGACAATATGTTCATAGTCAGCTCATGAATACTATGATTTAATACTGGCAGGGGCCAGTAGGTTTGTAGTTAGCCCATGAAAACTATATCCGGTTAAGATATTTGCAATCAGCCAATAGGTTTCTCGTCTGTCTATATACACTGATCTACTAAGGGACATTTTCATATGTTGCTCTTGGCGTATTTTGTATTAATTATATATTATCTGAACGTAGTTTGCGAATTAAGATTATGTAATCAGATTGGAATATTTTGAAATGAAATGTGGAATTTGTTGCTGTTTAATTTTTTTCCTCCATATTCTTATGTTTCTGCGTATCAATGTATCTAATGTTGCCGTATTTGGTCATCGTGGATTAATAACTATAGATGACAACAGCATCTGTAGCCGTTATTTTTGGGCCTCCAAGTAGTGGATGTTACAATCAGAACTTGCACCATCGGATGATTAAATTATTGCTCGTTTTAAAAAAAAAGAGGAATGGCAGATAAAAGAAATGGCAGAAAGATAGTTGTGTATTGTTCGTTTTTGTTTCGTCCATTCATCAATAAAATAGACCGAAAATTGAATAAACGTTACCATTTTAGTGGAAGAAAATTGTCGAAGTAGGAAAATATTTTATTGTTGTTTATTACAGAAAAAATGGATCTGAAAATTAACGTTATAAAATGTTTACGAGAGGTTGAAAAAAAATATGAAAAATTTGTATCAAAAATTGAAGTGTTATATCAACCCAACACAACCCGGCCCATCTGGAGTCAAGACGAGTCGGTTGGTCAGCGCGTGCATAGGTGCGTTGGTCATGTATGTACTCCTCCTCAATACAAAAACAATATTTAGTGCTTTAAGGGTCCATCATAGGAGCTAAGAAATTCATATAAACTTGAGTTTCTCTTAATAATTTCTATGATGTAGTCCACTTTTTCGAACTTTTTATTAATATTCTAATCCAATCCAACAATCTCACACTTGAATTTTTTAAAAAACAATTTTTTTGTGCAATTTCCAAGAAATATAAGATTGCATATAAATAGAGGTAACTTTAGATTTAAACTTTTGTGCAATGAGTAAGATTCAGATTATGTTAAAGTAACTTGTAATCTTGAACTTTATCAGCGATATCGAACCATATACAACTTTCGAGGTGTTATTTAAAGCTCATGTATTTATGCTCATGCATGTCTTCCTGTTACAGCGAATGCTCTAGAATTTCTCTCTAAAACTCCACAAGAAACGACCTCATTTTCAAAATTGCATAAGTAAGTCTATTAAGTGTTCTCCTATAGCTAAATACTTCACTCCACATGGAGTATAGAACCCAATAATGTTTAAAATGGGCTAGAACGTAGCGGGTTAAAATGGGTAAATTTCAAAAAAAAATATTTTAGAACTTATTGGGTCTACGAAGCCTAAATTGGTTTATGTTAGTGCCAAAATTGGTCACTAACACCCAAATCCAGATGAAAGCACCAAATCACAATCACATCACACTAATATGATGTATGTAGAGAGTAATAATATGAAGAACAATCAAAATTAAAATGAAAGTAGTAAAGAACAACGGATTTTATAGTGGTTCGGCTAACTCCGGCCTACGTCCACTCCAGAAGTTTTCTTTTTATTGATGTAAGACTCAGTTACAGTTACAAAGTGGGAGACTAGCTTTAGTCTTAGGAAAAAGTCAGAGAGCATAAGAGAAGAAGGAGATCCTCCTTTCTGAACCCCTACAAGCTGTATTTATAGGCGAATTTTGAGTTGCTGGGCTTTCTGAACGGTAAAGGCCCATTAAGAATTTCCACCGAGCCACATTCGTCTTATGCCTAACGACTTTCCACCGAGCCATCTTCGCCGAGCGACCCATGCCGAGCGACCCATGCCGAGCCGCCAATGCCAAGCGAGGTGCGAGGTATCGAGGTGCGAGGTATCGAGGTATCGAGGTATCCAGGTGCGAGGTATCGAGGTGCGAGGTATCGAGGTGCGAGGTATCAAGGTGCCAGAGGTGCCAGGTATCGAGGTGTGAGGTATTGAGGTGCGAGGTGCGAGGTATCGAGGTGCGAGGTATCGAGGTGCGAGGTATCGAGGTGCGAGGTATCGAGGTGCGACTCCTTTATGCCGAGCGGCAACCAATGCCGAACCATTTATAACTTCCAGACCGAACCACATTTCCTTGACCCAAATTATAGTCGGCCCATCTCCGTCCAGTCCAATTTCCATCTTTCAAGTGCGTTGCGTCATCCATCCATCCAGTCGACTGAATCATCGTACACCAGCCTTGACGAACGTGCAGTCGATTAAGTTAAACCCGCATGTCCGTAGCCTTATAAAAAGGCGGGTTAACACTTGTCCCCCAAAACATGCCTTGCTGTTGGAAGGGGTGTTTTGAATAGCCTGAAATTCAACATCCAAAGTCCATGTTTCATCCGTATCCAATAACCAATAACCGAATCTGGGACCTTTCCGGGTCAATATCCAAATCCTCTGCCGTTCATAGCCGATATTCATATCCGTAACCTCTCCGGGTTCTTGTCAAGCACAACCCTCACCTGACGACCTTAGTCCAGTGTCCCTGATCGTTGAGTAATGCATGTCTTAAGTCCTAAGCCGAATCCTGATCGCTTCGGACCCTTACTGAGCATTGTCCATACTCGACGACCTGAAATAGTAACCGATAATATAGGGTCTAAGTCCTAGGCCGAATCCTGGTCTCTCCGGACCCTTGCCGAGCATAGTCCATACTCGAAGACCTGAATAAGTCGATTTGCCGTGTTTGGACAAAGCAACCTACCCCTTGCCAGGTATAATCCATACCTGACGACCATTTAGCAAAAACCAGATAAAAAATCCAATCAAAAGCCAATCCAGATCAAATCAAAAAATTAAAAAAATCCATATTGAAAATCCAAACCAATATCCAAACCAGGAAACAATCATCCAAATAAAAAGTCCAAACCAAGAAACAAACAAAACCAAAAGTTCAAACCAAAGCAGCAAAAAACAAATGTCCAAGTCAAAAAAGAGAAAGCAGATTTCACAAACTAGAGCGTCGCGGCTTATCATCATCTCAGAGCATGCCTAGGGGCTATCTCCGTCCCTGTACATGAGTAAGTGACTTGGCCGTTTGCCCGTAGTTTGCTACTTATTTCATAATATCTCAGTCAATTGATAACCAATCGACCATCATTCCCGTGCCTCGCACCATCACTGTGTGTGGTAGACGGTGGTTGCTCCTGCCCCATCGCTGCATTTCGAGCTTCGACGTATTGTCACAGCTGTCCATTCCTTACATGCTCCTTAATTATGTCCTTTAAGTGCCTGCAGCTGTTGGTATCATGCCCGTCCAAATCGTGGAAGAGGCAGTGTTTTCCTGATGCCCTCTCACGTTTAGAGGGTTCTCTCCTAGCCGGCCTTTGGTAGGGAAGGCGATTCCGTGTCTCCAAATAAATCTGTTCCAACGTCTCGTTCAATCTTTTGTAGGTGTAGAATTTTGCTCTCTCCACTGCTTTCTAGCCTTTCCTAATTCGTCATCCATCTTCCTTTTTCCTTTATCTTTATCTTTTTCCAAGCCTCTGCTGGATGGCCCCCCATCCTCCGCCGCGTTCACCTCCTTTAACTTGATATCTGAGCATGCATCTTCCAGTCGAAGGAATCTCTCAGCTTCGTGAAAGAATTTCCCGAGATCCATTGGTGGGTCCCGTATTAAAGATACCTTGAAATCTGAATTCTCTCTGACCCTTAATACTGCTGCCATTAAGACCATCGATGGATCCGGTAGATCTACCGAAGCGACCTCTACATTGAACCGAGTTAAGAAGGCTCTGAGTGACTCGTCTGTCCTTTGTTTTATCGTTATCAGCGTCATTACGTTCTTTGGCCTTTTGATATGTACCCAAAACTGCTTCAAAAACCTGTCCACCAACTCTGTCCATGTCCCGACAGATCCTTCTTCCAGCTGTCTGAACCACATAGCAGCTATGTCCGTTAAGAATAAAGGGAAACATCAAGCCATAACTTCTTTCGATTCCCCCAGAACCTCCATGTGTCTTGTATATCTCATCAAGTGATCTGTTGGATCGGCCTTGCCATTGTACATCTCCACATTATGTAGCTTGAAATCTGGTGGATTCCGAGCTACCCTGATTTCACGAGTGAATGGACTCTTGTTTACTCCTTCCAGATCTCTATTGGTCAAACCTCCACGCATAGTTCGCCTGATAATCTCGGCTAATCCAGCATCGTCCGTCAAGGGTTTCCCTCCGAGTCCCCGAGGGAATTTTGGTACATACTCTTCATCTCTTGCTCTTACATTCCTGCCAGCATCCTGTTGCGTGGTGTTAGCTGGAACTCCTCCATGAACTGGTTCAGCATTATTTGGTGGTGCGCCTCCGAGTCCAGGTCCATCCAGATTGTTAGTTGTCTGTTGATTGGGGGTTGTCCCTTGCTGAATTACTCCATCCACACGCTGGTTGTGTCCCTCTAGTCCAGTTCCGAGAACTTGAGCACCTGCAATTCCTGATTGTCCAAATCGCCTAAGAAGAGCCTGCATCATCTCCTCTTGCCGTTTCATCATCTGCTTCTGCATAGAATTCATCATAACCTGCATCTCGTCCCGAGTTATGTAGACGGATGCATGATCCTCTCTAGATCCAAAAGAGGCCGCTTGACTTCCTTCCTGATTGCTCCTTTCCGCTGCTTGCTTCCTTGTTGGTGGTCTAGCCATTGCTTCCTAAAATCCGAGTTTTCAAGCTTTTCAATCCAAAATTCAAGCTCCAAAATTCCTGAATGCTAGCTTTCTCAGTGAAAGCACCAAAATGTTAGTGCCAAAATTGGTCACTAACACCCAAATCCAGATGAATGTACCAAATCACAATCACATCACACTGATAGGATGTATGTAGAGAGTAATAATATGAAAAACAATCAAAATTAAAATGAAAGTAGTAAAGAACAACAGATTTTATAGTGGTTCAGCTAACTCCGGCCTACGTCCACTCTAGAAGTTTTCTTTTTATTGATGTAAGAATTAGTTACAGTTACAAAGTGGGAGACTAGCTTTAGTCTTAGGAAAAAGTCAGAGAGCAGAAGAGAAGAAGGAGATCCCACTTTCTAAACCCCTACAAGCTGTATATATAAGAGAATTTTGAGTTGCTGGGCTTTCTGAAAGGTAAAGGCCCACTAGGAATTTCCACCGAGCCACATTCTTCTTATGCCTCATGACTTTCCACCGAGCCATCTTCGCCGAGCGATCCATGTCGAGCGAAGTGCGAGGTGTCGAGGTATCGAGGTACGAGGTATCGAGGTGCGAGGTATCAAGGTGCAAAGTATCGAGGTATTGAGGTTCGAGGTATCGAGGATCAAGGTTCGAGGTATCGAGGTGCGAGGTATCGATATGCGAGGTATCGAGGTGCGAGGTATCGACGTATCGAGGTGCGAGGTATCGAGGTGCGAGGTATTGAGGTGCGAGATATCGAGGTGCGAGGTATCGAGGTGCGACTCCTTTATGCCGAGCGACAACCAATGCCGAACAATTTCTAACTTCCAGACCGAACCACATATCCTTGACCCAAATTATAGTCGATCCATCTCTGTCCAATCCAATTTCCATCTTTCAAGTGCGTTGCTTCATCCATCCATCCAGTCGACTGAATCCATCGTACAACAGCCTTAACGAACGTGCAGTATATTAAGTTAAACCCGCTTGTCCGTAGCCTTGTAAAAAGGCGGGTTAACAGTTTAGATCTAATATAATTTTTTTAAAATAAAATTTTATTTTATTTAATTAATTTTCATAAAGATTTGATTTTGTATAAATATGTAATATATAAAGTGTATATCTGTATCAAATACATACATAAGTGTAAGTGTAATTGCAACATATAAATATGTCCGTATATAAATGTTGAGATTTACACCGCAACGGATACATTAAACCATTTTATGCACACAACAGTCGAAAACAAATTTAAGTTGTAAATTTACGTACATAGGATGGATATCAGATGCTGAATAGATGCTGCACTGTTTGAGGCTTTGACGCGCAGTTGAACGCCCTCCGTACACACATAAATGTATATGTGTGCATTTGAAATTTTGAATATTTATTTTGTAATAAAATAAGTTATTTTGAGCAAGTGAATAATTTTGAAATTCAAAATTTATTTTATATATCTAATTTGTTTAATTAGCACACCAGCATTTATCATAAAAAACATATACCAATATTAGAAGACAAGCTCTAGATATCCATCATCAAATTATCATGCAAAACGTTTGAGTTGACCTGAATTTATCAATCAAACTTCGAATTTCTACTTTCATTTTTCGTACAAAGTGAACGGTTAAATCAATCAACAACCACTGCATAATAATACCAAAACATAGCCATTCCGTAAAGGAGTAGCATAATATAGCCATCAGCTATTCACGTATCTACATAGTATAAGGAAACAGACAAACGTAAATCATTAACAACTTGGTAGAAACATCTAGAAATCCACTACATTTTCTTCTTCAAATTAGCATCCTGATCAACCCTTTTGAATCCTTACCTAAATTTCGTTGTCGTCGGGTATCGCGATGGATTTTTTCCAAGACAAGTGATTGGGAAGCGGAAGACGGAAGGAGTGGGCGATTTCGCGCAACAGGTCTGAAGCAGGGATGTGGTCCGTCTGTTCAGAAGGATCAAATTCGACGTAGTTTTTGTTGGAATTTTTGGAAGGTAGTTTACGAGCGTGGGATTGGAGGAGGAGAAGGAAGAAGAAGATGGAGAGGAGGAGGGAAAAAGCAATGGCTTTAGGAGACATTCGTTGCGCTATACGGCCGCTCCAGATCGAGTTAGAATGCTATGAATTTGGTATATGAATTTTGCCCACTTTTCGATTGATTATACTCGAATTATTCTCTGTATATTTGCTTGGGATTGAACTCGATGTTTTCCTGCCATTAATGATTATTGGGTTATTAGGGATGAAAACCCTATAATATGTTCGTATATTTCTGGGTTTGCATATTTCGTGATTTTGCTTGGCCATTAAATAATTGCTTGAACGATGATGATTGCACCGACTTGTTCAATAGTTGGTGGATTTGAAATTCTTGAGTCGGTTTCGTTCTTTTTCCTATGACTTTGGTATTTTAATTTTTGAGAAAAAATCTGACTTAATCATATGTTCCATTCTTTGCTGGCAATATTAGAACTGCTATTCCATTCTCTTTTTGAACCATGACTTGTTCATTGTACTCTTCATGAATTTGAATTTCGTGAATTGCTTTGGTATACATACGAATCTGAAATGATTAGAATTTTTCCATTCTTTTTCGGCTTGATAATTTCTTTTTCAAACCCGCTCCTTGCTTTGTGTACACTGCCACTTCACTATTTTGTAAGTTGAACCATTCGAGCTTTGTATGTTTGTCATTTTATTTAACTGGAGATGTTCACCTTGTATTGTCTTCATTGTGCTCATTTACCTGGTATGGTTGCACTCCATACCTGAACTAATGTTGCTATAGTTGCATGTACACATGTCTGAATGCTTACATTTTGGTCTGGTGAAATCTTTGTACTGTGTTGTGTGTTGTGGTCTGCACTTCAGTGTACAGTTTTGTTTCATATTGGTGATGACTAGTTTGTTTGTTAAGGCTTTTCATGTGTGAGTTTCTGAAACTATATTCATGTATATATATATATGCATATATGTATACATGTATATATGACACGGGTCTCTGTTGTAATTGAGTCTGGTTCCTTTGATTGTTCATAACTTCACTGTTGAGTCTGTTCTCGTGTCTTTGTATCATGGGCTTGTACAGTTTGTTGAGCTGGTGGTCCGTCCTTGTGTACTTTTTGTAGATGTTGAAGTTTGTTTTGGTCAGTTGAGGTATGGTACTTCATGTTGTATGTTGTGTTTAGTTGAGTCTATCTGGTGTGGTTCCTTTGTATAGCCTTCATCTCATGCTTGTGCACTTGTGTAGATTGGTTATTGCTTCTTTTTACTTTTCTGTGTTGATGATGTTACAGACTTATTAGCCTTGAATGCATTTGACATGTCTGGATCAATTTATAACTTTGAACAGGCCTCTTTGGGTTGTTGTCTTGATAGTTCTGCACTGTTGCATTTGTTTCTTCAAGTGTACTGCTGTGTTGAATCCAGCCTCGGCACGGGCTTGACCTTGTGCTCAACTGTTCCTGCAGTTTTAACAAGCAAGTGTATATTGGTGTACGTGGCCTTGTGACATGTACAGTGTGATACACTTGCATGTTACAAGCTGTTCATGTAACTTGAATTCAAAATAAATGATGACGCACAACCCAAATAACCAAGGCAAAATAATATTTTCAAACACACACTTCATTGTACACTGTAAAAATATTTCCTTTTCAATTTTACTGCATCAGTGCTTATTTTACAGATAATTCAGATGCTGGATTCAAGCTGTAACAAAGTTGAAGATAAAAATACGAGTGATGAGTGAATATGTAATGTGGTCAAAATTGTAAATTGAAATTTGTGATGTAATTGAAATTGTAATGCAATTGAAAATGTATAAATGTAGTGAGAACTCAAAATTGTACTGTTTGAATTTGTAATAAAAATATTTGTTTGAATAAAATATTCGTTTAAATTTGAATTTTGTGTTATCTATTTTATTCCACAAATATTTATTTAATCACGTGGAAAATAAAATAGTGCGACAATAAATACAATTAAACGAATATATATGTGTGTGTGTGTGTGTGTGTTTATTATCATCAAACAAAAATCATATATTAGCGTATTCTACAGAAAATAGACAACAACAACTAAGGAAGTGGTTGCTCACTCTCCCTCAAAGGCTTCCGACTTGGATTGTATAGCATTAAAGGTTGGGAACCTTCTGCATGGAGATTGATAAACCACTTTCTTTTCTCAATGTAAGAGTACAATGTTGAAATTCATTCTCAATCCTTTTCTCATTATTTGCCTTTTCTCATTGTTTGCATGTTTTAGAGTAGTGTTGTAGATAAAAAAGGATAATTTATGGTTTCATTTCATAATTTTGTGATATAATTTAGTAGCATCTTTTTAGAGGTGTGTAATAATACTACCGTGTAGCATCATTGTTCATAATTTTTACATAAATTAAATTATGTACATATTTCTATCTGTAATGCTATTAAATATTAGCATTTTATGAATTATAGTTGTGGTCTTTGAATTATAGTAGTTTTTTAAAATTGTAGTAGCAGTTTATATTATAACTTCCCTTTAGATTTGTGTAGTGATGATACTGTATAGTATCGTTTTATATTTCTTTAAATAAATATGGTTGTATATTTCTGTTCATAACGCTATTTTATAAAGTATCATTTCTGTTGTGGTATATATTAGCAACAATGGTGAATGTGCTAAATATCGAAGGATATTATTGTAATCTCCATTGCATATGAAGTCTATAAATAGAGAGCTCATTCATATTTTACTTGTATCTGAATGAATAAAACTGTCTTCTCTCCCCAATTGCGTTTACTTTTGTTTAATTTACAACACGTTATCAGCACGATGCTATATTATATAACATATTGTATTAGATTTGGTAGCACTTACATATGCTTCATTGTACCCAATTAATAATGAATTGACGCATACCTCTCCACACGGTGGGTTATTTTGAAATCTAAAAATATCTTCCTATTACCTATTCATGCTCTTTTACTTATTATTTAGATAACACCCAGTCTCTCAAGATACACGGATGCTTTATCCTTTTTAATTATAAAAACAGCATGCTTACACCTTAACACAGATCATTACAAATATTGAGTAGTTTCCACTTTCAGCAAACTAGTATCAAAACCGTGTAGAAAAATTTTCAGTACATACATTTATTAATTCTTCCTACCAAATCAAGGTACTTCAATGGTTTTATTTTATTTTTATTTTTTTTCTTTTCAAAACAAACTAGTTCTCTTCAGATGAAATGACTGGTGCGGGGACTATCCTCTGTATCTGCCATTATAATAATCTTATCTAAAACTCATTTTCCTCCTATCTTATCTTAGTAAGTTAACATAAACATATCACGGAAAAAACATATCACGCACTACTACAAAACAGGTCATTTGCATCGGTTGTTCACCCCCTGTTGCATCAGTTCTACAACCGATGCACATGCAACCACAATAAACTAATTTTTTTTGCACCGGTTGTAAAACCAATGCAAATAGTCATTTTTTGCATCGGTTATCAGTAAAAACCGATGCAACATAAGATCTTTGGCTTAAAACAAGTCCCTTATATTGCATCGGTTGGCAGTAACAACCGATGCAACAAGACATTTTTTGCATCGGTTGTTGCTGTCAACCGGTGCAACATTATGGCAATTGGCTTTATAAAGTCTCCTATTTTGCATCGGTTATTTCTAACAACGATGCAAAATACCCTTCTTTTGCTTCAGCTATTGGTAACCGATGCAAAAAAACACCTCACATATTACCAAATTACTCAAATATATACATATCATTGTTTGTACAAAAATTGGGCACAACACTCTTCGGAAGTTTTTGAAGAGATAATAATGAAGAATATAAATTAAAAATGAGGATTATCTAACAAAAACTCCAAACAACATAAAGTAAATGCGCAGACAAGCGATTTAAAGTGGTTCGGCGTGTTGCCTACGTCCACTATGAAGTTTTTGCAATTTTATTGATTCTCTTTTAATGATTGCAAGCGAGTACAGCAAACAACAGCAAGATACAACTGCAAATTCGAATTCCACAGCAAAAGTATGATGTAGGTCTCAATCCGGCAGAGTTTGGGCGCTTGAGAATCAAAAATCCCTCTTCTGTAGGCTTTGGGGCTCTATTTATAAGCGTAGGAGGCTGAGACTTCGCTCAAACTTCGGGAGATTCGCTCTGGCACGTGAGGGGGCCCACACGACCAATTCCAGAAAGTTTCAAGTCGATCTGTGATCGATACGAAATCATTTCATATCGATCAAGATCATGTCCTACGGAGCTGAAATTTGGGGTGAACGTTCCTCGGCTCGTGTGCAATCTCCTGTGAAAATTTCATAGCATTTGGATCAATGGACCATTAGATATAGTCGATACGAAATGGAATTTCTCGGTGGCTGTTTGGTTCGAACCCATCACTTCGAATCGATACATTCGAATAGATCTTCTCACGTGGTTCTCTGATGACGTGGCACGCACCCTTCGCCTTGATCTGAGTTTCACTCCTAGTTGACCGTGTCGACTCCATTATTTTCGCCTTGTTCGTATCGAATTTGACACGTCACCCAGGCTTATTGACTCGATGGATACAAAGTAGTCATCAGCCATGGATTCGAACAACAGTTACGTTGATGGATACGAGCTAACGAAGGTCGATGGTTACGAACAGGCCTTTACTCGATGGATATGTGCCACACAGCTTCTTAATGGACACGAAGTCAATCGATGCGAACCGGAGTCCTTTGATGGATACGAAGTAAGGTAACCTGATGGATACGAAGTAAGATAACCTGATGGATACGAATTGCTCTGCCCAGATGGATTCGAAGAGAGGCTTCCACGATGGATACGAAGCAGTAACCGTTGCCTTAGTTAATGGATGCGAAGTAGACTATCTGCCGATGGATACGAAGTAGGGAGATGCCAATGGATTCGAATAAGGAGGAGCTGATGGGTACGAACGAGATCGAGTCGAACCGAGGCTTCCCGATGGATTCGAACTTGATCGACACGAATTGAGGCTCTTTGATGGATACGAAGTCGCTGGACCCCTGATCGATACGAACGTGATCGATTCGAACCGGAGTTCGATGATGGATACGAAGACGGAGCTTTCCCCTTTAAATTGTATTGGCCATAACTTGAGCATATGAACTCGGATTGACTTGAAACTCAGAATGTTGTCTCTCTTGGCCTTGCTAGCCATGTCTTATCAATTATAGCTCAATCCGGACTCGGACAAAATTTATCGATATCCATAGCGAACCTGTGTATGTTTGATATCCAGGAAGAGTGATTCTTGGTTTTTAATCAGTTCCTTGGTATCTCGGCCTTGCCAAAAGACGGGATAACATTTGCCCCCTAAAGTACGTCTTGTGGAAACATGACGTGCTTTGAAAAGCTGAAGTTTCTTTCTGAACAATCATCGTATTTTTCGTTGAAAGTTGCACCCTGTATTGCTGTAACTGACTGCTGTGTGATAATGATTTGCTGTTTGTCGTCATAATCATAATGAGATAAGTATTCGATCCCTGTGAATGTTGAAAATTGAATATTAGTCCGACATATATGCACATATGTTAACTTAACTCTTGTTAACGTTGCGCGTTCACAAGTTGTTTTCAGTTTAGTTTGTTTTTTTATCGACGATTCTCTCCTGAACCGATTTGGAATTCGAGTTGAAACAATGCTTGATGGTTGTTTTGGACTATCCTCTTGTATCGATCCATATACATGTATGTATATATATATATATATATGCATATATGTATACATGTATATATGACACGGGTCTCTGTTGTAATTCAGTCTGGTTCCTTTGATTGTTCATAACTTCACTGTCGAGTCTGTTCTCGTGTCTTTGTATCATGGGCTTGTACAGTTTGTTGAGCTGGTGGTCCGTCCTTGTGTACTTGTTGTAGATGTTGAAGTTTGTTTTGGTCAGTTGAGGTATATGGTACTTCGTGTTGTATGTTGTGTTCAGTTGAGTCTATCTGGTGTACAAGGTTGAAATTCATTCCCAATCCTTTTCTCATTGTTTGCATGTTTTAGAATGATTAAAAAAAATGTACAATTCATGGCACCATTTCATCATTGTAATATAATTTCGTAGCATCTTTTTTGAGGTGTGTAATAATACTACTCTATAATATCGCTGTTTGTGATTTTTTACATAAATAAAATTACGTAGATATTTCTTTGCGTAATGTTATTAAATATCAACATTTTTTGAATTACAGTAGCAGTTTCTAAATTGTAGTACTTTTTTTTAAAATTGTAGTGGCAGTTTATATTATATTTGATTTGTGTAGTAATGATACTTGTTTCTTTAATAAATACAGTTATGCATATTTCTTTAATAAATATAGTTATGCATATTTCTGATTATGATGCTATATTAAAGTAGCATTTTATTAATTGTAGTAAAAGTTTTTGAATTATAATGGCATGTTCAAAATTGCAGTAGTAGTTTATAAATAATTATATGTAACTTTTTTCCAAACGTGTATAGTAATGATACCGTGTAGTATCTTTTTTTGCTTTTTCTATAAATATGGTTATGTACATTTCTGTTCTTAATGCTACTTTATAGTAGCAATTCATGAATTGTAGTAGCAGTTTGTAATAACTTTTTTTAGAATTGTAGTATTAGTTCATAAATAATTGTTGTTTCTTTTCAGAAGATGCACATATTATATCTCATAACATTATTTTATAATAGCACTATGAATTATACTATCAGTTTATGAACTATATTAATATTTTCTTGATTTGTGGTATGGTTTATGAATTGTAGTACCTTTTTTTGAGCAAATATTTTTAGATTTCACTTTCTAGAATCATCTTACGATTTTTGTAACAATCTCGGACGAGATAACCTAGAATCTAAATTTAAAATATAATTTAATTATTTTAATTAATTAACCGAATGAATTTGGAGAATCTGTAAATTATTGCATTTTCAAATTAAAATGAATTTGGAGTTTAATAAATTGGGAGTTTAATGACTTTTTTTTATCCTATTTAACTCTTATATTTAATTATATAAGAATATTTTTGGAGAAAACGAATACATAAACTGTATGAAAAAAATTTCATTGGTCGAAATATGGTTTCTATATTAATGGTTCATTTTGTTCCAAAATATGGAGAATGACTTTTTATTTTACAAGTTGTCGTTAATTTTGATAAAATATTTCAATATTAATAAAAAATGAGATTTTGACATGTTATTTATATCATGGAAATTTTAGAAATAAATGTTAGTTAAATTAGGACATTGTTTAATTAATTTAGTATTTACAAAATTGTTAAAATAAAATACAACAAATTAGCAATACTTTGGTTTTGAAAGAATTAGCAACACTTGGCTAATGGATCCACATTCTTTACCCACTTAGCCCAAAACAAAAGAAATAGAATGAGATAACGTACATATATCGTTTCTCACTTCTCGTTTTTATCTCTAAGCCATAAACTCAAATATACTCTAAATACAAAAACCCTAAACCCCCAAATTAGCAAATCAAAGAGCGAAATCAAAGGGCTTTCAATCTATTTTAGTGTGTTTTTACAAAAACCAATCTCCTCTATCTATCTATGAATCAAATTAATGATTTATTTCAGTTTTGATTTTTGAAATTGATCATTCCTATCCAATCTTTGTTCATAGTCTAGGTTGATATTATCATAGGAGGGAATAAGAAATTTTAAGCTCTAACCTACCATTCTGGGTTTGTTTAGGTGAGTTTATCTCACGATTTCTAGACTTAGATAAATGGTTGCTACTGTTATGTGATTATGGTTGAATTAAAGTGTATATGAACTCAATATGTTGATGGGTTCATTGTGTAATTGAATCAAATTTGGTGTTTACTAAAAACTACCATATGAAATTATATATTTCATCTAATTATACATATGTATATGCATGCATGATTGCCTATTCATTACCTTAGATCATTAAAGAAGAAAAATAGGAAGAATGAGCAAGAACAGATCAACGAAAGGTCACCGGAATCGCCTTGACGTCAGCCCAGGCAAGCCAACTAGTGGGCCAGTTGGTCGAACCCGTGCACCAGTCGTAGCTTGAACCTGAAATCCAGGCTACATTCCGGTATTTCTCGGTCGACCCGTTTGTCACTTGTATGCCCAGTTGATTTCTTAATTTTAATACTACATTTCATATCAATTTCGTTGATATTTTCAAGATTTGCGACTTGTGAAATGTTAAATTCATTTTGATATTTCATACCACAGAGATTGTTCTATGGATCTTGGGAGAATTACACACTTTTGATGCATGTTTGCAACCCGGATTTACAAATGATTGATTTCTAAATCCAATCGTTTATACAAGACTATTTATGTACCAATCTAATATATACATATACATATACATATACATATACATATACATATACATATACATATACATATACATATACATATACATATACATATACATATACATATATATTCATATGAAATGGTTTTAAAAATATTTTAGAATGATAGTTTCAAAACCTCACTTATATATATATATTTCAATTATGAACAAATAATTTAAAAGTAATTTTAAATAAAAAATATTTTCATAAAATTGCACGTTATCGATTGAAAGAGAAATTGATTTAAACAGCTAAATAAAATGAGTGGTATGGAAAGCTCGCATTTGTTTTACCTATTAACTCCTAGACTTGTTCGACTGAACCATTGTACACACTAGTGGAGTTTTCTATTGTATAATAAACATTTAAATAAACCTATGTGGTGCGGGACACATGGTCGTTATCTGTTCGATTTCTATATAAACGTATTTAATACTTTTCAATGAGTTTATGAATCGCCTTTGATGTTTATAGGACTTGTTCCTATTTAATGTTTATAGGTTTTGTAGCTATCTTGATGTTTATAGGACTTGTTCCTATTCGATGTTTACAGGTTTCATACCTATCTTTGAGTTCATAGGTTTTATACCTATTTCGAAGTTCATAAGTCTCATACTTATCTTGATGTTTATGGACTTGTACGTCTATCTCGGAGTTACATGCATGTAGGTGAATTTATTTCACCAATCTTGGAGTTTGGCGCCTCCTCCCTTATTTATGAGATTTCGAAAATTATATTTGTGAGATTTCTAGACTTAACGTTGTTTGATTGTCACCAAATCATTTCAGAGGTTTTTGCTTTTAAGAAGCTATTATGAGTTTTTGTATTTGGTGATTTGAAGTTATTGACGCATGTTTGATATTTGTCGATATATGCTTATAATTGAGATCTAGATTACTTTATCTATCACTCAGGTTTGCTAACGCAATTATCTTAGTCTAGACTGACCTATTTATTATTTTTATAATACTCGGGTCAGACCGAGATGTTTCTAGTCCTTTAGCTTGAGACTTTAGAGTGGATAGCTTACTTGTTAGCTAGTAGTTCTCTTTTGTCATCTTATGTATTTATTTAACATTATGTAGTATCTAGTGTTGAGACTAGACTTCTTTTGTATACGTATTCATTTTAAGATGAAGCACTTTAATATGTGTAGTCTATATCATGTATCTATTATGCGTCGGTTCAGACTTATATCTATTATATTCCGCTGTGACTGATCTGATACATTGCGATATGTAAATTATTATATGTTGTTTTGAATTTTTATTATAGCCACCATAGTTTCATTTTAGGCCTGAATTGTATGCGTCGATTCCACATGACTTAGGAAATGTATAGCATATTAATCGACATGTCAATACTCGCCTAAAGAAAAATTCACCGATAGTCGCTCCTTGCCCTATTCTCTACACTAGCTGACAATATTACTTTGTAATATTCTCTATTAGTGTGGGTCTTGGGGTGGGACTTCATAGCTTGGTATCTGAGCTGAGTTCAAGACAAATTATGATATTACAGATATGAATCATGGATTGGGCACATCTTAGGAATCATTCCTTAGGTTTTTATGAAGTATATTCCTTAGTGTCTATCTTTGAAATTCCTAATATTGAATAGTATGACTCTTGAATAAACTTTTACCTTATCTTATTCCTTTCAGAATCTTAGATGGTTGGCGGTAAATCACCTGCTCGTTCTCTTAGTGGGCAGTCCAGTGGCCCTCCTCCGGACGAAGTGTTTATGTCCATCGAGCAGATTATGGAACTCATTAGTAATACTCATCCTACCGAACCTCCGCCGGTATCTTCTCGCAAGTCAAGTTTTTCATTATATGCAATGAATTTGCAAATATAGGGGAAAGCCCTTTAAAGGTTCTGAGGGTGTGATTGAGGTGTAGGCATGGCTCGGGACAAGTGAACGGATCTTTTCTCGCATGGGTCTTGATGATCAGCAGAGGTTCGGATAGCTTCTAGTCAACTCCAAGAGTGAGCTCTTGATTGGTATGATCTTTTTGTAGCAGAGATGGATGTGTCTACTCTTTCTTAGGAGAAGCTTAGGGGACAATTTGAGTTGAAATTCGTTCTCAAATTGAAGAAGGCCTCGTTAGCTAAGAAGTTTATTGAGTTGAAGCAAGGGAAGTCTTCTGCAACGGGGTATGTGTTGACCTTCAACCAAATACAGGTTCAAGTGCATAAGTACTCCACTAAAGAAGAATTGAAGATTTGTTGATGGTTGAAGAAGCATCTTAAGAAGGCATTGATGTTGCAATTGAAGGTTTCATTTAAGGAGTTAGTTGTTTCGTCCCTTAGGCTTGAAGTGGTCAAAAAGGATACTAGTGTAGAAGACGTGGCGGAGAAGAAGAGCTTTCATCCGAAGAAGAAGCAACCTTTCAACAAGTCCATGCCTTTTCATCCTAATAAGAAGATTGAGAAACAACGTTTTAGTTCCATCCCATCATAGTCAACTAAATGAGAGTGCTTCAATTGTGGTTCTAAGGATAATTTCATTAAGGATTGTCCTAAAGCTCCTACTTATTACTATAGTAAGAAGGAAGTTCATCTTCTAACATCTTGTCCCTGAGCAGCTAAAGGCCTCACTTCTGGGAAGCTTAGTTTTATGTAGGCTTCTAGTGGATCTTCTCAGCGTCGAGGAGTATCTCCTTCTGTTCTTGAAGGTGTAATTGTATTTCATAATCTTCCTATTCATTTTCTTGTTGATACAGGTGCATCTCACTCATTCGTATCGAAGGAACTTGTCGATGCTTTATCTTTAGATGTTGTGTGCTTAGTGACTTCACTAAGAATTGTGAACCTAATCGATGGGTCTGAAACCCTCAGTGTGTTTTGTAGAGATGTTGAGATTATCTTATGCGGCTATTCTTTTCGTATCGATCTTCATATGATGCATTATCTTGAATTAGGAATGATTTTGACAATGGATTGGCTTAACCGTTATGAAGTCCATATCCTATGTCCTAAAAGAGCTATTTATCTTAGACATCCAGAATGTCTGCTGAGAAGAATGAGGAGTTAAGGAAACAGTTGTTGGAATTGGAAGCGAAGCATTTTATCCAGTCCACTTCTTCTCCTTGGGAGCTTCTGCATATTTATGAAGAAGATTGATGGTACTCTTAGGCTTTGCGTTAATTGTTGCAAGCTCAGTGAGCTTACCATTAAGAATAGGTATCCCTTGCCTAGGATCGACGATCTTTTTAATTAGCTTAGCAGCGCTAAATTCTTTTCCCAATTGGACATAGCGATCGGATTTCATCAACTTTGTGTGGCTAAGGATAGCATTCCTCATACTTCATTCCATACCTGTTATGGATCTTTTGAGTGGCTCGTTATGCCCTTCGGATTAACGAACCCTCAGCTTATTTTGTCGATCTCATGAATCGTGTTTTTCGAGAATTTCTTTGTCGATTCATCTTATATTCTTTGATGATATTCTTGTTTATTCTAAATCTATGAAAGAACATGTGGAACTTCTTAGGATTGTTTTGGAGAAACTTAGAAAGAATAAGTTGAAAGCTAAATTTTCTAATTGCCACTTTTGGAAAAGGCAAGTGAAGTTCTTAGGGCTTGTAGTTTCCGAAGAGGTATTTCTGTTGATCCGTCGAAGATTGAAGGTATTCAGAATAAGAAGAGGCTAGAGAATGTATCAAAGATCTATATTTTTCTTAGATTGGCAAGTTATTACCGTCGATTCATAATTTTCAAAATTATCTTACCTCTCACTTCTATGACTAGAAAAGGGGTTAAATATATTTGTTCAGACAAGTGTGAAGTTTCTTTTCAAAAGTTGAAGGAACTCCTTTCCAACGTTCTTATTCCTGTGGTCCTGAATGGGAATCAAAACCTTGTGGTCTATAGTAGGTTTGGTTTGGGTGCTGTTCTTATTCAACGAGACCATGTTGTTGCTTTTGCTTCGACGCACTTGAAACCAAATGAGGTGAAAGTTGTGCTTTGCACCTATCATAAGTCATTGAAATACTTATTCACTCAGAAGGATCTTAATATATGACAACAAAGATGGCTCAAATTCCTGACGTCCTACGATATTGATATTCGGTACGCTCCGGGGAAGGGGAATCAAGTAGAGTGTGCTCTTAGTCATAAGCAGCAAACTGCTGTTTCTTTGATGTTAGCGGAGTGGAAGGATCTTGAGATTCTATCTTCTTGTGGATTAGGAATGTATTTCGAATTTTAATCCTTCCATCTTGTTGTTTAGCTTGGAGGCTCATCCTTGTCTTTTGGATCAGATCTCGGAAGCCCAGAAGTGTGATCCCATTCTATCTCATATTTTTCAGCAGTGTAGTAGTGTTTCCTACAGGGTTGAGTTGAAGGATTTTGTTATTGATGCTCGTGATTGTATTCGTAGAAGTGGTCGGCTTTTAGTTCCTAATGATGGTGATCATAGGAGAGATATTCTTGAGGAGTGCCATCATTCCAAGTTTATTATTCATCTCGGTAATAGTAAGATGTGTGAAGATATGAAGTGTCTTTATTATTGGGAAGGAATGAAGCGGGATGTAGCAGAGTTTGTGAAGCGGTGCTTGACTTGTCCATTTGTTAAAGCCGAGCTTCAACGTCCAGTGGTCTTTTGCAACTATTGGAGGTCCCGATGTGGAAATGGGACAAGGTATTGTGAGCTTACTTTCATTAGTTCATAATTGGATCCTCTTTTGTGTCGGTCATGTAATGATCGTAATATTATTCTTCCTTTTTACTTTAAAATTTCCATGGACTTTGTCGATGGTCTTCCTCGTTCAAGGGTTGGATATGATAGCTTGTGGGTGATTGTTGATTGCTTGACCTAATCAGCTCACGTTATTCCTGTTAAGTCCAATCGGACTACTTCTCAGCTTGCTAAGATCTATGTTAAGAAGACCGTAAGGCTTCATGGCATCCTTAGTGCCATTATGTGTAATCTGAATCCCTTATTTACAAGCGGATTCTAGAAAGGTCTCCAAAGAGCTTTGGGTTCGAAGTTTAATTTCAACACTTCTTATCATCTATAGAAAGATAAGAAGATGAAGCAAGTTAATAAGATATTGAAAGACTTACTTCGTGCTTGTGAACTCGACTTCGGTGGGAGTTGGCAAGATCATATCTACCTTGTCGAGTTTTCTTACAATAATAGATTTCAGTCTAATATCGGCATGGCTCCTTTCACAGCTCTTTACGGAAGGCTGTGTCGATCACCTTCTTGTTGGCTTAAGTCCGGGGAGAAGCCTATTTTAGTCCCCACTCTATTCATGAAGCTTCTAAGAAGATTGATCTCATTTGGTAGAGAAAGAGGCACAAAGCAGGTAAACATCCTCTGCGGATCATATAAGAAAGGTCTCAGAATTATCTGTAAGAGATTGAATCTTTATTCGTATATCTCAATTGAAGGATGTGATGTGGTTCAGTCGTTCTTAAAAGTTTGCACCGAGATATATTGGACCATACACTATCACTGAGCGTACCCTGTTGCTTATCGGGTATCTCTTTATTCATGATGTATTCCATGCTTCTCAACTCCAGAAGTGTCTTTGTGATTCAGATTCTATTTCCGAGCCAAGAATTCCTAAGGAGCGTGAGATTTAACCTGACCTTACTTATAAGCAAAGCCCTATTCATATTGTTGCATCGGAGTTTAAATGCCTTTGAAATAAAGACGTTAAGCTCATTAAGTCCAATGGCCAGCAATCCAAAGGAGTGTTAGTGGGAGACTAGAGAGTTCATCGAGTGATCGCATCCGAAAATCATTTGACATGCTTATAGTGGTGAGACTCTTGTTTTGAAATATTTCATGCTTATGATTTTATCCTCTTTTGATCATCGTTGAATTTTTATTAACTTTTCCTTAAGAAATTACAAGGACGCAATCTTTATAAGGATGGAGTCTACAACAACTCCAGACGAGATTGCATAAAATCTAAATTAAAATATTATTTAGTTAATTTTAATTAATTAATTGAATGAAGTTAGGGAACTTGTAATTATTGTATTTCCAAATTAAAACGGATTTGGATTTTAGTAAATTGGGAATTTAATGAGTTTTCTTTTTATGCTATTTAACTCTTATATTTAATTATATAAGAAAAATTTTGAAGAAAATTTATAAATAAATTGTACAAAAACAATTTCATTGGTTGAAATATGGTTCCTATATTAAAGGTTCATTTTATTAAAAAATACGGAGAAGGACATTTTATTTTATAAATTGTAGTTAATTTTGATAAACCATTTCAATATTAATGAAAAATGAAATTTTGACATGTTATTTATATTGTAAAATTTTTAGAAATAAATGTTAGTTAAATTAGGACACTGTATTAATTAGTCTTTATAATGTGTTAAAATGAAACATAACAAATAAGGAACAGTTTGGTTTGGAAAGAATTAGCAACACTTGGCTAACGGATCCATATTCTTTACCCACTTAGCCCAAAAAAAAAAAAAAAAAAGAGAAAATGTACGTATTTCTTTCTCACTTCTCATTTTTATCTCCAAACAGAAACTTAAATATAATCTAAGTACAAAAACCCTAAATCCCCAAATTTGCAGATCAAAGGGCTTTCAATCTATTTTATGTGTTTTAGTTAAAGGATTTCTAAAATTGATCATTCCTATCTAATCTTTGTTCGTAGCCTAGGTTGATATTATCATAGGAGGAAATATGAGATTCTAGGCTCTAATCTTCCATTCCGGCTTTGTTTAAATGAGTTTATCTTATGATTTCTAGCCTTAGATAAATGGTTACCACTGTTATATGATTATGGTTGAATTTAAAGTGTATGTGATCTCAAAATGTTGATGGATTCATTGTCTAATTGAATTGAATTTACTGTTTACTAAAAACCACCATATGAAATATTGAATTCCATCCAATTATACATGTGTATATGCATGCAGACTGCCTATTCAATACCTTAGATCATTAGAGAAGTAATAAAGGAAGAATGAGTGAGAATAGATCGAAGGAAGGCCACCGGAATCGCTTGGACGTCCACCTAGGGGAGCTAACTGGTAGGCGGGTTGGTCGAACTGGTGCATTGGTTGTAACCTGAACCTAACATCCAGGCTAGGTTCCGATATTTTACAATCGACTCGTTTGTCACTTGTTTGCCCAATTAATTTCCAGAAGTTGATTGCTTAATTTTCATACCGCACTTAATGTCAATTTCATTGATATTTTTTGGATTCATGACTTATAAATTATTGAATTCATTTTGATGTTTTATACCATAAAGATTGTTCTATGGATCTTGGGAGAATTACACACTTTTGATGCACGTTTGCAACCCAAACTCACAGATGATTGATTTCTAAATCTAGTCGTTTTGTACAAGACTATTTATGTACCAATCTAATATATATTATGTATGTATGTATGTATATTTATATCTATATATTCATACATTTTTTTTGTAATATATATATATATATGTGTGTGTGTGTGTGTGTGTAATCCATTTTCATAAGCAATAGTTTTCGTAGTGTTTAGGAACGATGATTTCAAAAGCTTACTTATATGTATGTATGTATATATATTTCCATTATAAGCAAATATTTTAAAGTGGTTATAAAAAAGAAATATTTTGTGAAGTTGCACATTATTGATCAATGAGAGATTGATTTGAATGGTCAAATAAAACGAGTGGTATGGAACGCTCCATTTTTTTTACCGATTAACTCCTAGACTTGTTCGATTAAACCATTTTTACACACTAGTGGAGTTTACTATTGTATAGTTAATGTTTGGGTAAACTCGAATGGTATGTGACATATGTCGTTATATATTCGATTGTTATATAAATTATTTAACACTTTTTGAAAGTTTATGACTCGCCTTCGATGTTTATAGGACTTGTTCTTATTTGATGTTTATAGATTTTGTACTTATCTTGATGTTTATAGGATTTCTTCCTACTTGATATTTATAGATTTTGTACATATCTTGATGTGTTCGTTGACAGAAATTCTATCGGATAGAACACCGTCGATCAAATTTATAATAAAAATTACCACAAACGCACGGTGTACAATTCTATTACAGGACGCACTACAACAAAATTCAGTTTCAACAGCAATTACTAACAGCGTTTAGAGAGCAAATGCGGTCAAAAGTAATTTTAGATGATATGGACAATTTGTGTAAACGCCGACAAAAAATTTTGTACGCTGAGAAAAAAATTTGCCGCGTACATACTAATTTTTTTTTCCCGTTCCCTCCTATTTTCGTTTTCTTCCCCCTTTTTTCGTTTTCTTCCCTCCGTCATTGCCTTCTTCCCTCTATTTTCATCTTCGTCCCATATTTTAATTTTCCCCCTCTTTCTGTTAATTTCCTGCCATTAATTCTCCTCTCTTCCTGCTGTCGTCATCTCATCTCATTCCCGCTTCTATCAAAACTACCGCTCTTTCATCTCTCCCTCATTTATTCTCCACAACCAACAGTTTCCCTCAAATTTTGCTTGTCTTTCGATTTTCCTCTGGTGGAGTTGATAATCACCGTCCTACTTATGTGTTCATACTTCAGGTAGCCTAATTACCTTTTTTATTTTTATTCAATTCATCAATTTTTAGGTTTATTTTGTTTGTTAATTTTGATTTACATATTCCAAATACTCTGATTTATGGGTTGCCCTAAGTCGAACTTTGTTCGATCATCAATTGCCTGACTCTGTTACAGGATAAGTATTCCCAGCCATTGCTCGGATTGACGCTAGTGATTATTCCTTCAAATGCAAAAGTGCTTTCCTGCGTGATTGCAAAGGGTGTATTTTTGTAGTGTCGCAAAGAAGAGCCTCCTAGTGATTCAGTGGGCAGTAGGCGTAAGGGTGAGCGAAGTAGTTATTGTTGATTTTGGTTAGCATTTGTGTAGAGAAGTGAATATTAAATACAAGGCAGTTTACTTTTTTTAGAAGGCCTTTTTTTTCTGGCATGTTGATTTTCATATCTAGTAGAGGAGAAAAAAGTAAATGGTATACAGGCATAGGAGAAGAGTGTTAACGGTATCAAATTAATAATTTTCCACATACGACCGTAGTAGGTAAAATGAATGAAATAACAATAGAATAGGAGTTTCGGCCAGCAAGTGTTGCACGCTTAAAATAGGCCAGAGATAAAAGCCTTGGTTTATGGTATGGGTATTGATTTTGCTGGACTATTCTCACCTTTCGAAAGCTGTAAATCAAAAGAATGGTTTAAAGATCAAACGTACGGGAAAAAAAAGAATATAAAGGTGATATATTCTGACATTCAAGTATTCAACATACTTATGAAGCATATACATTGCCTGAAACCATAAGAGAAGATGAAGTAGAAAATGAAGCTTGCAAAATTCTAAAGGCGGGATCCGGAAAGAATAAATTCATAGAATGTGTGGCACATAAAACTGGAGCAGAAGAAATTACAACAAATTCGAAGCCTGCTTATAAAGCTGACGCAGTGCCGGAAACTAGAAGAGAAGAGAATGTTGTCACGATGGATGTTGATAAATTGAAAACTACTGAAAAAGAAAACGAAGGTGGCAAACCTTTAAAGGTGGGAGCTGGAACGAATAAATTCGTAGAATGCATGGTACATAAATCTAGAGCTGAAGAAATTAAAGCTTGCGCAGTACATGAAACCAGAAGAGAGGAGGATGTTGCAAGAGATATTGTTATCAACATGGATGTTGATAAAAAGGAAACTAGTGAAAAAATGGAGATAAATATTGAATTGCATTCCAAAGACAAAATCACTACAAAGACACAGAGAGGAAATGAGGAGGTTGGCACTTTTAAGTCTCTGAGGGTAAGGAATGTAAAGAAGGAGAAGATGAGTCAGTCTGAATTCCTCAGTCTACTGTCAAATATTGATTGGAATAATGATGACATAGATACAGATAAGTTGGATAATGAAAGCCCGTCTTTGACTAGTGATTCCAATGAACATACAGTTCTTCCTCTTATCTTTTCATTTGGCGATGATGACGTCAAAGCAGTAGAGAAAACAGAGCAAGAATTGGAGCTGGAGGAGCTGTGGTGTGATTTTGATATGACTATGAATGCACTTAAAATCGGTGTCTACAATGATGATCAGGTATATTTCAATGATGAAAATCACCTTCTTTTCAAATTCATATGAATTGCGTATTATCCAGTTTAAAATGCAGGACAAAATTATGTTACAGTTTCTTCGTAGCTAGAATTCAAATATAACTTAAATATAGAAATTCATGGTTTTGATTTATCAAGAGTTAGAACACAAATTTTGTAAATAACTATCTGACAAAGCATGCTTACAGATCTTTCTCTTCGAAAAAGGATGAACCATTAGTGAATCATAACCGACTCACCTTAGTCAGCCTTACCCATTTGCACTCTCCCCTTCTGAATAATCATACTGAGTTTGTAATCATTGTCTTTAGTTAATTCAAATATCGGCAAACAATCCGTCCAAATTTGACTTGCAATTTCACATTGATAAGGCAAATGCTCAATGCTTCATTTTCTTCAGAAAAATAGAAGCTTAAATGATACGCTCTCATATTCTTTACTTTGTGTAACTCAATGATATTCAACTTATTATGTATCACTAAGTATATGCATAAATTTTACTTTAGATGGAACTGTCATTTTCCATATTGAAGAAACATGCTAAGTTTTCACCCCTTTGGAAATTTTGAAATTGGTACTGAAAAATCCTTTTGATTCAACTATAACTCTTGTCACCATTAGTATCATCCAACCTTACAGGCATTAGTAATTCAATAAATTTTACAAATTGTAACAATGTATCCCTATAAGTAAACTATGGAAAGTAATATTACATTTGAAATTGGTCGATGCTGGGATATCAGCAAAAGTACAAGCTTTAGTGTTTGTAATAGAAAATAGTTGAAAATGAAACTTCATTTTCTTTGTGCAAAGGAAAAAAGAGTACTTTATGCCTAAATCTTTGTATTTCTTGGTTAACGCAGTCCTAAAGCTGTAAACCCAATAATATTCTTCCAGAAAATTGAGGTTTTAATATTTTGATTCGAATAAGAAGAGAATAAAGTTAATGAACCTTCATAATATGGATTAACAATCCAATCCTTCCAAATTGCTTTCCTACCATCCATCATCATCCAAATCCACCGTGCTTATAGATCTTTTACCACATATTTTTACCGCCCCTTAAATGTAGAAATTGTTACAGTAAGTTATGGATTATTTACATTCCCTCATTTTGCATGTAATTAAAATATTGAAAACTTCCTCATTTCGTGTTATGCTGGAACAGTTCAAGGGGCCTAATGTGCACACATGTGATCTTAATGAAGCTTCTGTATGCGAGAAAGGGATGCATAAATATATCATCGATGACCAGATTGGAATAAAATGCATGTTCTGCTCCTATGTTCAAATGGATATCAAATACGTATTACCTTCGTGGGTAAGCTTAGTTTGTTTTTACGTTAAAAAATTGTTTAACATCATTAGACACTTATTGTAAGTGGTTTTCAATGAACTAGAACTATTAAATAGTAAGCATTTCGTCGTGCTTAATGAATATGCTTAATGCTTTTGAGTTATTTCTTAAGCAAAGAACTTTGATTTTAAACACACACTTAAAACCAATTATTATTTAGAAATAAGCTGCCTATTCAAAATAAATGCATAGCTGGATTTATTTTTATGTGAATGCATAGAACATTCTGCTAACTATAACATTGTCCAGATACTGATGCATCAATTATAATTTCATGTATCTAGGACTTTAATACTGGAACAGGATTTGGTCGAAAAGAAAAACTTATGGAATTTGAATCATATTGGAACAGGATTTAATACTGGAAGAAATATTGACTTTAATACTGGAACAGGAACACTATTTATTGAAATATTGACTTTAATACTGAAATTTGATTTATAAGAATCAACTTTTAAAACAAATTCACAATTTAGAACACTATTTTTATTTTACAGTTATTCAATTATTCAATAAGTTTAAATATTTAATTTAAACAATTTACCTGTTCAATATCCAATATTTGATTTCAAATAGATTTTTCTTATCAATCAATTTCTCTACTGTACCCAATGACTTCAACATTTATTATCCTATTCAACTTTTGATTTCAAGGCATTCACTAAGTAGTTTTATTTTTTCATTATTTGGATAATTATTGTCGCAATTCATTCCAGTTATTATTATTTCAAACGACTTACAATTTTTTTTCTAACACCAAATCACGAAATCTTATTAAATTAACTATTTTAATTATCGAAAATTTACGGGTCGTTACATCAACGAACTGAAGAAACACATCGAATCTGATGAAACTGGTGGGTGTGTGATATCTCATGCACCAGGGACCGGAAAGACAAGATTGTCAATAATGTTCCTCAAGTCCTACATGACCTTTTTCCCAGACTGTAGACCAGTTATAGTGGCTCCACCTGGTTTGCTTCAGACATGGAAGGATGAATTTAAGAAATGGAGAGTGGATATTGAGGTTTATGATCTGAATGATGATCGAAAACTTCCCAGTGAAGAAAATGCAATGGAGCATGCCACATTACTAGCTTCTAAAGACAGTAGAGCCATTCGCCTAGGAAAATTGCTATCGTGGATCAGGCACAAAAGCGTGATTTTGGTGAGTTACAATTTGCTGGCGTACAAAGAATCAGAGTTCAGCACACTAGCAAGTGGGATGGTGCTATAAGCAACAAAGAGCTGTGTAATGGAACAGCTAGCAAATGGAATGAAGTTATAAACAACAGAGAGCAGTGTAGTGGGAACACTAGCAAATGGGATAATGCTCTTATTAATTATGAGCAATCAAATGGAAAGGAGATTGTACATTTGAATGAGAAGAATGCAAGCAGTCCTATTGATTTTGAAAGCCTATTTCCATTAAAGCGTATTCCTCAGGTAAGTCTAATATTGATCTTTCCGATCAAATGGGATAATGATCTTATTTATCTTTGATTTGTGTGCGATTGTTGATATAAGTCTAATATTCTTGCCAACGCTGGTAAAAAAAGCTTAGAAATTGAATTGCTAGCTTCTCACATCAGTGAATATTAGAAGCAAGCTTGACATTTCTTCTTTAAGATGAATATAGTTTATGAGGTTATTGTAAAAATATATAAATGTTCTAAATGATCTTTAAGTTAACTTGTCCACCTTCACTCTACCTTTTTTTTTCTTTCTTGGTTTTGTTGCAGGTGGGGGATCTTATTGCATATCGCCTTATTGAGATGGCATCATCATGGTGTCCTTCTATTACTCCATTTCGAGTTTGTCCTTCACCAAATCACAAATTTTGAACTTGGTAATGTGATTTAAACTCAAATATCTCTAACATCCTTCTTTATTAATTCATGATTGTATAAGAGCTGTTTCCGATATGGGCATCTATGAGTTTACGACTAAAGTTAAAGAACTATAGTATGTTCAGCTGATTTGTTAGTCTGGTCATCATTTTCTCAAAATCAATATAAAAATATGCTCAAACTTCTTGCTGCAAACAAAGTAGACATAATGATTCAGACAAGTCGGTACTTATGTAAAGGGTTGTAGCCAAATCATTGCTAATGAGAAATCTAGTTTTCATAACACACTTAGTTCAATTGTTGCTCCTTTGCTTGAATCTAGACTGCAAGGTTTGTTGAGTTTACTCCTTTTAGAAGTTTATTTATTTTGAAAAAAATGGTGGATTGCTTTACAAAATGTAGGAGCTATGTGTTTCCATGTATGTTTATAGAACAGCGTGTTGAATCCATCAGGACCACCAGTGCTTGTAGAATTTAGGCTAAAAAGCGCCTCTTTGATTTCTGCATCAGTAACAGAGGTTATGATATTACATGCTTCGGTGTTGCTTATTCTAGGAAGGCCGAGAGATGGAATTAAGGAGATGTTAATGGTGTCAGTGTTATCATTCATAGAGTGGTGGAAGAAATCAAGAAAAGCTCTGTTGATATTTGGGGCTTCAGTATGGAGTGTTCCCTGCATATCAGTGATGTCGGTAATCTTTACTTTTGCTTGGTTTATCTTCAATGCAGTGTGGAAAAAGGCAGTATTTCTGTCGCCTTCGAAATGATATTCCGTTCCAAGTTTTTAATAACATGCATGTTCCTTCCAATCTGAATTAAATTTACCACAGTCATACATATATATATTTCTTTGTAACATGCAACAGTTAGACCAAAGGGAGCCTTATGATCCCAGTAATTATTTACTGTCAATTTGGACCCCAGGCAGGAACATTTTATAATACGTGATCATTTAACGATTTGAATGAAATTATTTCCTTGCATGTCAAATGGAAAATGCAATTGTATCGTGATAGGCGAGACAGCTCAGTCCATTGATGCCCCCAGTAGCTTGCAGTAATTCTCCAGAGTCAGGTGAAACGTGTAAGTTGAGCACATTTTTCAGTTGCGGTAGCATAAAAGAAGCACAATCTCAAACAGCAAGAGGGACAATTTTGGTAACGTTCACATTAGTACATAGTTATTTTGGTGAATTTAACAAATTTAATTTTGCTACAATGCTGTAACTCTTTTGGGCAATTAGATTCCTGAGTGAACCACTGTTTTGGTTTAAAGCAGAGCATGCGTACAAGTCCGTAGTTTTGTACTATAAATTTTGACTATCACAAGCACATTTTATTACTAATTATAATGTAATTATGACCAGATCTCATGTAGAACAGCTAACAGAAGAAGTCGCTTTCCACTTAATGGAACATATTTTCAAACAAATGAGGTAAGTGTACCGGTGTGTCATTTTCTTGATACTAAAAATTCAAAATTATCACTGAAATTTTTTATGCTTATATCAAATTTGTTGTGCAGGTCTTTGTGGATCACGAATCAAGCCGTAATCCAATTGACGCACATAAGGATTGGATATGGAAACTGAAAAGATGAGCCGTCTGTTTTGGAACATCAGTAACATCAGTATGTAGAGGTATTTAATCATAAAAATTCAATTTTCATATCCGTGTTTGGGTCATACTTTTGTCCCTTGCTGTTTGATCACATATACATGCTAATTTGTGCATGCAAATTTTGTTGGTAGATCTTACTACTGAAGCAATACGATGCTTTCAGAGTGGTATAAAATTGGTTTTATATTTAGAAATATCAATATCAAGGAGATTCTATGTTGAGATTAATATTGTTTTTTAAACCCATCATAACATAGGTAGGGTTTGTTTGTGTAGGCGGATATGAGAGATAAAAGAGATCACCAAAACTTTTGATCGCAAGACTTTGCTGCTACCAGAGCAACCAAAAAACAAAACAAAAAACAAAAAAAGGAACCAGGAGTAAAAAGGAGTAGGTGGCAATATGTTCTGGGGACGGATAGTTTCTTGCTGTTCCAAGTGTATGTAGAGCCAAATGTAGGAGCAGGGAGAATGGAAGCATTAGATAAGGTTCCTTTAAACTATGCTGATTCTAATTTGTCTAAAGTATCTGCAGTTGCATTTGTTGCCTTGGTTGTCGGTGCAGATATTGTGCCTTTGTCCATTGTCGTAGGATATTAGTTTATAAATATTATCGTTGTTTATGAATTTATGTAAACTTTGTTTATGGATATTGTATTCAACTTAATTTATTGAAATAGTTGATTTTTATGTTTTTATATGATATTTTTTAGTTTGATTTGTATATGTTATGTATATTATCCGGTTGAAATATAATAAAATGCTATTTAGATTAATGATGCCTGTGTGTAAATATTGCAATGGGGCAACGCTGTAAAAATAGTACAAACAAACAACAGCGTTTAAACCGTGCTGTCAATTCTATGAAAAGATAATGTACATTGCTCCAACAGCATAATAAAAATGCTGTGAAAAGGGGAGCAACAACTGTGGAACGGGAGTTATACAGCGTTATTAACAACGCTGTTATATCCTATTACAGCGTTTTTAGAACGCTGTTAAAAGTTTATTTTGGTGTAGTTATAAACGCTGTTGAAACATAATACAGCACGTCTGAAACGCTGTAAAAATATTATTGACAGCTCGTAATAAACGCTGTCACAGAGATGTTTCAACAGCGTTTATAGAAACGCTGTTGTAAGTTATGTATATACGACAGCATGTCGTTATACAGCGTTTCTAATAACGCTGTTGTATCATATTACAGCGTTTATCAAACGCTGTTAAAAGCCTTTTGTGGTGTAGTGACGAGTACTGGTCGATCCATAGTCAATTGTTAGATTTTAAATTTCTATTCAATCAAATTAAACCAAAGTTTGAGAGTGTTAAGCTAAAAATATAGAAAAAAGAGCAAAAGAAAATTGACAAAAATATGGGTGTAGAAATGCAATTTATAGATAAATCCACTCTCTAGATCACATAGTTCAACTAAACATGAAATTATGATCTCTCCTTTTTTGGTCGTTAGTGAATTTAATTGATGTATTTATCATAAGTATGACATATTTGTGCTATTAATTAGTTCAACATAAACCATCAAACTATAACACAACATTCAAATCACATTTAACTCTCATGAAAAATGATAATGAAATAAAAAATATAATATATTTTAAGCATGGCATATGAACTATTGATTAGAAATATAGACCATCAAATTTTGATTTCAACATTCACTTCATTACCATAATCATATGTAGATGAAGAGATTATTTGTGTTTAGTGATTATTCAAACATAGCCCATTTGGTTTCAACAATATAGGCTATCAAATTCAATGCTAAAACAATAAAAATTAACCCATTTAAGCATTGTCATTAAGTACAAAAAAGGAGTAATAATTATCAAAATATTAAAGCTACATAATTAGAGAGCTATTACCCCTAAATTGAAGGGGTTTAGGCTCTCATATTTGTTATCATATCAACAAATGTAGAGTTCAACATGAAACAAGAATAAAAGGAAAAGGAGAGTAAAATGAATAAAAGCCAAGCTACTTGCATAAAGTAAAGATCTACACTACTAATATAAAAGGAAGAAGAATGTAAATAAAAGACAATGAACTAAAATTGCATATAAAAATTAGATGAAAAAGAAATTTCTAAGTAGCCATTAAAAGAAAGAAAAGAGTGCTTTTATTTTTGATCCTAAACTAACGAGCTAAGAGCAAGAGGAGAGCCTAATTACATGAGCATAAGGGGTATTTATACATGTATGTAACTCTAATTCAATTTTTTGGGAACTATCCAAACTACCATCTTAGGAAGTGTGATGGCCAAGTAATCGTTAGCATGTGTTAATCCTCATTTAACTGTGCATGAAGCTTTAATGGCCATTAGCATGTGCATTACCTTCTAATTTTACATTAAGGTAGGTGGGTAGGTGGGGTCCTCCATGATACATGAAATGAATTGTTTTCATCTTCATTTGTTTCTCTTCATTCTTATGCATGCATATATCTTCATGAAACCACACGCATTTGAATCCAAATTCCTACAAAAAAATCATAAAATGTTCAAGTAATTTTTCTCAAATTAATATATGCACAAAACTGACTATTTTGCCCCTGTATGAAGATGAATATGTGATGATTTGAAAATAATTTGAACTTTGGTTTAAACATGTTCAAATGCGCAATATGATCATTTATTTAATCAAATTAGATTAAATATGGCGGTAAAAATATGCATATTTATTTCACCAATCTTGGAGTTTGGCGGCCCCCCTTATTTATGAGATTTTTGGATTTCTATTTGTGAGAGTTCTAGATTTAACGGTGTTTGATTATCACCAAATCATTTCTGAGGTTTTTGCTTTTAAGAAGCTATTACGAGTTTTTGTAGTTGGTGATTTGAAGTTATAGATGCATGTTTGATATTGCCAATATATGCTTATAATTGAGATCTAGATTACTTTATCTATCATTTAGTTTTGCTAACACATTTATCTTAGTCTGGGCTGATCCGTGTATTATTTTTATAATACTCGGGTCAAACCGAGATGTTTCAGGTCCTTCGGCTTGAGGCTTTAGAATGGATATCTTACCTATTAGCTAGTAGCTCTCTTTTGCCATCCTATGTATATGTTTGACATTATACAGTACCTTATGTTGAGACTTGACTACTTTTGTGTACATATTCTCATTTGGAGATGTAGCATTTTGTATATGTATAGTCTACATCATTTATCTATTATGTGTTAGTTCAAACTTTTATCTATTATATTTTGCTGTGATTGATCTAATATTCTGTGATCTCTATATTATTATATGTTGTTTTAAATTTTTGTTATAGTCACCGCATTTTTGTTTTAAGCCCGAATTGTATACGTCGGTTCCACCTGATTCAAGAAATGTATAACATATTAATCGACGTTTCAATGCTCGTTTAAAGAAAAATTCACGAATGGACGATCCTAACTAGTTGTATTCTCTGCAATGGCCGACAATATTACATTGTAATATTCTCTGTAATGTGGGTCTTGGGGTGATGCATCATAATTTTTTGTTATTGAAAGTTTATGATACTGTTTTTATCAATTAATTTATAATGCTACTATATAGCCATGTAAAGGTGGTGTCATTTCTATTTAATTTTTTGAATATTTATCATGTTATTTTTCTTAAATTAGTTTGTAATACTACTCCGTAGAATCAGTTTTGTACTTACCGAACTAAATAAAAAGAAAACAACAGCAATTTTTTAATTTTGTCATATAATAGTTGTCATTACCTTGTGTTATCATTTTTTGGTTAAATGATATGACTTATTAGCATTTTGTATTTGTTGTATTATTTTTTCATATAATGATACTGGCAGTTTCCTTTTTTACCTATTACTATTTTTACATTAATTGATGATAGGCGGCTCGGCATGCGACGAGTAGAGGCATGCTATTTTCTTTTTTGGGTTTGGTTTAAGAAAGCGATGGCTAGAGATGTGGCGGTTACGAAGGACGATGGCTATTAGCAGTGACGGAGTGCATGTGTAAGGCAGCGTTGGGTTAGGAAAGCGTGGTCTGGGACTTTGCGGGATGCGGTGACGTGCGATACGATGATTTTCTCTGCGCGTGAAGAAGGTGATCTTGTACCTAATTTTTGCGCTTGTTGTCTTGGAAGCCGAAAAACTTTATCGGTTTTTCCCCTAAACTAAATTTCCCTCTTTTAAAAGCTTTTAAAAAAAAACTGAATTTAAAAATATGGCATGTCCCTTGATTTCTGCTTTTAAATAAGCATCCCATAAAACATCTTGAATTTCACGCTACCAACGAACAAAAATTTGTTTTATAATGCTCGATATACTTGGAAAATGGGTAACTATGATGAATGTTTCATTAAATGTTAAATTTATGTCATCCAAATTACTTATCAGATGAATTCTTTTGTTTTAAATGATTTTCAGATATGATTTAAAAAAATGTTAATTCAAACAATATCATGTAATATACCTTCTAAATTGAAAAAATATTATCTTCTCAACAAGAAATCCATACAATATAATCATATAACATCACGTTTATTAAAACTCATTTATTCCGCAGAACCAACCACGTAAATTGTGTTGACATATGCAAACTTAGTCAATCATTTGTCTCTCTCATAATTCCCACTTGAAGCACATTAAGAGGAACAACTAGTAGGACAACCTGTCAACAAAAAGAATACACAAATTCATTTTCTTGCATCTCTAAAGATACACACGATATTTATACATGTAGTAAGGAAACCATACCTGAATCTAAAACAAGGCACCCTGATTTAGCGCATTTGTCCACGCAAAAACCATAAACAAAATCAGGTGATGCATCCTGAACTATTTTGGTTTTGAACTTACATTGGAGAAAGCATATTGTAGTACAACCCTATTACAACAACAATCCCCCCTCCCCACTCCGCGTACACAAAACCCCATATATTTGGCAAATATGCAATAATAACATGGTGCTTAATACCAGTGCTTCATTCTTTGTGTTTTTATGCATGTTGTAATTGGCAATATATGAGAGGGTGCATATGCACTTACTTATAATGTGATTTGGCGGTCATGGATATGGATGTATGATACTTACGTGCACTTGATGTTGGATATTTTCAACATTGACTCCATAGTTGTTTTTTGTTTTAAAGAGAGAAATAGAGGGAAGGAAGAATAGTTCCACGTTTTGGGAAATGTGGAACAATATTTGTTTAAATATAGATTCTTGATTAGAAGATTTGGCCCTTTAGACACTCAAATATTTGCTTTGTTGTGATGACGGAAGTCATGTATAAACAAATAACATGCAGATGCAATGTCCCAAACCGTTGCTATTTCAATATTAACAACAACTCTTTATCTTCCAGGTTGAAATTGCCTGTAGGTTTCTGTGTGGACAAGGTTGTTGATTTATATATTTTGTTGTATTTGTGCCTTGAATGCATGCACATGCATTGCTTTTGTTCAGTTTTTGGTATAGTCAGGTTAAGTTTTAAGGCTAAATAAGCTATACAAACAGACGGTTGAATCAAACAATCTTGTCTACTACTATAAACACTTCAAATTTGCAGAGGATAAAACCACCAATCGGTTGGTAGAAAAACATATTTTTCCATCAGCATTAGATAGCACTGTAACTTAAATGGAAATCCAAACAAATGATTTTCAGGCTTTCTCATGGCTTTCACGTGCAGTGCTCCAAGCTTTGGCCTCTAATGTTTTTCATTCGATTCTTAGGTAGTGTTTGGTTTAAAAACAAATTTTGAGTTTTCGGTTTTCAATATGTACGTTTTTCAACTTGAGACTTTAGAGTGGATACCTTACTTGTTAGCTAACAGTTCTATTTTTTCATCTTATGTATATATTTGACATTATGTAGTATCTTGTGTTGAGACTAGACTCCTTTTGTGTACATATTCATTTAAAGATGTTGCACATTGTATATGTGTAGTCTATATCATGTATCTATTATGTGTCGGTTCAAATTTATATATATTATATTCCGCTGTAACTGATCTGATACTCTATGATCTGTATATTATTGTATGGTGTTTTGAATTTTTAATATAGCCACCGTGGTTTCGTTTTAGGCCTGAATTGTATACGTCGATTACATTTGATTAAAGAAATGTATAGCATATTAATCGACATGTCAATACTCGCTTAAAGAAAAATTTATCGATGGTCGCTCTTATCCAGCCCAATTCTTTGCGCTAGCTGACAATATTACTTTGTAATATTCTCTATTAGTGTGGTTCTCGGGGTGGGACATCATAGCTTGGTATTTGAGCCAAATTCAAGACAAATTATGATATTAGAGATATGAATAATGGATTGGGCACGTCTTAGGAATAATTCCTTAGGTTTTCATGAAGTATATTCCTTAGTGTCTTATCTTTGAAATTCCTAATATCAAATAGTATGACTCTTGAATAATATTTTACCTTAACTTATTCCTTTCAAAATCTTAGACGGCTGGCAGTTGATCACATGCTCATTCTCTTGGTGGGCAGTCCAGTGGCCCTCCTCTGAACGGAGTGTTTATGTCCGTCAGGCGTATTATAGAACTCGTTAGTAATATCAACCTATCGGACCTCCTCAAGAATCTTCTCGCAAGTCGAGTTTTACATGTATACACAACGACTTTGCGCATCTTTGGGCAAGCCCTTTAGAGGTTCTGAGAGTGTGATTGAGGTGTAGGCATGGCTCAGGACAAGCGAGCAGATATTTTCTCGCATGGGTCTTGACGATCAGCAGAGGGTTTAGGTAACTTCTAGTCAACTCCAAGAGTGAGCTCTTGATTGGTATGAGCTTTTTGTAGCGGAGGTGAATGAGTATACTCTCTAGGGAGCAGTTTAAGGGACGATTTGAGTTGAAATTCATTCTCGAATCAAAGAAAGCCTCATTAGATAAGAAATTTATTGAATTAAAACAAGGGAAGTCTTCTGTTGTGGAGTATGTATCGACCTTCAAAGCCCTTTCCAAATACGAGTCAAGTGCATAAGTACTCCACTAAAGAAGAATTGAAAATTTGTGGATTGTCTAAAGAAGCATCTTAAGAAGGCATTGATGTTGCAATTAAAGATTTCATTTAGAGGGTTAGTTGATTCTGCCCTTAGGCTTGAAGTGGTCAAAAAGGATAGTAGCGTGGAAGACGTAGCGGAGTAGAAGAGCTTTCATTCAAAGAAGAAGCAACCTTTCAACAAAGTCCAAGCCTTTTCATCCTAATAAGAATATCAAGAAACAATGTTTTAGTTACATCCGATCACATCCAACTAAAGGAGAGTGCTTCGATTGTGGTTCTAAGGATAATTTCGTTAAGGATTGTCCTAAAGCTCCTACTTGTCGCTATTGTAAGAAGGAAGATCATCTTCGATCATCTTGTCCCCGAGCAGCTAAGGGCCTCACTTCTAGGAAGCTTAGTGTCATGCAGGCTTCTAGTGGATCTTCTTAGCGTCAAGGTATATCTCCTTCTGTTCTTGGAGGTGTAATTATCTTTCATAATCTTCCTATTCGGGTTCTCTTTGAAACGGTTGCATCTCACTCGTTCATATCGTAGAAATTTGTTGATGCTTTATCTTTGGATGTTGTGTGCTTAGTGATTTCATTGAGAATTGTAAACCCAATCGACGGGTTTGCAACCTTCAGTATGTTTTGTAGAGATGTTGAGATTATCTTATGTGGCTATTCTTTTCGTGCTGATCTTCGTATGGTGCATCTTGGGTTTGGAATGATTTTGGAAATGGATTGGCATAACCATTATAAATCCCATATCCTATGTCCTGAAAGAACTATTCAACTTAGACATCCAGAATGCATTAAGTGGATTTCTATCATTATTCATGATGTTGATTTTGATTCGAAAGCATCCTTATTTTCTCTTGAGGCTTTAGAAGACGATGATATTTCTTGAATTCCTTTTGTTTGTCATAATCTTGTTATTTTCGAACCATTTCGAGGTTGCCACCCAATTGAGCGATTGATTTTCAAATTGATTTTATCTCTGGTGCTCGTCCAGTCAGTCGTCCTCCCTATCGAATGTCTGCCGAGGAGAATGAGGAGTCAAGGAAGCAGTTGTTGGAGTTGGAAACGAAGCAGTTTATCCGGTCTAGTTCTTCTCCTTGGGGAGCTTCTGTCATATTTATGAAGAAGGCTGATGGTACTCTTGGGCTCTACGTTAATTGCTGCAAGCTTAATGAGTTTGCCATTAAGATTAGGTATCCCTTGCCAAGGATCGACAATCTTTTTTATCAGCTTTGCCGCGCTAAAATCTTTTCCCAATTAGACCTAACGATCCGATTTCATCAACTTCGTGTAGCTAACGATAGCATTTCTCTTACCTCATTCCATGCCTGTTATGGATCTTATGTTTGGCTCGTTATGCCCTTCAGAATATTGAACGCTCAGCTTACTTTATCGATCTCATGAATCGTGTTTTTCGAGAATTTCATTGTCGATTCATTCTTATATTCATTGATAATATTCTTTTTTATTCAAAATTTGAGAAAGAACGTGTGGAACATATTAGGATTGTTTTGGAGACACTTAGAAATAATAAGTTAAAAGCTAAATTTCTAACTGCCACTTTTGGAAAAGGCAAGTGAAGTTCTTAGGGCTTGTAGTTTCCAAAGAGGTATTTCTGTTGATCCGTCAAAGAATGAAGGTATTTAGAATTGGATGAGGCCTGAGAATGTATCAAAGATTTGTAGTTTTCTTAGATTAGCAGGTTATTACCGTCGATTCATTAAGGAATTATCCAAAATTATCTTACCTCTCACTACTTTGACTAGAAAAGGAGTTAAATATATTTATTCGGATAACTGTGAAGCTTCTTTTCAAAAGTTGAAGGAACTTCTTTCCAACGCTCTTATTCTTGTGGTTCCGAATGAGAATCAAAACCTTGTGGTTTATAGTAGGTTTGGTTTGGGTGTTGTTCTTATTCAATGAGACCATGTTGTTGCTTTTGCTTTGACGCAGTTGAAACCGAATGAGGTGAGATTTATGCTTTGTATTGATCATAAGTCGTTGAAGTACTTATTCACTCAAAAGGAACTTAATATGTGACAACAGAGATGGCTCAAATTCCTCGCTTCCTGTGATATTGATATTCAGTACACTCCGAGGAAGGGGAATCAAGTTGCGTATGCTCTTAGTCATAAGCCACAGGCTGTTGTTTCTTTGATGTTAGTCAAGTGAAAGGATCTTGAGATTCCATCTTCTTGTGGATTAGGGATCGTATTTCGAATTTTAGTCCTTCCATCTTGTTGTTTAGCTTGAAGGCTCGTCCTTGTCTTTTGGATCAGACCACGGAAGCCTAGAAGTGTGATCCCATTCTATCTCATCTTTTTCAACAGTGTAGTGGCGTTTCCTAAAGGGTTGAGTTGAAGGATTTTGTTATTGATGCTCATGGTTGTATTCGGAGAAGTGGTCGACTTGTAGTTCCTGATGATGGTGATCTTAGGAGAGATATTCTTAAGGAGTGCCATCGTTCCAAGTATATTATTCATCTCAGTAGTAACAAGATGTATGCAGATATGAAGTGTCATTATTATTAGGAAGGAATGTAGCGGGATATAGCAGAGTTTGTGAAGCGATGCCTGACTTGTCAGTTTGTTAAAGCCGAGCTTCAACATCCAAGTGGTCTTTTGCAACTGTTGGAGGTCCCGATGTGGAAATGGGACCAGGCATTATGAGCTTAGTTTCATTAGTTCTTAAATGAATCCTCTTTTGTGTGGGTCATCTAATGATCGTCATATTATTTTTCCTTTTTCCTTTTCAATTTTTCATGGACTTTGTCAATGGTCTTCCTCGTTCGAGGGTTGGCTATGATAGCTTGTGGGTGATTGTTGATCGTTTGACCAAACCAGCTTACTTTATTCCTGTTAAGTCTTATCGGTCAGCTTCTCAGCATGCTAAGATCTATGTTAAGGAGACCATAAGACTTTATGGAAGCCTTAGTGCCATTGTATGTAATCAGGACCCTTATTTACAAGCGGATTCTGGAAAGGTCTCCAAATAGCTTTGGGTTCGAAGCTTAATTTTAGCACGGCCTATCATCCATAGACAGATAAGCAGATGAAGATAGTTAATAAGATATTGAAAAACTTAGTTCGTGCTTGTGCACTCGACTTCGATGGGAGTTGGCAAGATCATATTTACCTTGTTGAGTTGCTTACAGCAATAGTTTTCAGTCTAATATCAGCATGGCTCCTTTCAAGGCCCTTTACGGAAGGTCGTGTTGATCACCTTCTTGTTGGCTTGAGTCCGGGAGAAGCTTATTTTAGTCCCTAGCTCTATTCGTGAAGCTTCTAAGAAGATCGATCTCATTTGGCAGAGAAAGAAAGAGGCATAAAGCAGGCAAAAATCCTCTGCAGATAATATAAAAAAGGTCTTAGAATTATCTGTAAGAGATTGGGTTTTATTCATATATCTACATTGAATGGTGTGATGCGGTTCAGTCGTTCTTGAAAGTTAGCTTCGAGATATATTGGACCATACACTATCATTGAGCGTATCGACCCTGTTGCTTATCGGGTATCCCTTTATTCATGATGTATTCCATGCAGCTCAACTTCAGAAGTGTCTTTGTGATTCAGGTTCTATTTCTGAGCCGAGAATATTTAAGGAGCTTGAGTTTTCACCCGACCTTACTTATGAGCAGAGACCTATTCATATTGTTGCATCGGAGGTTAAATGCCTTTTAAATAAAGACGTTATACGTGTTAAGTCCAATGGCCTGGTAATCCAAAGGACTGTTAGTGGGAGACTAGAGAGTTCATCAAGTGAACGCATCCGAAAACCCTTTGACGTGCTTATAGTGGTGAGACTCTTGTTTTGAAATATTTCATGCTTATGATTTTATCCTATTTTGATCATCGTTGAATTCTCATTAACTTTTCCTTAAGAAATTACAGGGACGCAATCTTTATAAGGATGGAGTCTACAACAACCCCAGACGAGATTACATAAAATCTAAATTAAAAATATTATTTAGTTAATTTTAATTAATTGAATGAATGAAATTAGGGAACTTGTAAATTATTGTATTTCCAAATTAAAACGGATTTGGATTTTAGTAAATTAGGAATTTAATGAATTTTCTTTTTATTCTATTTAACTCTTATATTTAATTATATAAGAATAATTTTGAAGAAAATGAATAAATAAATTGTACAAAAACAATTTCATTGGTTGAAATATGATTCCTTTATTAGTGGTTCATTTTATTAAAAAAATACGAAGAATGTTATTTTATTTTATAAGTTGTAGTTAATTTTGATAAATCATTTCAATATTAATGAAAAATGAGATTTTGACATGTTATTTATATTGTGAAAATTTTAGAAATAAATAGTTAGTTAAATTAGCACGTTGTTTTAATTAAATTCGTATTTATAATGTGCTAAAATGAAACAGAACAAACAAGGAACACTTTGGTTTGGAAAGAATTAGCAACACTTGGCTAACGGATCCACATTCTTTACCTACTTAGCCTAAAACAAAAGAAATAAAAATGAGAAAATGTACATATTTTGTTTCTCACTTCTCATTTTTATTTCCAAACAGAAATTTAAATATAATCTAAGTACAAAAACCCTGAACCCCTAAATTTGCAAATCAAAGGGATTTTAATCTATTTTATGTGTTTTGGTAAAAGGATTTCTGAAATTGACCATTCCTATCTAATCTTTGTTCGTAGCCTAGGTTGATATTGTCATTGGAGGAAATAGGAGATTCTACGCTCTAATCTTCCATTCTGGCTTTGTTTAGATGAGCTTATCTAGTGATTTCCAGCCTTAGATAAATGGTTGTCGCTGTTATATGATAATTGTTGAATTTAAAGTGTATATGATCTCAATATGTCGATGGATTCATTGTCTAATTGAATTGAATTTACTATTTATTAAAAACCACCATATGAAATATTGAATTCCATCCAATTATATATTTGTATATGCATGCATGACTGCCTATTCAGTATCTTAGATCGTTAGATAAGTAACAAAGGAAGAATGAGTGAGAATAGATTGATGGAAGTTCACCGGAATTGCCTAAACGTCAGCCCAGGCGAGCCAACCAGTGGCCCGGTTGGTCGAACTGGTGCGCCGGTTGTAACCTGAACCAGACATCTAGGCTAGGTTCCGGTATTTCCCGATCGACTCGTTTGTCACTTGTTTTCCTAGTTAATTTTCAAAAGTTGATTGATTAATTTTAATACTGCATTTAATATCAATTTCATTGATATTTTCCAAATTCATGACTTATGAATTATTGAGTTCATTTTGATGTTTTATATCATAGAGATTATTGAATTACACACTTTTGATGCACATTTGAAACCCGAACTCACAGATGATTGATTTCTAAATCCAATCACTTTATACAAGACTATTTATGTACCAATCTAATATATATATTATGTATATATGTATGTATATGTATATCAATATATGCATACAAATTTTTTTGTAATATATATATAATCTATTTTCATATGCAATGGTTTTATAAATGTTTAGGAATAATAGTTTGAAAAGATTACTTATATATATATATCCATTATAAGCAAATAATTTGTAAGTGGTTTAAAAAGAGAAATATTTTTGTGAAGTTGCACATTATTGATCAAATGAGAAATTAATTTAAATGGTTAAATAAAACGAGCGGTATGGACACTCGCATTTGTTTTACCGATTAACTCTTGGACTTGTTCGACCGAACCATTTTTACACATGAGGGGAGTTTACTATTGTATAGTAAATGTTTGGATAAACCCGTATGGTATGTGACATATGTCGTAATCTATTCGATCGCTATATAAAGTATTTAACACTTTTTGAAGAGTTTATGACTTGCCTTTGATGTTTACAGGACTTGTTCTTATTTGATGATTATAGATATTGTACTTATCTTGATGTTTATAGGAGTTGTTCTTATTTTATGTTTATAGATTCTGTACATATCTTGATGTGTTCGTCGACGGAAATTCTATCGGTTAGAACACCTTTCGATCGAATTGATAACAAAAATTGCCGCAAGCGCACAACATACAATTCTAGTACGTGGAGAGTACGGGTCGATCCGCAGCGAATTGTTGGATTTTAAATTTCTATGCAATCAAATGAAATCAAAGTTTGAGAGTGTTAAGCTAAAAATTTAGAAAAATTTGTAAAAGTAAATTGATAAAAATATGAGAGTAGAAAGGAAATTTATGGATAAATCCACTCTCTAGATCACATAGTTCAACTAAACATAAAATTACGATCTCTCTTTTTGATCACTAGTGAATTTAATTAATGTATTTAGCATAAGTATGACATATTTGTGTTGTTAATTAGCTCAACATAAGCCATCAAACTATAACACAACCTTTAAATCACTTTTAACTCTCATGAAAAATGATAGTGAAATTGAAAATAAAATCTATTTTAAGCATGGCCTATTAGCTACTGATTAGAAATATAGACCATCACATTTTAATTTTAACATTCACTTCATTACCATAATCATACATAGATGAAGAGGTAATTTGTATTTAGTGATTGTTTAAGCATAACATATTTGGTGTCAGCAATATAGGCTATCAAATTCAAAACAAAAACAACAAAAATTAACTCATTCAAGCATTACCAATAAGCAAAAAAAGAGAGCAATAATTATAAAATGCTGAAGCTACATAATTAGAGAGCTTCACTACCCATAAATTGAAGGGGTTTAGCCTCTCATATTTGTTATCATATCAACAAATGTAGAGTTCAACATGAAACAAGAACAAGAGGAAAAAGAGAGCAAAGTAAATAAAAGCTAAGCTACTTGCGTAAAGTAAAGATCTACACTACTAACATGAAACGAAGAAGCATGTAAATAAAAGAGAATGAACTAAACCTACATATAAAAATTAGATGAAAAAGAAATGGCCAAGTAGCCATGAAAAGAAAAAAAGAGCTTTTATTTTTGATCCTAAACTAATGAGCTAAGAGCAAGAGGAGAGACTAATTACATGAACATAAGGGGTATTTATATATGTATGAAACCCTAATTCAATTTTTTGGGAACTACCCAAACTACCATCTTAGGAAGTGTGATGGCGAAGTAATCATTAGCATGTGTTAATCCTCATTTAAATGTGCATGAAGCTTTAATGACCATTAGCATATGCATTAGCTTCTAATTGTACATTAAGGTAGGTGGGGTCCTCCATGATATATGAAATGAATTATTTCCATCTTCTTTTGTTTTCTCTTCATTTTTGTGCATGAATATATCTTCATGAAACCACTTGCATTTGAATCGAATTCCTACAAAAAATGATAAAATGTCCAAATAATTTTTCTTAAATTAATATATGACTGTTTTGTCCCTATGTGGAGATGAATATGTGACGATTTGAAAATAATTTGAATTTTGGTTTAAACATGTTCAAATACCCAATATGATTATTTATTTAATTAAATTAGATTCAATATGCTGGTAAAAAAATGCATATTTATATGCACATCATGATGTTTATAGAACTTATTCATTTTCCTTGTTTATAGGTTTCGTATCTATCTTGGACTTCATTGGTTGTATGCCTATTTCGATGTTCATAAGTCAAGTACCTATATTGATGTTTATAGACATATATGTCTATCTTGGAGTTACATGCATATGTATGAAATTATTTCACCAATCTTGAAGTTTGGCGATCCTCTTATTTATGAGATTTTTGGATTTCTATTTGTAAAATTTCTAGATTTAATGGTGTTTGATTATCACCAAATAATTTAGGAGGTTTTTGCTTTTAAGAAGCTATTATGAGTTTTTGTATTTAGTGATTTGAAGTTATTGATGCATGTTTGATATTGTCGTTATATGCTTATAATTGAGATCTAGATTAATTTATGTATCATTTAGTTTGCTAACACGTTTATCTTAGTCTAAACTGATCCATTTATTATTTTTATAATAATCGGGTCAAAACGGGACGTTTCAGGCCCTTCAGCTTAAGGCTTTAGAATGGATATCTTACCTGTTAGCTAGTAGTTCTCTTTTGCCATCCTATGTAAATTTTTGACAATATATAGTATCTTTTATTGAAACTTGACTCGTTTTGTGTACATATTCTCATTTTGAGATGTAGCATTTTGTATATATGTAGCCTACATCATTTATCTATTACGTGTCAGTTCAGACTTTTATCTATTATATTCCGCTGTGATTGATCTAATATTCTATGATCTGTATATTATTATACGTTGTTTTAAATTTTTATTATAGCCACCACAGTTTTGTTTCAAGGCCTAATTATATACGTCGACTCCACCTGATTCAAGAAATGTATAGCATATTAATCGATGTTTCAGTGCTCGCTTAAAGAAAAATTCACGAATGGTCGCTCCTAACCAGCTCTAATCTCTGCACTAGCCGACAATATTACTTTGTAATATTCTCTATTAATGTGGGTCTTGGGGTGAGGCATCACAATTTTTTGTTGTTGAAAGTTTATGATACTGTTTTCATCAATTAATTTATAATGCTACTATATAAACATGTAAAGGTGATGTCATTTCTATTTAAATTTTTTAATATTTATCATGTTATTTTTCTTAAATTAGTTTTTAATACTACTCTGTATGATCAGTTTTGTACTTACCGAACTAAATAAAAAGAATACAACAACTATATTTTAATTTTATCGTATAATAGTTTTCATTACCTTATGTTATCATTTTTTGGTTAAATGATATGACTTAATAGCATTTTGTTTTTGCTGTATTATTTTTTACATTATTTTCTCATATAATGATACCGACGGTTTCTTTTTTTTACCTGTTACTATTTTTACATTATTTGATGATAGGCAGATCAAAATTCGGTGAGTAGAGGCATGATATTTTCTTTTATGGGATAGGATTTTAGAAAGTGATGGCTAGAGAGGTGGCGGTTTCGAAAGATGACGACGGCTATTAGCAGTGGCGGAGGGCATATATAAGACGGCGTTGGGTTGGGAAAGTGTGGTGAGGGACGTCATGGAATGCGATGACGTGCGATACGATGATTTTGTTCTACATGTGAAGAAGGTGTTCTTGTACCTAATTTTTGCGCTTGTTGTCCTGGAAGCCTAAAAACTTTATCTGTTTGTCCATTAAATTAAATTGCCCTTTTGTAAAAGCTTTTTTTTGAAAAAACTAAGTTTAAAAATAAGGCGTGCCCCATGATTTCCGCTTTTAAAAAATATCCCATAAAACATCTTGAATTTCACCCTACCAATGAAATTTTTTTTTATTATATAATGCTCGGTATACTTGGAAAAATGGGTAAACCACAATTGGTGGTTCATTAAACGTTAAATTTTTATGATCCAAATTACTTATCAGATGAATTCTTTTGTTTTAAATTATTTTTAGATATGATTTAAAAACATGTTAATTCAAACAATATCATGTAATATACCTTCTAAATTGGACAAATATTATCTTCTCAACAAGAAATTCATACAATATAATCCTATAACATCATGTTTTTTAAAACTCATTTATTCCGCAGAACCAACCACATAAATTGTGTTGGCATATGCAAACTTTGTCAATCAATTGTCTCTCTCATAATTCCAACTTGAAGCACATTTAGAGGAACAACTAGCAGGACAACCTGTCAACAAAAAGAATATACAAATTTGTTTTCTTGCATCTCTAATGATACGCAAGATATTCATACATGTAGTAAGGAAACCATACCCGAATCTAAAACAAGGCACCCTGATTTAGCGCATTTGTCCATGCAAAAACCATAAACAAAATCAGGTGATGCATCTTAAACTGTTTTGGTTTTGAACTTACATTGGAGAAAGCATATAGTAGTACAACCCTATTACAACAACAACCTCCCTTCCCATGGATATGGATGTATGATACTTACGTGCACTTGGTGTTGGATATTTTCAACATTGATTCCATTGTTTTTTTTAGTTTTAAAGAGAGAAATAGAGGGAAGGAAGAATAGTTCCACGTCTTGAGAAATATGGAACTATATTTGTTTAAATATTTATTCCTGATTAGAAGATTTAGCCCTTTGGACACTCAAATATTTGCTTTGTTGTGAGGACGGAAGTCATGCATAACCGTCTTACGCGTAGATGCAACGTACAGAACCATTGCTATTTCAATATAAAAAATAACTCTTTATCTTCCAAGTTGAAATTGCCTCTAGGTTTCTATGTGGACAGGGTTGTTGATTTATATATTTTGGTGTATTTGTGCCTTGAATGTATGCACATGCATTGTTTTTGTTCAGTTCTTGATGTAGTCAGGTTAAGTTTTAAGGCTAGATAAGCTATACAAACAGACGGTTGAATCAAACAATCTTGTCTACTACTATAAACACTTCAAATTTGCAGAGGATAAAACCACCAATCGGTTGGTAGAAGAACATATTTTTCCATCAGCATTAGATGGCACTTTAACTTAAACAGAAATCCAGGCAAATGATTTCTAGGGTTTCTTATGGCTTTCACGATCGGTTTTCCAAGCTTTGCCTCTAATGTTTTTCATTCGATTCTTAGGTAGTGTTTGGTTTAAAAACAAATTTTGTGTTTTCGATTTTCAATACGTATATCAAATATAAGAAGAATGGAAGGACGATGGAGTGGATGGAAGAAAGATGGATTGGAGGACAAAGGGGATAGAGGGACGATGGACACTATAAAACATGATGGCTTTAGCGATAGAAAAAGTCGTCGCTAAATAATCCGCCACCACATAGTAGAGTGACGGCTTTAGCGACAGCTCCGTCGCCAAAATAGCGACGGTTGGCGAAGCCTTGCCTGTACACGTAGCAAATTAGTTAACAAAGGGTGGCGCCTCAGGCCGTCGATAGCCTAGGCCAAATGGCCATCGCTAGGCGTCGCTAATCTGCGCTTAATTTTCAAAACTATTTCTGCTATTCAATCCATCCAACCACACAACCAGTTTCATATCTTTTTCCAACACATATACATTCAATTTCACAACTAATACCACTCCATCCATCATATAATCTCACACATATCACAAATAATCATATATAAAATGCAACATAAATTTACATAAACATTTCATCACTACCATATAAATATATCATACCAATCAAACGAAACATTCCAAATCCATCATACAATGTAACCATACGTACAAATACTATCCATCAATCACATGTATACACAAATGTTCACTAATCCATCAAACACCACAACCAATGAAAATGTATCAAATATATACACAGATGTCACATAACTAAAAAACAAGATGATCAAAATCTAATAGAAACACAAGCATACCTACTCATCGTCGTTGCCCGACCCGTCCTCTCCAAGCATCGTCCCATGTTGTGCCAAGTAGGTTGCAATATGCTCATCTAGCTGGTGCGCCAATGCGTTCTTCCTCCAATCGTTTATCTCCTCCAACTGTTTCTTCATTTGAGCAATCTTCTCCTCGACTTAGGATCTCCAATAAGCCCTCTGGGACATTAACGCTTGCGAAATAGTTGATATCTAGTTATAATTTATGAACATTATAAACAGTATGTACAAAAATGTTGATTAATTATGCGGTTAATATTTACAAATATACATTGGTTGAAATTTATTTATTTCAATTATCTAGGTTCCTTATTCAATTTATAATTTCTTCACTTAAGTTTAAATTCATTTGCATGTGTAAATTTATATATTAGTAAAAGAAGATGTTTACCTCCTAATTTCTGTAACTGTACCGCCTATTCCGCGAAGATGGATCAATAATAGCATCCCACATATGATTTTCCTCCTCAAACGTTAACTCTGCCCGACCGATGGACTGTGCTACTCCTGCCCGCTCCGCTTCATTTCTCTCCTGCGATTACGAACAATAGTTTAATACGATAAATATTCAATTTAAAGTTTATGAAATATAAAATAAAGGAATATGAAACATTTTCATTATGGATAAGCACGTTTACCATTACGGATCTAGATTTATCGTCCATCCACCTATATAAAAAGTTACCCTCCTCATCATCTGCTCAACAGCATGCATGGCTGCGAACACCTCAGCCATAGTAGGCTCGCAATTGTACCTCACCGACCAAAAATATGTAAATATGAATAAAAAAATGTTACAAATATGATTAAACAACATTTTATATATTTGTAACACAATTTATAAATTTACCAACCCTCTCCTGTGTTCTTGGAAGGATTTGGAGCCGCCACGGTGCAAAGCCGGAATTTTATTCTTATTTGTAGGGTTCCGGGCAGATAATTCCTAAAAAATTAGATATATGATTAACAAAATTATTGCAACTTACATACAAAATTTAAAAAAAATATAACAATAATGAAAAAGTATATAACTTACTTTCACTTCTGGAGTTTCTCAGAGCCGGAGATACTCAGCCCACACATTAGCCCCCAATTGGGTATTCTTCTGCATTTTTAGCCTTAGACAGAGTGTCCCTATAATTTTTCTCATCCTCTTGTTCCAGGGATTGATAAAAATATCCTTATCCTTTGGATCCACATGCACGGCTGCCTGCATATTGAAATTAGTTTGAATTATATACATTATATTAAATTTCAACTGAAATTCAAACTTATACTTACGAGTACATCGGCCAATATAGCGTTCTTGATATGTTGTGGGATGTCGTCTCAATGAAACTAACAGCCTGACATCCTACTCATAAATGCCTTCTGGGAAACATGTAGGTTGAAATCCAAAGGCTCCAACACAAAGACCCTGTATAAATTTTCATGTAGATATTTAACAAATTTTAAAAAATATACTTCAAATAAATTTGATACTTACCCTGTGCTTTTCAGATCTACCTCCTCAAGTGGGTGCAAATCTGATGCCGTGCCACTAGCACCTGCATCGGGAGAAGGAGAAGGCTCAGATCTTCGGCTATGTCTCCTACTAGACAGATCTACTACAGACAAATAATATCATACAATGTAAAGACAAATTTATTAGTGCAAAGCATGTTTCAGTAATCATCACATAAAACTACCACTACATCATAATAAAAAGACAAGATCTCATAAATAAATATATAGAAATTTCAAAACAGAATAGTACATAGTTCATAACATAGTCATCATTATTCATCATTATTAATACATAGCTTAGAATAATATACAGCTCAAAATAATAGATCATACAACAAGCGATGCAAATATTCAGAATTTTAAGACTTCGCCGTTTTCTGATTTAGATTCGGTCTCGTACTCTATCTCATTTTCTTCGAGACTTTCAAATGCATCGAATAAAACATTCGATTCATCATTCAACGGCACTAAATCAATGTCATCGATTATTATTATTTCTGCATTTGGTTCAAGATCCGCTTGATGCGTTGCTTCGTTTGGAATATTATTTCCATCAAACGTAAACCTTGGCTTTATTTTAAAAACAGCCGACCAATCCACTTTATGTCTTTAAGGATGGATATAGAGCAAAATAAATTCGTAATGCTTGCTTGGTTAATACGAAAGGATCATACTTATAGTAATGTGAGGTATGCTTTATTTCAATAAGCTTATAGTTTTTGTGCACACTAATTCCAAAACCAGGAACATTACTGAACCAATTGCATTTGAATAAAAAAACTATTTCTGTAGGTTCTACATACTATGTAAACTCTATAACCTGTGTTAAGATTCCGTAAAAATCTTTTATATGCTCATCTGGATCATCACTACCTTTGATAAATACACCACTGTTACATGTTAATTTTTCAGCCCCGTAATCTTTCGTGTTGAACTTAAATCCATTGACGAAGAATATTGGATAAGTCTTCACATTTCGTTTTGATCCAATCGCAAGATGTCGTAAACCTTCATCAGCGACATAGTTTCTTGGATCATAAACGTAGTTCGCAAACCATTTTGAAAACTCTTTACTGAGATCGCCAGATGGATGCTGTGATTCATAGACACTGCAAATATATAATATGGCTTATAATTAATATGTACATATAAGTGAATTAAATATGAATTTATTATTACCTTACAAGTGGTGCAACTTCATCATAATTTAGAAGAAAATATGTGCGTACTATATGGTAATCTCTATCGTCTAGCTATATTTCCACACATTTTCCAGCAGGTCGGCCATGTTGTCTAAAAATAGATAACATTGTTTGAGAAGAATATTATTCAATGACTTCATCATTACGAAGAACGCTTACAAATGATAATTTCACATCATTACTGAAGTAATGAGAGAAAAAGAATGAAGCTTCTTCTTCATGATATGATTTGCAAATCGAACCATCAACTCATGCTTTTTGTCTAACTTTTTCTTAAGATGATTTAAGTACCTATTACAAAATAAATTTAATTTCTATTCAGATAATTTGAATTTTAAACTGACATAAATATTGCAGATATTAAATATTACCTCTCAAATGGATACATCTATCCATATTGCATAGGACCTCGAACAAGTGTTTCAGATGGAAGATGAATAGGTAAATGCTACATTACATTAAAGAAACCTAATAGAAATACGTTCTTCCACCCACTTTAGCACGAGTTTTACTTTCTTGTTGTCTAGCTCATAGCATGTTTTGGATTTTTTGTTGTCATTGGGCTTCATATGAAATTCGAGGCATTTATAATAGTTTTCTATATCAAGTCTAGAATTCAAATCGTCCTTAATTTTTCCCTTTACGTTCAAAATTGTATTAAACACATTATCAAAAACGTTTTTTACGTTGTACATTACGTCATTATTATGTTAGAGTAAGAGATCTTTCCAATATGGTAACTCCCAAAATATACTTTGCTTTCACTAATTATGAATGTTCGAGTTTCCTGGAATTTCAATATGTACTCCAGTTTCATGTATCTTTGGATAGTTGTTTACAGTTTCATATAATTCTTCGCTTGACCAAATCTTTGGTGGTTGCATGTTATCTTCTCTGTTAGCTATAAAAAAAATTCTATCTCTTCTAAAAGTACGATTGGGATGGAGAAAGCACGATAACAATCAAACCAAGAAATTTTCTTCCTATGCGGTAAAGAAAATGCTCGTGTTTCTTTGGTGAAATAAGGGCGGGATAGACGACCGGCCGTACTCCAACTAGAAAGCATCCCGTATGCAGGAATGTGAAGGCCCGAATTTCCGTACCCTTTGAGCCGACAATAAACCACACACATCCAACTCAAATTGCATGAATAAGCGGATTTTTAAGAGGTGAAAAAGAAAATAAAGACAAAACAGAATCTCACACGAATGGAATAATATATAATATTAAATAAATATCTTTACAGTGGAATTTTTTTTAAAATACATATATCGGAGTCTAACCTAAGTTCATTTTGGACAGTTATAAACATATGTCCTTACAATTGCTGACAAACATCAACAAAACAGACTAAAATCGGACAAACCTTACTAAACAAAGCGTGTAATAGAATACGTTCATACGTAGATCAATATCTCCAACTCTCCTCTGGAAACTCCAACCGTCTTCACCAAACCTGAAAATATTCGAATCTGACCACATGTGACGACCCCTATTTTCAGACTAGTTAAAATTGTAGAAAAATTCGTCCATACTAAAACTACTAAAGAAAACTACCAACATAATACACCATATTTGATAAATATTTTACATTACTAAATGTATAGGATACAATTTCAATTATACAACTTATCAAAGTAAATAATTTATTTATTAATCCTACTAAGTGTGTTTTAATACATATCAAATACAATGACTATAAGTCTACTACTGCACAATTCTAATGAGAGAGACAGCACTATCCTTACCTGCGAACTCAATAAACAATGTAAATGCGGAATAAAATAGTAAGCATGAAAGATATGATAACACAAGACAAACAACAACCAATTAAGGTAAACATGAAAGGGTTACATTATTTTAGGAGCTGCATCACTACCACTTATGACTGCGTACGTACCCCTATCTAATTGGGTAGTTTTTGTCTCTCTTACTCTCAAAATTTGAAAAACTTGTTAACTGAAAAATTGTTGCAAATTCTTTTGTCTTGAATTTAAAAAAATGAATCACTTCGTTTTGATTAGTTTTGAGGATTCAAGGTCAAAGCTCCAATACCAAATATCATGGCCCGTTTTTCCGTACCCTTTAAGTTGACAATAAACCACACATGTCCAGCTCAAATTGCATGAAAAGACGAAACATGAAGGCAATAAAAATATAGACAGAATAGAATCTCATATGAATGGAATGATATATAATATAGAACAAATATCTTTACAGCGAAAAACATTTAAATACATATACCAGAGTCTAACCTAAATTTAGCTTGGATAGTTATAAACATCTGTTCATACAATTGCTGACAACATCAAAATAAAACAGACAAACCACAACGGATAATAGAATATGTCCATACGTAAGTGAATATCTCCAGCTCTGCTCTAGAAAATCCAACCGTCTTCGACTAAAATTGAAACTATTCGGATCTGACCCGAGTATCAAGTCACTATAGTCCATAATAAAGAAGTGAACATACGAAATTTTTTTCCCTCAAAATGTCGTATGTTTCAACTCCTTCATACCACAGTTTTTTCAACTCTTCGATCAATGGTTGTAAATAAACATTGATTCCTTATGTTGGATCAAGAGGGCGAGGGATGACAATAGTGAGAAACATATATGGTGTTTTCATATACATCCATGGAGGTAAATTATATGAAGTAATGATAATTGGCTAGGATGAATATTTACTATCAAAATAAGTGATGGTGAAAATCCATCTGTATATAAACCGAGTCTGACATTACGGCTTTCTACAGCAAATGCGGGATAAGTCTTATGAAAATGTTTCCATGCTTCTCCGTCAGATGGATGTATCAATGTTCCTTCTTCCGGTGTTCTCACACTGTCCCATCGCATATGACATGCCGTAGCAGAAGATGCATATAACCTTTGAAGTCTGGGAGTGATGGGTAAATAATGCATTCTCTTGTATGAAACTTCTTTTCCTTTATTCTTTCGTGTTTGTATCTTTCCTCATTACATATTTTGCATTTTCTAAGGTCAATACCATCTTTCAAATACAACATGCAACCTTTTACACATGTATCTATCTTTTCGTACAGTAAACTGAAAGCGAACATCAGTTTTTTACTTTATAATGACTATCGCACATCAGATTATTCGGTGGCATGTTTCGTTTTGCAGCTTGTACAACTGCTGTAAATGCAGCTACTATATGGTTGAATTATGATTTCATAGTAATGTGTTCGGGGGTTACTGATAGTTCGGTTCCACTTTTAGAACCGTCTTACAACATCCTCTTAGTAGAATCCAATAAATCATATATACTTTTAACTCCCACAGTCAGTTCTTCTTCGACATTTACGTCTTCATCGTTGGATTGAATGGAAGGAAACACTGATCGTGCTACATCTTCCACCATATTTTCTATCGGATTCGTCATAATATTATCGTCCTCTAACACTATAGGATTAGGTGTAGGTTCAATAAGTTCTCAATGACGATCCCAAAAATAATAGTTCGATACGAAATAATAATTACGCAAATGCACTTCAACTGTATCTGATTTTCAACACTTCAGATGTTGGCACTTACTACAGGGGCTACGGATTTCTTCGTTATTTCGATTATTAGATTTAGCGAATCTAATAAATTCGTGTACGCCGTTATAGAAATGTTCCTTTATCGAACCTTTCCTACCAGTTCTGATTTCATACATCCAACTACGTTCAAAGAAATAATCGAACATTTTTCTTCATTTGAAAATATATGTTTGAAAGTTCAAGTAAACAATTCAACTATAGGAATAATATTCAACGCTTCATCATTGTAAACACTTCATCACCGTAGAAAATTCAAATAACAACCTCACTTTATTTTTTAATTTTTGGTTCATTGGTTTTTACTTTGACGGTCGGTCATCCTACTTTTCATTACAAACATAATAAAGTAATTACATTTTATAAATCATTTCAAATTAAACGATTCAACAAAATTTCGGCAGAACTTCTCTTCTATTCCTGTATCGTACACAAATGCATATACACAGGGAACGAGAAGGAAGTGCTGGCGAAATTTTGTAAACCATATAAAATGAAATGATTTATAAAATGTAATTATTGTATTATATTTGTAACTTATGCAATACAGGGACAAATTCGACAAATATTGTATCAAATGAATATAGAAGTCCGTTCTGTCAAAAAATGAATATCCATATAAAGATCATATACAACACTTGTCAGACGAGGCCAAAAACAGTCTAAGGGATTAAAAAATTAAAACACATTTTACAATTCATTCAACTATTTAAATATTTATTAATTAAATCTGAAAATTTAAAATGTATTTTATAATTCATTCAACTATTCCTATATTCATTTCTTAATTATTATTTTTACAAAATTGATTTTAGCAAAATATTTGTTGATATTATATTCATTTCTAAATTTCTTTACAAAATCGATTTTAGTACAATATTTATTCTAGCTATGTTAATTTCTTAACATTTTATAAAATCAATTTTAGAAGAATATTTTTTGTTGTTATATACATTTCTTAATTTAAAAAAAAATCAATTTCAATAGAATTATTTGTTGTTGTTCTATTCATTTCTTAATTTTTTACAAAATCTATTTCACTAGAATATTTGTTGTTGTTATGCTCTTTTCAAATTTTAATAATTCATTAAACAATTTAAACATTTAATTTAATAAGTTTGAAAATTTAAAATTTATTTCAACATTCAGTTAACAATTTAAAATGTTAACTTAACTATTTCGTAAACTAAAATTTTAACGTACTATTTTATACTAACCACCAAAACTTATAATTAACACACACTTGTCAAACATTATAGACTTATCAATAAGCATACATTAATCAACAATTAGATACTAATTTTTAAGTTTTAAATCAACCCAAATTTTTGTTTACAAGTTAAATAATCAGACCACTTATTACTTCCCTAAATCAACTAACTTAACATTATCATCAACTAGTACATAATAACCATCAATTTCAACTCCATGATCAAATAATTTTCTAAATAAGGGTTTTAATTTAATCCCCAAATCAACTATTAAACTATTATCGTCATCTAATATCAATTATTCTAACATATTCAAACCCGTAATCAAATTTATTTCAAAAATTAAGGTTTAGATATTATACTTAGAAAATGAGAAATTGAAAACGACGGAGGGAAGAGCATTACTGGGGAGCAGTGATGGCTTCTGGAGGCGATTGGCGTCGGTAGGAGGTGGTTAGAAGCAGGGTGATTGAAAGCTCGGCAGAAAATTTAGGGAAGTGAGAGCAAAAGTGAAGAAAACTGCTCTCAGTTGAGCCTGTATAACCCACGTTTGGTGACGGCCGACGACGGCTAGCGACGGCCGCCTTTTTAGCCGTAACTAGTTGTCGCTAGTGACCGTCACTAAACCAAACATATTTTATAGTGGGATGGATGAATTGTTTCACGTACTTGAGTTAATTTCCAAAACATGAAAATAAAAATAAAAAGTTGTTTTCTATTTTGTATGTTAACTTCGTTTCCTAAATTAGTCATTTTCGGCAATATACATGCGTCATGTGCATTTTTGTGTGGACAAAAGCCCAAAACTAAAAACAACAAACCAAACACTACCTTAATTTCTTATGGATCTTAGACGCAAATTTTCCTTTCTGTTTTTTTATTGCATGTAACTGTGGATAAAACTTAGAAGATTTGAATTATATTCCTGTTGAATTATTCAAAGAGGACAAACTTACCAAGTTTCTATGGTTAATTAGTGTCAATGAGATGTAAATGCACTACCTCTAGATTAAACACCTAAAAACATATATCAAGGCCTATCAAAGGCCCTTTCCTTAGTTTTTTATTAAGAAATTTGAGTAATTAACAAATATTGATATCGACAAAATTATAATTATTATTTTTATTTGAAACCCAAAGCATATACAATAATCTAGGGTGCTAATATATACAACAGCGGAAACACTTATTAATGTCAATAAGAGAGATACTATAAGATTTAATTATTTGAAATGCTCATCATCATTGTTAATACAAAAAAAATCTAAATTTCTACAAAATTACAAAGAGTCTCACTTCAAATTAATTTATCAACTTAAGCAATTGTTTTTTCATATTTTAAATTTTTATTGCCTAATAAAAAAGTTCAAATGTAACATAATACATTGAGGTTCGTAAACCATCAAATTACTATATTTTTCTTATCAAGTTATTAAGTGATAGAAATTTAAGAAAAAAGGAATTAAATTTGATGAGATTTAAGTTCAAGATTATTGTTTATAGTTATATGTTTAAAAGGATGAAAGAACGAACACATATTTTCTTAAAAATTTTAAGAAAAAAAGGGTGAATATACAAGGTTAAAGAAGTATTTTACAAAATATCAATGAATGGCAAAAAAAATTAATGAGAGAAAAGAAAAATCAAGCGTATATAGTAGTTCCCATAATCTATCGGAAGGTCAAAGACTTTACCTCAAATGCTAGTTTCTCTTTAGGTTCTGAAATAAGGAACAAAGGATGTGGCTGATGAAGGGCAACTAGGGTATGACAAAAATGGCACATAATGTTGGTAGTGGTCAAAAACTTCATTGTTGAGAGGTGGCTTTTGAGAAGAGATTGGTTATGGCTTTTCTAATGATAAAATGAAATAATGGAGCCGAAGTGGATATGGGATGGTGTGATCGAAATTGGAGTGACGATGGGGAAGAAGTGGCGGTGTGCGAGTGAAGCGATAGTTAGAGATATCATTAAGGGGAATTAACATCAAACCATAGAAGATGTTTATAGCACGAAATATTATTTTCTACTAGCATACAAAGGTATTTATTTAATATTAAGATATGTATTTATTACTTTAAAAACTATTTTCTGATAGCATTCTTCAATGGAACTTTGTAATAACATAAATTTTATTTCTTTATTTTTTTAGATCTATGGATTTGAAGTTAAATTGTTATTTTTGCTAATCAAAATTTTGGTAGGGTTATTGTTAGTCGATTAGTATGTGATTAATTTATGTGAAATATGGTCAGTTGTTACATTTCTATTGCAGCTATGTATGACTTCGACATTTAATTTCTAATAGCATTGTACTTTGTTATTGATAGCTCAAAAATTGGTCCAACGCCTCAATAAGGCTTTGAAGAACTAACCACTCCAAAATTAGCTATTAATTATGATTTTGAGTGAATGTAGTATCTAATCTATGTATATACAAGTTCAAATCTGTAAAACCTCATAACTAGAAGTATAAAACAAGAATTGTTTGAAAAAAGAAGAAAAATGTGAAACAAGACAATGGTTTATAGTGGATGAATCTTTGCCAACATTGAATTTAATATAAATTATTTATACGAGTATATATGCACGTCCAAGTGGACCTACATTTGATCACTGAATGATATCTTTTACCACATAGCTATTACAAAACAAAGATAATAAAAAAAGTATAGTGATCATTTTCACTATTTCAAATATTCTTAAGGACCTTAATAATGTAGCTTGCTACATCAACATCATTTTTTTGTAATTAAAGAGCATATTCAAATAAAACATCAACTGTATCCAAATAAAAAACTAATAGATTTCACATCAATTTTCGAACCAACTGGTAGCACTAAAATACCAGTTATGTTAGCACATTATAATACTTTTTGAGCTTTGATTAGTCAAAGCTGTAATAAATGTGGAGAAATTGACATCTCTAACCACTCGCGCTGGTAAAATTCCCAATTATCTTTTAAAATGAACCAATTTTATGTTAACGTATCTTTATCAAGTTCATAAATTGATGGACCTAACATGGCTCAATCACACACACACTAGTGATAACAAACAAATTATGCTCAAAACATAAAGAAAGATATAGGCAGTACTTGCGAGTGCACTTAAATTGAATGCAAGTGTGAACATGGTACATTAATTCATAGAAACAGCAATCCAATATTCTATATTAACACGAAGTGCAAGACAATTCAATGACTTCAAGACATTAACTCTATAAATTTTAACTTCGTTTGTAGACATGTTTCATATTAGTCATGCATATTATTCACACATACCAATTGCACACTTATATGATTACGTAGAATGGAAGTAGACAACAACATGCATAGCTTTAGATAATTGAAGTACAAGCATTATGTACATGGTTTGCAAGCATAAGATTCAAAAAATAGTATAGAAAAAAATAATGCAGCCAAGTAAATTTGATGCACACAAATTCCATTCACCCATAAATAAATAACACAATAGAAGCATATCTTTACGAAATACATTTTTTCCATTTTTTTGGTTCACAGCCAAATTTAGTACCAATGCTATGATGTAGATAGCCAAACTTCAGTTTTAGTTCAGAATTGCCGACCTTTCCAAATTGAAGTAAAACCACTTCTTCATCACCAATCTTCCTAAATAGTACAGTAAACAAATCATTTCCAACCTTCCCAAACTGAAGTAAAACCATTTCTTCATTGCAAAAGTCCATTTTCAGTTCAGAATCGGCAAAAATGTACACATAAAACATGTAACTTTAGTTTCTAATTGCTGTTGTTCTTGTTATTAATTACATCTCAATATATTTAGAACATGTGAAAGTATAATTGTAAAAAAATTAACATAACTTCATGCAATAGTTTCAGTAGTTCAGTATCTACATTAGGGATCATCATTGGTACTACATGATAATCGTTATGCATATAACCTTGAACATAAAATGGTGATTTAACATAAAAAAATAGGGTTTGATTATTAGAGGTAATAAAAATCAATTTGGCAGGAGGGGGTAGAGAATTAAATGGAAAATGAGAGTTGGCTAAGTAAGGTGCGACAACATTGAAAAAATTAAAATAGTTTTTATAATTGGTTGTTTTAATTAATCCCACGTCGTCTAATATAAAATTTTTGTTAGTGTATATATCCTAGGAGATGACATAGCAATCATAGGATGTTGAGAAAATTAGCATGCTACTTACGTGGATGGCACATGTTGAGTAATTTTTGCTCGCTCGCCTTGCTTCTCATTACTTCAACTGAGAACCATAGCTACTATACATGTGCAAGGGGAATTTTCAAAATTTCAAAAGACACCATTGAAATCTTATTGATTAAATTTATATTATTAATAGTAGAGAAGTAGAGATGGAGATGTAGTCTAATGATACCATTATTCCTAAATGTACATGATGCAACAAATATAAAATGATAATGGCACATTCCATCAAAAAACTGTTGATTATTCAAAAATTATAGTGGAAGAAAAGTACAATCACTTATTGATAAAAGAGTCGTCAAGGTGCACCATCAAGATATTGTGAACAAATTTACAAACATACCTTTTCCAATTGCTGAATCAGTATGGCATTGAATTTTTATCCAAACACCGAACCTGAAAAATTCGATTGACAAAAATATGAAATCAGGCCGACCAATCGATTAAAAGTATGAAGAGAATAATGATAATTTTTTTCTAGCAAAATTTCCACTTCTTTTCAACTGATTGACAATAATAAATCATATTGGTAACTTGTAAACAGAAATTAAAACTCAAACATGATTTAGTATCAAAATGCACTAATGATGATACTTGTTAGTACTATATATATAAATATTCAATCGTATGGTAACTTGCATTAAAATCCACTTCAAACCGAACCTATTTTTATGGATAAAATTGAACCAAAATCACCACTAAACCCAAATTTTGTCAATAAATGGTTGTATATCATTGTATCAAGTTCCTTTATTTAGTATATCTGCTTCAACTTATTGTGCAAATCAGCATAAGAAGAATTTAGCCATTCAAACAAATGAAAACTTTGCACAATGATGGAGCATGTCTTAGCATGTACAATGTAACAAACATATCACTTAATATCAGTGAACAAAGGATGCACATTTTCAAAATGTAACTTGTAGAACTTGGTTTAATCAAGTGTAATACAATGATCGAAACATTTCAAACAAAATCATGGTCAATAAGCACTTCGTGATTATAATTCTTGTGTATAAAAAAGTCCACCTAAAAACATTATTGGCAAATGCTTCCATCAATTTTATTACCCATATAACTACCGTGTTATATTCTATTATTAGCGTGTGACATGTCAATTAATGCAATAAAAATGGTGTAGAAAATTGTTGAAAACTTAAATTCTAGCCATAATTTAGAATTATACATCGAATTTTGAAAAGTAAAAAATTATTATCGTTTATAATAAGAAACCTTACCTATATATGCAACTATGCAAGGCCCTGGACAATTACTACAATAGTATATGGAGATATCGGCCCTCTATTTCCTACCACCAATCAATAGAAAAAGGTTAAAAATTAACCCTGCATATATACTTTTAGATTTTAAGATAACCTTTACATATTTACTTTTTATTTATACTACTATTATTTTAACACTTTTAGGAAATCAATGATCCTTTTTAATGGTGTAAGTATCAACTGTAAGAAAAGTTTAATTAATTAACAATGAATATCATGTCCATGGTGACAAAAAAATGCGGATAATCGATAAAATACTCAGTTTATTTAGCCTTAAGTAGCATCAGAAATTTAGTTGCTTCCAAAATAAAAATCCTCCTTTTGTTGTTCACAAAGCATTATAACATAACATGCGACATCAAACATTTTGTGTAATCTGGATCTTGTATAGAACATCTATTTTACAAATTGGATCTGCTATGAAAAGGTAAAGTCTATTAAATCACGTGAACAAACAAGCAGAGCATTTTCATAAATAATATATGAGCATACACATGTAATTTAAGAAAAAACAATGAACGTAACATAAGCAGAGAAAGGTAGGAAGCAAATTGCTTTAGATTTTCTCATTCTTTTCTTTCTCTGTGTGTAATTATTATTACCGTTATTTTCTTGAGCAAACAACATGAAAAATCCATTAAATAACTTCAACAATTAATTATCAAAACATAGATAGAAAAATTTAGGATCTAACTTCAAGCATATGACGAAACTTGCGATAAATGAAAATTTAGCTATTCATGTCAATCAGTCGTATCACAAACCATCGTCATCCTCGGTCTGGAATAAAGACCATCATAGTCGATGATAGAAATTTTTTGTGAGGGTATGTAGATACAGGTATCTGTGTGAAATATATTGAGATAGCAATCGAGTGATAATTGAAGAAAGGGCAACTGTTATTTGAGGAAGAGAATGAAATCGTGGGAGAGGAAGAGTAATGCAGTTGTGTTGATTCAATTGAGATGAGCCGGCGCATTTATGACCACTTGATGTATGCCATAACATTAAATCTAATCCGTCCTTTGTCTATTTGTTTGTCCAATCAGCAGAACCGTTCTTTTTATTATATATGTGATGACCCGCCCTTCCAACCCCAGAAAGATGTATCATCAATAAGAAAAGAAAGGGATAGAAATAGAAAAGATAGAAAGAAAGAATAACAACATCAGAATCTCACAGCGTAACGGAACAAAATATAACACATCACATAACTATTACATAGTTTTACATATATTAGAGTTACATAACATCATACAACAAGACAGTCATATATATATATATGGCCAATACATACATCCAAAATACAACATACATCAACTAACACGGCGGAACTAGATAAATAGATACGTCTGGGCTTCTGCTCCAAGCTCCTCCAGAACTTAACAATCCAAAACCTATCACTTGGTTGCTCATAAAAATTTGAGTACCCAAGAGTTTATGAAAAATAAATATAAACTCAGGGTCAGACATGGGTCTGGTGTGAGTAAACGGGTTAAAGTTGTTTAACTTTGAAAACCATTTGAAAATAAAGGTATCACGTAAGACTTCCCACACACAAACACGGGTAGGTTTTTACCTTACGCTAACCAAAACATTTTATTGGAAATCCAATGATATTATAATAGTGTCTAGGGTTTTCAAGTAAATAGAAAATAGCCGAAATTGTTATATCTATTAGATTCCAGCTACTAGCCACAAAAGTGGGTAATACAAATCAAAATCGTAGGGTCTCGTAGGGAAAATGGGTTTCCATCAATGGCAGGGCTACTGGGGTACTGTCCGTCACAGTACGGGGCCTAGATACCGTACGGAGGATCACTCCCGACCCCTTACAACACAAGGCTAGAACCATACCTTACTGAACAGTCCCGAACAAGATAACCCCGTAGTTGTGGCCAACAACTGCCCACACAGCCGAAATAAAGGGACATCTAGACAGGGGTATATCTCGTCCTGCTTGGGTGCTACCCAACTAACCCTGCTGCATCTTCCCTGTTTTAGCCATTCTTGGTTGATGAGGCTTGAGGCTGCGATTACCTTTATAGAACATTATTCTTAGAATGCCCACCGTCCGCCTGACGATGTACTGAAAGCATTCAATCCATACAAGTTCGTTCCGGGTTCGAACGAAACCGAAGGCATTATCTCGTTACACTCATTTGGAATCACACTCGGAGTTAACGACAATAACCTTTGCATTCTGAAACACCATCTCGACCTTCACTTAAGATGCCACGACCTAACGTTTAATTTGGATCGATGTGGTTTTCGGATGATCAAACTGAAACCCGATTCTGGTCTCACCGAAAACCCAAACGCCATTTTAAAGGCCAAGTTGTTTAATAGTTTAAACAATTTAATTCAATACTTTGGATTCACATAACAGTTATCACAGATAAATCATACACAGTCATCACAGATATATCAATGCATATCACAGAATATCACCCAATAGATATCACAATCAATCAAACAGAATCATTAGTTCATATCAAAATAGTTTAATTAACTTAAACTTAATTTATTACTTAAGAATAAACCATTTTATCCTACTTGATTAATCACTAATTAATCAATTATTAAATTTATTAATTGCTTCTTAATTACTCACTTGATTAATTATTGCTTAATTATTAATTAAAAACCTTAATTATTAATTAATAAAACTTAATTACCCATTTATTAATCACTAATTACTTAATTAGTCATTAATTACCAATTAATTAATCATTAATCCTTAATTAATTACTTAATTAGTTAACTACTATTTATTTATTAAATAATCTTTAAATAGTTAAATTAAAATTCTTAATTTCAAATTGATTAAACACATAATTATTAATATCAATTTTTAATTACAAATTATTTGATCTTAAATTACTTAGTTAATTACAATTATAAATTAATTTACATTCTTAATTAACTTACACTTTAAATTAATTAATCATCTTACATTTGCAAATCTCTCTTAATAAATTTTAAATCAAATCTTACTTAAAATTTGCCAACATTATTAACTCTATTAATGCTAATCTTTGTTTAACAAAATAACTTAAAAGTTTATTAAGCTAATCCATTAGAAACTGAACACGAGGAAAACTATGTGCTTACTCGAGTTAAAGTCCTAGTCTCCCCTCCTATTTCCCGAGTCCCCCTCTCTTCCTCATACCTTTCTTCTTCTACTTTTTTTGTTTTAAGTTCCAATTAAAAATTTCGATAACTGGCAACACTCACGACCCAGGTTATCACTCGCGCTACCCCTCATCTTCGTCGAGTAACAACTCGCGACGACCACAACACAACTATCTAACTTCCATACGCCACCGTGCACGTGCACGACACTTCGTCGTTGCTTCGTCGAACCACGACGTCTCCGGCAAGTCACAAAACAACCTCCAATTCGAAAAAAAATCTCAATTTGTCGCCGAAAATTCGAAATCGAAATTTACCCCTTTCGTTCGAAACTGCAACTCAACCACACCGAAGAAAAACGCCTCGACATACTAACGCCGACCATTAGTGGCGACGCAACTCCGCTTATACCTCGCTGATACCCCTCTCTACTAACCCCCAAAAGCGCGTGCAGCTCGATCAACCCATAGTGACGAGATCGCCTCGTTTACAGACCACTGCAAACTCGAACCAAAAACCCTAAACTCGTCTCTACCCAACAATCCATGCAATAGATAATTTTTTTAACATTTTTCCTGGATTCGTAAATCATCAAGCTAGCTTCACAACAAATTTCAGCATCTAAGATTTGTTAAATCATCAGAAACTGATGAAAAAGCATTTTTGGTTCATTTATGAACTGCACCTTGTATACTTATCTAAAAATCATCATTTTTGTTTTAAAAATCCTACCTTTATATGTAGATTCAAGCTATGTAGCTGAATTAGCAATTTAAAATACTTGAATTCAACATAAAATTATTGGTTGTCCTGTAAATCAACTTTCCAATTGATATACTTCACTGACAGGTTGAAAACAAATTTTAAAAACTTGATTTATATTCAAACAAACTTACTTTGTTTTAAAACGTAAGCCTATAAATGATTGAACGAAGATATATTGAATTTTAATTATCAACTTAACTCTGTAACTACAAAAAAAATGTATGTTCAATCTTTACAGAATACTCATATATGAACACAGAATTATATAAACAAATACATATGCCAACATATGATTATCAATGAATCATACATACATATTAAACTTAAGTCTTAAAAATTTACGTTTACTCACTTGAAATATTGTTGAAACAGAGAACGGTTCTTGCTTTTTTTTAGAAACTGCAGTTTGATCTCCTAGTAAACCTCCCTGCTTTGTCTAGTTGAATGAATTGTTGACTTTGTAAGTAATGATGTTTATTTTCTTTTCTCAGGTTTGCTAAGTTATGGAACGAACAAGAATATGATGATGTATATATAGAAATAGCTTTGAACAGCGGTAGGAGCTTCTGGTACAAGTCTTTACCTTGTTTGATCAGATTAGATTTTTGTGTTTAATTACTGCAATTTGAAATGATATTGGTATATTTTGACTAACCTATTTTTTGTGCTGAGATGAAAGCATTAAATGCATATGTTCCCTATACATTTACATCTAATTATTATCTATTTATTTATTTTATTTTTTATACATAGATATTTTATATATGTGAATAGTTTGTCTCTTTTGCATTGCATATATATATGTATTACACAGCAGGATACTTGTTATTATGTTTGGTCAAAGATTTTATTTTGTCTTGCATTCCATATGTATTTATATTAGAATTATCTTATGTTTCTATTTAACCATATAAGTTGTTGTTAACATAACTTCTTATTTTTATTTCTATTTATAGTTTAACTTTCAAATATTTGATTTATAACATATATTTGTACTTATATTTTATATTTATATTTAATATTAATAGGATTGTTTTATTTTAAACATTATTATTTAGATTACATTCGTATATGTATTATATCAAATGTTAATAATATAGAACCTTTAATTTAATTGAATAAGATAAATTTTACTTTAAATATTTTTGAAAGATTCTATTTTAAAATTTCAAATCAAAATTTCCTTCACAAAACATATATATGCATATATAACTGGTAAATGTCCAAAGATCTTATTTATTTATAAATGAAAAGCTTGTATTTTATTTAATTAGATTAAATTCTTATTATAATAATATTGCCAAAATCCCGGGTCATTACATTCCTCGCCCTTTAAAAGAATTTCGTCCCCGAAATTTAAAACAAAAGTTAATTCAAAAGTTTTTATATTAACAATCCAAACATACAAGTCATCCATACAATAACAATCAAATAGTTTATCCTAACACACATCTCTAGTTATCCGGACACAAATCCGGATAGGTTTTCTTAAAACTATCTAGAGTTTCCCAGGTACAATCTCTGGGATCCTCGCTCCACTGCACTTTGACGAGCTTCACTACTTTGCTCTTGAGTTGCTTCTCGTCTTGATCTACAATCCGAACAGGATTCCTAACCACAGTCAAATTTGGTTCTACTTCTAAATCTTCCTGGACTGCTGGTTCTTCAACTAGTGATGGGTCATGGAAAAACTTCCTTAGATGGGATACATGAAATACATTATGAATTCCAGACATCCGTTCTGGCAATTCAATTCTGTAAGCTATAGCTCCAATTCTTTCCAACACTCGAAATGGTCCTATATATCTGTCTTTCCGAATCTAATAGCACCTTTGATCTGGGAAACTTTGATAAAGACTAAATCTCCGATCTCAAATTCCATTGGTCTTCGCCTTTTATCTGCGTACTTCTTCTGACGATCCTGAGCAGCTTTCATCCTTTTCTTGATAAGCTCAACTTTCGCAGAAGCTTCATGAATCAGATCGGGTCCGAGCACAAGACGATCTTTCGATTCTATCCAACAGCACGGGGATCTACACGGTCTTCCATATAAAGCTTCATAAGGAGCCATCTTAATACTCGCCTGATAACTATTATTATAAGAGAATTCCACTAGATGAAGATAGTCTTCCCACGATCCACCAAAATCCAAAACACAAGCTCGCAACATATCCTCCAGAATACGATTAAGCCTCTCTGTTTGTCCATCTGTCTGAGGATGATAGGCTGTACTCAATCTCAAACTCGTTCCCATAGCTGATTGCAGAGCCTCCCAGAATTTGCTGGTGAAAATAGGATCTCGATCACTTACTACACTGACAGGAACACCATGCAATCTGACTATCTCCCTCAAGAAAATCTCTACTAGAGAAGCTACAGTGCGAGTTGCCTTAACCGGTATAAAATGGGCGCTCTTAGTTAAACGATCCACAATAAACCATATTCCTTCATTTCCTTTCTTGCTTCTTGGCAAACCGTCCATGAAATCCATCGAGATCATCTCCTACTTCCATATCGGAAATTCCAAAGGTTGCAATAATCCGGATGACTTTTGCTGATCTCCTTTAACTTGTTGGCAGATGTCACAACTATTCACGAACCTAGCAATATCTTTCTTCATATTCGGCCACCAGAAAACTCTTCTCATATCTTTATACATCTTAGATATTCCAGGGTGGATATTCAGTTTGGAGCGATGACTCTCTTACAACACCTCCTGTCTCAGATCCCTATCATTCGGAACACAAATCCTCCCGTTAATCCTCAACGTTCCTTGACCATCAATTTCATAACTGGGACACTGGCCCTTCCTAACTCTTTTGATGATTCTTCTTAACATCTTACTAGATTCTTTCTTGCTTGAAATCCTTTCAATAAGAGATGGAATAACTTCCAGAAGAGACAGGACTGCATTCCTGCTAAGAGCATCAGCTATAATATTCGCCTTTCCCGGGGTATACAGAATATCCAAATCATAGGATGCCAGAAATTCGACCCACCACTGCTGTCTCAGATTAAGATCTTTTTGAGAGAAAAGATATTTCAATGGTTTGTGATCCGTGAATAACTCAAACTTCTCTCCCAAAAGATAATGTCTCCAGATCTTTAAAGCAAAAACAATGGCTAACAACTCTAGATCGTGCGTAGCGTAGTTCTTTTCATGTGGCTTTAATTGCCGACTCACGTACGCAATAACCCTTCCATTCTGCATCAGAACTGCTCCCAGACCAACTATACAAGCATCTGTATAAACCTCGAATTTTCTCTTCCCATCCGAAATAGCTAGCACTGGTGCACTGGTTAGCCTCGTCTTTAATTCCTGGAAAGCATCTTCACACTGGGGTGTCCACTTGAATTTAGCTCCTTTCCTAGTCAGCTTGGTCAGATGCGAAAAAATATTGGAATAGTCCTTGATAAACTTTCTGTAGTAGCCAGCCAATCCCAGAAAACTGTGAACTTCCATCGGTGTCTGCGGCTGCTTCCACTCCAGAATAGTCTCCACCTTCGCTGGATCTACAGAGATACCTTCGCCCGAAACAATGTGCCCTAAAAATTTGACCTCTGATTTTCATAAATGGCATTTAGAGAACTTCGCCTTCAACACATGCCTCCTCAGAGTCCCCAACACAATTATCAAATGCTGCTTGTGCTCTTCTTCAGACTTAGAGTAGACCAGGATATCATCAATGAATACCAGAACAAACTCATTCAATACATCACCAAAGACTCGGTTCATCTGGTCAACAAAGTAGGCAGGAGCGTTGGTTAACCCGAAAGGCATAACCAACCACTCATAGAAATAATTTGGTCCCCTAAATGCAGTTAAGGGAATATTGTCCTCAGCTACCCTTAACTAATGGAAACCTGAAGCTAAATCCAGTTGAGAAAAGACAGAAGCTCCATGCAACTAGTCAAAAAGATCATCAATACAAGGAAGAGGATATTTATTACGGATAGTCACTTTGTTCAATTCTCTATAATCCACACAGAACCTTAGCGATCCATCCGATTTGGTGACAAACACCGCAGCAGAACCCCAACAAGAAAAACTAGGCCTAATCAATCCCTTCTCCAAAAGATCTGAGTCTGCTTAACTAATTCCTCCCTCTCCCTAGGAGCCATCCTCCTACTAGGCTAAATCATCGGCACTGCTCATGGAATCAAATCAATGCGAAACTTTATCTCTCGATGCGGAGGCAGACACTTAACTTCCTCAAATACATCACGAAAATCTTGGACCACATCGATATCTTCAATCTTCTCTTGAGAAGTCTCAGTTCCATGCAAAAGACTACTCAAGTGAATTCCAGAATTATCACACGTCACTCTAGCAATTCTACCCAGATCGGTTTCCAAAGAAACTGTTCTCTCATCACAATTCAGGACTGCTCTATACCTATCAAGCCAATCCATCCCTAATATAAGGTCAAATCCCTTAAAATTCAACACATAAGGGTCATAAGAAAAACTATGGGACAGACAGGAAATCTTCAAGTCCTTACAGATCGTATCTAATTTGGTCACTCCTCCTATAGGATTAGATACGAAGATGGGACAGTCTACAGTAGTAGGGGTAAGAAAGAACTTTTCTACAGATTCCAGAGAAATAAAACTCAAAGAAGCACCCGAATCAAACAAAACTTTAATATACTTTCCATCTAAAAGCAAATTACCTTCCAATACTCCCTGGCCTTTAGATGAAGTAGATGGTGCACCTTCCAAAGCAAATACCTTTTTCTGCTGGGCTTTATGAAGTAACGGGCAATCCCTGATCATATGACCTGGTTGGTGACAATTGCAGCATAAAGATCTCTGAATCAAAGTCGAACCCGGTCCACTATGATGTGGTTGCTGTTGCTGCTGTTGAAATTCTTTCCTGGGACACTTATTCTCCAAGTGACCTTCTTGTTGACATATATAGAATTTGCGAGGTCCGTTGTTACTTCCAGTCTTCTTCTTGTTCAGCTTCCTCCAATTGGGATTGAACTTCCTCTTATTTGGATTAGCAAAATTCCCTCCCGATGTTGCTACTGGTGCCACTGATTTCTTGTTCATCAAATTCTCATATCTCAAAGCCATATCAATTAAATCAACAAAAGATCCTTTCAAGTGCGCCGTCATCTTTTCATGAAATTCCGGCCTTAATCCTTGCACAAACATTTCGTTCTTGTTAAGGGGAGTATCTATGAGCCCTGGTCCATAGCAAGAAAGTTCATTGAATTTAGTCTTATTCTCAAAAATAGACATGCTTCCCTGCTTCAAATTCAGAAAATCCCGGTACAAACGAGTTTTCCCTGCTGTTGGCATAAATTTCTCCTCAAACAGCTCTTTAAATCTTTCCCAAGAAATGTCGTCCTCAGAAATATTTGCTATCGCTGCGTCCCACCAGGCAGCTGCACCTCCCTGCAATTGCCATGATGTTATTTCCCTTTTCCTTTCATCAGACAACTTCATACTCTTAAAGATGCGCTCGCAAGAGTGTAGCCAATCTTGGACTTCAATTATCGATTCTGACCCTTTAAATGGTTTACCTCCAAGGTTGGTGAAGTCTTTGCATAAAGCGGCAAAACTAACCTTAGGCGGTACTGGATCTACAGCCTCACTAGCAGTTTGACTTCGTCCATTATCAGTCGAGGTACTGCCCCTACCTCTGCCTCTCCCTCCAAATCTCATGTTGGCCATCTGGACAGGTAACTCAACAAATTTAGATAGGTATATAATTATATAAAAATACAAATACTCACTCTCAAGATAGATATTACTCTAGAGCCTAGGTATTGTCTCAACCAGTACTCTGATACCAACTGTGATGACCCGCCTTTCTAACCCCAGAAAGACGTATCATCAATAAGAAAAGAAAGGGATAGAAATAGAAAAGATAGAAAGAAAGAATAACAACATCAGAATCTCACAGCGGAACATAACAAAATATAATACATTACATAACCATTACATAGTTTTACATATATCAGAGTTACATAACATCATACAACAAGATAGTCATATATATATATATATATATATATATATATATATATCTGCCAATACATACATCCAAAATACAATATACATCAACTAACACAGCGGAACTAGATAGATAGATACGTCTTGGCTTCTTCTCCAAGCTCCTCCAGAACTCAACAATCCAAAACCTATCACTTGGCTACTCATAAAAATTTGAGTACCCAAGAGTTTATAAAAAAACAAAATATAAACTCCAGGTCAGACATGGGTCTGGTGTGAGTAAACGGGTTAAAGTTGTTTAACTTTGAAAACCATTTGAAAATAAAGGTATCACATAAGACTTCCCACACATAAACACGGGTAATTTTTTACCATGCGCTGACCAAAACATTTTATAGGAAATCCAGTGTTATTATAATAGTGTCTAGGGTTTTCGGGTTAATAGAAAATAGCCGAAATTTTTACATCTATTAAATTCCATCTACTAGCCACAAAAGTGGGTAATACAAATCAAAACCGTAGGGTCTCATAGGGAAAATGGGTTTCCATCAATGGCAGGGATACTGAAGTACCGCCCGTCCCAGTACGGGGCCTAGATCACCGTACCGAGGATCACTCCCGACCCCTTATAACACAAGGCCGGAACCATACCTTACTGAATAGTCCCGAACAAGATAACCCCGCAGTTGTGGCCAACAACTTCCCACACAGCCGAAATAAAGGGACATTTAGATAGGGGTATATCTCGTTCTTCTTGGGTGCTACCCACCTAACCTTGCTGCGTCTCCCTGTTTTAGCCATTCTCGGTTGATGAGGCTTGAGGCTGCGATTACCTTTATAGAACATTATTCTTAGAATGCTCACCGTCCGCCTGACGATGTGCTGAAAGCATTCAATCCATACAAGTTCGTTCTGGGTTCGAACGAAATTGAAGGCAATATCTTATTACACTCATTTTGGAATCACCCTCAGAGTTAACGACAATAACCCTTGCATTCTGAAACACCATCTCGACCTTCACTTGAGATGCCACGACCTAACGTTTAATTTGGATCGATGTGGTTTTCAGATGATCATATTGACACCCGATCCCGGTCTCATCGAAAATCCAAACGCCATTTTAAAGGCCAAGTTGTTTAATAGTTTAAACAATTTAATTCAATACTTTGGATTCACATAACAGTTATCACAGATAAATCATACACAGTCATCACAGATATATCAATGCATATCACTGAGTATCACAGAATATCACCCAATAGATATCACAATCAATCAAACAGAATCATTAATTCATATCAAAATAGTTTAATTAACTTAAACTTAATTTATTACTTAAGAATAAACCATTTTATCCTGCTTGATTAATCACTAATTAATCAACTTATTAAATTTATTAATTACTTCTTAATTACTCACTTAATTAATTATTAATTAATAACCTTAATTATTAATTAATAAAACTTAATTACCCATTTATTAATCACTAATTACTTAATTAATCATTAATTAACAATTAATTAATCATTAATAACCAATAATTAATCATTAATCCTTAATTAATTACTTAATTAGTTAACTACTATTTATTTATTAAATAATCTTTAAATAGTTAAATTAAAATTCTTAATTTTAAATTGATTAAACACATAATTATTAATATCAATCTTTAATTACAAATTATTTAATCTTAAATTACTTAGTTAATTATAATTATAAATTAATTTACATTCTTAATTAACTTACACTTTAAATTAATTAATCATCTTACATTTGCAAATCTCTCTTAATAAATTTTAAATCAAATCTTACTTAAAACTTGCCAACATTATTAACTTTATTAATGCTAATCTTTGTTTAACAAAATAACTTAAAAGTTTATTAAGCTAATCCACTAGAAACTGAACCCGAGGAAAACTATACGCTTACTCGAGTTACAGCCCGAGTCTCCCCTCCTATTTCCCGAGTCCCCCACTCTTCCCCATACCTTTCTTCTTCTTCTACTTTTTTTTGTTTTAAGTTTCAATTATAAATTTCGATAACAGGCAACACTCATGACCCAGGTTATTACTCACGCTACCCCTCATCTTCCTCGAGTAGCAACTCACAACGACCACAACACAACTGTCTGACATCCATACGCCACCATGCACGTGCACGGCACTTCGCCGTCACTTCGGCGGACCACGACGTCTCCGGCAAGTCACAAAACAACCTCACACTCGAAAGCAAATCTCAATTCATCGCCGAAAATTCAAAATCGAAATTTACCCTTTTGTTCGAAACTGCAACTCAACCACACCGAACAAAAATGCCTCGACCTACTAACGCCGACCATCAGTGGCGACGCAACTCTGCCCATGCCTCGTCGAAACCCCTCTCTACCAACCCCCAGAAGCGCGTGCAGCTCGATCAACCCATGGTGACGAGATCACCTCGTTTACAGACTGCTGCAAACTCGAACCAAAAACCCTAAATTCGTCTCTACCCAACAATTCATGCAATAGATAATTTTTTTAACATTTTTCCCGGATTCGTAAATCATCAAGCTAGCTTCAAAACAAATTTCAGCATCTAAGATTTGTTAAATCATCAGAAATTGATGAAAAAGCATTTTTGGTTCATTTATGAACTGCACCTTGTATACTTATCTAAAAATCATCATTTTTGTTTTAAAAATCCTACCTTTATATGTAGATTCAAGCTATGTAGTTGAAATAGAAATTTAAAATACTTGAATTTGACATAAAATTATTGGTTGCCCTGTAAATCAACTTTCCAGTTGATATACTTCACTGACAGGTTGAAAACAAATTTTAAAACTTGATTTATATTCAAACAAACTTACTTTGTTTTAAAACGTAAGCTTATAAATGATTGAACAAAGATATATTGAATTTTAATTATCAACTTAACTCTGTAACTACAAAAAAACTGTATGTTCAATCTTTACAGAATACTCATATATGAACACAGAATTATATAAACAAATACATATGCCAACATATGATTATCAATGAATCATACACACAGATTAAACTTAAGTCTTAAAAATTTACGTTTACTCACTTGAAATATTGTTGAAACAGAGAACGGTTCTTGCTTTTTTTTAGAAACTGCAGTTTAATCTCCCAGTAAACCTCCCTTGTTTTTATAGTTGAATGAATTGTTGAGTTTGTAAGTAGTGATGTTTATTTTCTTTTCTCAGGTTTGCTAAGTTATGGAACGAACAAGAATAAGATGATGTATATATAGAAATAGCTTTGAACAGTGGTAGGAGCTTTTGGTACAAGTCTTTACCTTATTTGATCAGATTAGATTTTTGTGTTTAATTACTGCAATTTGAAATGATATTTGTGTAATTCAGCTGACCTATTTTTTGTGCTGAGATGAAAGCATTAAATGCATATGTTCCCTATATGTTTACATCTAATTATTATTTTTTTATTTTTTTGTACATAGATATTTTATATATGTGAATAGTTTGTCTCTTTTGCATTGCATATATATATGTATTACACAGCAATATACTTGTTATTATGTTTGGTCAAAGATTTGTTGTGTCTTGCATGCCATATGTATTTATACTAGAATTATCTTATCTTTCTATTTAACCATATAAGTTGTTGTTAACACAACTTTTTAGTTTTATTTCTATTTATAGTTTAACTTTCAAATATTTGATTTATAACATATATTTGTACTTATATTTTATATTTATATTTAATATTGATAGGATTGTTTTATTTGAACATTATTATTTAGATTACATTCATATATGTATTATATCAAATGTAAATAATATAGAACCTTTAATTTAATTGAATAAGATAAATTTTATTTTAAATATTTATGAAAAATTCTATTTTAAAATTTCAAATCAAAATTTCCTTCACAAAACTTATATATACATATGTAACTAGTAAATGTCCAAAGATCTTATTTATTTACAAATGAAAAGCTTGTATTTTATTTAATTATATTAAATTCTTATTATAATAATATTGCCAAAATCCCGGGTTGTTACAATATAGTTTGTACTTTAAATGGACAATCAGAGCTGCAACAACATTAAACACATTCAAATTGTTTTAATTAGTCCCACATCGTCCAAAATATATTAGTTGTGTTGTATATAAGCTAAGGGATTAAGAAGAGAGTAGTTCCAATATCATTTAATTGAGATGAGATGTTGTTGTGCAGTTTAATAATACGGCATATAAATAGATGGCTTCAAAAGGACACTTCTTTATGGAGATCTAAAGGGCATTTCGCGAAATTCAAAAAGACACTTCTTTATGGAGATGTAAAGGGTATTTTGGAAAATTCAAAAAAACACGATTGAATTCTATTCATGAAATTCTCATTATTAATAGTAGAGATTTCTTACCATTAAATGAGACAAACAACGAAAATTAGCTCAATTAGAAGGAAATTAAGTGAAAGCTTTATAGAGTTATTATGATGCTACGTGATTAGAAATTGATCCCTACGACCAAAGTTATATATTTTATAGCATATGCCTTGTAAACACAAGCAAGGGGAGCATACAAAGGCTTTGTAGTACTATTTTTGGGCATTAGAATGAAATTTATTCTTACCACAAGCTTTTAGTAATATGCCCGTGATCTGTCCTTAACTGCGCCAATCTAAATATTATCCTGGTTTGAGATTATAATTGGTCACACCTCTCCTTGGTGAAAAATAATTCAATCTACCGTAAGTTACGTATACCATGTACTTATAGGCGTAAGGGGTGAGATTGGTCTTGAAGTTGAGATATTTCTAAAAATTCATTCAAAATATCTCCATTATAGATTCAAATTTGTAGGAGAGATAATAGGGAAAGATTTGAATATGTCTATGAATTGGCAGACTTGTAAAATCTTTCCTGTTTTGCTTTATTTTTCCCATCAGTGCGTTGCTACTTCATGCTTTAACCTTATTCTACATTCCGAAACTAGATTACAAGAAGCATTCACTCATCTTTATTAATAATTGGATTGGAAGCACAATTTTGGTCCGACCGTGAACTTCCCAAAATACCCCTATATATACACCTTTCTAAATATTAATTTGTTATTTCATACGATCTTCCCAATAAATTAGAAGATAAAATATCCCTAAAATTACATTAGATATATTCAAAAGTAATTATAATTAGACTTCAAAGAACGAGTCAGCTATATATGGTTGCATTAGAATAGGTAATGCAAGATCTTCCTTGACAAATCAACCAATCTATAAATCTTTATTAATGGTTGAAATAAAAACATAATTTTTTGGTCCGACCATGAAATTTCAAAAATGTCCTTCCAAGCAAACAAAAGGTCATGAATTCGAATTTCACTGTGCACAAATATTAACATTTATTTTCAAACGGAAATTTTAAACATAAATAATGTTTTTTTTGAAAAAACGTACTTTATTTACCAAACGGAAAAGCATATACTTCCATGATATGCCTCGTTAAAACCTTACAACCCCCGTAACCTAGATGGGTGCCTTGTAAGGAAAAAGTGTACATATCATTTTCATATATTAACAGTACAAAATGGCCCGAAACTGATCCAAGTGGTCAAACAGATGGAGGAGTAAAATAAGAGAACACACTCAAAAACATCTGCACGAGCAAATTTGGACCAGAAAGCAATAACAAAAGAAAAGAGCAAGGAGTGATGTTACAACACATTACATACACAAAGCAACAACAAAAAAAGAAAAAGAAGCCTCTGAGACAAACTTCTCGAAATAGGAGTAATCGAGAATGGCCGACATCAGATCTAAAAATGGATTCCAACACAGCGAAATCCAGCTCGGCGACCCTATCCAGAGAAGACCAAGGAGGACTGAAGGTGGACAGAAGGTCTGTTGCGATGTTAAGCTCTTGTAAGATAAGTATCGTCTAACTGTTTAGCTTGTTTGGCTGTAATGGAGCGAAAGTTGGAATTTACTGTCTTTAATGATGAGTTTAAGTCTCAGGTTAACCGAAAATTCGATACCTATGAACATTCGATTGTTATGCTCAATCCAAATATTCCATATAGGAGTAGTAAAAATGATGTTGATAATTTGATTACTTGAAGTATGATTGCTCTGAGCTTGAATTATATTATCCAGAACGTTGTGGAGGTCGATATTATTTCCTATACAAATCTTGAGTTTGAACATAAGTTCCTCTAACAAGTTTCTCGAGTAGGAACAGTTGAAAAAGAGGTGATCTCTATTTTCATTATCATTAGAACACAGAATGCAAGATTGATCTATAATAGGAGACCATTTGCTTATTCTGTGTTTGGTGCTTAACATATTATGAATAGCCAGTAAGGAACATATAGACATCTTCGGGGCACAACCTTTATCCCAAATCACCTTTTCCCAATCATACTCATTGTGTCTACTTCTAAAATGATTCCAGGCTGATTTCATTGTAAAGTTGCCTTGACTGTTAAGGGTCCAATACCAAAAGTCTAGCTTAACATTGTTATAAATTGTAATATTATTAACTGTTTAGATAGACTGAGTAGGAATGTAGGGTAGCTGTTGTTTCCATCTATTTTCAGCAATTAGCATGGACACTTTATTATGACATCCACCAAAAATAGCCATGGAAGTCCATCCATAAATATCGATAAGAGAAGCACCGTTTAGCCAAAGATCAAACAAGATACCAGTGTTGTCTCCATTAGAAATTTTTCTGTCTATAATACCCTTACATAATGTCTGGCTCTTAAAATAGTCTTCCAAGTGTGAGAAGCATTGTTGTTCATATTGGCTATCCAAAAAATTAGTATTACTGTAGTATTTATTATGAATCCACTTAGCCCAAAGAGAATCACCTTTAATATAGTTCCATAGAAGTTTTCCTGCATTGGCTTTGGCAATATCATCCATTTTTCTTATACCAAACCCCCTTCACTTTTTGTTTTACACACTTCATCCCAGCACATTTTATGAGTTTTAGACTTCCATAAAAAATCAGCTCACAATTAGTCTATTTTTTGTATTACTGTAGCTGGAAGTTGTGTAATCTGGAGCCAGAAATGAAGCGTAGGGTGTATGACAGTTTTTATGATCTTAGCTCTGCCACTAATATTAAGAAATATGTTGCTCCACTGGCTGAAATTCTTGTTAATTTTGTCAATAAGGCATCCAAAATCTCTGATTTTTAATTTGTTATTGGAAAGAGGAATACCCAGATACTTGACGGGAAGATTACCAGCATTAATTTTAAGAATATTTGTAATTTTCTTCTTATGAGCTGCCCCTATACTGAAGAATAAAGTAGACTTACTTGGATTTAAATCGTGACCAGTTAAATTCCGCGTTTGTTGAAAATTTCGATGAGTAGTTTGGCTTTTTTAATGGAGGATTTAACTAAAATTAAGATATCATCTGCATATAGTAAATGTGTAACCATTGGTCCAATTTGGTATATAGGGGTGATATTACCTTTTAAGAACTCCATATCGAAATTAATGGTGAGAAATTCCATAGCAATCGAAAAAAGATATGGCGAGAGAGGGTTACCTTGTCACAGAACTCTCGAGCTATTAGTGAGATCATAAAGGGAATCAACAATTGAAATAGAAAACGAAGGGGTAGAGATACATTCGTAAATAAGGTCAGAAAAAGATTGTGGGAACCCTATCGAAATCAGCATGTGATGAATAAATTCTCTATTAATAGTGTCATAAGACTTATGCAGGTCAATTTCAAACATAAATTGTTAGAACTTTTTTCGTTAAAACCTCTCACCATTTCATAAGCTAATAGGGAATTTTCAAAAATAATTCTACCTGGAATGAAAGCATATTGATTGTGAGAGATTAGATCATTCATATAAGCTTTCATACGATTACATAGAAGATTGGCTAATATCTTATATGAGACATTACATAGGGATATAGGCCTAAAATCTGACATATTCACCGCGTCTAGAATTTTAGGAATAAGGCAAATAAATGTATGGTTGATTTCTCTTATGATTTTTCCATATTAAAGAATACCATTCATTGCATTCCATAAATCATATTTAATATGTTCCCAATGTACTTGGTAAAACTTGGAATTAAAACCATCTGGACCAGGGGAGCTATTATCACTAATTTGCATTATAACTTCTTTAACTTCCTCTATAAAAAAATGGTGAATACAGTTTGAGTCATGCTTTTTCTATAAAAATTTTCTTGCAAGTTATGTTAGGGAATTGAACTGTGGCTTGAGATGACTGAAACAAGTCAAAGAAGTAAACATAAGCTTCTTGAGCAATTTTCTCTGATGCTGATGACCACATGCCCTTATCATTGACAATAATTTGACTCCTTCAATTAGTTATACATTTGTTAATTTGACTGAAAAAGAAAATAGATGGTTTATCCCCTTTAACAAGCCAATTTATTTTCATTTTTTGCTCAATACCCATTGCAATGTATCTCATGATGTTATGTAACTGCTCACAGTTGGTGGAATAGGTTTCTATAAGATCATTATTGAGAGGGTTGCAAAACAGCTGTTGATAAATATCATTATTCTGCTCCTTTAATTGATCAGCCACAGATTGTAAATTATTTTTATTTCTGGTCTAGGTCTTCAGAGATGCTTTCACCATTTTCAGCTTGCATATCAACATGTGAAGAGGATTACCATTGCAGGTTTAATTCAGAGAGACATAAATGGAGGAGTGATATCCCATTTGCAAGTTCCAGGAGTTCTGATACTTAAAAGGTATGTTCTTTTTCTTTATGACATGAGTAAATAGACTGATCATGATAGGGGTATGGTCACTCAACGAATGCTTACCAAAATAGACACCAAAATGATCAAATTTTTCTATCCATAAATTGTTCACAAACACACAGTCAATCTTTCTATGAGTGGAAAATAAGTTACCGCCTCTCCATGTGAAAAAGTTGCTTGAGAATTGCGGTTCATCTAGCTCAGATAAAATGACATAATCATTAAATTCCTGATCTCCAATAGAGTTGAATGTGCCATTAATCATTCTTTCATTCAGAGATAAGATAGAGTTAAAATCACCTACTATAAGCCATGATAAATTAACTCTCTTAGATTTTTCAATGATGTAGTTCCACAAACCTTTACGTTGCACTACCTCGTTAAATGCATATACTATTGTGCAAAGAACACTAATATCATTAGGATTATGAAGAATACAAGATATGAATTGGTCATTTTTGTGAAGAATAATATTGGACCATTGAGAAGAGTCCCAAACAATGTTACAAGTTCAAACCCTATTCCAACAAAAAAAATACATTTTTCTTTATGTTTTTCAGTTTATTTTGATCAAACTACATTGGACTTTCAAATTTAGTAAAGAGTTTAGATGCACATGCATTGTACGTACCAAAATATATATACTAATAGGCATAAACAAATACACACATATAAATGTTGGATATAATATTCATTAATAACTGAAATAGAAGCGCAATCTTTTGGTCTGACTGTTAAGTTTCCAAAATTACGCATGATTTCAATGCAAAATATGATTAAATATTTATGCTTTTTTTAAATGTATTAAAACATATGCGATTTGTAGGAAAAAAAACTCATACGCGAAGCGCATGCTGTAACGCTCGTATTGATTGATCAAATGGATTGATATCGACTGATGTATGTAGTCCAATTCTCATGTTGACGCAGCAAATAATAACAAATGAAGTAAAACGATGGAACGATACAAAGATGAATTGGTGAATCGATGATACCCAAGTGCCCAAATCCATTGATCTCTCAAGATACCGGATTCTAGCTATCTTCAACACGTTGATCGCGCACGATGCCGCGTTAGAAGATCTACGAACGTTGATCTCGCGCACGAGATTCCGTGAATCAGCTTCAAATTCGTTGATTCGAGCGCACTCGAATAACCGAAGATGGAGAAAGGAGCTCACACTCAACTTCCAATTTTTAAAGAGGCACAAAGCTCTCAACAAAATTTATTCCAAATCCACTAACTTTACACTAGCCACACACCCCTATTTATAGGGTTTACAACACACACAACTCGACTTAACATATGCGACATAAAAAACGCACACACAACTCGACTTAACATATGCGACATAACAAACGTTACAACATATATACGACATAACAACACAGTACAATACAAACGACTTAAGAAAATAAAATACAAACGACTTATCAAACCATGCGACCTAAGCAAGTAACGACCTAAACAAGCACGGCAGCGACCTAGGCAAGCTTTGGCAGCGACATAAGTAAGCTTCGCGACATAAGGATCCTGGAACGACATAAGAAACAACGACCTATTGGAAGCTCGCGACCTAAGGAAGCTCGCGACTCAGGAAAACGATTTGGAAATTTGGAGCGACTTAAGAAATCTCAACGGCATAAGATCTGGACGACCTAGCGGCATAACTTGAAAACGACTTAAAGTGAAAAGCGGCATAAGAAGAAACCAACGACCTATAGGTAAGCGACTTAAGACTTGCGGCATCAGATAACATAAGCGACCTACGACTTAATACCAGCTACTTAAGCTTCAGCGACTTAAGGAATCAAATGCGGCATAGGTTGTTAGGCCGTGTAACTCGCAGCGCGACTCAAAGCATAAGTCGCAGGCGACTTAAGGAAATGCATACGCGAGCAACTTAAAGCATAACAGCTGCTCGCATCATCCTCCACTGCATCATCCTCCCCTGGTTGAAAAGAATTCGACCCTGAATTCACACTTTCTTCTTCCTCGACTGGTTTATTCCCATGATATGGAATCAAGTGTTTGACTTTGAAAACGTCAACGGTGTGGATATGATCCGACAATCTCAACTGATACGCATTCTCATTAATCTTCTTCACGATCTCCAAAGGTCCAATCTTCCTAGCAGCCAGCTTGTTATAAGTACTAGTAGGAAAACGATCCTTAGTCAATACTGCATATACAAAATCACCCTCTTTGAAGTCCACACTCCTTCGCTTCTTATCTACCAGTTGCTTATACTTCTCATTCGACTTAAGCAATCGTTCATGAACAATCCTGTGACACTCCTGCAACTCATTCACAAAATCACAAGCTCGTTTAATAACCCCTTTCTGACGTGGAACTGTCGACAAATCCAACGGTCCCTTCGGAATTGCTGAATATACTACTTGAAATGGACTGAATCCAGTACTTCGATTAACGGCATGATTATGCGCGAATTCTGCCTGACACAAGTTTACATCTTAGCTCTTCAAATTATCCTTCACAAGACATCTCAACAAGTTTCCCAAAGATCTGTTCACCACTTCCGTTTTCCCATCCGTTTGTGGATGATAGGCGCTACTAAAATTCAGCTTAGTTCCAACCATCTTCCACAGACTCAACCAAAGATGACTTAGAAATCGAGTATCCCGGTCAGAAACAATGGTCTCAGGTAGCCCATGTAGTCGATAAACCTCTTTAAAGAACAATTGAGCAACACGGACTGCATCGTCGGTCTTTTTACAAGCTATGAAATGTTCCATCTTCGAAAATCTATCCACCACAACATATATAGAATCATTCCCTCGTTGAGTTCTTGGCAAACCCAAAACAAAATCCATGCTAACATCAACCCATGGTCTAGTAGGCACGGGCAATGGTATATACAATCCTGCATTCGTAGCTGTCCCTTTGGAAACTTGACATATGTGACATCTCTGTACAAATCTTTCAACTTCTTTCCTCATGGAAGGCCAAAAATATGATTGAGAAATCAACTGCAAGGTACAATCTCTTCCCACATGACCTTCTTCATGCAATTCCTTCACAATCTTCATTCGCAAACTGCACTCTGGTATACACAACCGATTTCCTTTGAATAGAAAACCATCTACCAACACAAACTCATCTGTCTTCCCTTTCTCGACTTCATCTACAATCATAGAAAAGTAAGGATCCTTAACAAACGATTCTGAAAATACATCAAACCCCGTCACTTCAGCTCTCATAATAGTCAACAAATGATTTCTTCTACTCAATGCGTCTGCCACACGATTTGTAACTCCCGACTTATGCTTTACAACAAATGTAAACTGTTGCAAGTATGCGGTCCATGAAGCATGTCTGGCTGCAATCTTATCATGTCCCTGCAAGTGTTTCAATGCTTCATGGTCAGTATACAACACAAACTCTTTATAAAACAAGTAGTGTCTCCAATGCTTTATGGCTTGGACATTAGCATAGAACTCCAAGTCTTAGGTACTGTATCTTGTCTTGGCTCCAGAAAGTTTCTCGCTAAAATAAGCAATTGGACGACCCTTTTGACTTAACACTCCATCAATTCCAACTTTAGACGCATCAGTATTCAGCTCAAAGAGTAACTGAAAGTCCGTGTATCTAAGAATCGGTGTTGTAGTCAAAAGTGTCTTGATCTGTTGGAAAGCAGAATCAGCCTCTTCAGTCCCCACAAACTGCTTTCCTTTCATACAATCTGTCACTGGTGCCATCAAGCTACTGAAATGTCGAATAAACCTTCGATAGAATGATGCTAAACCATGGAAACTTCTCACTTCAGTTACAGTCCTGGGTTGTGGCGAATCCTTGATTGCTTCAACTTTACCTTGATCCACATGAATACCTTCCTTGGACAACACATGTCCCAAGAACAAAATATTGTGTGTCATGAATATGCACTTCTTTGTTGCCATGTAAAATTTCTCTTGACGAAGTATCATCAACACTTCCCGCAAGTGTTGTAGATGTTCTTCTGTGCTTCCACTGTATATCAATATATCATCAAAGTATACCACCACGAACTTTCCAATAAACGGTCGAAAGATCTGATTCATCACTCGCATAAAAGTACTAGGTGTATTCGAAAGACCAAATGGAATGACCAGCCATTCATACAAACCCCCCTCCCCCCGTGTCCTGAAGGCTGTCTTCCATTCATCCCCTGGTCGAATTCGAATCTGATGATACCCACTCTTCAGATTAATCTTTGAGAAGATAGCAGCTCCACTCAACTGATCTAACAAGTCGTCCAATCTTGGCATTGGAAATCTGTACCTCACTGTAATCTTGTTTAGTGCTCGACTATCTCTACACATTCTCCAAGTTCCATCCTTCTTTGGCACTAACAAGGCTGGTACTGCACAAGGACTTAAACTTTCTTGTACGCGCCCTTGTTCAAGTAACTCCTCCACCTGCCTTCTCAACTCTTCGTGCTCCTTTGGACTCATTCTATAATGTGGTCTCTGTGGTAACACAGCTCCCAGAACAAGATCAATCTGATGTTGTATGTCTCTCAATGGTGGTAACTCTTTTGGTAATTCTTCAGGAAATACATCTTCAAATTCCTTCAACACTGGCTTAACTTCCTCAGGAATTTCAACCGTTTCACTACTTTCACGTCCAATCAATAGAAATACTTCAGGCCCATCCTCTACGTCTTTGACAAACTCCTTCAAAGATAACAGAGTCTTTAGTTCCTCAATTTCCTCCAACTTGCTTTCACTTTGTTGTCGCTTTTTAGGAACTAAAGTGATTCTAGTGCCATTGAACATGAAACTATAGCAGTTAGTCCTACCATCGTGTTGCACGGCTCTATCAAATTGCCACGGTCTTCCCAACAACAAACGACATACATCCATATCCACCACGTCACACCAAATTTCATCCTTATACTTCTTTCCGATGGAAAAAGTTACACAAGCTCTTCGACTAACCTTCACTTCCCCACCTTTCCTCAGCCAAGCCAATTTATAGGGTTTGGGATGCTTTTTTGTCTTTAACGCTAACTTCTTTACAGCTTCTGTAGAGATGATGTTATCACAACTTCCTGCATCGATAACAAACTTACAAACCTTTCCCATAATAGTGCACGTCGACTGAAAAATATTACTCCTCAACCAGCTAGTCTCGTCTTCCTGTTTTGGCGTCAAGAAAGATCTCCTCATCATTAAAGAATATCCCTCATCTCCCGTCAGTAATTCTTCTTCCTCCTCAACTTGTGGTGAATTGGAACATTCTATTTCTGCATCCTCATCCTCAAGCTCAGCAACCATCGCTCGCTTCTTAGGCCTCGGGCATTCATTGCTCTTATGTCCAAACTCCTGACAGTTATAACACTTGAAATTGTTGTTGACCTTGGTCTTAGCAACTTCATTGACAACCGGTTTACTAACAGCCTTGGAAATATTAGTATTGCTACTAGCCCCTTTCATCTGATTGATCGAACTTGTAAGCGCACCACCTCCTCTTCTACCTTGCTTCTCCCAAGCTAGAGCCTTCTGGTGTGCTTCAGCAACGGATCTTGGATAAAACATATTTACCATATCCTGAATTTGCATTCTCAATCCTCTAACAAATCTGGATGTCAACTGTTCCTCCGTTTCCATGATATCGTTTCTAGCAATCAGTTGATAAAACTCATCTGCATAATCATTTACCGACTTTGTCCCTTGTCTCAAATTCTGTAAGCGCTGATACATAAGAGACTGATAATTATAAGGCAAGAAAGTAGCCTTCATCAACTTCTTCACCTTTTCCCATGAAACAATCTTCGACTTTCCCAATCTTTCCCGTGTAATTTTAGTTTGTTGCCACCATGCCATAGCTCTTCCTCTCAATCGTGTAGCAACCAACTTAACTCTACGATGCTCGGGTACTTCCTTGAAGTCAAAAATTTCTTCAACATTTGATAACCAATCCAGAAATTCTTCCGCTATCATTCCCCCTTTGAATTTTGGAATCTCTGTTTTCATCCCCGACTCCCATCGACGTTCATCTACGAAATCTCTATTTCGATATCGTCCTTGGCCATGGTTTCGACAAAAACTACTCTCATCATCACTGGCCAAATCTGACGTATGTCGATGTCGATTCTGACCATCAACATTTCTGCTACCACGCACGTCTCTTTCTCCCGAAACTGATAGTTCTCTTCTTCCCCGATCCGATAGTGGTGACATTCTTCTCCTCTCGGAATTTGATGGCGAAATTCTATGTCCACCTTGATTTGAACCTGGCGATGCTCTTTGTCAAGTTCGATTTATATCCATCATGAGCCTTTCCAATCTACCACTTCCCTCATCAAACTTCTCATCGAATTTTTCACTAATTCGTTGCTCCATTTGTTCAGCATCTTCTCTTCGATACACATCTGCAACATTATGATGACGATTAACTCTTCTTGGAGGCATTGTCGAATCTTCATCAAATCCAAACACACACTTCAACTAGCACAACTTTCAATGATGCAAAATCTATGCACAAACTCCTAGCTCACGACTTGAACAAATCTCGCACAAACTTGAACAAACTCGTTTCTAGCTTTAACTTGCTTTAACTTCGGCCTTGATCTTCTTAATTCTTCTAGCTCTCGGCTTTGACTTACAAAAGTGTTGCACGGCTCCAACTAGCTCTGACTTTAACTTCGGATCTGAATCAACTTCAACTCGGCCTAGGAACTGATTAAGCTCTGATACCAAATTGACGCAGCGAATAATAACAAATGAAGCAAAACGATGGAACGATACAAAGATGAATTGGTGAATTGATTATACCCAAGTGCCCAAATCCGTTGATCTCTCGAGATACTGGATTCTAGCTATCTTCAACACGTTGATCGCGCACGATGCCGCGTTAGAAGATCTACGATTCTTCGACGTTGATCTCGTGCACGAGATTCTGTGAATCGGCTTCAAATTCGTTGATTCGAGCGCACTCGAATAACCGAAGATGGAGAAAGGAGCTCACACTCAATTTTCAATTTTTAAAGAGGCACAAAGCTCTCAACAAAATTTATTCCAAATCCACTAACTTTACAACTGGTAACACACCCCTATTTATAGGGTTTACAACACACACAACTCGACTTAACATATGCGACATAACAAACGCACACACAACTCGACTTAACATATGCGACATAACAAACGTTACAACATATATGCGACATAAAAACACAGTACAATACAAATGACTTAAGAAAATAAAATACAAACGACTTATCAAACCATGCGACCTAAGCATGTAACGACCTAAACAAGCACGGCAGCGACCTAAGCAAGCTTCGGCAGCGACATAAGTAAGCTTCGCGACATAAGTAAGCTTCGCGACATAAGGATCCTGGAACGACATAAGAAATAGCGATTTATTGGAAGCAAGAAGCTCGCAACTTAGGAAAACGACTTTGGAAATCTGGAGCGACTTAAGAAATCTCAGCGGCATAAGATCTGGACGACCTAGCGGCATAACTTGAAAACGACTTAAAGTGAAAAGCGGCATAAGAAGAAACCAGCGAGCTATAGGTAAGCGACTTAAGACTTGCGGCATCAGATGACATAAGCGACCTACGACTTAATACCAGCTACTTAAGCTTCAACGACTTAAGGAATCAAATGCGGCATAGGTTGTTAGGTCGTGTAACTCGCCAGCGCGACTCAAAGCATAAGTCGCAGGCGACTTAAGGAAATGCATAACTCGTGGGCGACTTAAAGCATAACAGCTGCTCGCATCATCCTCCACTGCATCACATGTGTTGTCATGTACATGATTAACAATAAGCTTTGTATGCATTCCTTCATCATTTTGAATAGCAATACAATCGAATCATTACTTTTGCAAAATCACAGATAAAACTACCCCCAATGTATGTCTCCGTGAATATGGAGTGTGTTGTTCAAAGACAAGTGACTAAATCCAGTGTAAAATAGACGTTACCATCACTCAAGCTGTCTCCATGGAAATTCAGGTCTTTTAAAAAACATTTCTTTTATGCATATTATTGATTCAAACATTTCCAATGGATAAAGATTCCAGATTTCTAATGTCCAAAAAAAACCAAATTTCGCTTTTTGTTCTAATGAGAAATCCATTAGTCCTTATGTAAGTTGATGTACATAATTTACCAAATTCAACTGTAACATTATGTTTAAAAATTACTTAGGAAAATGTGAAAAATTACAAATTTCGTGGACCAATGTCGATCTATGTTGGAAACAATGTTCGATCTTGCTGGTTGAGTCGCGTACATCATCGCTTTCTTTAAGACATTCCACCGCTCTACACAAAGTTGTTCAAGGCAAATGTAACTTTTGATTTGAACTTTTACGTAGTGAGTAAGATTCAGATTATGCTAGAATGATTTTGATCGTTATCACCGACATCGAATCATATGCAATCTGTCTAGGATACAATCTAATAGCCCATGTGTTTATGGTCATGCACATCTATCCTGTTATAGTAAACACTCTAGGAATTTACATCATAAACTTCACAAGTAACGACCTCATTTCAACATTTACATAGATGAGTCTATAAGAGTTCTCATGTAGTTAGGTACTCCATTCCACATGGAGTATATAACTCATTAATGTTGAACTGGGCTCTGTGAATATGGAGTGTGCTTTGTTCAAAGACAAGGGATTAAATCCCAGTTAAAATAGATGTTTCCATCACTCAAGCCATCTCCATGGAGATTTAGGTCTTTTAAAGAACGTTTTTGTTATGCATATCACTGAGTAAAAAAATTCCAATGGATAAAGATTCCAGGTTTCTACCGTCCAAAAAAAATCATTTTTTCTTGTGAGGAATCCATTAATCTATAAGTAAGTTGATGTCCATATTTGCTAAATCCAACTGTAACATCATATTTAAAAATTACTTAAGAAAATATAAAATATAACAAATTTTGTGGACCGTTGTTAATCTATATTGGAAATAATGTTCAATTTTGCTGATTGAGTTGCCTACATCGTCGCTTTCTGTCAGATGTTCTGCTTCTCTGCCCAAAATTATGAAAGACTAGAAGCAACACTACCTCCAAGATAAAACAGTCGAATACAGTTTTCACTGAACCTTTGTACCAAGATCAATGATCATAATTTGAACCCTTAGATGATTAAATAATTGCTCGTTTAAAAAAAAAAGAGGAATGGCTGATAAAAGAAACGACGTAAAGATGGTTGTTTAGTATTCTTTTTTGTTTTTTCTATTCATCTGTTAATTGACGGAAAATTTAAAGAGCGCTAATGTTTTAGTAGGAAAAATGTCGATGCATTAAAATATTTTATTGCCAATTTATATTGAATAAACGGATATGAAAATTAAAGTTATAAAATGTTTTATGATTGAAAAAAAAGGTTAAAAATTTGTACCAATGATTTAAGTGTGCACCAAACCAACACCACCCAACCCACCCAGGGTCGGGATGAGTTGGTCAGTCTATCGACACACGTTTGGTAATACATTTTAGGTATATGGACGACAAGATCAACATTTGTTTTAGTGGGCATAGAGGATATATGTTATATATATATATATATATATATATATATATATATATATATATTAGGAGTTTTTTGTATACCAGTTTGAAATTGATATATTGTATAAATTTGATTCAAACTGTATATTACTATTTATCACATTATATTGAGATAGACATCACCTGAGGTGTATTAACCTTTATGGCATGTAATATTATATGTTATCGCAGCGATTCTAACTCTGTGTTCTCTATATACTTCTGTATATTGTGTATTGTTCTACCTTGGAGGCATATGTGTTTACAGCTTTGTGCCGATACTATGTACATATAGGTAAGTTACTTATACGATGTTTAAATACGTATCAGTATGAGCCCAAGAGAATATTTACGTGTGTGCCCCTTGTAGCCTCATTCTTCGTACCATATGACATTATTACTCGATAAAACTCTTGGATAGTATGGGTATAGAGATGTGGTGTTTCATCCAAAGTACGTCGCGGTGAATATGGAGTGTGCATCGTTCAAAGACAAGTGACTAAATCCCGGGTAAAATAGACGTTTGCATCACTCAAGCCGTCTCCATGGAGAATCAGGTCTTTTATGCATATCGTTGAGTTAAACATTTCTAATGGATAAAGATTCTAGATTTCTGAAGTAAAAAAAAATTGTTTTTTCTAGTGAGAAATGTATTAATCCATAAGTAAATTGATGTTCATAATATACCAAATCCAACTGTAATATCTTGGCTTAAAATTACCTAAGAAAATGTAAAAAATTACAAATTTTGTGAACCACTGTCGATCTATGTTGGAAACAATGTTCGATCTTACTGGTTGAGTCGCCTACGTCGTCACTTTCTTTAATACGTTCTGCCGCTTTATCTAAAGTTGTGCAAGGCAGAGTATAAGCAGCACCTCCTCCAAGATAACACAACCGAATACAGTTTCCATCAATCCTTTGTATCTAGGTCGATGATCAGAATTTACACTGTCTGATGAATAAATTATTGCTCGTTTTAAAAAAGAAAACATGAATGGAAGATAAGAGAAATGACAAAGAGATAGTTGTTTTTTGTTCGTTTCCGTTTCGTTTATTCATCAGTAAGATAGACGAAAAATTGAAAAAACGTTACTATTCTAGTGGAAGAAAATTGTCGGAGTAGTAAAATATTTTATTGCCATTTATTATAGAAAAAATGGATATGAAAATTAGCATTATAAAATGTTTTATGACCGTTTGGAAAAAAATATTAAAAATTTCTACCAAAAATTTAAGTGATATATCAACCCAACACAACCCAGCCCAACTAGGGCCGGGATGAGTCGATCGGTCGGCGCGCATGTGCGTATGATGGTCATGCGTGCACTCACTCCTCAATACAAAAACAATATTGAGTGCTTAAAGGGCTACATTTAGGAGCTAAGAAATTCATATAAATTTGAGTTTCTCTCAATAATTTCTATGGTGTAGTGTACTTTTTCAAACTTTTTATTAATATTCTAGTCAAATCCAAAAATCTCACACTTGAATTTATTTTAAAACAAAATATTTTTTGAGCAATTTCCAAGAAACATAAGATTGCATATAAACAAAGGTAACTTTATATTTGAACTTTTGCGTAGTGGGTAAGATTCAAATTATATTAGAGTGACTTGTAATCTTGAACTTTATTAGCGATATCGAACCATATACAACTTTCGAGGTGCTATTTAAAGCTCATGTATTTATGCTCATGCATGTCTTCCTGTTACAGCGAATGCTCTAGAAATTTCTCTCTAAAACTCCACAAGAAACGACCTCATTATCAAAATTGCATAAGTAAGTCTATTAAGAGTTCTCCTGTAGTTAAATACTTCACTCCACATGGAGTATAGAACCCAACAATGTTTAAAATGGACTAGCACGCAGCGGGTTAAAATGGGTAAATTTCAAAAAAAAAAATATTTTCGAACTTATTGGGTCTACGAAGCCTAAATTGGTTTATGTTAGTGCCAAAATTGGTCACTAACATCCAAATACAGATGAAAGCACCAAATCACAATCACATCACACTGATATGATGTATGTAGAGAGTAATAATATGAAAAACAATCAAAATTAAAATGAAAGTAGTAAAGAACAACGGATTTTATAGTGGTTCGGCTAACTCCGGCCTACGTCCACTTCAGAAGTTTTCTTTTTATTGATGTAAGACTCGATTACAGTTACAAAGTGGGAGACTAGCTTTAGTCTTAGGAAAAAGTCAAAGAGCAGAAGAGAAGAAGGAGATCCCCCTTTCTGAACCCCTACAAGCTGTATTTATAGGCGAATTTTGAGTTGCTGGGCTTTCTGAACAGTAAAGACCCATTAAGAATTTCCACCGAGCCACATTCGTCTTATGCCTAACGACTTTCCACCGAGCTATCTTCGCCGAGCAACCCATGCCGAGGCGCCAATGCCATGCGAGGTGCGAGGTGTCGAGGTAGCAAGGTACGAGGTATTGAGGTGCGAGGTATCGTGGTATCGAGGTGCGAGGTATCGAGGTGCGAGGTATCGAGGTGCGATGTATCGAGGTATCGAGGTGCGAGGTATCGAGGTATCGAGGTGCGAGGTATCGAGGTGCGAGGTATCGAGGTATCGAGGTGCGAGGTATCGAGGTGTGAGGTATCGAGGTGCGACTCCTTTATGCCGAGCGGCAACCAATGCCGAACAATTTCTAACTTTCAGACCGAACTACATTTTCTTGACCCAAATTATAGTGATTCATCTCTGTCCAATCCAATTTCCATCTTTCAAGTGCGTTGTGTCATCCATCCATCCAGTCGACTGAATCCATCGTACAACAGTTTTGACGAACGTGCAGTCGATTAAGTCCGTAGCCTTGTAAAAAGGCGGGTTAACAGTTTAGATCTAATATAATTTTTTTAAAATAAAATTTTATTTTATTTAATAAATTTGTATAAAGATTTGATTTTGTATAAATATGTAATATATAAAGTGTATATCCGTATCAAATACATACATAAGTGTAAGTGTAATTGCAACATATAAATATGTCCGTATATGAATGTTGAGATTTACACCGCAACGGATACATTAAAACATTTTATGCACACAACAGTCGAAAACAAATTTAAGTTGTAAATTTACGTTCATAGGATGGATATCAGATGCTGAATAGATGCTGCAGTGTTTGAGGCGCAGTTGAACGCCCTCCGTACACACATAAATGTATATGTGTGCATTTGAAATTTTGAATATTTATTTTGTAATAAAATAAGTTATTTTGAGTAAGTGAATAATTTTGAAATTCAAAATTTATTTTATATATCTAATTTGTTTAATTAGTACACCAGCATTTATCAGTGTTTGCGCCAAAATTGGTCACAAACCCCGATGAATGTGAAAGCACCAGTGTTGGAATATAAATCAACAATATCCAAACACAAATCACAGATCTCAGTAGCAAAGTAATAAATGCAAACGAGAACACACGATTTATAGTGGTTCGGCTATCTCCGGCCTACGTCCACTTCAAAGGTTTTTCCTTTTATTGATGTTCTTCGCTGATTACAATCGATTACGGCGGATTACAATGAATTATAGTTCTGAAGTTCAAGCACAACGGTGGTTGTTGAGTGCAAAGTAGAGCCTTGGTGGAGTCTTGATGCTTCAAAGTCTTGATCTTGCTAAAGAGAATCCGGTCCTTTTTCTGAATGACCTGGGAGTCTATTTATAGGCGTAGACTGTTGCTCTCTTGCTGAAAACTCGGGAGACCTCTTCTGGCACGTGAGGGGGGGCCCATACGTACGGTCTCGGGAAGTTTGGGCCCACTTTGGCATCGGTTCGAACTCCATTCGAACCGATCAAGAATTCATCCAATCGAGGTGAAATTTGGCGTGGACATTCGTCAACATGTATGGAAGCATCTGTGAAAATTTCATGGCATTTGGATCAGCAGGTTGGGAGATATGGTGGATTCGAATTTGAGTTTATGGGATAGTTGTTTGGTTCGAACCCATGTGTTCGAACCGATGGCTTCGAACCCTTCATAGCACGCGACCTCGTGGTGACGTGGAGCGCCTTCTTCGGTTCGATCCAAGCTTTGCACCGAGTTGAACGAGTCGAGTCCGAGTTCTTTGGCGTGTCTACTGGGTGGCTCCGTGCACTGGGTTCGAAGGTCGTCTTCGAATCGTTGAAAGGGTGTCCGTTCGAATCGATCCAAATGCGTCACCTTGGATCGATTCGAAGTTGACTTATCATGTTGGGTTCGAAGACAGCATGGGGCGAGGCGGCTTGGATGGTTTTGAAGTAAGGCTCAGTTCACGGGTTCGAAGTCAGGTCGTGGATGGATTTGGAGTGGAGTCGAGGCCGATGGAGTCGAAGGATGATGTCGGCTGATGGATTCGAACGCCACTTCTTCGCATGGGTTCGAACTAGTTGGTTTCGAACACGATGGGTTCGAAACTGATGGTTTCGAATATGATGGTTTCGAACATAATGGGTTCGAACCGAGCAATGTCAATTCCTCTTATCTTGAATCCATCATAACTTGAGCATACGACCTCGGATTGACCTGAAATTTGAGATGCAGACTTCTATGATCTTTCTTGTCGTGTCCTATCAATTGTGGCCCGTTCCGGACTCGGACAAAATTTATCGATATCCATGGTTATCCTGCAATGCATGGCTGATATTCATGAATAGCAATTATTGATTTCCAGTAAATTTTGGATATCTCAACTTTGCCAAAAGTTGGGATAACATTTTGCCCCCCAAAACATGCCTTTTTGTAAAAGGTATGTTTTGAACGGTCTTAAATCAAGTGCAATAAATTCATGTTTCATCCATAGCTGTGGTGTTAACAATCAAGTTTGTGGCTGTTCGAAGCCAAATCAATGTTCGTTCTTTCCATAGGAGTTGAGAATGAAGTTTCGTAGTCTCTCTGGACTATCATTGGCTGCTCTGAACCCTTACTAAGTCCATTCTAGACTTAGTGATTGAATAGAAAGATCCTATTGCTCTCTGGCGTTGCCTTCTACCCCTTGCACTCTGGTCCCAGTTAGGACGTATAGCGATATCATGGTCGTTCGGGACCGACCATAGCCTCTCCGGGCTCTTGCTGGATCCCATCCCGTCACTCTCCGGTGAAGGGGAAACAGCGCTTAAGTGAGTTGATCCTGTCGCTCTCCGGCGAAGCAACTCACTTCTTGCACTCCGGTTCAGTGTATCTGAACATTAAACGATGTCTTGGTCGTTCGAGACCGATCATAGCCTCTCCGGGCTCTTGCTGGATCCCATCCTGTCACTCTCCGGTGAAGGGGAAACAGCGCTTAAGTGAGTTGTTCCTGTCGCTCTCCGGCGAAGCAACTCACTTCTTGCACTCCGGACCCCGTCTCCCCGGGTAGGGTCATAAAGCGATCATGTTTACGTTGAAATTTAATGTTCATCCTTTGACTCTCCGGTCAAAAGGTTTATTGCAAGAAGTTCTAATTTATTTGTTAAAATTCAAGTTCCAGATGTTCAATCTCAAACATCAGAGAAAAACTAAAGATTGCCTCTCCGGGCGTAGCGGTTTATCCCCATCTCAGAGCATGCCTAGGGATTTCTCCGGTTCCCGTACATGTGTAAGTGGAGTGACCGTTTATTCTGAAAACAAATCTAAATAAAACTATTTGACCAACGTCAAAACCCTGGACTTGGCCCTTGCCATCTTTAATCAGTCGATGACGAGTCGTGATCCCGATCCAGGATCGTTCCTGTTAGGTGGAGGCGGTAGTCGTTCAGGTCTTGCTGCCATTGTCCGTTCTCTGACAAATTGTGGCAGTCTACCACCCCTAGCATGTTCTTCCACCTCATCCTTTAGGTGGCGGCATTCATCTGTAGTGTGCCCATCCAGCTCATGGAATAGGCAGTATTTTCCAGTCCTGCGCTCCCGCTCGGTGGGATCCCTTATAGGTGGCTTTCGATAGGGGAGTTGCCCCCTGGTTTCAGTGTAGATTCTTTCTAGGCCTGCAGTCAGATCGGTGTACTGCCTGAATCTTGGTTCTCGGAATTTCTTCCGTTTATCAGGACCATCGTGTCTGTCATCCTGTTTCCTCTTTCCCTTGTCCGCTCCGGACTGTTCTCTGGAGGTTCCTACGCTTTGTGTGGTATTTACTTCACGACTCTCGGCTCGTGATTCTTCTAACCGAATGAATTTTTCAGCTTTATGAAAGAATTCCCCAAGATCTTGCGGTGGATCTTTAGTTAGAGAATCTTTGAACTTGGTGCCTTCCGCGACTCCTGCCACCGCCGCCATTAAAATCATTGATGGATCCGGACGATCCACAGAAGTCACTGTCACATTGAATCTTAACAGAAAATCCTTTATGGACTCTCCGGTCCTTTGCTTGATTGATGCTAAGGTCATCACGCTCTTGGGTCGCGTTACATGGACCCTGAACTGTCTCATGAAGCAATCAACGAGCTCGCTCCATGTTCCGATTGATCCAGTCTCCAGTTGCCTGAACCATAGTGAAGCTAAATCTGTCAAATATAGAGGGAAGCATCGTGCCATCACTTCCTCGGATGCCCCCAGTACTTCCATGTGCCTGATATATCTTGTGATGTGCATGGTCGGGTCTGATCTTCCGTCATAGGGATCTAGCGCTGGTAATTTGAACTTTGGAGGGTTCCTTGCGTTTCGGATGTTTGGAGTGAATGGACTCCGACTAACTTCTTCTAGGCCTCCGCTAGGCAATCCTCCTCTCATGATTCGTCGCATTAGGCCTATCATTCTCTCATCTCCGTCTAGGGGTTGGCCCCTTGTCAGATTCCTGTCCTGCCCCCCGAGCCTTGAAGGGAATTCTGGTACGTATTCTTCGGGTGGCTCGTTAACATATGCATTGGCTCCAGCTTGTTGAGCTCCGTCTGTTGGTCTCCCAGTATCGGACCCTGAGGGTCTGCCCCCAAGGCCTTGTTGACCACCTTCAGCTCCTGTATTCTGGTCTTGAACCTGACCTTCATTTGCTTCTGCAATCCTGATTCCTTGTCCCGTACTCGTAGCTGTTGTAGTTGGTCCAAGGTTTTGCATGTTTGCTGTCCTCATTTGCTCGAGGAAATTTTGCAGCATCTCCTGTTGACTCTTCATTATGCTTTCGCGCAATGAATTAGCCATAGCCTCCATCTCGTCTCTGGTGATGTAGACGGAAGCTTGTCCTTCTCCTGATCCTGAGGATGCCTCTTGGCTTCCTCCCTGTTGGCTTCTATCAATTCTTTGTCTCGTTTGTCGAGTCATTGTTCCCGGATTGGAGTTTCTTCAAACTTTTGAATCTGAATTCTGAATCTGATGTAGCGGGTGCTAGTCCTTCTCAGTGAAAGCACCAAAGTGTTTGCGCCAAAATTGGTCACAAACCCCGATGAATGTGAAAGCACCAGTGTTGGAATATAAATCAACAATATCCAAACACAAATCACAGATCTCAGTAGCAAAGTAATAAATGCAAACGAGAACACACGATTTATAGTGGTTCGGCTATCTCCGGCCTACGTCCACTTCAAAGGTTTTTCCTTTTATTGATGTTCTTCGCTGATTACAATCGATTACGGCGGATTACAATGAATTATAGTTCTGAAGTTCAAGCACAACGGTGGTTGTTGAGTGCAAAGTAGAGCCTTGGTGGAGTCTTGATGCTTCAAAGTCTTGATCTTGCCAAAGAGAATCCGGTCCTTTTTCTGAATGACCTGGGAGTCTATTTATAGGCGTAGACTGTTGCTCTCTTGCTGAAAACTCGGGAGACCTCTTCTGGCACGTGAGGGGGGGGCCCATACGTACGGTCTCGGGAAGTTTGGGCCCACTTTGGCATCGGTTCGAACTCCATTCGAACCGATCAAGAATTCATCCAATCGAGGTGAAATTTGGCGTGGACATTCGTCAACATGTATGGAAGCATCTGTGAAAATTTCATGGCATTTGGATCAGCAGGTTGGGAGATATGGTGGATTCGAATTTGAGTTTATGGGATAGCTGTTTGGTTCGAACCCATGTGTTCGAACCGATGGCTTCGAACCCTTCATAGCACGCGACCTCGTGGTGACGTGGAGCGCCTTCTTCGGTTCGATCCAAGCTTTGCACCGAGTTGAACGAGTCGAGTCCGAGTTCTTTGCCGTGTCTACTGGGTGGCTCCGTGCACTGGGTTCGAAGGTCGTCTTCGAATCGTTGAAAGGGTGTCCGTTCGAATCGATCCAAATGCGTCACCTTGGATCGATTCGAAGTTGACTTATCATGTTGGGTTCGAAGACAGTATGGGGCGAGGCGGCTTGGATGGTTTCGAAGTAAGGCTCAGTTCACGGGTTCGAAGTCAGGTCGTGGATGGATTTGGAGTGGAGTCGAGGCCGATGGAGTCGAAGGATGATGTCGGCTGATGGATTCGAACGCCACTTCTTCGCATGGGTTCGAACTAGTTGGTTTCGAACACGATGGGTTCGAAACTGATGGTTTCGAATATGATGGTTTCGAACATAATGGGTTCGAACCGAGCAATGTCAATTCCTCTTATCTTGAATCCATCATAACTTGAGCATACGACCTCGGATTGACCTGAAATTTGAGATGCAGACTTCTATGATCTTTCTTGTCGTGTCCTATCAATTGTGGCCCGTTCCGAACTCGGACAAAATTTATCGATATCCATGCTTATCCTGCAATGCATGGCTGATATTCATGAATAGCAATTATTGATTTGCAGTAAATTTTGGATATCTCAACTTTGCCAAAAGTTGGGATAACAATCATAAAAAACATATACCAATATTAGAAGACAAGCTCTAGATATCCATCATCAAATTATCATGCAAAACGTTTGAGCTGACCTGAATTTATCAATCAAACTTCGAATTTCTACTTCCATTTTTCGTACAAAGTGAACGGTGAAATCAATCAACAATCACTGCATAATAATATCAAAACATAGCCATTCCGTAAAGGAGTAGCATAATATAGCCATCAGCTATTCACGTATCTACATAGTATAAGGAAACAGACAAACGTAAATCATTAACAACTTGGTAGAAACATCTGGAAATACACTTCATTTTCTTCTTCAAATTAGCATCCTGATCGACCCCTTTGAACCCTTACCTAAATTTCGTTGCCGTCGGGTATCGCGACGGATTTTTTCCGAGACAAGTGATTGGGAAGCGGAAGACGGAAGGAGTGGGCGAATTCGCGCGACAGGTCTGAAGCAAGGGTGCGGTCCGTCTGTTCAGAGGGATTAAATTCGACGTAGTTGGTGTTAGAGTTTTTTGAAGGCAGTTTACGAGCGTGGGATTGGTGGAGGAGGAGGAAGAAGAAGACGGAGAGGAGGAGGGAAAAAGCAATGGCTTTAGGAGACATTGTGAACGTTTTTTTTTTAAAAAAAAATTCTGGGAGAAATTAATTGACATTGCAGAAGGGGAGGTAGTTGCTGTTGGAAACAGGTACGCCACCCAATATTGATTGGCTGTTCCGACCCAATAACTATGATCCACTACAAAATTAGCCCATCAAATAGTAAACGATAATAGCTTCAAAACAAATCCGCACGTTGGCTCGAAATTATATCTCCGCCGCAAATTTTTTTAGTTACGAACATAAACTAGATTGTTCTATTAAATCTATCTATTATCATGCATGATAGAAGAAACAAAGAGGATTAACAAGTCGACTTTTTGTCGTTAAATATTCCTGCAAGATAAGCATATATATAATAAGATGCACGGAGGGATATGGTAGGGATACGAGAATCTGCGAATCCGAAAGAAGTCAATAGAGTATTCTTATGCATCCACTAACTACTCAGTTATATCTTGCACACATGTGTCAAGTATAAAGCATATGAGGAGATGGTGGCAAAAGATATGGTTAAACACATGAGTGCTAAGCCTATATAATGAGAAGCCTTAGTCTTCAATCTGGTATTCAAGAGCAGAAAATGTAGGATCGTTTTCATCCTGAAAGAGTGGGGTTTTGAATATGGTGATACTAATAATAATAAAAATTAATGTGGAAATAAAAGCAATTGCAAATAATAAAACAGAAAGGTAATGCAAAAGAGATTACACACAATTTTTCTCAGGTTCGACAAAACTCTGCCTACGTGTTGTTCCCAAGGTTTCTACTAGAAATTAAGTAGTCAGACGCTTACACACGTAAACTTGTAACACCCGCTAATGACTAACCTAACTCTACGCTCAAAATCCTGGCACGACTCAGCCACTGAGTTGCGAATTCCCGAACTATACCATTGTAGTTCGTAACCTGCACGACTAGAAAGTTACACAAGTTAAAAGAAAAACAAAAACAAAACAATACAAACCCTAATTATAAAATTAAAGCCCAAATAATAAAAATAGGACCGACCCAATTGTTAATATACGAAGAAGCATTCCTCTTTATTTTTTCTTCTGCGCAAAACTTCGGCCGATCCTTCCTTTGTTTCTCTTCAATAATTAGGGCTTCGATTGTTTGAAGCTGCCACTTGATTGTTGATCGATTGAAGTAATCGATTTTCCTTTACTCTACTTCGTCAATCGTCTCTAGGCTTGTTACTTTTGTTCCTCGGGTTGATTACTGCTGTGTTCGTCGTTGCGCTATACGGCCGCTCCAGATCGAGTTAGAATGCTATGAATTTGGTATGTGAATTTTGCCCCCTTTTCGATTGATTATGCTCGAATTATTCTCTGTGTATTTGCTTGGGATTGAACTCGATGTTTTCCTGCCATTAATGATTATTGGGTTATATAGGGATTAAAACCCTATAATATGTTGTATATTTCTGGGTTTGAATATTTCGTAATTTTGCTTGGCCATTAAATAATTGCTTGAACGATGATGATTGCACCAACTTGTTCAATAGTTGGTGGATTTGAAATTCTTGAGTCGGTTTCGTTCTTTTTCCTATGACTTTGGTATTTTAATATTTGAGATAAAATCTGACTTAATCATATGTTCCATTCTTTGCTGGCAATATTAGAACTGCTATTCCATTCTCTTTTTGAACCATGACTTGTTCATTGTACTCTTCATGAATTTGAATTTCGTGAATTGCTTTGGTATACATACGAATATGAAATGATTAGAATTTTTCCATTCTTTTTCGGCTTGATAATTTCTTTTTCAAACCCGCTCCTTGCTTTGTGTACACTGCCGCTTCACTATTTTGTAAGCTGAACCATTCAAGCTTTGTATGTTTGTCATTTTATTTAACTGGAGATGTTCACCTTGTATTGTCTTCATTGTGCTCATTTACCTGGTCTGGTTGCACTCCATACCTGAACTAATGTTGCTATAGTTGCATGTACACATGTCCGAATGCTTACATTTTGGTCTGGTGAAATCTTTGTATTGTGTTGTGTGTTGTGTGTTGTGGTCTGCACTTCAGTGTACAGTTTTGTTTCATATTGGTGATGACTAGTTCGTTTGATAAGGCTTTTCATGTGTGAGTTTATGAAACTATATACATGTATGTATATATATATATGCATATATGTATACATGTATATATGACACGAGTCTCTGTTGTAATTGAGTCTGGTTCCTTTGATTGTTCATAACTTCACTGTCGAGTCTGTTCTCGTGTCTTTGTATCATGGGCTTGTACAGTTTGTTGAGCTGGTGGTCCGTCCTTGTGTACTTGTTGTAGATGTTGAAGTTTGTTTTGGTCAGTTGAGGTATGGTACTTCATGTTGTATGTTGTGTTCAGTTGATTCTATCTGGTGTGGTTCCTTTGTGTAGCCTTCATCTCATGCTTGTGCACTTGTGTAGATTGGTTATTGCTTCTTTGTACTTTGCTGTGTTGATGATGTTACAGACTTATTAGCCTTGAATGCATTTGACATGTCTGGATCAATTTAAAACTTTGAACATGCCTCTTTGGGTTGTTGTCTTGATAGTTCTGCACTGTTGCATTTGTTTCTTCAAGTGTACTGCTGTGTTGAATCCAGCCTCGGCTCGGGTTTGACCTTGTGCTCAATTGTTTCTGCAGTTTTAACAAGCAAGTGTATATTGGTGTACGTGACCTTGTGACATGTACAGTGTGATACACTTGCATGTTACAAGCTGTTCGTGTAACTTGAATTCAAAATAAATGATGACGCACAACCCAAATAGCTGAGACAAAATAATATTTTCAAACACACACTTCATTGTACACTGCAAAAATGTTTCCTTTTCAATTTTACTGTTTCAGTGCTTATTTTGCAGATAACTCAGATGCTGGATTCAAGCTGTAACAAAGTTGAAGATAAAAATACGAGTGATGAGTGAATATGTAATGTGATCAAAATTGTAAATTGAAATTTGTGATGTAATTGAAATTGTAATGCAATTGAAAATGCATAAATGTAGCGAGAACTCAAAATTGTACTGTTTGAATTTGTAATAAAAATATTTGTTTGAAAAAAATATTCGTTTGAATTTGAATTTTGTGTTATCTATTTTATTCCACAAATATTTATTTAATCACGTGGAAAATAAAATAGTACAACAACAAATACAATTAAACGAATATATATATATATATATATATATATATATATATATATATATATATCTGTGTGTGTGTGTGTTTATTATCATCAAACAAAAATCATATATTAGCATATTCTACAGAAAATAGACAGCAACAACTAAGGAAGTGGTTGCTCACTCTCCCTCAAAGGCTTCCGACTTAGATTGTATAGCATTAAAGGTTGGGAACCTTCTGCATGGAGATTGATAAACCACTTTCTTTTCTCAATGTAAGAGTACAATGTTGAAATTCATTCCCAATCCTTTTCTCATTATTTGCCTTTTCTCATTGTTTGCATGTTTTAGAGCAGCGTTGTAGATAAAAAAGGATAATTTATGGTTCCATTTCATAATTTTGTGATATAATTTAGTAGCATCTTTTTAGAGGTGTGTAATACTACTACCGTGTAGCATCATTGTTCGTAATTTTTTACATAAATTAAATTATGTACATATTTCTATCCGTAATGCTATTAAATATTAGCATTTTATGAATTATAGTTGTGGTCTTTGAATTATAGTAGTTTTTTAAAATTGTAGTAGCAGTTTATATTGTAACTTCTCTTTAGATTTGTGTAGTGATGATACTGTATAGTATCGTTTTATATTTCTTTAAATAAATATGGTTATATATTTCTGTTCATAACGCTATTTTATAAAGTATCATTTCTGTTGTGGTATATATTAGCAACAATGGTGAATATGCTAAATATCAAAGGACATTATTGTAATCTCCATTGCATATGAAGTCTATAAATAGAGAGCTCATTCATATTATACTTATATGTGAATGAATAAAACTGTCTTCTCTCCCCAATTGCGTTTACTTTTGTTTATTTTACAATACGTTATCAGCACGATGCTATATTATATAACATATTGTATTAGATTTGGTAGCACTTACATTTGCTTCATTGTACTCAATTAATAATGAATTGACGCACACCTCTCCACACGGTGGGTTATTTTCAAATCTAAAAATATCTTCCTATTACCTATTCATGTTCTTTTACTTATTATTTAGATAACACTCAGTCTCTCAAGATACACGGATGCTTTATCCTTTTCAATTATAAAAACAACATGCTTACACCTTAACACAGATCATTACAAATATTGAGTACTATGTTTCCACTTTCAGCAAACTAGTATCAAAACCGTGTAGAAAAATTTTCAGTACATACATTTATTAATTCTTCCTATCAAATCAAGGTACTTCATTGGTTTTATTTTATTTTTATTTTTTTTCTTTTCAAAACAAACTAATTCTCTTCAAATGAAATGACTGGTGCGGGGACCATCCTCTGTATCTTCCATTATAATAATCTTATCTAAAACTCATTTTCCTCCTATCTTATCTTAGTAAATTAACATAAACATATCACGGAAAAAACATATCACACACTCCTACAAAACAGGTCATTTGCATCGGTTGTTCACCCCCTGTTGCATCAGTTTTACAACCGATGCACATGCAACCGCAATAAACTAATTTTTTTTGCACCGGTTGTAAAACCAATGCAAATAGTCATCTTTTGCATCGGTTGTCAGTAAAAACCGATGCAACATAAGATCTTTGGCTTAAAACAAGTCCCTTATATTGCACCGGTTGGCAGTAACAACCGATGCAACAAGACATTTTTTTGCATCGGTTGTTACTGTCAACCAGTGCAACATTATGGCAATTGGCTTTATAAAGTCTCCTATTTTGCATTGGTTATTTCTAACAACGATGCAAAATACCCTTCTTTTGCTTCAGCTATTGGTAACCGATGCAAAAAAACACCTCACATATTACCAAATTACTCGAATATATACATATATACAAAAATTGGGCACAACACTCTTCTGAAGTTTTTGAAGACATAATAATGAAGAATATAAATTAAAAATGAGGATTATCTAACAAAAACTCCAAACAACATGAAAGTAAATGCGCAGACAAACGATTTAAAGTGGTTCGGCGTGCTGCCTACGTCCACTGTGAAGTTTTTGCAACTTTATTGATTCTCTTTTAATAATTACAAGCGAGTACAACAAACAACAGAAAGATACAACTGCAAATTCGAATTCCATAGCAAAAATATGATGTAGGTCTCAATCCGGCAGAGTTTGGGCGCTTGAGAATCAAAAGATCCCTCTTCTGTAGGCTCTAGGGCTCTATTTATAAGCGGAGGAGGCTGAGACTTCGCTCAAACTTTGGGAGATTCGCTCTGGCACGTGAGGGGGCCCACACGACCAATTCTAGAAAGTTTTGAGTCGATCTGTGATCGATACGAAATCATTTCGTATCGATCAAGATCATGTCCTATGGAGCTGAAATTTGGTGTAAACGTTCCTTGGCTCGTGTGCAATCTCCTGTGAAAACTTCATAGCATTTGGATTAGTGGATCATGAGATATAGTCGATACGAAATGGAATTTCTCGGTGGTTGTTTGGTTCGAACCCATCACTTCGAATCGATACATTCGAATCGATCTTCTCACGTGGTTCTCTGATAACGTGGCACGCACCCTTCGCCTCGATCCGAGTTTCACTCCTAGTTGACCGTGTCGACTCCATTATTTTCGCCTTGTTCGTATCGAATTTGACACGTCACCCAGGCTTGTTGACTCGATGTATACGAAGTAGTCATCAACCATGGATTCGAACAACAGTTACGTTGATGGATACGAGCTAACGACGGTCGATGGTTACGAACAGGCCTTTACTCGATGGATACAAGCCACACAGCTTCTTAATGGACACGAAGTCAATCGATGCGAACCAGAGTCCTTTGATGGATACGAAGTAAGGTAACTTGATGGATACGAAGTAAGGTAACCTGATGGATACGAATTGCTCTGCCTAGATGGATTCGAAGAGAGGCTTCCACGATGGATACGAAGCAGTAACCGTTGCCTTAGTTGATGGATGCGAACTAGACTATCTGCCGAATACGAAGAAGGGAGATTCCAATGGATTCGAATAAGGAGGAGCTGATGGGTACGAACGAGATCGAGTCGAACCGAGGCTTCCCGATGGATTCGAACTTGATCGACACAAACTGAGGCTCTTCGATGGATATGAAGTCGCTGGACCCCTGATCGATACGAACGTGATCGATTCGAACCGGAGTTCGATGATGGATACGAAGATGGAGTTTTCCCCTTCAAATTGTATTGGCCATAACTTGAGTATATGAACTCGGATTGACTTGAAACTCAGAATGTTGGCTCTTTGGCCTTGCTAGCCGTGTCTTATCAATTATAGCTCAATCCGGACTCGGACAAAATTTATCGATATCCATAGCGAACCTTTGTATGTTTGATATCCAGGAAGAGTGATCCTTGGTTTTCAATCAGTTTTTTGGTATTTCGGCCTTGCCAAAAGGCGGGATAACAATCATAACAAAACAATTATTGCATGCAATATTATAGTCATTTAAAATCAAATTGGACGACAAATACATATTGAATAAGGTAATACCAAATAAATATATTTCAATTATAGTGTTCATAATCCATATAAAATAGTGATTCATACATTCACTACAATTCAGATCTTTAGTACAAGTAATATAGTCTAAATTGTTAAGTACCCTAATACACCAACGCTTTCACCATCATTCTCAACAACAACTTTGATCCAAAAAAAAAAAAAAAAATCTGAGTTAAAATAATAGATGATGTCAATGAATAAAAATGTATTTGAAATTAAGTATTCAATACTGAGTCACTAGCCTTGAATAAACAGATGAACAAAATTGCAATGCACACGAGCTTTCGAACAAAAATAAAGCAAAAAACATGCACTCTAGCTTGGAACAAAAATAAAGCAAGATATGTGCACTAGCTTTGGAATAAAAATAAAGCAGAAAAAAAAACCTTGTCCGCATGCTGGACGTAAAAACATTCATAAGCACGTTCACAAAGACTACAAATAAACAATTTCCATATTTACTCATTGGAAGTTGAATTTGAAATACAAATAAACAATTTCCATATTTACTCATTGAAAGTTGAATTTGAACACATTACACTTTTGAAAGGAGTTGTAAGACAGAAAATGTGGTGTCTAGCAGCAACACATGAGATATACGTACTTGGTGAAAGGGGAAAAAGGAATGGCTGGAGATTCTACAAATATTATCAATTAGATGCTAAAGCAGATCGGAAACAACAGTAAAATTAGTTATAGAATACACGCAAAAATATTGATGCTTGTAGTGAAGAACTGAATTCGACATCACGTAGAAATATTTGGTACATTACCTTCTTTTCTTCCTCTATAAGCTCTTGAACTGGTCTATATGCCGCAGCAATACATAGGTTCTGGACCTTCTGGTAGACAGAAAGAAGATACGACACATGAAATACGGATATGGTATACTATTTTACTCATATTTACCTTCAAATTGCTTCCAGAACATCCTTCAGTTGCATTGGCAAGCTCGTCATGTCTGAAATCTTGTTCCAAGTTTTCTTTAGAAAGCAAAATTTGTTTTCAGGAATCCTGAAAGTTATTTAACTTAATTCAACCATGAAATCAAATTGTTGCTTGTATTATAGTTTGAGATTTATTTATCACTCTTTCTTCCCTGAACTTGTATTTACGCATATCTAAGTGGAAATATATATTTATTCTTATCTACCACCGTCATCTATATTTGTAAGCCAACTACACAATTAATCTATAATTTCCCACCAACTGTGCATATAAGTCAATCAACTTCATACCAAACTACTTATTTTATGCATGCATGCTTATTATTTTAGCTGCAAACTATAAATAACATGCCACTTAAGTAAGTTGTGATGTTCATGTTATCTATTAAATATTTTTCTTAGGTTGTCAACATTAAAATTTTGATCATGAACATTATTTTTTGGCTTATAAGTTAAAAAATAAATAAAAAAAAGCTTATAAGTAAAATTTGTCCCTTATGGTCACATGATATAATTTATTTACTGATTTTGAATACCAGAATAATGCAAACAATTTAGCACTTTTGCCACATGAATTATACAACACACGTTATAATATTGTAAAGATTGTCAAGTTCAAAAATAATTTGGGAGTAGATAACAAAGAGCAGCGGTATATAAAATATGCAAAGGATTACCATTCTCCTTTCGCTGAGTTGATCAAAAAAAGTAATTATTACAAAAACGACGTAGGAGATGCAAATATGGGGCCCTAAATTTTGTAACAAATTACATAGATGGGACCAGTATAGCCCAGAAAAACATTTGTATGTTGGTCAATCAAAGCTTTACTAGCATGAAAGTGAACCAAATAATTAAGCGTCTTTTATTATAATGCAAATACTGTATGGTGAAACCTTTTCAGCAATTCCCCACATACCCATGTTTTTAGAATAAAATAAGAGTAGTTTATTCTGTATTGTATATTTAGAGGTATGTTTTGCCTTTCCAAATCGTTATTGAGTAATCATAAAGATAACATACGGAACAAAATGAATGAGTTGCATGCATTTCGTGCAGTCATACTAATTTTAATAATACAGATATACAAAATGATAAACTCAAGCATGCAAACACATAAACATGGATGTCAACAAGTTTGAGAAGAGGCTGCAAGGCAGTAAAGCTTGTGAACTTAATTATAATGATACAAGGAACAATGCAACACCAGTCATGCATTTCATTCAAAAGTTTAGGCGGTGTTGTTAAAAGTTTTACAATTAAATTAGCTCGGGATGCTTCCAAAGCATATTTCTAGAACAATAAATACAGATGCATATATTACAGAAACAGGGAGGAAAATATGAAATAAATAAATAAAACCACAATGGCGCTTGTTAAAAAAAATGAAGCATGCCTGAATATCAAATGAATTAACGATAAACATTGCAAATAGCTCTCAGGAGTCTCATTCTTATTGCTGGATACTGGATTGCAAAAGAAAAATGCTCATATAACCTACCTTGTACCATGAAGGCAAAAGTACTGTTGTTAAAATTGAAACAATCACATGGCCTACTAAATTCAGTAATTTTATCCTCTTTGTCGTCATCTTAAACTCTATAATCAGCCAGGTCAATTGAGATGGCTATCAAGCAAATATATCACATCACTTAATCAAGGGACGGACTTTTTTTCATACTCTCGTAAACAAGGTAAGTAATACTAGCACAAGGCACCACTTTGAGAAGGTTTGGGAAAATTCCTTTATAAAATCCAGAAAACCCTTCAATACGAAAAGTTCTCAAGAAACAGTCTATCATTCCTTTATATGCTGTAGAAGAACTGGGGGTCTGAGCTTGCATTCTGTAAATTAACCATATAATTAGAATTTACAAGAGGTAGGAATTAATTGAACATAATACAATACAGCAAACCACATATTTTTATATGTGAATGTCTTCAGCCAAATAATTACAATTAATGGTTTGAACTCTGGACAAAATGACAAGGAGAAAACAATGGTGGCATATACCTTGTTCTGATAACTTGCAATGGGTACACACATGTAGCTCCTAGAGCACCTGAAAGCGTTTCACATCCCAATTGTATAAGCGGACCAGGTTCTGTAAAGAACACAAACTTTTAAGCATTAATAATGAAATGCAAAAGTTGACAACCTAAGAAAAATATTGGAAAATATTAGGAAGTTGAGTTGCTTAAAACAGCTGCTTCTTGTTACAACCAAATTCTTAAAGTTCACCATCGAGCATCATTATAATACTATGTATTACCTTCTTGGCAAACGGCGAAATCACAGCATCATCCAAGTCAAAAGGACGATTTGTTGCACCAAGAATGATAATTCTTTGACTGTCTTTCGATCTCAAACCATCCCAAGCTGCCATGAATTCATTTCGCATCCTTCTAGTTGCTTCATGCTCAAAAAACCCGCCTCTAACTCCCAGTAAACTATCAACCTATATTCAAAAAGATCACAAAATTCTTTGATTGGCCATATGATTTGATGTTCCATGTTTTAATAAGATATTTACTGTTAATAGTTTAAATACTGTTAATGTGAATTGGGCACACAGGGACAACCAGTTCGAATATGGGTGAAGCTGGCGAAGGGTTAGGATTGGTTCTCATATATTTAACAATTAGCAAAAGGGCCACTTTATGATACTGTGGTCTATCAGAAAAAGAATGTTATATATGTCAAACAGGCAAACTAGATTATTTCTTGACTAAGATGTAAACCATGCTACTGAGATGTCAATACTTGAGATCAAAGTTAATAACTCAACTCGGTCATATGAACCTCTAGTATATTTAAAGCCAAGCAAAGCATACTGGGTACATTTGATCAATACTGAGAGAGGGTACCAGAGGGAATTCATATATGTTGTAACATAATGGTCAATACATGGATCTTTACTCTTAGTGCCTATATGATCAACAATTTCTGTCCAATTTCCCAGTCCATACATACAAATTCCTTAAAATTAGCATGTCAAGTATTTTTCAAGTAATAATGATGATAAATAATCAATTAATACAACTGTAGTGAAATTTTATTTTATTTAATTTGAGCGGAAGCGGTTATTTGTTCAGGATCTAGTATTGCCTATTTAGATACCAATGACACTTAAAAATAATTATGCAGTCTCACAGAAAAATAACAGAAATAGAAGACAGAAGATTTAACGTGGTTCGGATATGAATATCTTACGTCCACGGAGACCCAACAACTTTTTATTTCACTAAAGAAAAGAGTACAAAAGAGAGAGGAAAGAATAATTGTGGATGCTACACTTGCTTGTTCATATGAAGATAAAATTCCTTCATTTATATAGACTTGATAATGAAGAGTTGCTTGGAGATTAAGCAAATCAATTTCCTGATTACGCAGATATCTTTCCAATTTGCGTGATTTGATTTTAGTATAAATAGATGGCGTAATCTTCATTTCCATATCTTTCCTTTATTCTCCATGCCTAATAATTTATTTCTTCATATAGCAGACTAATTAATTGATTTGCTAATTAATTAGTTTCCCTTAAAATATCCTTCCATATATCAGCTAAATTAATTGATTTGATTGAATCAATTAATCAATTTCTTTCCCTTTTAACGAATATTTGAATCATCCAAATTCAACACTCCACCTTTGATTCAAATATATAACAATTTCTCTTCATCACCTTATCATCAAGTAATCAACATATTAGTTGTTGGGTCTAGCGCCTCATGGCGCTCAAGTAACAGGTATCAAGCTGATCAAGTTTGAGCAATGCTCAAACTTGTCCTTAGGAAGTGATTTTGTCATCATATCTGAAGGATTATCCAAAGTACTCACCTTCAACAATTTGATCTTTCTTCGTTCTTCCTCAAGCATAAGAAAGAAACCCCTAACATCAATGTGCTTCGTCCGTGAACTATAAGCTTGATTTTCTACAAGATGAATCGCACTCTGACTATCTGAAAATAGCTCTACTGTCCGCCGCACCATTGAAAGATCATCCAACAACTGAAGTAGGTATAATTGTTCTTTTGTTGCTTCCACAATCGATATCAACTCTGCTTCGGTAGTCGATAAAGCTACGATAGATCGCAGCTTTGATCTCCATGAAATCGAGCCTATGCCAAGTGTAAAAACATAGCCCGACACTAACTTCCTAGTGTTGGGCGAATTCTCACCCATGGGATCACGAGACCAAGAGGCATTAGCTTCCATGCCGAACCACGGCTTCTCCATTACCTAGCCGAACCAAACCCCTCCCACTAATTGCCGAACCAAACACCGGTCCATCCACTGCCGAACCACATGCCACCGAACCAGACTTCTTCGCCAATCGCCGAACCAACCTCCGCCGAACCAACATGCCTCCAAGCTCCGCCGAAACAACATGCCTCCAAGCTCCTCTATAACCGAACCAACCCACGTCCACTCACCACCGGACCAGCATTCCACCGGACCAAACTCCATCCACTCTCCGCCGAACCAGAGCATACCGGACCAACACTGTCAGACCAGATTGCATCAGCCCAGGCCCACTGGCAGCTATATACATGCAGGACCCCTACCCCCAGCCTCACTCTATGAATAGAGGGGCAGGGGTACAACAATGGCAGACAAGTTTGAGAGCTCAAGCAAGAAAGGAACTTTCAAACAACTTTCATATACTTGTATACAAAGCTTTGTACTTGTAATCTGAAAGAAAAGGGAGAATAACATATAAAGTGGACGTAGGCACGTTCTGGCCGAACCACTATAAATCTGTGTGTCTTTTACAGTTTAGTCCCTGCTTTTTATATATTTGCATAACTCACCCAAATTACTAAGAACAACATAAAATCAACTAAATCATACGACTTTGAGGTGTTTGTCCATTTTTTGTGCAAACATTTTTGGTGCTTTCACTGAGAACTTGGAACTCGAAGCTTCAGCTTCACTCATTCAACCTTCTTTCCCAATAGCACCCTTCATTGCCTAGGAAACATGACTTCCAGGCCGAGAAAAGACGCCAACAAGGGAAAGAACGTTGCAACCAGCAGCGCTCCAGATCCAGTGGATCCAGATCAAGAGAACCATCCCACTACGACAACAGTGCCAAATGTAGATCAGGCAATTCCGACAGCCCCTGCCGCGGAACAACCGGCAGCAATCATAAGGGCAGACCTAGACAGAGTTGTGGTTGAAGTGACTAACCGCTTCGCATCCCAACAAGAAGCTTTGGTGAATCAACTCATGTCACGCTTGAGGGATGCCGAAGAATCCAACCGCAATACTGAATCATGGGGCGAGTCTCAATCTGGAGGATCTCAGAGACAACAAAGGTCTTCCCTCTTCGAAGAAGCTATCAACAGGAACAACAATGACAGAGGCCGCGCCCGGACTCAGCCCGAACTCCGACTCGAGGAAGCGCTTGGAACCGAACCCAGTGGGGGAGGCACCAGGTAGGGCTGTCAATTTCCTACACGACCCGAAACATGACTCGAAACCCGCACGGAAATTAGCAGGTTAACCCGACCCATTTAATTGGCGGGTCATTTTCGGGTCAACCCGAATTTGACCCGTTTATAAACGGGTGGGTTTCGGGTTGACCCGCCAACCCGAAACTGACCCGTTAACAACCCGTTTATACAGTATATAGGTTAAGCTGACCCCTTTACGACCCGCTCCGACCCGTTTATGACCCGTTTGTACCTTATACGGGTTATACGGGTTGACCCGACCCGTTTACGACCCGTTCCGACCCATTTACGACCCAATTATACCTTATACGGGTTGACCCGACCCGTTTACACCTTATACGGGTTGACCTGACCCATTTACGACCCGACCCGACCCGACCCGACCCATTTATAATCGGGTTACACGGGTTGGGTCAGGTCAACCCATTTATAAACGGGTCGGGTTCGGGTTGAGCGTTTTCGACCCGTTTAATAAACGGGTTGACCCGACCCATTTAAAATCAACCCAAACCCGACTTGACCCGACCCGAACCCGACTTGACCCGACCCAAACCCGACCCGACCCATTGACAGCCCTAGCACCAGGCGAGGGTCGGATTTAGCTGAGCCAGTCATGCCGCCTAATCATAGAAACCTGCTGAACGGAGATGAGCTAGAACCCAGCCCAAAGTTGACCCCATGGAAATGCTCGAAACAGAACCCCACAGGGGAAGATCAAGGTAGGGGGCAACTGTAGCTGGTCCTAGCATGCATCCGAGCAGCCAAAGACAGCCACTGGATAACGTCAGAAGTGATAGACTATACCATCCCTACAGGTCATCTGGACGAGATCGATCCCGTAGGGAAGAACCAAGCTCATTTTTGTCCGCTCCAAATTCTGATGAAAGAATGGCACGATTATTCAAGGAATGCGTCCGACGGGAGCAAAGGGATCGAGAGATAGGCGCTAGGGTAACCAGCCCTTTCACCTGCGACATCGAAACCGCCATCACCCCTCGAGAATGGAAAATGCCGACGATGGAACCGTACAAGGGAACTTCCGACCCCGTTGTACACTTGCAGAGATACACACAGCATATGCTCATGAGCGGAGTAATGGAAGGAGTGTTGTGTAAATGCTTTCCGCTATTCCTAGCAGACCTGGCTACCTCCTGGTTCTGCCATCTACCCCAAGGATCTATCAGCTCATGGGAGATGTTGAAAGAAAAAGTTTATTAGTCAGTTCCGCATTCATGTGGAATAACCCAAGGATGCTTATTCTCTATCTACTATCAAACAGAAATCCGGAGAGACACTGCAACAATATCTAATCCGGTTCAACACCGCAGCGGCCGCAGTCCAAGATGCCGATGAGAAACTCACCCTAATGGCCCTCTGTAGTGGTGTGCACCCAGATACCAAGTTTGCTAGAAGACTAACTAAAGAAAAACCAGCTACCTTGCCCGATTTCTTCCATGAAGCTGGGAAGTACATGAGACTCGAAGAGGCTGCCACTGAAAGACAGACAGGACCACAGGCTAAGACGGCTCATGGAAACGCCCCCGCCGCAGCGAAGGACATTCGAAGAAACGACTCCAGAAACAATGCAGGGGGCAAGAAGGGAGAAAAGCGCTTGTATCGACCAGGACCGAGATTTGACGCTTACACTCTCTTGAATGAAACAGTCGAGAACATCTTCCTGGCCACCCAGGACGAGCTTACATACAAGCGCCCCCCGTACAAAAAAGAGTCAGATCACGCAATCCAGTCCGGAAAATTCTGCCGTTTCCACGAGTCTCATGGGCACGATACCAATGAATGCCGCCATCTCCGAGACCTAATTGAAGAAAACATCAGGAGAAAGAGGCTGGAACGCTATGTAAAGGGCCAGGACAGGACTCCAGGTCCCGCCAAGGAAAACCCAGGGCAGCTCCACCCAGAAACAGGCGGAGGAAACCGCAACACCAGCGGTTCCAGCCAAGAGAAGATAGTGGTTCATACAATATCTGGGGGGACACACATCGCCGACAAGAGCTGGACAGAAATGGAAAGATATGGAAACTCACTCAGAAGCGAGGGAGACTGCGTCAATTCTGTTATGGAAGAACGCCACCCTAAGCGAAAGGAAAGTAATGACATCACATTCAGTAGGCGCGACCTAGAAGGAAGGCAATACCCTCATATGGATCCTATGGTCATCTCTGCCTGGTTCGGCCCAGCTGAAGTTTTTCGAATCCTAGTAGACACTGGAAGCTCAGTGAATATTCTGTTCAAGCATGTTTTCGACAAAATGAAGCTGTCAATGAAGGACGTGTCTCCCTGCAACAAACCGCTACACGGTTTCACTGGAGAAGCAAAGATACCCCTCGGACAATTGGATCTCTTTGTTGAATTGGGAAGTCATCCCCGCTCCGCCGTTCGGAAACAAACATTCGTACTAATAGACAACCACTCGGCCTACAGTGCCTTTTTAGGAAGACCAGCCTTGTCCGACTTCCAAATTGTCCTTGCCCTATGGTGCCTGAAAATGAAGTTCCCGACGAATAATGGAGTGGGAGAAGTAGAAGGGGATCAAGACGCCGCTCGGGACTGCTATGTAACCGAACTTTGCAATAATCGCAGGAGAGATAAAGGGAAAAATGCAGAGACTATTCTCTGCATGAAAAGCTTGGAAGCATAGCAACTAAAGAAAGCCCATCCTCTTCGGTATACCAGTGATCCTTTCAATGAATTAGACCCCAGGGACAAAGAGGAGGAGGCCACCACCGAGCCTGCAGAGGCTATGGAATTCGTATCTGTAGACAAACGCGACCCAAGTAAACTGCTGAGAGTCGGATCTCAGTTAAAAAGAGAATTAAAGAATCAACTCATTAATTTTCTTCGCCACAATATGGATGTATTTGCATGGACGCACGCTGATATGACTGGAATCTCCCCGGACATAGCATGCCACGCACTAAACATCGATCCTACCAAGGTACCGGTAAAGCAAAAGAAGAGAAGTATGGGGGCAGAATGATCAGCGGCCCTCGAGGTAGAAGTAAAGAACTTACTTACCAATGACTTCATACGTGAAGCCATCTACCCGGAATGGATTGCCAACCCGGTACTGGTAAAGAAAGCTAATGGGAAGTGGCGAACATGCATCGATTTCTCCAACTTAAATGACGCTTTCCCGAAAGACTGCTTTCCACTCCCCCGAATCGACCAACTCGTGGACAGCACTGCCGGACACGAACTCTTATCCTTTATGGACGCATACTCAGGATATAACCAGATACCTATGCACGCCCCCGATCAAGACCACACTAGCTTCATCACTGACCGAGGATTGTACTGCTGCAAGGTAATGCCATTTGGACTTAAAAACGCCGGAGCTACTTATCAGCGCCTCGTCAACAAGATGTTTGCAGAACTCATAAGACGAACTATGGAAGTTTATGTGGATGACATGCTGGTAAAATCGAGGAAAGCCAACGACCATATAAACCATCTGAACGAGATGTTTCAAGTACTTCGCCAATATGGAATGAAGCTGAATCCTCTAAAGTGCTCCTTCGGAGTGTCATCAGGAAAGTTCTTGGGATACATCGTCCATGCCAGAGGGATCGAAGCAAACCCCGAACAAGTCCGAGCCTTGCAAGATATCAAAATACCATCCACTCGGAAAGAAATGCAAAGCCTAAACGGAAAGGTGGCCGTCCTAAGCAGATTCATCTCCAAAGCGACAGACAAGTGTGTCCCTTTCTTTGAAGCCCTAAAGAGAGACAAAGGAAAATTCGAGTGGACCGACGAATGTTCAGCAGCTTTCCTTAACCTAATCGAGCACCTCCAACGGCCACCAGTACTCTCGACTCCGAATGAAGGCGAAGAACTATACCTACATCTTGCTGTGTCATCCCATGCTCTAAACGCCGCTTTGGTAAGAGAAGAAAACCGCACACAACGGCCAGTGTACTTCATAAGCAAAAGGTTCACGGGAGCAGAAACCCAGTATCCCAAACTCGAGAAACTGACGTACTGTTTACTAATCACATCAAGAAAGCTACAACACTATTTCCAATCTCATCCCATCAGAGTCCTAACCGACCAACCATTGAGGCAAGTGCTCCATCGTCCCGACACCTCTGGGCGACTGCTCAAGTGGTGCATCGAGTTAAGTCAATATGATGTCACCTACCATTCTCGCACTTCCATCAAGGGACAAGCCATACCCGATTTCATCGCCGAATTCACTATCAACGAAGGCAGGGAGCAGTCTGAAATAACCGAGGACATCAAGTGGAGTCTCTTTGTGGATGGAGCATCGAACGAACAAGGCTCGGGGGAAGGCGTTGTGATCATCACTCCCAGGGGAAGAAAGCTGCGTTATGCACTAAGGCTGGAATTCGCTGCCACCAACAATGATGCCGAATATGAAGTAGTAATAGCCGGATTAGAGCTCGCCCTGGAGATTGGAGTCAGTTCCTTATGTCTTCACAGTGATTCGCAACTCATCGTAAATCAAATACTAGGGGAGTTCCAGACTCGAGGAGAGCGGCTCACGGCATATCTGAAAAAGACCAAGCGGCTGCTCAATCAATTGGATCACTACTCGATCAAACACATTCCTCGAGAAGAAAATCAAGAGGCCGACGAGCTGGCAAAGCAAGCTAGCATGGGAGATGATACCACTTCTGTAATGATAACTGTCTCAAGGCTACTAACCCCGAGTTTCGAGCAAGTAAATCTGATGGCTGCAACTGAAGAAGAAACATGGATGACCCCTATCCTAGAATACTTAAAAAACGGCACCCTACAGGACGGGCGAAATGAAATTAAGAAAATTCTAAGGAAAGCTTCCCGCTACACAATGCAAGAGGGCATCCTCTATCGGCGCGGCTTCTCTAACCCCTTATTGAGGTGCGTTGCTGGAAGAGAAGCCAGGGAAATTCTATCCAATATCCATCAGGGAAGTTGTGGAGACCACACCGGAGGGCAGACCCTAGCAAAAAAGATACTCCGATATGGGTATTTCTGGCCCACTTTAAACAAATATGCCTTAGACTTCGTCAGAAGATGCGACAGATGTCAGAAATTTGCTAAGATTCCTCGACTACCAACCAATGAAATTACTCAGATGACCAGCCCTTGGCCCTTCGCAATATGGGGAATTGACTTAATTGGCGAACTGCCGATGGGCCGAGGCGGGGCCAGACATGCTATAGTGGCAGTTGACTATTTCACCAAATGGGTGGAAGCGGAGCCTCTGAATAAAATATCTTCAACTAAAGTTATCAACTTCTTGATCAAAAACGTTCTGTGCAGGTACGGGGTTCCGCTCAGAATCATATCAGACAACGGGCTTCAATTTGACAGCGAGGAATTTTCCGACTGGTGCCAAGAGCACGGGATTCACAAAAGCTTCTCATCTGTGGCTTATCCCCAGGCAAATGGCCAAGTCGAAGCTGTCAACAAAATTCTCAAAACGCTGATCAAGAAGAAGCTTGAAAAGTCAAAGGGTGCTTGGGTGGATCAACTTCCTACGGCACTTTGGGCCTACCGCACATCTTTCAGAACATCAACAGGACATACTCCTTTCTCTTTGGCATACAGATCGGAGGCAATGCTCCCAGTTGAGACTATTATGCCTTTCCACCGTAGGATCCACTACAATCCAGAAGAAAACGAAGAACTCCTCCTCATGTCTTTGGATCTGATTGAAGAAAGGAGAAACGATGCAGCACTCAAAGTAGCAGCTCACAAACAAAAAGTGGCAGCCCAGTACAACTCCAAAGTCAAGCATCGTAGCTTACAAGAAGGAGATCTTGTCCTCAAACGAATCTTTCTGCGCCCCGGGGCACTGGACCCCATCTGGGACGGACCATATGTAATTCATAAAGATCTCCACAACGGAGCTTATATTTTGTCAACAGTGGACGGAGAGGTGTTCTAGAGGGCATGGAACATCCGACACCTCCGTCGATACTTTTCTTAACTTGTACTGCCCATATGAAGTGAATTAACAAAGAGAATCAGTGGACGTAGGTATTTTCGTGCCGAACCACTTTAAAAACTTGGCTCTTGTTAACTTGTTCCTTTATATCTTGACTACTTGTTAAGCTTTATCCTTTGCTGTTGAACAAAATCTTTTGCAGATGACATTTCAATTCAGAGCTTCACAACACAACTCCACCTGGACAAAATCTAACAGGTACGCTACGATCCTATGCCCTCGCCAATGAGACACTTTTGCTCCGGTATCCCTCTACCGAGAGTTAACTCATTGTTTGCCTCGGCCCTTAAAGCCGACTGTAATAAGCCGAGTATAAGCCACCGAGAACGCCGATTATGCCATGCAGCTCATTACAGTGATTCGGCTCGTCGGCAACTGTGAACCGATCATAAGCCCCAACATAAGGTGTGGCCAGCCAGGGGAAGTTCACAGTTGACGATCGGCCCCCATGCTAGCCGGCCACAGTAAATCGAATAATACCCGCGATTACGGGCCATAATGGCCCGGGTAGTTACTGTGCGCGATCGGCTCCGATGTGTCTTAAGTGCGGCTGTGGTAAAAAAGAAAACTCCCCGCAGAGGCGTAAGATGGGTGACAAATGTCTCCAAGACCCATAGCTAGGGAAAGTGACTACAAAACCCGTTTGCCACGAACTTAAGCACATCGACGCCCTTCCGTGACTGGAATTTTTACTTTTTCTATATTTCAATTTCATTTAAAACCTTTCTCCTATTCTCCGTAACGGTGCTTGAAAGTACAGGACATGAAATAGGGAACGCTCGCTAATAGGAACAGAAACTTACAATCGGATGACGAGACACTCAACAGCATTTCGTGCTTAGTCTTACAGGGCGCACGAAGTTGTCGTCCACAGCCGAAACATGAAGGGCGGTACCTTCTACTTTTATACATTAATGCATAGCTGCAGTTCATATTCACACATCACATTTACGTTGCAAAATGAGAAAATCATACTTTAAGCAAAAAACTTGGCATCAGGCACAGTCAAGTCACTAGTAACATGCATGGTTACATCACTTATACATCACAACAAAATAGCGATAACATTCCAACATAAAGGAATCAGCTTATGTTATGAAATTACATAAAGTCATTCACCACAAACAATATTATTACAGTCACATCAATGTTTTGGACTAACATAAACAACGATAAAATGAAATCAAAAGGTGGCCGAATCCGGACAAGGAACCAGCTGCGTCCACGCTTCGCCCTCATCCTACCAACTCTCCAAGCCTACTTAGCCGCAGGGTCGGAGCTCCCAGCATGTTGATCGGAAGTCCCACCTGTCCAATTCAGAAGAGGAATTCATTAAACAAACAGTAAACGATCAAGTTATGAAAATCTAAAAAGAAAAGAGAAAGAGAAGAGAGACTCACCAGCGCCCGCCGCTTGATCCTCATCCTCCAATTGCACACCCGCTTCCTCCGCAGCAAGCAGCCGCATCCCCTCCTTCACCGCCGCCTGCTCCTCCTTCGAAAACTGAGCGGTGACTACATCCAGACTAAAGGCCGCTCCACCTTCCTTACCCGCATCAACCCTGGCCTCCTCTAAAACCCGAAGATATACCTTGGCCATAACCTCGGGATAGTCATCCATCCAGGATAAGCTGCCCTCCTTCCAAGTGCGGAAGTACATGTCCTGCAGCATATCGTCCATCATCCCCTCATCCTCTTCAAACCTCTTCACCCGGGCCTCGGAAATCTGCAACTTAGTGGCAGCAGCATCCCTCTCCCGCCGGTATCTCGAGCACTCAGCCTGGAGGGATCTCCTCATCTCCTCCATCTCTTCTTTCAACTTGGCTTGAGCAAGTTCTGCAGCTTCAAGCCTCCCAGATATCTCTTCAACCTGCTCGAGATCCGCCCTCCTAACCTCATCAACCGTGGTAATGGCCATGTCAATACGTTTCTTGCAAGCGGCCTCCATTTTCCGCAACTCAGCTCTGCTAGCCTCTTCCATGGCCTTCTTCAGTCGTTGGGAGTCGGCTTCATGCTGCGAAATCTGAATAGCCTGGTCGTCAAGTTGTTTGGCCTGATCAGCAACCACTAACCGCAACCTTATATTGGCACTCCCTATCTCCTCCCCGGCCTTGGCCAATAGGGCGTGATGTTCCATTAACTTCTTGACCTCCTCCGCGACCCGGTCGATGTTGGCCTTGGCTTCGTCCCCCATAGCAGCTATCCGAGTAGTGAGCAGATCCAGATCTAGGGACTTAGCCTCATCAAGAACCCGAACCATGGGATTGCGGGGGAGAAGATGCTCGCCCGTGGCCTCGTCAAATAAAATATCCTGAGAGCTTGGGTCCAAATCCGGGTGGCCGGCAAAGGGATTGCGAGGCACGTCGGGACGTTTTATGCGGATAACAGTAGGATTCTCGGAAGGATGCGGAGAGGGGACAAACTCCATGGTCTCCTCCGTGGTATCTCGGGAAGGCTGAGTAGGAGGCTGAGGACCACGTGGTGAATCAAACAAGGAACGCCTCCTCTTCCTCTGCTGGATACCCTCCTCGATGACTCCAAGGAGAGGGCGGTAGCTGACCACGTCCCCAGGACGACCAGTAGGAGGCTTCGGCTTAGTAGAAGCTCTCATCAACTTGAATTGTTCGAGGCGGTGTCGAACATCTGACGTTCTGGCCACCTGGCCTGCCCCTGGAGTAAAGAATAAATGTTGCAAGCATGCATCAAATTATGAGGCAAGAGATATATCGAGTTAAAAAAAAAAGAACAAGAAAGACGCTTTTACTATACAAACCCTGCAGAGAAGGAGGATCCTGCAATAAGTCCTGGATTTCATCCCAGGACGGGAGCGAGCCATAAAATATTCCTAAGTCCCTATCGTAAATGGAATCTGCAGAAGTCAAAATCTCACCTTGCACCGCCGGAGGCACCCTAGCTGAGGAGCTCTTAGGGGATGGATCGGCGCCAGCCCCGGCCTTGCCAGTCTTCTTCGCCTGCTCCGCCAAATCCGATTCTCCCTCCGATTCCCCGAAAGCTTGACGGAGAGCCTCATCCGTCCACTCCTGAAGCTCCCCCACTTGCCCGGAGGTTAAGGCACCAGTGCTACTACCGCCCTGTCCGTCGCCATCACCATTGCCCTCTCCATCTCTATCGCCATCTCCTCCACCCTCTGACTCTCCTCCTGCATCGCCTCCTTCGCCCTCGCCTCTATCCTCTTCCACATCTTCCTCCTCTGGGATAATCGGGCAAGTGCTAGGAGAGGGGCCGTCAGACTCTTTAAGTTTCTTACCCCCGACAACCGGAGGCTTTGTAAAAGTTTTCCTCTTGCCACTCTTTTTCGTGGCCCCTCCTGTAGTCTGGGCAGCTTTCTCTTCCGCCGTATCTCTCTTTTTAACCACGGACTGATGTGGAAGAATCAAGTTGTACATCAAGAGTCTAGCATTCCTGATCAAGTAAGCAGCCGATCTGTCTCTCTCTGAAATAGCTTCTATCTCAGCTGCCATCTGAACTAGGCGATCGTTCTCCACAACCACAAAGCCATCTGTCGCTAGCAAGAAATGAAAGCACATAAGGAAAAGAATTGCGGCCAAGACAAGGAATGTAAATAAAACTGTGACTTACATCCGGAGGTGAAGCGACGGATAGAGACGGAGTCATCTCTGACGAAGAACCACTCCTTCTTGAACATACTGTACTTCGAATAGAGGTCTAGAACCGGCTTAAAAGAGACGGCAGACTCCAAGCTAATATATGGGGATCCCTTCCTGTATCCTCTCAGATTATACAGATACCGTATCTCCCGGTTGGAAGGAGCGCGCCCATACCTCTCCTGAAAGATAGCGTACAAGCACACCAGGATGGCGTAAGAGTTGGGCTGGAGTTGGAATGGAGCCACCTTCAGATAAGTGATGAAGCTGACTACCCAGGCATTGATGGGAGGAATGGCCCCGCACATACAGTGGTACCTACTATACGCAAAATACCCTTCAGGAGGATCATATGGCATAACTCCAGCCCCCGGCAGCACCATGAGCGCTCTGTCTATCCCGAAGGAACGAGATATAACATCGAGTTGCTCCTCCTTCAGGGAGCTAGGAAAGCAGTCGGGAGGGGAGACCAGAAGTTCCTGGGGACCATACCCATTCACTAACGACCTCGGGGAAGGTCCATGTTGCACCGGTCCTGGTTGAGCTGGGGGCACGGAAGAAGACTCTTCTCCATCTTTGGACTTCTTTCTATCTGATCGAATCTTCGCTTTGCGAGACATTTATCTGCGGCACAAGAAAAACATGGTATTAGAACAAGGAGTATGGGAATATAAACGAATAGTTATCAAGTTCCATTCGGTGGTCTAGTGTTCGAGTTTCATTCGGCATTAGAGGTTAAAGCTTCATTCGGCATTCCCAATAATCGAACTCATTCGGCAATTATCCATTCGGCATCACCTGGATAATTTTCACTTGGTAGTAAAATTTTCAAGCCCATTCGGCGAAAAGAGAAACATACCTATTCGGCACGAGTTTGATTCGGCACGAGGTTGATTCGACGCTCAAGTTGGTTCGGCTCTCTCTGATTCGGTAAGGAATAACGAAGGGGTGTGCCCCTATTTATAGACGTACACAGGACAACCGAGCCAAATGGTACGGCACTCAAAACCGAATGTAGCTACACCAACCGGAAGAAAAACAAAGCGCGACACCTGCAAGCACGTGCCCCACTTTGGGGGGCAAATGTTGGGCGAATTCTCACCCATGGGATCACGAGACCAAGAGGCATTAGCTTCCATGCCGAACCACGGCTTCTCCATTACCTAGCCGAACAAAACCCCTCCCACTAATTGCCGAACCAAACACCGGTCCATCCACTGCTGAACCACATGCCACCGAACCAGACTTCTTCGCCAATCGCCGAACCAACCTCCGCCGAACCAACATGCCTCCAAGCTCCGCCGAACCAACATGCCTCCAAGCTCCTCTATAACCGAACCAACCCACGTCCACTCACCACCGGACCAGCATTCCACCGGACCAAACTCCATCCACTCTCCGCCGAACCAGAGCATACCGGACCAACACTGTCAGACCAGATTGCATCAGCCCAGGCCCACTGGCAGCTATATACATCCAGGACCCCTACCCCCAGCCTCACTCTATAAATAGAGGGGCAGGGGTACAACAATGACAGACAAGTTTGAGAGCTCAAGCAAGGAAGGAACTTTCAAACAACTTTCATATACTTGTATACAAAGCTTTGTACTTGTAATCTGAAAGAAAAGGGAGAATAACATATAAAGTGGACGTAGGCACGTTCTGGCCGAACCACTATAAATCTGTGTGTCTTTTACAGTTTAGTCCCTGCTTTTGATATATTTGCATAACTCACCCAAATTACTAAGAACAACATAAAATCAACTAAATCATACGACTTTGAGGTGTTTGTCCATTGTTTGTGCAAACACCTAGCATCTCTATCCCCAGCGTAATCAGAATCACGGTATCCTCTAAGAAAGATGTCACCATCCACTCCACCATATAATAAGCCCACCGAAGAAGTGCCTCGAAGATATCTAAGAATCCACTTCACGGCTTGCCAATGCTCTTTGCCTGGGCTAGACATATATCGACTCACAACACCTACTGCATGGGCCAAATCTGGTCTTGTACACACCATCGCATACATAAGACTACCAACAGCACTAGAATAAGGTATATCAGCCATATACCTCTTGTCTTCTTCCGATGAGGGAGATAAGTCTTTTGACAACTTAAAATGAAAGCCTAATGGAGTGCCAACCGGTTTAGCTTTCTCCATTTCAAATCGAGCGAGGACTTTCTCGATGTACTGCGTTTGAGTGAGCCTTAACTCTCTCCGCTTTCTATCCCTGCTTATCTCCATATCCAATATTCTTTGTGCCTTTCCCAAATCCTTCATATCAAACTCTCTACTGAGCTCCGCTTTCAACTCCTTAATTCTGACCATACTCCGAGATGCAATCAGCATATCATCAACATATAACAACAAATAAATCATATCACCGTCACATCTTCTGAAATAAACACACTGGTCTTTGAAACTTCTGGAGTATCCCTATGAAAGCATAAACTTATCAAACCTCTTGTACCATAGTTTAGGAGACTGCTTCAGTCCATATAGAGATTTGTTGAGTTTGCAAACATAATCTGGCCTGCTACTGTCAATGAACCCTTCCGGCTGCTTCAAATAAATCTCCTCATCCAGATCACCATGCAAGAATGCAGTTTTGACATCTATTTGCTCTAATTCCATATCATAATGAGCAACCAATGCCAAAAGAATACGAATAGAAGTATGTCTAACCACTGGAGCAAAGATATCATGATACTCTACCCCTTTCTTCTGAACATACCCCTTTGCGACTAATCTTGCCTTGTATCTGAGATTATCATTTTCGCCGTCTTTCACTCTATAGATCCACTTGCATCCAATAGCTCTCTTTTCGATGGGAAGAGGCACCAAATCCCAAGTATGATTTCTCTGCAATGATTCAATCTCCTCCTCCATAGCAACTAACCAACTGGAACTGTTAACTGATGCGATAGCTTCTCTATAATCACAGGGCTCATCATGGACAACATTCAAAACATATGTTGCCATATCATCGAAGTTAACATCTTCGATGCTCAATCCAACAAACTCATCAAGCCACTTAGACTTTCTTCTTTGTCTGATAGGCCTAGGTTTCGAATGAGCTCCACCTTGAGTTTGATCCTTTGTACCAACATCGGTATTATCCTCATCAACCACGGTGTCATCGAAAACACCATTTGAATGTCTATGGAAAGAATCAACAGATGGCTTGCTTTGTGTCTGGTATTCTTCACATGTCCTCTCATTGTCATCCGATGAGGAAGGCTTCACCTTCAACATAGCCTTCTCATCAAAAGTCACATGCCTGCTCATAACGATCTTCTTGCTAATAGGACACCACAACCTATATCCCTTCACTCCTCTCCTATAACCTAGAAAAATACACTTGCGAGCTCTAGGTTCCAGCTTCCCTTTGCTCTCATGCACATAAGCTGGGCAACCAAACACTCTGAGAAATGAATAGCTAACAGGCTCTCCTTTCCATACTTCTTCAGGGATCTTCATATCTATGGCAGTGGAAGGTGTGTGGTCGATGAGAAAAGCCGCCATAGATAAAGCTTCAGCCCAAAATCCCTTCTTCAATTTAGCAGTCAGTCTAAGGAATCTTGTCCTCTCCAATAATGTCTGATTCATCCTTTCTGCAACTCCATTAGACTGGGGGTCTCCTGGTGTGGTGTAATGCCTCTTAATGCCTTCAGACTCACAATAATTGATGAATTCCTGTGATACAAATTCACCGCCATTATCTGAACGGAGAACTTTCAATTTCTTCCCTGACTGCTTCTCAACCATAAATTTCCACTTCAGAAACTTGGCAAAAGTTTCACTCTTTGACTGAAGAAAGTATACCCATACTGTACGAGAGAAATCATCTATAAATGAAACAAAATATCTGGCTCCACCTAAAGACGGACAAGGGGAGGGACCCCAGACATCTGTATGAACATACTCCAAGACAGCTTTTGCTTTATGCTTTCCTGTACCAAAAGAAATCTTCGTCTGTTTTCCAAGAACACACCCTTCACAAAAACCAAGTTTTGAATGATGAACTTCATCAATAAATCCTCGTTTTCTCAACTCATCCATGCTGCGCTCACCGATATGACCCATCCGTAAGTGCCATAATCTGGAAGAATCCGAATCAACAGATGTAACAGAAGCTGATTCACCAATTACTGTAGTGCCCTTTAATAGATAAAGATTTCCTGCCCTCACACCTCTCATAACAATCATGGAACCCTTCGATATCTTCATTTTCTCTCCTTCCACTACATTCTTCAAGCCAAGTCTACTTAACGCCCCAACAGAAATCAAGCTCCTCCTCAAATCAGGTACATGTCTAACATCGGTGATCATACGAATAACACCATCAAACATCCTAATCATCACGCTACCAACACCCACCATACGACAAGAAGCATCATTACCCATCAGAACTTCTCCTCCATAAATTTCACGGTAAGTGGAAAAGCAGTTCCTATCAGGTGTCATATGATAGGATGCGCCAGAATCAATCAGCCATAAGTTGCTCTTTCCAGAAGAGCCAGAAGCAGTAAATACATCGGTGTCACTTTCTGTATCTGATTTCTCTGCTGTAGAAGCTGAGGCTTGCTTTGGATCTTTTCTTCTACCTTCAAGCTTGGGACATTGTGCTATGAAGTGCCCTGGTTTCTTACAATAATGGCAAGTCAAATTCTTAGGCCCTCTAGACTGAGACCGTGAATAACTCCGTCCTCCATCTTTCTTCGACCTTCTTTGGCCTCTACCTCTCTGGACAGATAAGCCTTCGGTATCACTATCCAAAGTAGTGCTCGCCAATCTACCTCTTAATACTTCATTATGAAGACCAGCCTTTACATCAGACAGGCTAATTTTACTGCGGCCATAAATCATGGAATTAACAAAAGCAGTATACTCCTTAGGCAAGGAACATAAGAGGATCACAGCTTGAGCCCCATCAGTAATATCAACTTCCGCTGCCTTCAGGTTCATAATCAAAGTCGTCAAAGCATCTACATGCTCCATGAGATCAGCTCCAGGCTTCATCTTGAACGAATAAAGTTGTTGCTGAAGAATAATCCGATTAGTGAGAGACTTGTCTTGATATGCATCTGATAATGCATCCCATAGTTCTTTCGCCGTCCTTTTGAGAGAATTCTCTAAGAACTTCATCTGAAAGGCTCAACTGAATTGTTGTAAGAGCTTCATCTTCCATCTCTTCCAAATCAGCTGCACAATACCTTTCAATTTCTCAGGTGCATAAACAACCTTGTATGTCTTCTCCTTCTTCAATACAGCCTCCATCTTCATCTTCCAAGTACCAAAATCTCCTTTTCCATCAAAACATGTTACTCCATAATTGACACCAGATCTGCTAACAGACTTACTAGAAGTAGCCATTAATATCCAAACAGGAACAATAACACTAGCTCTGATACCAAACTGTAGTGAAATTTTATTTTATTTAATCTGAGCGGAAGCGGTTATTTGTTCAGGATCTAGTATTGCCTATTTGGATACCAATGACACTTAAAAAGAATTATGCAGTCTCACAGAAAAATAACAGAAATAGAAGACAGAAGATTTAACGTGGTTCGGATATGAATATCCTACGTCCAGGGAGACCCAACAACTTTTTATTTCACTAAAGAAAAGAGTACAAAAGAGAGAGGAAATAATAATGGTGGATGCTACACTTGCTTGTTCATATGAAGATAAAGTTCCTTCATTTATATAGACTTGATAATGAAGGTTTGCTTAGAGATTAAGCAAATCAATTTTCTGATTACGCAGATATCTTTCCAATTTGCGTGGTTTGATTTTAGTATAAATAGATGGCGTAATCTTCGTTTCCATATCTTTCCTTTATTCTCCATGCCTAATAATTTATTTCTTCATATAGAAGACTAATTAATTGATTTGCTAATTAATTAGTTTCCTTTAAAATATCCTTCCATATATCAGCTAAATTAATTGATTTGATTGAATCAATTAATCAATTTCTTTCCCTTTTAACGAATATTTGAATCATCCAAATTCAATAGTATATAAAACCACAAAGAAACATTACTTATGAGAAGCTAGATAAAAATTACCTCTAAAAAGAAACATCTCCTCGTCTGAATTTTAATTTGGACAAAAAAGTGGAAAGGACAAATTATCCTGCCAACAAACCATTTATCAATACTGGTAGAATAATAATCAAATTTGACTTTTATGCTAGTTGCTTTTGACAATATAAGAGTTTAGGTTTTCAGTTTGTTCCCACGTTAAGATACTTTTAGTTCTCTGATACAAAGATAATAATTATCACTTATTATGCAGCCTTTTCAGATTGCCATATAAATAATTTCAAAAATACAATCGCTCATAAAATTTATATGTAATTTTATTTTTTATAGGGAAATCAATATTACAATCAGAATCAATTGGCCGCATATAAATAATGTTAACCAGAAAAGAAACGGCATAACTAAACAAAAGCTAGCTGGATAATATGGGTTCCTCTAATTAAACAATATTCATAGAGTGGATGATAATTCATAAACATCTGAAATAAGTTCAAATAATTAATATATACTCTATATTGAAGGAAAAAATCATCATTGTTAAGTAAAAACCTCAAGGTGAAGACTAAACAATAAAAGTGTAAATATCTGCAATAAAACCCTGAATATATGAGGTATAATGTGTGATAAAAAGAATTGCAACTGACTCATGAAGATGAGCTTATAAAAATTGCAAGAAAAAGTGTTTTGAAATTATGAAATATATTTGGCATGAGGCTGATCACAACGACCAAAGTTCTGCCTCACACCACAAAGTCCATTTTACTTTATCCTTTGCGACACCAGCATCTCACAAAAATGCAACACCATTATTCCAATTTTTATTTACACGTAGAAATTACATTTTTTAAAAGCATACCTTGAGTTTGAATGGTAAACTATTTAATGGGTTTAACTAATCTTCTAAAGTATTCCAATAACTAAGTCAAATCGTAATTTATTTTAAGCGTATATGATTTTGAATCAATCAGCAAATTAAATTATTGAGAAAAAATTGGAAATAGCTTGAATTAAAAAATGGAAAATCATGCAAACTAAACATGCAAACTAGACATCAGTAAAACATAGCTTTAAATTAAAATCAGTCACACGTTTGATATTGTCAACTAAACATGCAAACTAGAGGGGGATTTTCAGAAAAGTTGCTGCATTTTTTAAATTCCCAAAATATTTGTAGCTCGTCATCAGTTAAACCTAAAGGGAACGCAACAAAGATGCAATACCTTAAAATCAGATGATTTAACACCGACAATAAGGATAGGTGCAACATCGCATCTTGCAGGACATAACAGCATCGTTGATGTCTTCAAATGAGGTACATGATCTGCACCAACAAGGAGTGAATTGGATCGTGGATTGGAGTGGACTGTAGAGGGTGAAGGTGGTATTAAACTGAACTGGATTGTGGATTAGAGAAGACTTTGGGGTCAATGGTTCCTGATTAATGTTGGATCAGAGAATAAAAGTGATATTTGAATGGATTGAATGGGAAAAATGAAAAGGGGAAGAGAGATTTAGAGTTCTCGAGCGAAGGACGAAAAGAAGAGGTTCGTGGTGAAAATGAGAGGGAGACGAAATCATTTACCGCTAACTTTTCATCACGATTTTCAATGTGGGAATAGTATTTTTGCACCGGTTGTAAATAAAACTGATGCAACTAACACTATTTGCATCGATGTATTTTCTTCGGTTGTCGATGATAACCAATGCAAATTGTATTTTTGTACTATCTACTGCTTCCCACATATCAAACGCACCGGTTGTTAAAACGTAATCGATGCAAATTCTTCTATTTTCATCGGTTGTGGTAATAACCGATGCAAATGAGGTGAAGAAAAATGCGTATTTTGTACTAGTGACGGGAAAAGGCTACGCTTACACTTATCTTATTTACATGTAATTTTAGTACGTTAATAATAATTATTTTTCTTAACATTTGGTAAGTTTGATTAACTCATTTGTTTCTTTGACATCTTACGTTAGTACGGTTTAATATGCTATGTTTTTTCTTTCTTGTTGTTTAATCTTTAGAAAATTGAGCACTTTTATTGCAACTTATAAATCCATGGTTCTTCAATATCAATATACGTGCAGATCCTAAATGAATGTTCATCTTGATTACATTTAAGTTTCAAGCTATTACGTAATCTACTTTATTGTTTCATACCTTTACCAAATTGCATCGATATTAAATACATTGCTCGAGATCTGCTACAATCTTGTCTAAATGGATTCTCTACTATAAATTTGATGTTTGATTTCGTTATTTTTTTTATTTTCTTCTTCATCCTTGATGGAATGTAGCATATTTTACCATGTAATTTTTCTACAACTAATATGTACGTATCATTTTATTTATAAAGTTTATATACTTTATTGTTGCTAGCATTTATGTTTGTAAATGTAAATTGTTTGCTTTATAGGCCTTCTTAATTAATCAGTTTGTTAATCCACTGCATCAAATATAAAATACATTTACGTATAATAATATTTTTCCATCTCTTCTTTTCATTAACAGTTCATACAATAATAAATATAGCTATGCTTGAATTCAAAGCGTTGGACATGTCTGGAGACAACCATTTGTTATGGATATTGGATGCTGAGATCTACTTGCAATCTCAATGCTTAGAAAATGCCATTAAAAATGATAATAATATATCCCGGCAGGATAAAATAAAGGCTTTGATATTTATAAGATGTCACTTCCACAATGATCTAAAAACAGAATATTTAATGAAAAATGATCCTCTCCACTTATGGAACTCCCTGAAGGAGCGTTATGACCACTAAAAGACGGTCATACTTCCAAATACTAGGAAATAGTGGTTGAACATGAGGTTTCAAGACTTCAAATCTGTAAGGGAATATAATTCTGTTACGTTTCGATTACTTCTAAATTGAAATTATATGGCGAAAAGGTAGATGATACACAAATGCTTAAAAAGACATTTTCAACGTTTCATGCCTCGAACATACTCTTGCAGCAGCAATACGAGAGCGTAATTTTACAAAATATTCTGAACTCATAGAATGTTTATTAATCGCTGGGAAAAATAATGAATTGCTTATTAAAAATCACTCCTCAAAACCAACTGGTTTGGCTACATTACCAGAAAATGTTAATTTTGCCCACTCCAAAAGAGGCAGAGGTCGAGTTAGAGGATGTGGTCGTGGATGTGGATATAACTCCACTAGAGGCGGTTATGGTGATTTTAAAGGCAACAAAACTACCAACTTTAAAAAGAAACAAAAGAAAAATGAGCCTGAAAAGAATAATGATTTTGCTCTAGAGGCACTATGTGGAAGTTTGTTATAGATGTGGATGCTATGGTCATTCGCTGCATACATGTTGATCATAAAAGAAAATAGTTAAAGAATACCAATGGTCGAAGAATATTGAAACAAATAATACCGAATGATTATTTGGTAACACTAACTTAAATTTAGATGATTTCTTCGAAAATGATGATGGAAATTTCATAAAAGATGAAAATGTCAATGCAATGATTGATGATATGACCGATCTGATCAACTTGAAGTAGCATGAAGCTAGTTGTGTGGTTTTTCCATTTTATTTTCGTTAGTTTGAAGCTGATGTTTGCTTGTTTTTTTCCTCAGAACTAGTTGGAATAACGTATACTGATGGATATTGATTAGAATTAGTAGTTTTCTTTGTAATCCTTTTTAGAAATTGTTAGCATTTATTTATGTTCAGAATTATTTTCAATAATTGACTAACTATATTGTCTTCAATTGTTAAGGTATGGACCATCAACATTTGACCGATGATATATGTCCGCTAGGCAGTGCAAATACTCATACGATTTTGAAAAAACAGAAGTTTTTTTTTGAATTACCAAATAATATTTCAGCTAAAGTTTCCACCATAGCTGGATCTGCTAATATAATTAAAGGGTCCGAAAGAGCCCATATAGTATTACCAAATGATACACGTATCTTCATTCAAAATGCATTATACTAAAGCAATTTTAAAAGAAATATGCAAAGCTTTAAGGATATAAGAATGAATGATTACCATATTGAAACTATAAATGAAAAAACAAAGGATGTCTTAGTGTTATTTCTAGAATTGAAAGCCAGAATCTTATTTTAGAAAAAATTGGAACAATTTCGACAGGATTATATTTCATGAAAATTGGCATAGTTGAATCTCATTCTATAAACATGAGCCAAAAGCTCACAAATACAAAAACCTGATTCTTTGGCATGATCGCTTGGGTCATCCTGGGTCAACTATGATGCGTAAAATCACTAAAGCTCAAAATGAGAACAATTTATCAAACCAATTGAATTTATCAAGTGATTACTTATATGCTTCATGTGCACAAGGAAAATTAATCAATTGACCTTCATATATTAGAATCAATTTTGAATCTCCAACATTTCTACATAGAATTTAAGATGATATATGTGGTCCGATCCACCCTGAATGTGGACCATTTAATTATTTCATGGTATTAATTGATGCATCAACTCATTGATCACATATATGTTTGTTTTCTACAAGAAACATGGCATTTTCCAAATTACTTGCTTAACTAATCAAATTAAGAGCGCACTTCTCTAATCATCAGATTAAATCAGTTCGACTAGATAATGCAGGAGAATTTACTTCTTAAGTATTTGATGATTGTTCTATATCATTGAGAATTGAAGTTGAACTAGCTTATGTTCACACTCAAAATGGTCTGGTAGAATCATTAATTAAGCGTTTGCAACTTATTGCAAGACCGTTGCTTGTGCAATTAAAACTACCCGTTTCAGCATGGGGACATGCAATGCTTGCATCAAAATTGGTTACAATTAGACCGAAAAATTATCATTAATTTTCACCATCACATCTTTTAAGCGGATCCCAATAGTATATTTCACATTTACAAAATTTGGTTATGTTGTGCATGTGCCAATTAGTCTCCCACTTCGTACTAAAATGGGTCATCGATGTAGGTTGGGAATTTATGTGGGATTTGATTCACCTTCGATAATTCGTTATCTTGAATCTCTCATTGGTGATGTCTTCACTGCAAGGTTTTCAAACTGTCAATTTGATGAGACAATATTCCTCCCGTTAGGGAGAGGAAAGGCCATTATGGTAGATCGGCATGAAATAGCATGGAATAATCAATCCATGTCTCATTTGGATTCACGTACCAAACAATGCCAATATGAGATAATAAGAATTTTGCATCTTCAGAATACCGCAAATCAAATTCCAAATGCATTTAGCGATGCTGCAAAAATAACTAAATCTCACATTCCAGCAGCAAATGCACCAACTAGAATTAAAATCCCAAAAGGCCCAATAATAATGAATCTAGAGCAAGACAAAAGCGTGAAACACTGATTGGTTCAAAAAACTTAGCGCTTAGAAAAGGAAAGTTTAATGAAAAATCATCAATTGATAAACCTCCCGAAGAGGTTATAAATGATCCAAAAGATAACTTAAATGAAAATCTTAGTTCTCCTAAAAATATCAAATAAACTATTATCCCAGAATGAATAATAAAAGCTTCCAAAAATACAATGGTACCTAATAATAGTGAGATCTCAATATTTTATATAAATAATGAAGAAATGTGGGATCAAAGTAAAATAATAATTGACGATATATTCTCATTCGCAGTAGCTACTGAAATAAACGAAAGTCATGACTATAATGGGAATAATGATACTGAACCAACTAGCATAAATGAATGTCGAAAAAGACATTATTGACTAAAATGAAAGGATGCTATCCAAGTTGAGCTAGATTCAATTCAAAAACCTGGTGTAGTTGGAGCAATAGAGAAAACACCAGAAAATGTCAAATAGTAGGTTATAAATGGGTATTCGTTAGAAAATAATGATAAAAATGAAGTTGTGAGATACAAGGCACGACTTATCGCATAAGGTTTCCTCCAAAGGCTAGGTTTTGGCTTTAAAGAAACATGGTCTCCTATTGTAGATGTCTGAAAAACTAGATATAAGATTAACTGATATTGTGACGGCTTATCTTTACGATGAATTAGATAACTAGTAATTACATGAAGATCCCAGATGGATATAGGTTGCCTGAAGAAAAACCAAAGTCGATGTATTCATTAAAACCGAGACATATCACTATATGGTTTGAAAAAATCTGGAAGAACGTTGAATAACCTTCTTAGTGAATATGCGGTAAAACCTGGATATAAAAACAATCTCATTTGTCCATGTGTCATTATAAAGAATTCGGTAAAGGGATTTGCTAATTTAGCAGTTTATATTGATGATGTAAATTTGATTTGGACCCCAAAAGAAATTGATGAAACAATAAATTACTTAAACAAAGAAATTGATATGAAAGATCTTGGTAAAACTAAAAATATTCTCAGTCTACAAATCGATCATAGTACTAATGGTATACTGATCCATCAGTCAAACTACATTGAGAAAATCCTGAAGTGTTTTCAAATGGATAAAGCATATCCACTTAATATGCCTATGCTTGTCAGATCTTGGATATTAAAAAAGACCCTTACCGTCCAATAGAAGATGTAAATGTGCTTAGTCTGGAAGTGTCATATCTTAGTGTCATTGGTGCATTATTATATTTAGCCCAATGCACGAGACTAGATATTGCATTCTTAGTAAATCTTCTAGCAAGATGCAGTTCAGCACCAACGAAAAGACACTGGAATGATATAAAACATATCATGAGATATCTTTATGGAACGACAAATTTAGTCTTTTTTTATTATGACATAGATAATAATCCAAATCTAGTTAGCTTTGCTGATGCAGGTTATCATTTTGATCTATGTAAAGCAAGATCACAAATTGGGTATGAGTATAGTAACAGCAATGCAGCTATTTCATGGCGATCTACAAAGCAAATGTTGGTAGCAACATCATCCAATCATTCTGAAGTACTAGCACTACATGAAGCAAGTCAAGAATGTATTTGATTAAGATCATTAATTGAGCATATTCGAAATACGTGTCAAATCCCCTCAGTTATAGAAGGGTCAACTACTATTTATGAAGATAATGCAGCTTGCGTAGCTCTAACTCAGACAGGTTGCATCAAGGGTGATAGATCAAAACACATTTCTTCTAAGTTATTCTTCACAGATAAACTACAAAAGGACAACAAGATAGAGGTGAAACAAATCCAGTCCTAAGTAAATTCAGCAGATTTATTCACAAAGGCACTGTCAAAATCAACGTTCAGAAGATGGTATATAAAATTGGTATGCGTCGGCTGCAACAACAGACTAAATGAATGACGCATTATAAATCAGGGGGAGCATCCAAAAGTATATTATAATGTACTCTTTTTTCTTCATTAATATTTTTCCCACTGATTTTTGTTAGTAAGGTTTTGATGAGGCATTACCTTGATCCAGAAGTATCAACCCCCATATAACATTATAAAACATGCATGTTACCTAAAGATGAAATAGGATTGCACTCTTTTCCTTACTTATATTTTTTCCACTTGGGTTTCAGTCAAGTTGTGATTTATATATCGAATCGTCGGAGTTTGACATTTTTCTACATGAAAGAGGTCCAAATCTACGAGACGAGCAAGATTCATTGTTGTTCCAAATATTCTGAACTACCACTTTATCAGATTGACGCTTAGGCACCACTAGTGACTAACTTTTGGTCTAGATTGGCAACTAAATAAGCTAAACTATGGAGTGAACTATACGTTGATCGACAAATTAAGTTTGTCAAACTATGCCTATAGGATATGGCCATAAATGATGCTCATTTTTAGCTCAAATTGTAATGAAATGGTTCATATTTAAATGGAATCTTGAAATTTTTTGTGAAATGTAATGAGCTATTCAAGTGTATTCAAATTGAATGCTCTTTTAACTCAATTTGGCATGAATGGTTCATTTATCTCTAATTTTTGTGTGTTGAATGCTCATTCCAATTTTATTTCATTGAATACTCAATTTTGTTTTGACGGCGCTGAATGAAAATCAAGTTTGCTAACAGATTCTATTGAATGGTTCGAGTTTGTTAACAGTCATAAAAAATAGGAGTTCAGCCATTCATTGAACGAAGCAACGATGGTTAGAAAAACTGATGGTGACCGACGAGAAAGTCATGGGTGACATGTGTATTCAGCAACGGTGGTTAGACACCGGTAGGTCGGGGGATCCTATGGTGGAACACCATCGTTTGGTCAATTTTATCTATATGCATTCACATGAAGGATTCTTTTGGTTGGTGGTAATCAAAGATCAAGAGGAAGGAACGGTTAATGGTGGACGACCAATACTCAACCCTTTTATAAACTCGAATGAAGATCCTGTTTGGTTTATAATGACTGAAGTGTTAAAGGGGAGTCTCGGTTGTTAAGGCCCATACGGTCATGGAAATGGCCGAATAGAAAATCAAACATCTAGGTCCACTTTGGATATATTAATTTAACAATAGGCTGGCCATTAACAATCGATCATTATCGTATCAGAATGGCAGAAGATAGCTGAACAGAAAAGATCATTATTTTTTTGTATATTGAAACTTCCATCGGCCATTAACAACTGACCACTAAAAAATAAAGAACGACCGAAGGTAGCTAAACGGAAGAAACAACAAGGTGCTTAAGTATCTAAATCAAACAAGGAAACCATGCAAGATATATTACCATTGTTTTCATAGCAAAATAAACATGAACTACTTAGTACATTAGCAAAGAAAAATAAACAGCAAAAAATCAAACAAGATAACAATTATTGCTTAGTAGCATAACAAAATAAACAGTAAGGATCATAGCAAAATAAACAGCAAGGAAACTGAACAAAAAAAACAAAACAAAAAACACTAAACCAAGCCAACATCAAACCAACATTAAGTCAAACTACTTAGTACAAATTGAATTTTTTCCAATTCAAACTACGCAAATTACATAATACAAAAACCATTATTTCCAACAAAATACTAGTCATTACTTACAAAATATCAGTCATTCCAAACAAAATACACCATCTAACCCCTAGGATCATTCTTCCCTTTGCAGGATTCTCTCATTTATCAGGTTCAATCAGTACTTCATCCAACAAGTCAATTGCTTCATGTTCTATAGTAAGACACCGATTAACTGTTCTTGATCGAGTAACTTTGATGCTTTCCTTCAATTTTTCAACAACTTTACCAGCAGCAATTGCGTTAAATTCAAATAAAAATAAAAATAAAATACAATTCGAGTTAATAAAAAAGCGAATAAAGAACATATTTACTTACCAACTCATAATTATTGTCAATTTTCCTTGAGCAACTTTTCCTCACCTCCGGGTTTTGAACAATAGCATGCGACACACTCAAATACCATAGCATGTTGCCGTACAATCCCAAGGATCAACTACATGAGTAGACCGTGATTTTAAACAAATTACATGATCTTGTCAATTTTTGAATACCAATATCCATTGTCAAATACAATTTTGTACTAGTTAGCATTTCGACCTATACGACATTTGCTTAGAACCATTGGATTTTTGGGGATATGTTGAGCAGTACCAAATTGATGTGGTACACTGTTAGGATAATATGGTTTCGCAATATCAAAACATAAAATGATGCCATTATAAAATATGACTTCATACAAGGGGTAATGAGACCTCACATTATGATATGGATCCCAACATATCTAAAAATAAACATGTTATTTACATTCGTATAATTTACATACCAAAACAAGGATTCAAAAAATAAACATTAATCATCTAACTTACATCTTATGCAGATAAATCATCTAACTGTTCTCAAAGCCGTATTATATCTGAGGTTGAATCTCCTGATTGTTTCATTGGTTACCATCAACATATCCTTGGCATCGTGTCATCAGTCTTTATTAGGAATAACATTATAAAGTATAGGAAAATGGTCATAAATCCAAGCCTATAAAAATATTCATTAGTACTTATTTTACTATTCAGTAGATTGGTTGAATAGAAATAGAAATGATTTACTATCAACAATATCATGTAACCAGCCATCTGTTTTACATCCCGTCTTGAAGCCAAACCCAATTGATGATATAAAAAGGCTAATTCTCTCATCCCCAAGCTTGTTCATTCAAATGATTTATGTTCTCCAAATATCTCAAATAGTTCACAGGAACCTTCGTGCCCGACTCATCATAGAATAAAGTACAACCGAATAAATAAAGCGTATACGCATGGTCAACGACTACAAAATCATCTTCATTTGCGTCATCTTTATTTGCCTATTCTTTAAATGTTTCCAATAAGAAGTTGAGCTTGACTGAATTAGAATCATTTAGTTGTTCTCTTGCGACAACATCATCAACACCATGATAATCAACTAAAACGTTAATTGAATTACGGTCATCCTCCTCCGCGTAAATACAACTATCAACGACGGGAATTTTCAGAATTTGAGCGACATCATCTAATGTTATTATCATTTCTCCAAAAGAAAAATGAAAAGAATTTGTTTCAGGATACCATCTCTCAATGAAAGCTTAAATAATCATGTAGTCGACGCGCTTGTATGAGAATTGTGCTATAGTATACAAATCTGAATTTTTAATTTTTTGAGCAACTAGAGATGGCATATCATCAACACTCCATTCTTTCAATTTTGTTGTGTGGAAAATGCATTTTCGCATGCCTCGTTCATAAATAAAATACATCATAAATTATCATAGAATTTAAGATTTTATTTAATAAATTGCACAAAATAAAATTCAACCAACCTTGTGGTTATTCCAAATAGCAAATGCAACATGCGATTCGAAACTTTTTAGTATAGATGTATTCATCGGAATATCATCGTTTTGCTAGAAGAAGTCTTGCTCAAAGGAGAAATATTCGTTTGCATTTCTGCTTCTTCGTTACGCGAAACATCGTCATTTGATTCATCACCCGACCATCTCCAGATCCACCTTCACCAGAACCATCCCTCGGACCATCTTTATCAGACCTATCCGGATAACCATATTGACTAGAATCGTCCCCCGAACCATCGTGACTAGACCTGTTTGCAGAAACTTCTTCACTTGGCTCATTTTCCAAACCATCACCGTTTCTATTTTCTTCCTCATTCCCACCTTCTACTCCAACATCCATCTTTCTCTTCTTATCTAGTTCCGTGGCCCGTTTTGCACCTTAATGAAGCAGTCAGCTTGTCTATCTTTTCCTATAAACAATATAACGAATGTTATAGATACAATGCATGATTTTATGTAACAATAGCGATAAAATCCAATTAATTGTATAAATACATTTACTTATATAAGTACAATGTTATATAAATTCAAATCAACAAAATGATTTATATACATACTATTACTTATTATCGGGATATCTATGTTTTGGTATGTGTTCATTTGTAAGTGGATGTATAAATTTACCTAAATTCGGTAAATTTAAACAGGTAATTTGAATTTTATGCGGAATCAGTGAAATCAAAACAATGTTGATAAACAAATACGAATCAATCGACCACCAACGAAACAAATCAGTGTAAGCAAATTCAATAAGCAATGATTTTATGCAAACTAGGGTTCAATCGGCCATCCACCACCGATCTCTATCGACTCAAATACATCGGCTACCAATCACCGTTCGAATCGAAAGTAACAAAAAAACCTAGGGTTCAACAATTGCAAAATAGGGTTCAATTCTCTACAATCCTGAGTTCGACAAAAAAAAACGATGACAGTAATCGTTCATCTTCGGTTCCACAATTTCATCAGAAAGAAAAAAAACTTACTCGACTGACTTGTGGACGTTGATTTTGGCTTGGCTGAGAAGAACGATTTATCCATTGTCGACAAGGTGGAGGACGTTTTGAACAACAAAGGAGGAGAAGAGTGAAAGTACGTTGTTTTTTGAAATTGTGCTTGGGTGCCTGCTGATTAGGAAAAAAAAGGAATGGACGTTAGGAAGAGGAAAGCTAATTTTTTTGGATGGCCTTTAGGGCATCTCCAGTCGTTCAACTCAACGCTGAATTGGACAAAAAACTCTTTAGTCGTTAGATTAAGGACGAATATTAAGCTGAATGTTCAGGATTCAATTCAGAATCCTGAACTGGGCTTGGGCGCCCATTTAATGGACGCCAAAGCTATGGCACCCACCCGCTCCGCATCTTCCAACGGCTATAACCGGCCCCTATAATTAAATTCCAACAGCTAAAAACGGTCATATTTTGACCCCAACGGCTTTAAATGGTCATATTTAAAATTACAACGGTTATAAACGGTCATACTGAAAATTACAACGGCTATAAACGGTCATATTTATGATTTCACTACATATATCGGAATATTATTCAGATTGTAATACGCACATCTCTTCTTCTATTACAATTATATTCTCAATTCCTTAATATTGAAAGTATGTCTCATCCTTTTAATTATATACCGAATCGATGAATATGAATAGCTGAGATTTTGATTCTCAACCCTTTCAAAATGTTCATCCCCAAACCGCCCCCCTCTATCGTTCCATTCTTCTGCTCCATGGTCTGGCGATGAAGATAATGATTTGTGTTATATTTACTATCATTTTTCTAATGACTCGGTAAAGGGGAACAATCAAAGTGGAGAGGCGTTTTGGGCAAAAGTCATGACTGCGTACAATAAAAAACATGTTGAAAAGACGAGGTCAATGTCTGCAATCATGGGTCGTTTTGGGAAGATTAATCGACAAACACAATTCTACGAGTCACAGATCCACAAAATAAGAACAACAAATCCAAATGGAATGGGTGGCGAAGCTGAATTGGTAGCGTTTTGAAAAATATGATTTTTAATTTACATTCATTTGTGATCACTTTGTTAATATATCATTTTGTGTTTCCTTTTTTGTAGAAGAGAATGGCGAACGATCAATTCTTGAAATTATTTTCACGAGAAAATGGTACAAAGAAACCCCACTACTATCAGTTTGTAAACTGCTATGACTTTCTTGTTAGTTAACAAAAATGGAGCTCAAACACCGCAAAAAGCTTAAGAGATGTCCAGACAAAGTCGAAAGTGAAGAAAAAAACAAGTAGATCTAATTACAATTCTAGCCCAGACAATTCTTCTCATATGGACTCAAATGTATGCCCAGATAACGAAGACGAAGAAGCAGTACCCGCATTTGATGAAGACGCTAGACCGATGGGGCAATGAGCAGCTAAGAAGAAAATTGCTGTTCAATCTCAAATCGATTCTCGTTTAGCCCTAATGCATGAAAAACATGCGAGAGAAAATGCAGAACGTCAAAAAGGAAGTGCAGAAAAGCTTGCCGTGTTAAAAGAATTGACTGAGATTGAGAAGGGCCGGTTTTAGCTAGAGCGGCAACGCCAAGAGACCTTAGTAAGGGAAAAGGATGTCACCGGAATGGACCCAATTACAATGCAATATTGTATGGAGTACAAACAACGCATTGTTGAGAGTAGATCTGGAACAAAACGTATGTAGTTGACGTATTAATGTGATATTTTTAGTTATTGCAATTTAAATATCCATGTACCTTCAGTTCATATTTGCAATCAAGTGTTATTTTCAGTTTTACGATATTCAATGGTATATCATTTTTTCGATGCAGTATGTAGATATCAATATAGATTTACTTCATCAAACATAAATGATGTTACAAACATAAAAATTGAAGAATTCTACACTTCATTACAGAAATAAAAAAGGCAAACATATGTAATTAAACAAAGATCCACCATCCCCAACTACTGATTTCCATGAGAATTCCAAATATGCTCCATTAAATCACTTTGGAGTCTATTATGAATAGTTGCATTACGATATACTTCATGATGATCATCATGAATTGCATACTGTCCTTCATTTCGTAACGTGGCTGTGCGAAATAATTCGAGGGGTTATCTTGCCCCCTCATACTCGAAATCGAGATAATCCATACCGCGTTCATCTTCAATGATCATGTTATGCAGAATTATACAACAGAACATAATTGTAGCCATTTTTGATCTCTTCCATAATCTACATGGATTGCTGACCATTGGAAACCTTGCTTGAAGGACCCCAAATGCCATTTCTACGTCCATCCTTTGTCCTTCCTGCATTACAACAAATTGTTTCTGTTTTGCCGTCATTGGGTTTGCAAATGTCTTTACAATCGTACTCCATCTGGGATAAATTCCATCTCCTAAATAGTATCCATGCTCATATGTGTTATGACCAAGAGTAAATGATACGGGAGTTGACTTACCTTGCGCCAAATCATTAAACAAATGAGATCGTTCGACAACGTTTAAATCATTAAGAGAACCTGACATTCCAAAGAAAGCATGCCTAATCCACAAATCATGAGAGGCAACTGCTTCTAAGATGATAGTTGGTTTTTTCTTTGCCGTTATATGCTCCATGAAAAGCTTTTGGACAGTTCTTCCACTCCCAATGCATACAATCTAGACTTCCAAGCATTCCAGGTCAGCCCTTGCTTTCATGCATTTCACGCAAGCGCGTTACATCTGCCTCATTTGGAGAACGAAGATATTCCGTCCCATAAATGTCCACAACTGATTGACAGAAGTGATCTAGATTTTCCAATGCTGTACTCTCTGCAATACGATATGCGTCGTCAAGGGCATCGACGGGTGTACCGTATGCTAACATCCTCAAACCTGCGGTCATCTTTTGATGCCCACTCAAACCTTATTTTTTTACAGCGCCCTGCTTATAAACAAAATAATTATTATTCTTTGAATACTTTCTAGAATTCTTATAAGTAATGGATGACTCATTCTGAATCGTCGTCTAAACATCTATGGACCGTAAGTTGGATCACGGACAAGGTAATCTTGCATAAGTGTTTTTTGAAATGCTTACTGGTTACGGTTGATATATTTTCGACCCACAACGGAACCACCATGTTTTCCAGAAGTTCATCCGTATGCTTCACGGTGTATCTCCATCAGTTCCTCTTCCTCTTGTTGATGCGCTAACTTGTACGCTTCTTCTTCAGAGTCACTGTCGCATAGCAATATAGCTTTTAGTAAATTTCCAGACATTGTTTGATATTTGAGGATAGTTGTTTGATGTTTGAATGTTTTGTTAGACTAAATTGTGGTGAACAAGTATGACTTTCATATGGTTATATATATATATATGGCTAATTCTTGAGTGGAGAGAAGGGGGGTCGGTTTGTGGTCACCATCACGTACTGTAGCCACGTTAGATTGCCGGTCCAGAATCTCTGCTTTATTGAGTGGAGAGAAGGAGGGCCAGTGTGCAGTCAAATCACGTACTGTAGCCACGTTCATTTATTGGTCAAGAATATCTGCTATGTTGAGTAGAGAGAAGGAGGTCAGTGTGCGGTCAAATCACGTACTGTAGCCACGTTCATTTGTCGGTCAAGAATCTATGCTTTGTTGAGTGGAGAGAAGGGGGTCAGTGTGTGGTCAAATCATGTACTGTAGTCACGTTCATTTGCCGGTCAAGATTCTCTGCTTTATTGAGTGGAGAGAAGGTGTGTCAGTGTGCGGTTAAATCACGTACTGTAGCCACGTTCATTTGCCGGTCAAGATTCTCTGCTTTGTTGAGTGGAGAGAAGGTGTGTTAGTGTGCGTCAAATCACGTACTGTAGCCACGTTCATTTTTCGGTCAAGATTCTCTGCTTTGTTGAGAGGAGAGAAGGAACATCCATTATATAAATTCACAAATCGTTATATGTGTAAATCATTTAAAAACCTAACATAATTCAAACTACATTCTTCAACATGACATTTACGTCTCATGAATTGAAGTTGCTTATGCAGTACTACATTCAAACCGATGAGATGTGCGATAATCAGGAGTCAATGGTAATTAATTTTTGGGACACTCTGGCTGAACTCTACAACAACGACGTGGGCTCTCAAGTCAGACGTACGGCTCAAGAGGTCAGGACTGCATACAAAAACTTTACTAGGGCATGCACGCGTTACATAAAGATTATTAATGAGGTAATTGGAAAATGTGTTTGAGACTACACGTTCGACTTATGACGGTCGATACAATTTAAAATATCGCACGCCCTTCATTGCCTATGATGCGTACTTCATACGTCAAAATTGGCTATAAAGATTTGGATGGCCTTAAGATAACAGTATTGCTAGTTGGTTATGTAACATTCGTTAATGTGTCGAGTGCTTTCTGAATTGTCTTTTCAAATGATAATGTCTGTTGTTGTTGTCAGAGCTATTGCCTATGTGTAATGTTTGTTTATATATGCTCTTGTGTATTGTTTGTTGTCAGATCAAAAAGTAGTGGTAGCATAAGTGTAATGTTTGTTTATATATGCTCTTTCTGATTTACTTATTCATCATTCATAATCATATTCTTCCTCACCCATGACAATAAATTCTTCATCGCAATGCCTTCTTGGCCTTCTTCTATCGGTTTAGATGCATATTACGTGCCTACGGAAAGTCCACATACTGATGAGGATTGGCTTATCGATTATCAAGAACAACACTACGAAGATGTCTGCGGTCAGTTTCAAAACCTTGAGCAGCTGAGACTTCAGGAAGTGGTTGAACTGCCATACAAACAACATGTTGTTCGTACAACATATGAACAACCTGAGAACCAGGATCAAGTAGTTCAACCTCCCACTGAGCAAGAAGTAGAATCGCACCTAGTTTGTTGTCAGTGCGGGTATGAAGTTGAAGTTTTAGTACGTGCGGATGGAGAAAATATTAGTCGTCGAATCCAACTATGTCAATTCTGGCCGAATGGTTGTAATTATGCGGAATGGTTGAATGATCCTTTATGTCCAAGGGGCATAACCTATGCAAACGAACTAGAACAGGAGATAAGACGTCTTAGACTTTCTATACAGGAGTTGCACTTTAATCGTCACGTCTAGTTTCTTCATATTTGTGGTCTATTATTACTGTGTCGTTTTTTATCAGTGTTCTATGTTTGTATATGTCACTAGTAGTTTTTTTATGTCACTAGTAGGTTTTTATAAGTTTTCTATCTACTGTCACTATTGGTTTTTTTGTATGTTTATATGTAACTAGTTAGTGCTTATAAGTATACACAAACATAAAGAATTCACATTATACACCAACATATATAATTCATAGTTAAACAGACATATACAATTCACATTATACACCAACATGTATAATTCAGTATACACAGACATATAGAATTCACAGTATACTCGAACATTATAATCCAAAATCTAAGAAAGTGAAAGTACATAAACATAAAGAATACACAGTATACTCAAGCAATGACATAAGTACATAAGCTATAGGAACTGCAACATATAATAAAACGAATACTACGCATAAACTAAAAGGTATACAACTAAAGGGATGCAACGTCGTCGTCGTTAGCAACATCACCATCATCATCATCTCCATCATCATCATCGCCATCCCCATCACCATCATCCCCCTCGTCCTCATCATCCACATCATCCTCATCTAAACCACCAGCATCATACCCACTGGGACCAGCATCGCCTCGGCCTTGTGATCCGAAAGGCTCATATACAGCAAGTCTAGCTGATAGCTGATCAATCTGTGCCTCTAACATCTGTGTATGCTGCATGTACATATCATGCATGGTGTGTGTATGTGCAAGAGTCATATCGCGAAACACACCAAGTGAAACTCTGGCCTGGTCCAATCTAGCAGCATACTACATAAAGATGATATTTGACATAGTAAGAAACTAAGCATAAAATAAAAGAAAAATGATAATAAACAACAAACGTACCTCATACGGAGGATATAACCCGACTGAAGGCACACCAGGATAGTCGGAGTGATCTGGAAAGACTAAAGGCTGCTCAATCAAAGTACCTGTCAGGTCATATGCTCTAAAAGTAGTATCAGGCTCCAACTGCATGGGAGTCTGGGAGAACTGTGATGGAATCGGTTCAAATGAAACCTACGGTACCTGAACTCTACCAGCTGCCAGATGAGGTCCTATATGATCAAAGTTGACCCCACGAATATAATCTGGTACGATGAATCTATGGGGTGCTACTCTAGCCCAATAAGCATCATAATCCCCATAGATGAATAAAGTACTACTATCCACCATCCATCCTGTCGTATAGCATCTAAGTATTGATCCCCGATCGCCCTATGTCTACCATACATGTCCTCGCAGGATAAAAGATCATATGGTATACGACGATCACTCGTAATCTGATAAGCACATCTCTCTCCCAAATACCACATAGGCATAAATGCAGGTGTATGCAAAGAAACCCTACGTCTAGATAGTGAATACGCAACCATCAAGGGATGGTCGTCTACCAGAAGACCTGTATCTGCTAGATGAGTCCAATGTGAGGCCCAAGGAGTCTGAATGATGTTACCTCGACTACGCATATCAAGCTGTGACCTAGCCTCCATCAAGTCACGCCGTACACCTAAGGGGACATGATGTACATACTGCATAGTCTCCCATCGTCTCATCCTAGAAAAGTAATGCTCAGCAGCCTGACTAGCCGTGTCCTAGATGTGGGGATGCATGTTTTCCGTGTACTCGTAGTAGCATAACGGCAAAATATACCATAAAGCATACATCTGCCTGACATCGCCAAGCGCAAATAAATCTAGAGCGGTATATAGGGTGCCTAATATCGCTGTGCCCCGGTCAATAGTATGTAGCTGGTCTAATCCGGCAAGAGATGCTAAATAGCCTAGTCTAACCGTACCTTTTTGGTTCGAAAAAAAGGTCGAACCAAACAAGTATAACAGAAATGCTCTAGTAACTGCATCCATCATATCAGCTCTAGCTATATAACTGGTGATGTACTGCTGCAGGTAAGTCAACTTAACAGAACCACTAGTGACGCAGGTAACATCTATCAGTGGTAAAAAAACAGTAAACAGATTGGACGACTCGTATAAATCATCAAATGGATAAGGTCGAAGACCATGTCGTCCAATCTCAATCTCAGTAAACATGTAGAAATCAACTGGGTGATACCAAGCTCAAAATCTAAAAAATGAAACGTATGCGTGGTGGGCCACCACCTTTCAGCTAATGCCTGAACGAGAGGTCGATCAAAGGACTGAACATGCCTAATCGACAAAAAAAGACCAAAAGGGCTAGCTTGTAGCCTCTCAATAATAGGACCGGGAAGATAGTCATAAAACTGGGTAATGCACTTAGCCCAACTACCCCGACAGTGAATATAATGGTCCTATAGATAATTTATGAATTAACAATTTTTGATAGAGTAAGAGTTATTTAACATGAGTATGTAATGTACATATTAAAATAACAAGTTATAGTAATTTGCATTTATACATATATGGTCATCAAAGCGGTTTCGGCTCTATGCCGATAACCATCTGACAGCTCGTGTAGTACACGTAGATCGTCTGGTGAAACTCCAGGTGGTGGCGGAACGTGTAATGGTCCAGCTTGCTCCGCTGAATGTCTGTGAGCCGTTTTTTGGACGATTTTGGTTGGATGCGGCGACATTTCGTTTAGATTTTCTAATTTAAAAAAAAATTAAAATTGAAAAATGAAAGTAGAAAGTGAGAAGGGGAGGAAGGCGTGGCCATTTTATGGGCGTCTGGCCACTAGGACCCCACCCCAGGTTGAGGGCTGACCCAGTTGCCAATAGCCCACTAATACTAATATGTAATACTTTAATCATATATTTGTATTTTATTTTAAAGTACAATAAATACCTCAAATAATTACTGTGAATCATTTTTAGTACGCGGAATAATAAAGCTTTATTTGGCCGGTTTAGATTGATTTTTGTTTTTATTGATTTTAGTTTGGTCTAACAATTTTTATTAATGGAACCAACCGAACCAACCAAATGCTAACCACTAAAATAATTTTAAGAATAAGGTGTGTCCCTTAGTTACAATTTAAATAAATATCTGATAAAATATTATGAATTCCACTCCTATTGACCACCAAAAATTTGTCTTATGATACTTGGCAAACTTTAAAAAATATTTTCCTCCAACCCAGTGAACTACAACGGTCCATTAAATATTAATTTTTTCGATCCAACAAATTGTTTATTAGATGAATTCTTCTGTTTTAACCTAGAAATGATATTCAAATATGATTAAAAACATGATTATTCAAACAATATCATGTAATATACTGAATTGAACAAATATTGTCTCTTCTCATTTGTCAACATGACATCCATACAATATAATCCTACAACATCACGTTTATTAATATTCACTTATTCAGCAGTACCACCCATATATATTATGTTGGCATTCACAAACATAATTTAGCCCATCGTTTGTCTCTCATAATTCCCACTTGAAGCGCATTTGATGGAACAACTAGCAAGGCAACCTGTCAAGAAAAACAAACGATAACAAAAGGAATACTCAAATTCATTTTCATGCATCTCTAATGATACGTACGATATTCATACATGCAATGAGGAAACCATACCCGAATCAAGAACATGGCACTTTGATTTAGCGCATTTGTCCATGCAAAAACTATAAACAAAATCGGGTGACGCATCCTGAACGGAATTGGTTTTGAGCTTACATTCAAGAAAGCATTTAGGAGCACAACCCCATCTGATGATTTTGCTGGTGTGGTCCTTGCAGTCTGGTAAGCAAGCATTGTAGCATTCGTTGTATTTGTCTGCCCATATCTGAGTAGTAAACAGTAGCAGCATGATGCTTAAAACCAGTACTTTGTTCATTATGTTTATTTGTTGTATTTGGTAATATAAGAGAGGGTGCATATGTACTTATTTATAATGTGGTTTTGCGGTCGCGGATATGAATGTATGATACGTACGTGCACTTGGTGCATGTTGTTTGCATGTCTGAGGTTGAAATTGCCTGTAGGGTTCTGTGTGAATGAAGTTGTTGATTCGTATACTTTGGTGTATTTGTGCCTTGAATGGATGCGTATGCATTGCTTTTGTTCAGTACTTGGTGTAGTCTAGTTAAGTTTTAAGGCTAGGTAACCTAGCCAAACAGACGGTTGAATCCAACAATCCTGTGTCTGCTACTATAAACACTTTGAATTTGCCGAGGACGAAAACCATCAATCGGTAGGTAGAAGAATGGATTTTTCCATCAACATCAGATTGCATCGTCACTAAAACGGAAATCCAGTCAAGTGTTTTCCATGGTTTTCCCATGGCTTAGATTGCGGTTTTCCACGCTTTTGCCTCTGTTATTTTCCTATGATTCTTCCTCAGGGATCTATGACGCAATTTGTCGTTCCTATTTTGATTTTATTGCATGTAACTCTGGATAAAACCAATAAGATTTGAATTATATTCCTATTGAATTATTCAAAGAGGATAAACATACCCATATTCTATGGATAAGTGATATCAATGAGATATACATGCAATACCTACTCTACAGAACATGTCGTATATCTCAAAGTCCATTGAATAAAATGTAATAGTCAACACAAATATAAATCAGAAGAGACAATAATAACTAAATGAATCAAATATCAAAATACAAATTTACAGAGTTATACACATATGCAGAGTATATACAAATGAAAATAAATAAACTGTCTTAATAGTAAAACAGACACTACCTAGACTCTATTGTATTGTGCAGCGAAGTAAGCAATAGAATATACATATATAATACGAGAAAGCTATATCTAGTCTGTCCTTTGCATAACCCACTACTAGAAAATGCTTAAAAAGCGAAAAGGGAGGGCGACGGCTCCCGATGGTTATTTTCCGACGGCTTTCGACGGGCCATCGGAAAATCTCAAATTACAGGCTATAGCAGAATCTTTCTTCCTCATTTCAGCAAAAACCTAATTTGCATTTCTAAAATACCAAATTCACTCCCCAAGCCTCCAATCAGTAATTCCGTGTTTTTGCATCCTTACCGGCTATGAATTCAACCTCTCTTGCTTTCTAGCTTAGGTATAATCTTATATTTTCGCGAAAAATTTAATTTTTACCCTACTTCTAAATTTGCATAAAATGATAAATTAAGGCTAAAATGGTTATTGAAATTGTTTCCAATAGTGTGATAATAGTTTTTAGCATTACATGGTATACCTATTTCATCTTTTATCGTGAAATTGTGAAAAACTTGTATAATTTGTGGTTGTTCGTGCATATGTAAATCATTGTGTATACCTTGATTCTACGATTATATATGTGTGTGTAGCGCTGCTATCATTGTATCGTATTAGTTGGAATAAGATAAAATGAATGAAGGAGCTAGAAGTATTATATTGTGCATGTATTGACTAATGCAACAAAAAAATGCATGAGTCTAAATTATAATTGTATGTATTTAAAAATGACAAAAATGTTACACCAGGCTTAAGTTGATGTAATACGTCGAATAAATGTGTTAAATTAAAATATATTTTTGTAAATATGAACAGTTGGCAAACTGTATTTTCTCGTAAAATGCGCACATTTAATGTCCCTTAGAGAGTTTTTGGCCCCGTCTGACGAGTGTTGTACATGATCGTTATATATATAGTCATTTTTTTCAAAAAACGACCATTTATGTTCATCTGGTACAATGTTTGTTGGATTTGTCCCTGAATTGGACAAGTTATGAACACAGTAAGCATTTACATTTTGTATACTACTTCGTCTCAAACGGTTCATAAAATTTCGGCTTAACTTTTCTTTTTTATTTTCTACGTACACGCATATGTGTACAATGCAGGGAACAAAAGGGAAATGCTGCCGAAATTTTGTTGAATCGTCTGAGACGAAATAATATACGAAATGTAAATGCTTACTGTGTTTGTAATGGGATGTAGGATGTCTGACCATTGGAAAAAAAAATATTTTTGTACAAAATTTTTATCGATACAATAAAATGTGTCATATTTGAAAATATTTTTTAATTTGTGTAATAGTTCTTTAAATTCAAATATTATACGACCATGAAAATAATCTTTTTCGAATTTGTATTCTTGAAAATAAATATTAAATTTTGAAGTTGTGACTAATTTTCTCAAATGGAAAAAATGATTGATTATTTTTTTGATCGGAGAAGATTGATGTACCAAAGAAAATGATCGAGAGGCTCAATAAAAGAAGATTTTTACAATGGTATAAACGTGTTTGTTAAATTCGCTTTAAGTAATAACGGAAACGATCCAGAAATTCGTTGTCCGTGTAGTAGGTGTAGACATTTGAAGTATTTGTTATCAGATATTGTGAAAGCTATTTATGTCAAAAATGGTTTCGTACCTGAGTATTATGTTTGGGATCGGCATGGAGAAGTTATACCAAATACTTTTGTAGAGTTTGAAAGTTTCGTTAACGAAGTTGTTATGATGACCCATATAGAAAATATGGTCGAAGATGCAGCAACAATGTATTATATGATTGAAGTTGACAACAATGATGGAAATGTTGAAGAACCAATTACTGCAGCAATTTTTTTTTATGATTTACTAGATGCTGCTAAAAAACCTATTTGGGATGGTTGTAAAAGCGACACTCAGCTGTCAATAATCGCATAATACATTGCGATGAAGTCAAAATACAACATCGCTGAAGCTGGGTTTACGGCGGTTGTACAAGCTGCAAAAAGATATATGTCATCTGATAATCTAATGTGTGAAAATCACTATGAAGTTAAAAACTTACGGCTTTTGGTTTACCTTATCAGAAAATAGATACATGTTTAAAAGGCTGCATGTTGTTTTGGAAAGAAGACGCAAACCAAAAATTGTAAAATTTGTAATCAGGAGAGATACAAACCAAGAAAAAAGAAGGGGAAGGAAGTTCCATACAAGTGTATGCATTACTTACCGATCACTCCAAGGCTTCAAAGATTATATGCATCTTCTGTAACTGCATCTAGTATGAGATGACATTGTATGAGAATAGAGGAAGAGGGTACGTTGACACATCCCTCCGATGGAGAAGCAAGGAAGAATTTGGATAAAACGTATCTAAATTTTGCAGCGGAGAGTCGAAATGTTAGATTAGGATTATGTACGGATGGTTTTTCGCCATTTTCTCAATTTGGTTCTAAATATTCATCCTGGCCCATTATCGTCACACCGTATAATTTACCTCCATGAATTTGTATGAAAACGCAATATATGTTTTCTATTGTTGTTGTTTCTGGCCCCGACGATCCGACACAAGGAATCGATGTATATTTACAACCATTGATTGAGGAGTTAAAAATACCATGGAACGAAGGAGTAGAAACATACGATGTGTTCAAGAAGAAAACTTTTCATATGTTTGCTTCTTTGTTGTGGACTATAAGTGATTTTCCTGCCTATGCAATGCTTTCAGAATGGAGTACTGCCGGTCGGCTATCATGTCCATATTGCACGGATGAAACACGAGCATTTTCTTTACCTCATGGTAAGAAAATTTCATGGTTTGACTGTCATCGATATTTTCTTCATGTAAATCATCCCTTCAGAGGAGACAAGAAAAACTTTTTAGCTAATAGAGTAGAAACCAGACAACCACCAACGATATGGTCAAGCGAAAATATATATGAACTTGTTAGGGACTATCCCAAGATATATGAAACTGGAGTGCAACCAGAAATTGAAGGCAAATCGATTGTTCATAACTGGTGCAAACAAACAATTTTTTGGGAGTTGCCATATTGGAAACATCCTGTGCTTCGTCATAAAATAGACATGATGCACAGTGAGAAAAATGTATTTGATAATGTTTTTAACACAATTTGAATGTGAAAGTGAAGACGAAGGATGATTTGAAATCAAGACGCGATATGGAAGAATTATGGAAACGTCATGAGCTTCATATGAAACCAAATGACAGTAAAAAATCCAATGCATGTTACGAATTAGATAATAATCAATTTAAAGTTGTGTTAAAATGGGTGCAAGGGTTAAGATTGCCTGATGGGATATCATCAAATCTTCATAGATGTGTTGACTTTAAAAATGGTAGATTGAGCGGAATGAAAAGCCACGACTGTCACATAAAGATGGAAAATTTATTACCCATTATGTTCAAAGAACTAATGCCGTTAAAAGTTTGAAAGGTAATAACGGAGCTTAGTATGTTCTACAAAGAGCTTTGTTCGACTACTACAAAAGTGCAACCTTTACGTAAATTTGAAGTAGATATTCCTATATTGCTCTGCAAATTAGAGAAAATATTTCTGCCAGGTCTTTTAATGTAATGGAACATTTACTTGTTCATCTTTCATCTGAAGCATAACTTTGAGGTCCTGTCCAATATGGATGGATGTATCTATTTAAGAGGTATGTAATATGTTATCACGTAATTTAATTGCATTTGAAACATGAAGTTAATGTAAACTAATTTTGCATAGATATCTAAATCATCTGAAGAAAAAAGTGAGGCAAAAAGCACGAATTGAAGATTCGATATGTAAATCTTACATCGAAGAAGAAGCTTCGTTCTTTTTCTCTCACTATTTCAGTGACCATGTGAATATATCATTTGAAAGTGTTCCTCGTAATGACGAAGGCGACGAACAAGAGTCCTCTCAAGCAATGTTATCTATTTTTAGACAACATGGTCGGCCTTTTGGAAAATGTATGGAAATATGGCTAGACGATAGAGATCTTCATGTAGCACACACTTATATTCTTCTAAATTGTGCCGAGTTATTCCTTTATTTTATCTTATGAATAAAATATACATTTCCATTACTTTATTACATTCACACTTTACAATTACTATCCTAACTCACATTAATGCACATTTATTTATATTTAGATATAATTGATTTCCAATTAATTTTATAGACTAAATAGATAACTTATAATAATTGTTACCGTAACCTTTAATTTCACTTATGAATCCGTTATTATCTACAATCAAATGTTATAATTACTTTCCCAACATAAATTCTATTCACTTATCATTAATTACGTGGTAATTCATTGATCAATTAAATACTTACATTTGTTTTCATATACACACTTATCGCCAAGTATAACATTTGTATTATTTCATTTATTGGGATTTTATTCACATTAATAAGTCTATTATCAATAGCCAAATGTTACAATTACGTAATTAACACTGATTTACTTCATTTTATATTAAACATATATTATCTCATTAATTGATTCTACATTCACACTTGTTTTCTTATATTCAAATTTATAACTAAGTATAACAATTTGCATTAGCTAATTATTTGAGTTTCATTTCAATTGTTAATAATTAGTTCTAAATACCATTGTTACATTTCATTTTAGCATTCATTTCATTACTAAATTACAAAGTTTTTTTTCTTCCAAATTTATTTACCAAAATCTTATTAAATTAACAAATTTAATTATTGAAAATTTACGGATCGTTACACTCTCCCGCACTCAAAACTTTTTATCCCAGAAAAGGAAAAAGGGGAAAAGAAAGAATTAAGTAAACAATACATCTTATTCAAAAATATTAACTTTATAAACAAATACATTTGTAAAATTAATTAATTTAATATAGTATTCCAATTTATAACCATTAAATCTTTTCATACTCAAATTAATGAAGTTTGGAAAACATCTTTCAAAATTTCTCTGAGTCCAAAATTTACAGAAAATTTCGGCGGAGTCTCCTTTGTATGGAAAGGCTCGAGAGAAATTATAATATCAAATATAACAATATATATCACAATATCAAAAAATAATATATCCTAACAACGGGAAAAACAATATAATAACGCTGTAAAGCCGTAATCCGAGAACGTACCTATTTGTCGGGCAATTAACACTTATTTTATGAAACCAAAAGCAGTAACAATACCTTTCATAGCCTGTACTTCATTTATATAATCCAAAAGAGTTAATAACTATATAAAATGAAATATTTAAAGTTGTTTCAATCACTAACAAACAAATCAACGTAAAACAACAACAATCACTTGCAACCAAAGCATACAATCATCATATGAAATCAATACAAATCAATTATCCATCCATATCAGCGAAAACAAATAGTAGTTCAGGCTTAGACACTTTTAAATTGCATAGAATGACAAAATAAACCATTAAGTATACCATTTAATCAAAAGTCTTAGATAAAACTGAATAGATTATTCATACATCCAAACAATTTTAAAGTATCCTTGTCCAAACAACCATAAACTAAAACAAATATTAATCTACAATGTTATTTGAGTTATTCTTACTAAATTCTTTTCACCACATTTACAGTTTTCTATTTTTCTTTTTCGTTCATACAAGGATTATTTCTTTAACTTGCATTCTTTCGTTACAAAATTTTCTTTTTTCCATTTATTCATTCATTACTTACAGAATCTCATTTTTATTTATTCATATCATGTTAGTTTCTTTTTATTGCATTATATTCATTTATTCACTACTTAATTTCATTTATTTACATTCATTTATTAATAGTATTCATGTTCAATTCAGTTACTTGGTATATCAATTTCATTTACTTAAGTTTATAATCTTTTACTTACAATAATCCCCTTTCTATCACGTCTTATTACAGTAACCATCCAAATTATAACTTAAGTTTATAAGAATTATAACATCAGTTCTAATTTATAAAAGCAATTTATTGAACGCTTTCATTACATAAATTTACTCATACCATGCAAGGATCCCGAATTTTTATTAAATTTAAAAGAACAATTAATTTAATTTTTGATTAAAAATTGTGAAATTAATTGGTTAATCGATTTGAGTTTTTTCAAATTCAAATAAAATATGTTATTTATTAATAAAGAGATAGTTTCTTTTATAAATTGTTTTAATTTAATAATGAGTTATTTTTATAGAATGTTTATAATGTAATGTCTTTACAAATAGATTTTTTAATATAAATAGAAATTGTTATATAGATATTTTGAAAGAAACTATGATTTGTAAATCTGAAATAAAGTCTTTCAAAATGTTTAAATTAAAATAAACCTTATAAACATTAAGCATAAGTATAAAAATAAATAATAATTAAATGTAGCATTTGATAGTCTAAGTTTAAAATAAAAGAGAAATAAAGAGAGGTAAAGTAAATATACGTACTTAGGCATAAGCAAGACCCAGGCAAGAAATAAACCAAAAACAAAGTAAAGTAAATATCTATGTATCTAAAGAAATAATAAAACAACTTTATGTATGCACATAAAGTATGAAAGCAAACCAGACAAATAAATATTCCTGTAAGAAATCTAGAAAAGGCAAGAACAAAGAAAATGTAAAATATCTATGAACATGGGAAAAATAAAATAAGAAGATAGAGTGGAGACATTAAATACTTAGTAATAAATGTTTGCATCTCTAAACACACCAAATATTATCATCAGCCGAGCTAAAGAAACGTAGGCAAGCATAAACAAAGTGTACAAGCAAAATATTAGTATAAAAAAGAAAAGAAACAAAAAAATAATATATGTTCATAAAGTTGTAAACAAATCAATTTGATATGGAAATGTATAAGAAAAAAAATTAAAGGACATGAGTAATTAATGCAACATACCTCTAGCTTGTCAAAGCATTAAATGCAAGATCATCTCAGCCATGACCTGCTGTACAAACAAAGAAAACTGTAACACCCTGTACAATTCCCTCCTATATATCAAAAACTTCACCTCAGTTTCGTTTATTCAAAGCTGAGAAAAATCTAAAGTAATATCATTCAAAACTAAAACAAAATTCAACAATACAAATCAGTCCAAATCTGAGATCAAGTGAAGACCTCAGCTAACAGATTTCAAAGCCTATTCTAATATTGAAGGCTCTGTTCTTCCTTCTGAAACATCTGTGAGTAACTTTTTTTTTAAAAATACTTAAGTTATCTGGTTGCTTGAATTGCGTATGAAGATAATCAAGTATCTGTGTTTATATATTGTTGAAATGCTGTGTATGTGTAATATATGATGAATGTATGTTTGTTTAACCTGTAAGACATCTTTGTATTAAATTTCCAAGCTCAAGTTGATTTAAAATCCATATTCTCTTAAATCAATTGTTGATAGGATTTAATTTAAAAACAAAAAAGTGTTTGTTATATCATGGATTAGAGTTTAAAGTTATAAACCTGCTCTGGGAAATAAACAGAATAGTAAAGCTTGAGTTTTGTAAAAACTCCAACTTTAAAATTTCTTAGTTCAGTTATATAAACTAAAACCTTATACTAAATCATGAATTTTAAAGTTAAAATCATAATGTTTAGATAGAGGAGAGAAGAGCATTTTGGGAATGTCAAAATTTCATAATATTGGCAACCTCTGGCGATCCACTGTCTCGTGATGGTCGAGGCTTGGGCTGGTGATAGTGGGACGAACGTGCGTTCTTGGAAAAATAGTGAGAGGATGTGAAGTTCATCGTGGAAGCGGCGGAGTAAGGTTTAAGTCTGCAAACCTAATTTTTGAGCGAAGGGGAAATTCGTACACCACAGCCTCGTTCGAGCATCGAGTTGCTCGTGGTTTTGGGTACTGGTGGCCGGGTGGTTGACGAAGTCGAGATTGGAAGCTTGAGGTGTATGGTGGTCGGAGCTCTGAGACAGAGGCGTTGACAGGTTTTGGAATCTGGTTTTAGTTTTGGGTTCCAGGTTTGGTTTGAACTCGAATTTGATTTCGAGTTATGGGATGAATGATCTGCTGCTTGTGTTAGGGTGTGAGGGTGATTGTCGAAGTGGGATGATCGCCTAAGTTGATCGAAGGCGATCAAAGCCACTGTGCATGTGCACGATGGACATTTCTGGTGATGTTGATTGTTTTGGGTTGGGCAGACATTGGAACTCGAGTTCTTACTCGAGTCGTTTAGGGTTTTACTCGAGTACATTTGAATTTGACTCAAAGTTAAATCAAGGGTCTCGGGTAAAAGTTTAGCTACAGGTTTAAAACCTGTTCTGTTTTCTAAAATTTAAATCTGAGTTTAAAAATGTAGAGTTAAGGTTTAAACAAGTTTTAAATCTAGTTTTAAAATGGATTCAAGTTAAATTGAATCTTTGCTGGAAATAAATAATGTTTTCAAATTCAAAATTGTTAAATAACCTTAAAATGGTTAGTTGTTTAAAAGTGTTTTTTTTAAAAGGAATTTGACTTTAAATTGGAGTTTGAAATGTAAATAAATGATTTAAACAAAGTTTAAATCAAGGGTTTTAAATTGGATTTAATTTGAATTTGAATTCTAGTTATGAAATAAATTAAAGTTTTATAAATATTAATTGTCTTAACAATTTTGAATGTTAAAGAAAAATTTAAATGTTTTGAATTAAAAAAAAGAAATTTGGTTTAAGCTCTTTTACAATTTATTTTATAAGATATGAGTATTCTTTAACATGTGTTTTTAAAGGTTTTAAATTGGTTTTAAACTATGTCAAAGATAAATGAATTTCCATTTTAAATCTTAAAATTTAAAATGAAATTTTAAAAATAAAATATAAAAGTAAATTGTTTAAGTGACTTGTTAATGATAACTTGATTCATTAATAAGAAAAATGTTTTATCCTTAAAATAAATGAAGATTTATGATTGTAATGATCAAGTAAATTAAAATGGATAAATTATTTATTTACTTAATTAATGATTCGGATTAATTAAATAAGTAATTAAAGGTTTAGATTGATTAATTAAGGTTTAAAGATTAATTAAGTAGGGAATAAATAAATTTGTAAATTAAGGATAATTAATTTGATATTGATTAATGATTTAAAGTTGATTAATCAAGTGATTAAGCAAAAATTTAATTCAAGGAAATTAATTAAGGTGATTAATTTGAGAACAATTAACTTATTAAAGATTAATTAATTAATGAAAGTGATTGAGAAGTAATTATTAATTAAGGAGTAATTACTTAGTTATTGCAATTAATTAAGAATTATTAATTAAGGATTAAATTATTAATTAAGGGTTAATTAATGATTAATTAAAAGATAATTTATTAAATGTTTTGTAATTAATTGATTATTAATTTACCATGACTAGCAAATTTATTCATAGAAATTAATCTGATTTAAATTAATCAGATAATTAAACTGATCCTACTTATGGATGTTTGGATTATATTGGATGTTGAATTGTTTGATATCCTTGATATCTAATGCTTTGTGTTATATCCTGATTTATGCTGTGATCTGTAATGTAATTAATTATCTGTGATCTGTGAATGAAAGATAAACGTTATAGTTTATACCGCTTATCAAATATATTGTTGTATTTGAATACCAGAATCTGTGATGATTGAATGATGTTGCACTATTGTGTTAAACCCTTGGACCACACTTATGCACACACAAATATGGATTTCATGAGGAAATCGATTAAGTAACAGATTTTGAAATAGTTTAAAAATTGAATATTTAAATCCAAATGGTTTTGGAAATGGATTGGGTTTAAAAGTGAAAAGCTTTCGAAATGGAGTTTCAAAGATAAAATTTATTTTGAATAACTTGATTGAGTTTTGAAATTTTAAATAATTTGATTTAAACTTAAATTCAAGATTTGAAATTGAATTCTATGTTTGGAAACTAGGGACTAAAGATGTTATACCAGCTATATATGGGTTAAACTATTTTAAAAGTATTGATTTAGGAATGTGAATATAATTTAAGAGCTTTAACTTGTGCAAATATAATTAGAACTTTCTGAAATGAAAACCATTTGTTTTTGAATAATAAAAGCTTTCACATAAGCAATGAACTTCTGATTTGTGTAAAAGGGATTTCAAGTTAAAAAGAAAATGATTTTCCAAGTTATGGAAACGGTTTGAAAGCTATAAGTCAAATATTTGATTTAAAGATTTAATGAGTTAATCCAATAAAAATGAGAATTGTTTTGAAATCCGTAACTGGATCTTTGTGAAACTTGGTTAACTTAGTGAATTGAATCCTTTTGTTTTAAAAAGATTTGAAATGGTAATTTGTTTAAACCATTTGGAAGAAAAGCTTTGGGTAATAAGTTGTGACTTAACTAAGACCCTAATATCTATATGTTTCTTATAAATATTGCGCTGACTATTCGGTTTAGCCGGGAGAGGACCTTTGTGTCATATAGCCCATTCCGAATATGTGATACGACGTTATGGATAGCATTTAAAGACCGGTGGTGAAGACCGGATATTTTTGAAAACGAAAGGATAACTCGTCGAATGTCTTTGCATCGACTGGTCCCCGGTATAGAGATTCCATATGTGATGGGAAGTCCGGACGTGATTAGGGATTATCCGGATTTGCAAGGGCTTCTTCGGAAGTTCCTTCCGTTCTGTTCGAACCCAGAACAGACTTGTATGGATTGTATGTCTGACGTTAAAATTTGAGATATAAAGCAGATTTCTTTCAAATACATTTCTGCTGGTGGCGGAGAATTTATTCTCTTATCTTAACACCCTTCTCTGAGACGTACGAGCTCAGAGGTTATGTAGTTGTAGGTTATCAGTAATATATTCCCAACTTGGTAATGTGGCATGTTGAGTGCTGCTGATCATTTGTTGATCAAAGCGTGGCTTTTGTGAAAAGCATAGCTTTATGGACGAGACTTCGTCGGACCTCACACCCCGGAAATGGTCGAAATAGGAAAGATGCAGTAAGGTTATTTGAGGGTAGCGCCCTCTAAGGGTATGTTCATTTCCTTTTGGATAGAAGTGGTATCATGGTATGGAGCTCAAATACTAAACTTATGTGGATATCGCAAATATATATATATATATATATATATATATATATATATATATATATATATCACTTTGTGATTGTTGTTGGGGCCCCGAATAAAGGTTGGTAACAACCGGGGGATGGCATACTCGTGTCAGTAGTTACCTAGTTCAGAGGTAACCCGGCCTTGTGTTGGCAGAGATTCGGTTAGGTTCTCGGGGCGTCCTTCTGGAGGCATACCCATGTGGCAATGGGAAGTTCCTTGGCCTGACCATTTGTTGGAAATCCAAAGAAACAATACGAGCCATGTACGGTTTTAGTTGTATAACCTGCCATTTACTTATGGTGGCGCCCCACTGTTTAGATGGTAGCTATAGTAGGCATAGTTCGAAATGTCTATGCTGGCTAAGATTAATATTATATTTTCGAAATGCTTTCCTGCACTTCGCACTTATAGTAATATTATTGAAAAGAATCTGCGCATCAAGCATGTTTGACTATCATAAGGAGAAATCTCCTCCAATTCTTCATTTGCATTGTGTGTGTGGCAGGAGGCCTTATGGTAGTTACATTTTCCAAAAAGCATTGCGACTTGACTTTAAAATTCTCCTGTTGTTTGTTTTTAAAGATAAACAGTTTTTGTTACTCATACCAGTCCCACGACTGACCTGGAGTTTATTGCTCCTTTCCTAAACTCTGGGTGCCCAAAATTTTCCACACGGGCAGTTTAGAGTTGGGTTTTTCAGATAGTCAGGTTTAGTAGATTATCTGGAGCTAGTTCAGTCTTTGGATCAAGACTAACGTTGCTTATCTTGTGCACCGTTATTTGGAGTTCGAGCTATTTCTGGATTGGTGCTTTGGAGATGGAGATTATCTGCTGCTGGTGTTATCTATTTTCTTTTCCCCTGCTATTTCTTGTATCATATCGCTGATGTATATGGATATCTATTATCAATTTTATCATTCTATTGTATCATATTGTATCTGGATATTGTATCAGATGCTGTATATGATATTATTCATTTCTTTTTCTTCCACTGTGTTGTTATAGTTAATAGTGTTATAAGCTCCGGCGACTCAGATTCGAACGGTCGAATCTGCGGCATTCGAGTACGATGTAAAAGTATGGATGTCGATTTTCGAACGCGAAAATTCAAATCGTCACATTTGCTATCAGAGCTGAGGGTTGAAACTTTAGCTCAGGAGTATAACACATTAAGTAACTCATTAGAGATAGGGTGAAGTATCCCTAGAATGAGTATATCCCTAAGATATCCGTCTGAGTGCCTCAGTAAATTCTCTTACTATCCACTGATAGTGAGTATGAGTGCAAGAAGAGGACGAGATAGGGGACAGGGAAGTACCACTATAAATGGTCAATACCCTGCAACAACGGAAACAATCTTTCTGTATCAATTTCCTTTGATTCGTTTCCAAATTCTTTTGATTGCTTCGTGACAGCTCCAGAAAGAAGTTTCGGTGTGATGATGGCCCTACGAATCGTTGTAGAAAATCCTTACTTCGTATTTCACCGGTTTCTTATTAGTTTCTCGATTTAAACTTTAATAAATATGAATAAAAAGATTGGAAATTCAAAATTATAAATTGGAAGTTTTAATTTGAGTTAAAATTGATTAATAGAGTATGAAGGATAAATTGAATTGTATCGATAAAAAGATTTCGTTTAAAACCAAATTTTGAAACTCTGTTATAATTTCTTGGGTAGATCGAAGTCCGAAGAGGTACAAATTTGTATATATTTTGAGATATTCCGATCTGAGTTTGGAATCCATATCTGATGTTTGGAAATTGTGGAAGATTAAATCCATTTATATATCATTTGGGTCTTGATATAATCTACGGACGGTTAGTTATCCTTCGAACTAACCAGTGCCTTGCATATTTCGTAGATTTGATGGCCGAGTATCCTGTGTAGTATTGGATGAGTTTGTTCTCATATTGTTGATATTCTGATTTGGTGAGCCAAATACAGAATAGATATCCAGTTGACCTGGAAAAAAAATTTCTCTATCTTTGTGTGTCTATCTTTGTTATCTCCTTGGCAAATTTCGAGGATGAAATTTCTTAAGAGGGAAAATCTGTTACGATCCCGAATTTTTATTAAATTAAAAGAACAATTAATTTAATTTTTGATTCAAAATTGTGAAATTAATTGGTTAATCGATTTGAGTTTTTCCAAATTCAAATAAAATATGTTATTTATTAATAAAGAAATAGTTTCTTTTATAAATTGTTTTAATTTAATAATGAGTTATTTTTAAACAATGTTTATAATGTAATGTCTTTACAAATAGATTTTTTAATATAAATAGAAATTGTTATATAGATATTTTGGAAGAAACTATGATTTGTAAATTTGAAATAAAGTCTTTCAAAATGTTTAAATTAAAATAAACCTTATAAATATTATGCATAAGTGTAAAAATAAATAATAATTAAATGTAGCATTTGATAGTCTAAGTTTAAAATAAAAGAGAAATAAAGAGAGGTAAAGTAAATATATGTACTTAGGCATAAGCAAGACCAGGCAAGAAATAAACCCAAAAAAAAGTAAAGTAAATATCTATGTATCTAAAGAAATAATAAAACAACTTTATGTATGCGCATAAAGTATGAAAGCAAACTAGACAAATAAATATGCCTGTAAGAAATCTAGAAAAGGCAAGAACAAAGAAAATGTAAAATATCTATAAACACGGGAAAAATAAAATAAGAAGATAGAGTGGAGACATAAAATACTTAGTAATAAATGTTTGCATCTCTAAACACACCAAATATTATCATCAGCCCAACTAAAGAAATGTAGGCAAGCATAAACAAAGTGTACAAGCAAAATATTAGTATAAAAAACAAAAGAAAAGAAACAAAAAAATAATATATGTTCATAAAGTTGTAAACAAATCAATTTGATATGGAAATGTATAAGAAAAAAAATCAAAGGACTTGAGTAATTAATGCAACATACCTCTAGCATATCAAAGCATTACATGCAAGATCATCTCAGCCATGACCTGCTGTACAAACAAAGAAAACTGTAACACCCTGTACACTTCCCTCCTATATATCAAAAACTTCACCTCATTTTCGTTTATTCAAAGCTGAGAAAAATCTAAAGTAACATCATTCAAAACTAAAACAAAATTCAACAATACAAATCAGTCCAAATCCGAGATCAAGTGAAAACCTCAGCTAACAGATTTCGAAGCATGTTCTAATATTGAAGGCTCTGTTCTTCCTTCTGAAACATCTGTGAGTAACTTTTTTTTTTAAATACTTAAGTTATCTGGTTGCTTGAATTACGTATGAAGATAATCAAGTATCTTTGTTTATATATTGTTGAAATGATGTGTATGTGTAATATATGATGAATGTATGTTTGTTTAACCTGTAAGACATCTCTGTATTAAATTTCCAAGCTCAAGTTGATTTAAAATCCATATTCTCTTGAATCAATTGTTGATAAGATTTAATTTAAAAACAAAAAAGTGTTTGTTATATCATGGATTAGAGTTTAAAATTATAAACCTGCTCTGGGAAATAAACAGAATAGTAAAGCTTGAGTTTTGTAAAAACTCCAACTTTAAAATTTCTTAGTTCAGGTATATAAACTAAAACCTTATACTAAATCATGAATTCTAAAGTTAAAATCATAATTTTTAGATAGAGGAGAGAAGAACATTTTGGGAATGTCGAAATTTCATAATATTGGCAACCTCTGGCGATCCACTATCTCGTGATGGTCGAGGCTTGGGCTGGTGATTGAGGGACGAACGTGCATTCTTGGAAAAATAGTGAGAGGATGTGAAGTTCATCGTGGAAGCGACGGCGTAAGGTTTAAGTCTGTAAACCTAATTTTTGAGTGAAGGGGAAATTCGTACACCACTGCCTCGTTCGAGCATCGAGTTGCTCGTGGTTTTGTGTACTGGTGGCCGGGTGGTTGACGAAGTTGAGGTTGGAAGCTTGAGGCGTCTGGTGGTCGAAGCTCTAAGAAAGAGGCGTTGACAGGTTTCGGAATCTGGTTGTAGTTTTGGGTTCCAGGTTTGGTTTGAACTCGAATTTGATTTTGAGTTATGGGATGAATGATCTGCTGCTTGTGTTAGGGTGTGAGGGTGATTGTCGAAGTGGGATGATCGCTTAAGTTGATCGGAGGCGATCAAAGCCGTTGTGCATGTGCACGATGGACATTTCTGGTGATGTTGATTGTTTTGGGTTGGGCAGACATTGGAACTCGAGTTCTTACTCGAGTCGTTTAAGGTTTTACTCGAGTACATTTGAATTTGACTCGAAGTTAAATCAAGGGTCTCGGGTAAAAGTTTAGCTACAGGTTTAAAACCTGTTCTGTTTTCTAAAATTTAAATCTGAGTTTAAAAATGTAGAGTTAAGGTTTAAACAAGTTTTAAATCTAGTTTCAAAATGGATTCAAGTTAAATTTGAATCTTAGCTGGAAATAAATAATGTTAGCAAATTAAAAATTGTTAAATAACTTTAAAATGGTTAGTTGTTTAAAAGTGTATTTTTAAAAAGAATTTGACTTTAAATTGGAGTTTGAAATGTAAATAAATGATTTAAACAAAGTTTAAATCAAGGGTTTTAAATTGGATTCAATTTGAATTTGAATTCTAGTTTTGTAATAAATTAAAGCTTTATAAATATTAATTGTCTTAACAATTTTGAATCTTAAAGAAAAATTTGAATATTTTGAATTAAAAAAAAAAGAAATTTGGTTTAAGCTCTTTTAAAATTTCTTTAATAAGTTATGAGTATTCTTTAACATGTGTGTTTTAAAGGTTTTAAATTGGTTTTAAACTTTGTGAAAGTTAAATGGATTTCCATTATAAATCTTAAAATTTAAAATGAAATTTTAAAAGTAAAATATAAAAGTAAATTGTTTAAGTGACTTGTTAATGATAACTTGGTTCATTAATAAGAAAAATGTTTTATCCTTAAAATAATTGAAGATTTATGATTGTAATTATCAAGTAAATTAAAATGGATAAATTATTTATTTAATTAATTAATGATTCGGATTAATTAAATAAGTAATTAAAGGTTTAGATTAATTAATTAAGGTTTAAAGATTAACTAAGTAGGGAATAAATAAATTTGTAAATTAAGGATAATTAATTTGATATTGATTAATGATTTAAAGTTGATTAATCAAGTGATTAAGCAAAAATTTAATTCAAGGAAATTAATTAATTTGATTAATTTGAGAACAATTAACTTATTAAAGATTAATTAATTAATGATAGTGATTGAGAGGTAATTATTAATTAAGGAGTAACTACTTAGTTATTGCAATTAATTAAGAATTATTAATTAAGGATTAAGTTATTAATTAAGGGTTAATTAATGATTAATTAAAAGATAATTTATTAAATGTTTTGTAATTAATTGATTATTAATTTACCATGACTAGCAAATTTATTCATAGAAATTAATCTGATTTAAATTAATCAGATAATTAAATTGATCCTACTTATGGATGTTTGGATTATATTGGATGTTGAATTGTTTGATATCCTTGATATCTAATGCTTTGTGATATATCCTGATTTATGTGATCTGTAATGTAATTTATTATCTTTGATGTAATTTATTATCTGTGATATGTATTCCTGTGATCTGTGAATGAAAGATATACGTTATAATTTATACCGCTTATCAAATATATTGTTGTATTTGAATACCAGAATCTGTGATGATTGAATGATGTTGCACTATTGTTTTATACCCCTGGACCACACTTATACACACACAAATATGGATTTCACGAGGAAATCGATTAAGTCACATATTTTGAAATAGTTTAAAAATTGAATATTTAAAACCAAATGGTTTTGGAAATGGATTGGGTTTAAAAATGAAAAGCTTTGAAATGGAGTTCCAAAGATAAAATTTATTTTGAATAACTTGATTGAGTTTTGAAATTTTAAATAATTTGATTTAAACTTAAATTCAAGATTTGAAATTGAATTCTATGTTTGGAAACTAGGGACTAAAGATGTTATACCAGTTATATATGGGTTAAACTATTTTAAAAGTATTGATTTAGGAACGTGAATATAATTTAAGAGCTTTAACTCGTGCAAATATAATTAGATCTTTCTGAAATGAAAACCATTTGTTTTCGAATAATAAAAGCTTTCACATAAGTAATGAACTTCCGATTTGTGTAAAAGGGATTTCAAGTTAAAAAGAAAATGATTTTCCAAGTTATGGAAATGGTTTGAAAGCTATAAGTTGAATCTTTGATTTAAAGATTTAACGAGTTAATCCAATAAAAATGAGAATTGTTCTGAAATCCGTAACTGGATCTTTGTGAAACTTGGTGAACTTAGTGAATTGAATCTTTTTGTTTTAAAAAGATTTGAAATGGTAATTTGTTTAAACCATTTGGAAGAAAAGTTTCGGGTAATAAGTTGTGACTTAACTGAGACCCAATATCCATATGTTTCTTGAAAATATTGCGCTCACTATTCGGTTTAGCCGGGAGAGGACCTTTGTGTCATATAGCCTATTTCGAATATGTGATACGATGTTATGGATAGCATTTGAAGACTAGTGGTGAAGATCGGATATTTTCGAAAACGAAAGGATAACTCATTGAATGTCTTTGCATCGACTGGTCCCCGTTATAGAGACTCCATATGTGATGGGAAGTCCGGACGTGATTAGGGATTATCCGGATTTGCAAGGGCTTCTTCGGAAGTGCCTTCATTCTGTTCGAACCCAGAACAGACTTGTATGGATTGTATGTATGACATTAAAATTTGAGACATAAAGCAGATTTCTTTCAAATACATTTCTTTTAGTGGCGGAGAATTTATTCTCTTAGCTTAACACCCTTCTCTGAGACGTACGAGCTCAGAGGTTATGTAGTTGAAAGTTATCGGTAATATATTCCCAACTTGGTAATGTGGCATGCTGAGTGCTGCTGATCATTTGTTGATCAAAGCGTGGCTTTTGTGAAAAGCGTAGCTTTGTGGATGAGACTTCGTCGGACCTCATACCCCGGAAATGGTTGAAACAGGAAAGATGCAGCAAGGTTATTTGAGGGTAGCGCCCTCTGAGGGCATGTTCATTTCCTTTTGGATAGAAGTGGTATCATGGTATGGAGCCCAGATACTTAACTTATGTGGATATCGCATATATATATATATACATATACATGCATATATATATATATATATATATATATATATATATATATATATATTACTTTGTGATTGTTGTTGGGGCCCGGATAAAGGTTGGTTACAACCGGGGGATGGCATACTCGTGTCAGTAGTTACCTAGTTCAGAGGTAACCCGGCCTTGTGTTGGCAGAGATCCGGTTAGGTTCTCGGGGCGTCCTTCTAGAGGCGTACTCATGTGGCAATGGGAAGTTCCTTGGCCTGACAATTTGTTGGAAATCCAAAGAAACAATACGAGCCATGTACGGTTTTAGTTTTATAACCTGCCATTTACTTATGGTGGCGCCCCACTGTTTAGATGGTAGCTATAGTAGGCATAGTTCGAAATGTCTATGCTGGCTAAGATTAATATTATATTTTCGAAATGTTTTCCTGCACTTCGCACTTATAGTAATAATATTGAAAAGAATCTGCGTATCAAGCATGTTTGACTATCATAAGGAGAAATCTCCTCCAATTCTGCATTTGCATTGTGTGTGTGGCGGGAGGCCTTATGGTAGTTACATTTTCCAAAAAGCATTGCGACTTGACTTTAAAATTCTCCTGTTATTTGTTTTTAAAGATAAACAGTTTTTGTTACGCATCCAGTCCCACGACTGACCTGGAGTTTATTGTTCATTTCCTAAACTCTAGGTGCCCAAAATTTTCCACACGTGCAGTTTAGAGTTGGGTTTCTCAGATATTCAGGTTTAGTAGATTATCTGGAGCTAGTTCAGTCTTTGGATCAAGACTGACGTTGCTTAACTTGTGCATCGTTATTGGAAGTTCGAGCTATTTCTGGATTGGTGCTTTGGAGATTATCCGCTGCTATTTCTTGTATCATATCTCTGATGTATATGGATATCTATTATCAATTGTATCATTCTACTGTATCATATTGTATATGGATATTGTATCGGATGTTGTATACGATATTATTCATTTCTTTTTCTTCCGCTGTGTTGTTATACTTAATGGTGTTGTAAGCTCCGGCAACTCGGATTCGAACGGTCGATTCTGGGGCATTGAGTATGATGTAAAGTATGGATGTCGATTTTCGAACGCAAAAATTCGAATCGTCACATACAATTTCGATTCCATTTATTTATTAAACATTACAACTTTTAATATTTAGTAAGTTACATATATGCTTTAAGAATGTAATTGAAAGTTATACAAGTTTTTTCTCATTTCCTTTTTATCAACTTAATGTTCAATAATCATATCCTTTGTTTTATAGGTTACAATTTTAAATTTTCTCATAATTTCATTTATAATCTAGCATTTAATTTCTTATTTCATTTTAGAAGTTCCAATTATTAATTTGTTACATTCCATTCTCCTACATTAATTGAAACTATTAATTAACAGAAACTTGAGAACTAAATATCGGGTTCTGTTTCAAATCATTTTAAAAATAATAGAAAATGTATATACCTACAACTTATATATCCAATTATATTTAAAATAATTTTAAATTTTAAATTTGTTTATCAAAATAAATCTGTAGTAAAACTACTACAGTAGCCTTCCCACTTAGAAACTCAAAAATGAATATCGATGATGCGTGCACTCATCATCGAAATTATTTTCCAACGACAGAGAGGGGAGAACAGAACTTATTTCATTCCAAAATTTCTTCAAAGCAATTCTTTCAAATTTTGTTGAAATATTTATATCAAAAAATACTTCTAAAATTACTAATATTATTATGTTCCAAAATCATTTCAAATTTTCATTTATTTTATTTTCAAATCTTATTTTCAACTAATATTTATAAATTTCACTACCTAACACCAACATATTACAACCAAATATATCATTTATAAATCATTATTTTATGTACAAAGTATATAATAGGCAAAATTATTTCATTTACCCATATTTCAAAACAAATATTGTGTCGGTCAGTCCTATTAAGTGTTTAGAAATCCCTATCGATGTCATGGCGTCCTATGCACCAACCAAAATTCATAAATACAAAACGGAACAAATTATCACAATATCAAAACTTTTTATAACACTAACGAATATGCTCTCTCATATATATACACTCAGCGACTCATCATAGGGTATTACTACCCTATTAATAAAGAGTAAGACCCCACAAAGCTAAGGTTTTCGCTAAACCAAAGCTTTGATACCAACTGTAACATCTTGCCTTTTTGTACGTTTTAGGTAGATACACATGCCCTCTAAAACCATACAGAATGGTGGATTGTTATTGGGGTGAATAAGAAAAATCAGAGGAAAAAAACAGAATCTTGCAGCAGAATGACAAAATATAATAATAAAGTAAACAGTTCAAAAATATTTGATTATACTTATACAACATAGATCGGAGTTACACATACCAGAGAATAATAAATAATGTAGCAGAATACATGATGCAGTGAAATACAATAAATAATACTAATACAATCTTTGTCTTCGTCCTCCAGAAATAGGGTCTTCAAATCCTGAAATGCTCAGGCTGACCCGAGCGAATTGAAAAGACAAAACACTCTAGTCAGAACTAAAAGATCTTATGTAAGTTAAATCAATAGAATAAATTTGAGTGCAGTAACTTAAAAGATGTTCGAGATTCACATCTCCTGAGGATCCGTTAAACTATATACTATGTAGTAATATACGCTATTATAATATGTCTACAGTAAAGTAAAAGTATTAAAATAGCGCTAAGGCATTACCCATATCTCCCTTAACACATTTTTAAATATTCCCATATTCTATACAGTACCGTAACTCCCCTCGTAAACTGGAGGGCTATCAGAGGATGCTCCATAGATATGGTAAAACAAACTCGTAGAAGGCGCGCTAGGGCATGTGAACACGGCATACAAGGAGATGCCAGGGTAGATATACCAATTGCACTCCCGGACTAGTGGTAACACATAACAGCTACTACTTCCCACCTCGGACACACTCCCATAATAAAAAATTAAGGGGTGGCCACCAAATAAATCACAGAGTCAAATATAATATCGAAGAAATATGCCCGCTAGGAGGAATGACCTCACTTGGCCCAGTATAGCTCCTGATTTTAGTCACATATGAGCTGACTCATGGGAGTTAGGGTCACATCATACCTTACAGAAATCGTTCACCAAACCATCCTACTTCATTTCTGGAATCTCCACCACGTATAAAATAGATAAAGTGGTTTGCGGTATTGGCAGAGAGTATGACAATATCCAATTCCGGTTCTTTAACAACCAATCGCTTATTACACACCGGATGGTTCTTTTACATTTCAAATGTCAATTCACAATTTATATCAAAATATCATATTCACAAAACCATAATACTTTCAAATCATATTTTGTTCCAAATCATATTCACTTTAAAATCCATATTCACTTTCAAAAGTCATAATTCCTTTCAAAACCATATCTTCAAAACGGGCTAAATCCTTAATTCGAAATCATCAATTTCAATTTATTATACATTTAATCATTTCATCATATCATCGTATTTGCTTTTAAACCAAAGAATTTTGAATATAAACACTTCCATTTTCTTAGTCTAAAAATCTAGAAAATAGTTTAAATAGTTATAAAAGGTTAAAATAGTTATAAATAGTTTATATAAATTTTCAGTAGTAAAATACTCTAGAATAGTTAATATAGATTTATATTAGTTAAATAGATTTAAAATAGATTAAATACAATTAATATAGATTAAATAGCTTTAAAATAGATTAATTAGATTTAATATAAGTTAAAATGGTTTAATTAGTTTAAAATAAATTAAATGGTTTAAAAAAGATCAAAATAATTTTTTTATAGTTAATATTAGTTAAATGGTTTAATTATGTTGAAAAATCAGAATAATTAGAAATTTTAAAATAATATATTCTTTTAAAATAGTTTACATTAAAATATAAGTTTGGAATTTATATCCAGTTAAGCTATTCATTTCATTTCAACACATTTAGACCAATTTCAATTTTAAAATTAACAAATCAAATTTCCCTTTTCAACATAAGATTGATTTTCAAAATTCAATTTATATAAATCAAATTTTAATTCAAAGTATCATTTAATTCCATTCAAAAATTAAGGATTAAAAATCATTTAATTTAACCAATCCGGTGTCCGTATATAATTCTCTACCCTAGGGTTAAGTGATATGGATATTTATCATTTCAATCCGCAATTTAATATCTTATGGTTATATATCATTTCAAACCTCAATCCCGAATGAAATAAAAAAATCCATAACAAATTTGTAGTTTATAACAATATAAAATACAACATCCATTCATTTAATATCAACATTCAAACATCCATCACAATCATCATCCAAATCAATCAATAAATATCAGTATACAACAGATAATCAAATACAAGTGTTTAACTTGCAATATATATTCAATACTAAATTAAATAACGATTTAATTTAATAAATTCGAATTAACTGAGATGATGTTTCGAAATATAACAAACAGTCATAAATAAATTTTCAATCACATCAAAAATTTAATTTAACAAACACAAGAAATTTTAGAAGTTGTGAGTGGGTTAAAACACTCACCTTTTGAATTTAAATCCAATTTAAACCCAAAATTTGAACGGTCTCAGAATCCCTCCAAACCAGTGCCAAAATGTTCGAAATCTTGATACTATCCCAGCACAACAAACCGTGTGTGAATTAGACCTCCTATGTGAAAGTTAAGCAAATTTGAACGACATACGATTCAAAATATAATTAAGTGAATAAATTATAAAAGTCAAGTATACAAGTCATCAGCTTGAAGAAAAATCAAGAACGAACAGCTCACCCTTCTTCTTCCTGAACACATCAAACCCGCATCACCTCCAATCAACACAAGCCGCACCGTCGACTTCTGACCGGACGCTACCACTATATTTCCGCCGATCTCCTTTCCATGACCATGAGAACCAATCACCGCCACGATTCGGGCCAAAGATGATGCAGCCGCTGCCTAGGGTTCCGCCCAAATTAAATTATTCAATTTGACAAACTACTCACTCCGATAAACTACGCATGCCTCTCTCCACAACCTAGTATTACTGATTCGTCGATCAGTCGCAGTCAATCACGGCGAAATAAGAGGCCGAGCATAGTTCTACAATTTCTGGGCAAACAGAGGTTCTAATTGAGAAACGAATTATAGATCTGAGATGCGCTCGTCGAGAGCTTCAAATTGATATATAATTCAATATAGTTTGTCTAGTTTGAAATTTTGATTTGATTTTGATTTAAAATTGCAATTGGGAGTTAGGTTTTGTCTTCCATTGGAAAGAGGAGGAGCAAATGAAATTATACGTACAGACAAATGAGAATAGAGACAACCTAGGGTTTATAACGAGTTATTTATAAATAGAGCTGAAAATAGAAAGAATGGGCAGGATTGGTTTGAAAGTTGAACGATACGACCCAAAAAGCCCGTTTCGACTCCGGAACGAAAACGGGTGAACCCATATATCAAAATAGATGTTTTAAAATATTTTAAACTCAATGGTACAGGTTTCAAGTCCTGATTCCATCGTACGAAGAAGCTATGATAAAATAAGCTTATTTAAAATTGATTTTAATTGATTTCAATTAAATTGATTTCTAGGCGTTTCAGGAGAGTACAATCAAAAGACAAGTCCGATCGCTACGAAACTTGAAATCCTACAATAATCTAGCGTTATGGATCCAATGAAACAGGTTTAGTGGAAATCCGAATCAGTGACCAAAATGGATATATTCACGTTATTAAATAAATTAAATTAAATTAAATCATTTTTTCATTCAAATTCTATAATTTATAATTTTATCATCTTGGATTACTTTAGAAATTTATAATTTTTTATAACAAATTTCTATATCAATTTAAAGTTAATTTATTCACCAATTACAATATCAAATTTCAATTTCAGTAAATCTATTAATTATCAATTGAAATTCCAATAAGTCCATTTATTTGGTTTTAAATCCTGTTATTCAACCAATTGTCATCTGATGGGTATAATTACCATTGGTTTGTATTTATTACATTAATACTTCCCATTTCATCCTAATTTCAATTATCATAGTATTTAATTTCATTTACTTACCATTAATCCATTTGTTATAGATTGAATTCCAATTGATTAACTTCAAATAAACATATTTGATTCAATTCTATTATTTTATTAAGTCTATATTACTCTATAAATCTAGTTAATATTCATTTGTCTTTCATTACATTAATATATTCAAATTTCCATCTTTCCTTATTATTCTCAATTATATTGAATTTGTTAATATATGCATTTATTATAATCAATATCTCAATTAATTTATTCAACTTGGTTTCATTCCTTTATTTTATCTTATGAATAAAATATACATTTCCATTACTTTATTACGTTCACACTTTACAATTACTATCCTAACTCACATTAATGCACATTTATTTACATTTAAATATAATTGATTTCCAATTAATTTTATAGACTAAATAGGTAACTTATAATAATTGTTTCCATAACCTTTAATTTCACTTATGAATCAATTATTATCTACAATCAAATGTTATAAGTACTTTCCCAACACAAATTCTATTCACATATCATAAATTATGTGGTAATTCATCGATCAATTCAATACTTACATTTGTTTTCATATACACACTTATCGCCATGTATAACATTTGTATTATTTCATTTATTGGGATTTTATTCACATTAATAAGTCTATTATCAAAAGCCAAATGTTACAATTACGTAACTAACACTGATTTACTTCAATTTCTATTAATCATATATTATCTAATTAATTGATTCTACATTCACACTTGTTTTATTATATTCAAATTTATAACTAAGTATAACAATTTGCATTAGTTCATTATTGGAGTTTCATTTCAATTGTTAATAATTAGTTCTAAATACCATTGTTACATTTCATTTTAGCATTCATTTCATTACTAAATTACAAAGTTTTTATTTCTTCCAAATTTATTTACCAAAATCTTATTAAATTAACAAATTTAATTATTGAAAATTTACGGTTCGTCACAATAAATATTTGTGAAAAGTTTATCATAATTAAGGAATTTTATTATTATATAAGATGATTTTAAAGGTATATTTTATATGAGTACGATATATAAAACGATTTATTTGATTTATAAAAGGGTTTCAAGGTAAAACCATGTATTTAGTTCTTAGGATTCTTTAAAGAAAATTGATTTTAAATGAAAGTTATTAGAATGTTATAATAAACGTAAATTTTAAATTCTTAGATAGAGAAGATATAATTTAATTCAAGTTTTTAAATGGGTTAAATTGGATAGGAAGGATTTTGGGTCTGAAATTTCACTTTGACCCAAAACTTATATTTAAGGTTAAACCCAATGGTTTCAAAAGAGGTAATTTCAAATGGTTTTGAAGCTATGTTTCTATAAGTTGGAAAATATACTTTAATCCTTTCGAAAGGAAGGTTTTGATGCTTTCGAAAGACGTATTTCAAGTGTTTAGAAAGGCATGTGTTTAAGTGTTTTGAAAGGAAGATTTGAATGCTTTCGAAAGATATATTCTAATGGTTTTGAAAGTAAAGGTCTAAGATTTTGAAAGCCTTAGTTTTCAAAACAAAAAACCCAATTTCATTTTTAAAATAAAACCATGGCACTATAAAAGAGCTTTGAAATGGCTTTTAATTTGGGAGTTTTTGAAGAAGCTTTCCTTGATAGAAAATAATAAGTTAAAGGTATTAATCAAATTTCATGTGGAAATGATTTCAAGGATATTGAATCAGAAATTTTGGTATTGTTATGTTATTGTATATGCTTCTTTTATAAATATATTCACTATATAACGGACCCAACTATATTTTAGAGAGGAAGGGCAGAATAACCAGCTAGGTTGACCCGGTAGTGATTATAAATTGAGTTAACTCATGTATGAGTAGAATTGCATCCAGAAGGTCAAGCAAACCATAATATAGGATACCCAAAGACTGATCAAGAAGTTGTCAGTTTAGACAGGTTCATAGTAAACCCATGAAAATTATGTTTGGAGAGTTTTAATAGCAGGGGCCAATAGGTTCATAGTGATCCTATGAAAAATATAACTGGATAAAATTATTGATAAAGATCAATAGGTTCATAGTCACCCTATGAAAACTATGATATAAGAGAAGTTATTGGAGATACCAATAGGTTTAGGGAGAACCTAAGAAATATTTGAATGAAATTGTTGCAGGGGACAATAGGTTTTTAGTGATCCTATGAAAACTATGAAACCAGACAGATAGTTCATAAGCTTTTAACAGGTTATTAGTCAGCCCATGAAAATTAATAGGTCAAAAGTGACCGTAGAAAATATAACTGAGATAGATAGTTAAATGTATGGGGATGAGAAATCCAGGATATTTTACTTGTTTGCATATCATTATGATATATTTTAAATTACTATGTTTTAACCATTGTGGATGTAGGAGCACATTATATGGTTATTATAACTTTTTGGGTAAGATACTAATGAGGGGAAAACCCATTCCATTAAACGGTATGGTCTCACTGGATATCTAAATGGTTCGAGATGATAGGTTATTATTCATACTAGGCTTTATGTCTGACCCAAAGTCCTTAAACCCTCGGGTGCTCAAATGATTTTGAGTAGTTTTAGAATTGAGGTTTTAAGGTTTTCCTTTAGACGAATAAGCTTCCGGAGACGTGCGAGAGGAAAGCTAGCTATTAGGAGTTCTTTTCGTTTTAACTCCTTTGTGTTTTGATGTAAAGGCAAAGTTGTTTAAATTGTCTATGTTTAGACTCTGATGTCCAAGGGGACATCTCCATATGTCGCTCTTGGCGTATTTTGTAATAATTATATTTTCTCTGAACATGGTTCTCGAATTTGGGATTATGTAATGAATTTGAAATATGATTGAAATGGAATATGAAATTTGTTTAATAGTTTAAAAAAAATTCATATCCATAGGCTTCTGTTATATCAATGTATTTAATGTTACCACATTTGGTCACCAAGAATTAATAACTATGGATGACTGCAGCATCCATAGCCATTAGTTTCGGGCCTCCAAGTTGGGGATGTTATAGTCTGTCTCTAGCATACACGAGATCCCAAATGACACACACAAACTAAAATTTAGGCACTAACACTTTTATTTCCAAACTTGAACTCACAAACTCCAGGCACAGCAACATCTCCTTCGAGCACCTCGTCAACACCATGGTCTCACATCTGGAAATGATAAGCAGGACAGAAATTGGCAACGAAGTCAAGCTTCTCTTTCTTCCATCAGCGATTGAAATATTTTTCCTTTTTTTATGCTTGGGCTTTAAATTGAAGATAATGGATTTTTTGTTATGGTAATTTAACGCATCTACTTCTAGATCTGTCAATCGATGGCGAAACTGCATATTACTGAACAAATAATAGTATACTACTTTGTAAGGTCTGGTTTGAGTTTGGATTCAATGAAGCTCTTCAACTGTAGCTATTTTATGGAAGGAAAATCGAAAATTTGAAGCGTTGTGGTAACAACAGATTTGCTAACTCAACCTTGGGAAAATTTTAGTTTAAGTTTTTCTTCCTTTTAGAAGGAGATGGATAATAAAAAGGACGAGCTTGAGAAAAATAAATTCGAACAGCTAATAAAAATATAATAGGAGGCAAATTTTTGGTTACATTTAAGTTCACACAAAATTTTATTAATAAAGCATGAATGAGTAATTTTTTGGTTATGTTTATAATATAAGGCGAAATAGTATTAGTTGTAATTACGTAAAAAGGCCACAAATTTCTACAACCAAAAGATGATTTTCTTACAGTGTGGGTGTGAACCACATGGCTTAGCTCCCACTTTCTCTTTGGTTTTAGTTCTTTGGCATTGGATACCAACACTCAAAACAAGCAAAAAATCATCTTAGATTGACGAAGAACAAAAAAGGATATCGAAATCGATAGTTAAGAAATCCAATATCGTAAACAAACTAGTATTAACCTGGGAAAAACAATAAAGCCGAACAAGTTAGGGCAGTGTTGCTTCTTATCTTAACTCTACAACATACTTAACTTTAAGCATATAAAGAGTTTAAATGCCCCAAATAAGCAACAAAATCATCATGAACCGAAAATTACAATGAAAATAGCAGAATCGATGGTCAATAAGTCAACCACGAGAATAACAAAATGATCCTATATGAAAATTTAATCCTTACATTTATCACCACATGTTATCCCAAACTAGTCTACCCCGGAAAAAACAATGTGTTCAGACAAGTTAGGGCACTGATGCTTTCTATCTTGACTTGACAACATTCTTAACTTTATGAATAGAAAGAGTTCCTTCATCGTTTAGTGCTAAGTGTAAGATTGAATACTTTCTGTACACGAATCAAACTTTTAAAACATTTGACTCACACTTATGCTTGATTGCCACAACACAAATATTTGTAAAATACTTTAAACACTCTTTAAAATATTCTTTTAAAGAGCAAATTATATGTAATCTCCTGATATTTTCAACCATTTGCATCCACATATGTCGGACTTGAATTGCTCAAAATATCATATTGTTAATTTATATTTGGCAAAAACTCAGCATATGCAGTAAATAAATAAATCATAGAATCACAAACACAGAGTATTATAACAATAAGCAGCGGAAACAAAAGAATAGCAGTTCATGAAGCTACTATATATATATATATATATATATATATATATCAGAGTTAAACAAGATACAACAAAAGTCTCGAATACTCAAAAGTCTCAATATAATAGTCAAATAACAAAATCTGAATATTTGTCACTAGAGTTAACTGAATAACTGCAAGCTGAAAAGATAGATGGATCTCCAAGCGAAGCTCTATCTCCAATGTTGAGTCTCAATGTGACGCCCCACCTCTATACCCACGCTAGCCAAGAACACTACGGAGTAATGCTGTCAACTAGCACGGAGAATAAGGCTGTTGAGGAGCGACCATCCGTATAATTTCTTTGGGCGAGCACCGATATGCCAGATAAAAATATAACTTTTCATCACAAGAGGAAATCCGACATACCGACACAAACTCAAAGCTACTACACAGTGGCTATAGTAATCTTCGGAAACAAATATAGAAATAAGCATAACACAAATCATTCACAGATAATTTATATCACAAAGGCGGAAGAAGATATGAATATATAATTAACACATGAAAGTGTATATCAGAGTAGTGGTCAAAAAGATCCACAATAATACAAAAGAATAGCAACACGTTCTATACAAAAGAATACAACTATGAGTCTATATCTCAAGTGTATACAACAAAATAAACTACTAATCTAAGTAGTTAGCCAAAAGTCAGAGTAATGAATCCCTGGGGAGAAGTCAAGCAGAAGCACCTGAAACATCTCGGTCTGACCTGAGTATTATTTAATAAGAAAATAATAAACGGATCAGTCTAGCTATAAATATCTGATGAAACGATATAGAATAAGAGATATGACTAAACACATAATAATCACAATGCCAAGCTGTGATATGTATATATATATATATAAGTAATTGAAAATCAACAAGAGATTAATCAATATCACAAAATCTACACAAGAATCAAAGAAATGTCATACTTCCTATTTCGTTCACCAATCCATAAATATTGACGATTATATCAATGTCAATCACAAAAGTCAATGGCACACAAATTCACCAATGCACAAATATTGATAAAGCTTATCAATGGAAATCACAAAGTCATTGACACACAAATTCACCAATGCACAAATATTGATAAAACTTATCAATGGAAATCACAAAAATTGATGAAACACAAATTCTAGAAATCATCTCAAGAAATCCAGAAATCACAAAAAGGGGGGAGGCCTATCACAAACGGGAGCATAAAGCTCACCAACACGTGTATCACAAACGGAACGCTAATTGCATGGTTGCTAACCATCACAAATTGAGCCGAAGCTCCACAAACGGCCCGAAGACCATGGGTTGCTACCCCACCAAATTTGAGTCGAAACTCCACAAAACGGGGTTTAGTCTCCCTCGCAGACAAAGAGACATCGCTCATTGCTAGTCTAAATCACAAAGATGATCGTCATGATCAACGAGAAGTGTCAATTACACTAAGCTAGTAAATATATGAGTTTAGCTTCATGTCCCATAACCACTTGCTTAACTTAAATATTTACGAACAAACTGTAGATCTCCACTAGAAAATTGTCACAAGAGATTCAATCGAACAAGTCCAAGAATTAACCGACGAAGTAAACGCAAGCGTTTCATACCACTCGTTTTACTAGGTCGTTTAATTAGATTTCTCATACGAGTGAGGTAAAGGCTTGAATATACTAGTAGATTGGAAAACGGTTTTAAGAAACGAGCTTTGTAATAAAATAGTGTTGAAATCGTTTTGATGAAAGAATTTTGATATTTACTACTAGTATTGAAACCTTTATATTTTTAAAGTGACAAATCACAAAGAAGATTGTAGGAACAATCAATCACTAAAATTCACATTCGATGACGTGCATAAAATCCAAAGAAATCGATACCGAATCCATCAAAATGGATATTCCCAAAAATCACGAAGAAAAATGTCATCAGAGTCGATAATAAGTGATAATAACAAAAGGGAATCAACATGAATCGATTAACGTTGGAAATTCAACCCAAAAAGGCAAAATGGACTGAAATAGCAGGTTCAGTCGACTGAACAGATTTTCCAGTCGACTGACCCTGTACCTGGAAATTTTCCAGTTCAGGAAACTTTCTGTTTCCAGGTTCAGTCGACTGAATAGAGGATTCAATCGACTGAATCATACCTGGAAACTTTTGGGTTCCAGGTTCAGTCAACTAAACAGACTTTTCAGTCGACTGAATCTTGCCTGGGCTGTTTTTCAACCTATCCAAATGAAGAGCAAACTCTTCTAAAATGCAACTGGACGAACATTGGCTCTAAGGGTTTATGCCAATCGGCAACCCGGCCCTATATGCTCCTCGATGCATCACCAAAAGCACGATCAAACATCAATATAAGGATTTTCACACAAATTTGACTTAAAAACCCAAAAATTGGAATATTCACAAAACCAATCCAAATCAAGAGCAAATGCACATGAAGAAGTGTTAGGAATTCATACCCAACAACCAAAGATAATTATAGTCATAGATGTGAGATAAAAATCTCACCTTTGAACCCAAACGATTGAAGAAGATGCTTGAAAGCCAAGGAGAATCAACCACTCTTCAAATCCAACTCAAGAAGCTTGATTCTAAGCTTTAAAAGAAGAACATTCCCAAAGTTAGGTTTAGGAATTTCTGAAATTGATAAGAGATTGAGTTGGAGAAGAAGAAGAGAAGCTTACCAATGGTTCTTCTATTAGTTTGGAGCTAGAACTTGATTTGCAAAAGAAAACAAGGGCTTGAGTTTTAATTTCTCATCTCTCCCACCATTGTTGCTAAAGCTTGAGTAAAAAGGAAAATAGAAAGGAAGTGAATGAGGAGGAGAGAGGTTGGGACTGAATACATAAGTGGGCTCAGCCCAAATCAAAACCCTAAGTGAAAAAGTAGCAAAAATCAACTTACTCCAAACATATCGAAGCTTATACTCAAAAAGGTCGCAAACGGCATTTTAAACTCAATGGGGGTGATCTCGAGTCCTAATTCGACCTTATACAAAAGTAACTTTTCGGACTAAATTCCAAGTATCGATAAAGTATTTAAATAAAAAAAATCGACAAATATGCGGGTTGTTACAGACTCCCCTCCTTAAAGAAATTGCGTCCTCGCAATAATTAAGAAGAAGATATATAGTAACAACCATAAAAGCATATTCAACACAAAAGAAGATTGAAATAAGAAGTTCACCTCAAAGAGTACGAGAAAGTAAGTCCGGATGTGTTCGCTCGATGAACTCTCTAGACTCCTAAGAACAATCCTTAGGATTTGAAGACCATTGAACTTTAACAAGCGAAACATCTTTATTTCGAAGGCGCTTGACCTTTGAAGCAATAATACGAATAGGATGTTGCTCATAAGTTAAATTAGGCGAAACTTCAATCTCTTCCACAACACCGGGCTCAAGAATAGAATCGGAACCTCGAAGACATTTCCGAAGTTGAGAAACGTGAAACACGTCATGAATAGCAGAAAATTGAGCCGGTAATAAAATGCGATAAGCCACGGAACCAATACGTTCAGTGATAGGAAATGGCCCAATATATCGAGGCGCTAATTTTCCCGATCGACTGAAACGTACAACACCCTTCATAGGCGAAACACGAATGAACACAAGATCTCCCACATAAAATTCTAACTTCCTTCTCCGGTTATCGGCATAGGATTTTTGTCTACTCTGGGCTTCTTTCATCCTATGTCGAATAAGTTCAATCTTTTCTGTGGAATCACGAATAAGATCTGGACCTAAAACCAGCTTCTCACCGGCCTCAAGCCAATAAGAAGGAGATCGGCATGGTCTTCCATAGAGTGCCTCAAAAGGTGCCATACCAATACTAGATTGGAAGCTATTATTATAGGAAAATTCAACAAGAGAAATATGATCTTCCCAACTTCCACCAAAATCAAGAACACATGCACGAAGAAGATCTTCAAGAGTTCGATTCACACGCTCGGTTTGTCCATCGGACTGGGGGTGATAAGCGGTGCTAAAATTAAGCTTCGTTCCCAAAGCTTTTTGAAGACTCTTCCAAAATCTACTAGTAAACAATGAATCACGATCACTAACAATAGAAGTAGGAACTCCATGTAATTTAACAATTTCTTTAACAAAGAGTTTGGCCAAAAGAGGAACGGTTCGGTTAGACCGAACGGGAATAAAATGGGCGGATTTTGTAAGTCTATCAACTACAACCCATAAGCTATCATGACCCGAATGAGAACGGGGAAGGCCATCTATAAAATCCATGGAAATTTGGTCCCACTTCCAAATTGGAATTTCTAAAGGTTGCAATAACCCACCGGGCTTTTGATGTTCGGCCTTAACGAGTTGGCAAGTCACGCAGCGCTTAACGAAGTTAGCGATGTCAAGTTTCATTCCCTCCCAATAATAAAGTCACTTCATATCCGTGTACATTTTACTACTACTGGGATGAATGGTAAATTTAGAACGATGTGAATCTTCTAAAATATCTTTACGAAGATCACTAATATTTGGCATGATAAGTCTACCAAATCTCCGAATGCCGCCACGGGAATCGATATCAAAGTCTTTCAAACCTTCAATATCAATTTTATCCTTAAAATTTTGGCCAAGAAGAGCCAATTCGGGATCTAGCCCTTGAGCTTCAAGAATGCGGTCTAAAAGAGAAGGATGAGCCTCAAGGCTACATAAAACAAACGATGAACATAAATCGGATACGCGCTCTCGAATCTCACAAGAGGATAAGATCTCGAGATTGTTCCATTCAGATATCATCATAGAAACAACTGCTCGTTGCTTGCGGCTAAGAGCATCGGCGACACGATTACCCTTACCGGGGGTATAAAGAATATCAAGATCATAAGGAGCAAGGAACTCGAGCCAACGTTGTTGACGCAAATTAAGTTCCTTTTGAGAGAATAAATACTTCAAAGACTTATGATCGGTATAAAGAATAAATTTCCCCCCAATAGATAATGATGCCAAATTCGAAGAGCGAAAACAATAGTCGCGGGCTCTAAATCATGTGTGGCATATCTGGTCTCGGCCGGCTTCAATTGCCTTGAAGCATAAGCAATAACACGTTCTTTTTGCATAAGAACGGCACCCAAACCAATGCGACTAGCATCGGTATAAAAAACGAAATCTTGATTCCCCTCGGGAATAACAAGAATAGGAGCATCGGAAAGGAGTTCTTTCAATTTCTGAAAAGAGGCTTCACATTTGTCCGACCAAATGTATTTAACTCCTTTCTTCGTCAAGCTAGTGAGAGGCATGGAAATCTTAGAAAAGTCTTTAATAAAACGACGGTAATAGCCCGCCAATCCGAGAAAGCTGCGGATTTCAGTCACACTCTCAGGTATTTTCCAATCTTGAATCACTTCAATCTTTGAAGGATCCACGGAAATTCCGGATTCGGAAATAATATGACCGAGAAACTTCACACAAGATTGCCAAAAGTGGCATTTAGAAAATTTTGCTTTCAATTGATTACTCCTAAGAGTTTCCAACACAATCCGAAGATGCTTCTCATGTTCCTCCTCGGTTTTTGAATACACAAGAATATCATCAATGAAGATGAGAACAAACCGATCGAGGAAGTCTTTGAAAACTCTATTCATAAGGTCAACGAAATAAGCCGGAGCATTCGTTAGACCAAATGGCATAACAAGCCATTCATAAGATCCATAACGAGTACGGAACGATGTCAAATGAATGCTATCCTCTGCAATACGAAGCTGATGAAATCCAGTAGCTAAGTCTAATTGTGAAAAGACTCTAGCACCACTAAGTTGATCAAATAGATCATCAATCCGAGGTAAAGGATATTTGTTTTTGACAGTGATCATTAAGCTTGCGGTAGTCAACGCAAAGTCTAAGTGTACCATCGGATTTCTTCACAAAAATAGCTGAAGCTCCCCAAGGCGAGGAACTAGAGCGAATAAATTGCTTCGTCTCCAATTCGGATAATTGTTTGCGCATCTCCTCATTTTCTTTATTGGACATGCGATAAGGAGGACGAGTGATAGGTTGAGCTCCAGGAATGAGATTAATTCTGAACTCAATTGCTCGCTTAGGTGGTAATCCTAAAACGGGCTCAAATATGTCGGAAAATTCACGAACAACGTGAATAAGAGAAATTATATCTTCCTCATCATCATTATCGTCATCACAAGGATTTAAAAAATATAAAGATGCAACCAAGCTGGAATCCGAATCTTTAAGATTAATAGAAATCTGCTTAACAGATTGAGGATGTCGAAGATGAATAGTCCGCTCAGGACATAGGATATGAGCTTCATAACGGTTAAGCCAATCCATTCCCAAAATCATTCTAAAGCCTAAGTAGTGCATAACATGCAAATCGGCTCGGAAAGAAAAATCACACAAAATAATCTCGACATCTTTACACAATAAACTGATTGTTGCGGATCCACCAACCGGATTCGCAATTCTCAAAGAAGTCATTAAACACAAAACATCCAAAGAAAAAGTATCAACAAGCTCTTTTGAAATAAAAGAGTGGGATGCACCCGTATCAAAAAGAACTCGAATAGGTTGATCACGAAATATAATAATACCATCAAGGATAAAATGAGATATACCTTGACCACGAGATGTGTTGCCAGGGGCTTGAGCAACATTCAACTTTCCCTCCTTCCTGCCCTGAAGCTTGGGGCAAGAAGATATAACATGACCGAGAAATTTGCAGTAGCGACAAGAGAGGGACTTTGGGCAATTGTTCGCGTAATGGTCCTTCGAACCACAATTATAGCATTCCCCACGACCAAAGGAAGAAGTCTTTGCCACGGGGGTTGATTGCTTCCCCTTTTTGTTGGAATAAGGACCTTTGAATTTGTTAGGCTTTTTCTTATTGTTGTTGAAGTTTGGCTTGGAATCCACCACTTCAACATCCCTATCCGCCTCTTCAAGACGTAGAGCGATATCAATGAGTTGGTCGAAAGAAACTTCTAATTTTAAAAGTAATGGCTTCTTGAGATACTTGTTCAAGCCATAGACAAATCTCTGATTTTTCTTCAATGGGGTGTTGATGTATTCAACCCCATATTTGGAGAGAGATTCAAAAGACGCGACATAATCTGCCACGGAAGATTCACCTTGAATAAGGTCTATGAAACGCCGAGCCAATGTCACCTTCTCTGCCTATGGCACGAATTTTAATTCGAATCGTTCCCGGAATTGCTCCCAGGTGAGATTTGCTTCATTAATCTCAGAAATAAGAAGTTCGTACCAGTCCAATTCTCTTTCTTGGAGCATACTAGAAGCCACCTGAACACGGTGAAGATCGATGAGGTTCATGCGAGAAAAGATTCGATCGCATGTCCTTAGCCAAGCCTGGACTTCAATAATAGTTTCAGAACCTTTAAATGGTTTCCCGCCCAGGTTGGTGTAATCATTGCACAAACGTGCAAACCCAGATTTAGGGTGAGTAGGTTCCGGATTAGAACTAGCTGCTTGAGCATTCGTGACAAGGTCAAGAAGTTGCTGGGTAGTCATAAAAACTCCATCTTGGGGTGGAGCACTAGACGGTACGGCTCTGAGGCGGCCTGGTCTAGACATTTCTCTTCCTTTTTAAAAAGAAAGAAGAACAAGAAGAAGATTATTCACTAATGAATATCAAGCAATCTTGATAGATAAAACAAGGAACCATAAAAGAAAATAGAATGAATCGGTACGAAGACTCGAAGTAAATCCTAAAGCACGACTCCTAAGATGAACTTAGGACGATGATCCTTGTTATAATATTCCATATTGTTCTGAAATTTCGCTCTGATACCAAGATGTGACGCCCCACCTCTGTACCCACGCTAGCCAAGAACACTACGGAGTAATGCTGTCAACTAGCACAGAGAATAAGGCTGTTGAGGAGCGACCATCCGTATAATTTCTTTGGACGAGCACCGATATGCCAGATAAAAATATAACTTTTCATCACAAGAGGAAATCCGACATACCGACACAAACTCAAAGCTACTACACAGTGGCTATAGTAATCTTCGGAAACAAATATAGAAATAAGCATAACACAAATCATTCACAGATAATTCATATCACAAAGGCGGAAGAAGATACGAATATATAATTAACACATGAAAGTGTATATCAGAGTAGTGGTCAAAAAGATCCATAATAATACAAAAGAATAGCAACACGTGCTATACAAAGGAATACAACTATGAGTCTATATCTCAAGTCTATACAACAAAATAAACTACTAATCTAAGTAGTTAGCCAAAAGTCAGAGTAATGAATCCCTAGGGAGAAGTCAAGCAGAAGCACCTGAAACATCTCGGTCTGACCCGAGTATTATTTAATAAGAAAATAATAAACGGATCAGTCTAGCTATAAATATCTGATGAAACGATATAGAATAAGAGATATGACTAAACACATAATAATCACAATGCCAAACTGTGATCTATATATATAAGTAATTGAAAATCAACAAGAGATTAATCAATATCACAAAATCTACACAAGAATCAAAGAAATGTCATACTCCCTATTTCGTTCACCAATCCATAAATATTGACGATTATATCAATGTCAATCATAAAAGTCAATGACACACAAATTCACCAATGCACAAATATTGATAAAGCTTATCAATGGAAATCACAAAGTCATTGACACACAAATTCACCAATGTACAAATATTGATAAAACTTATCAATGGAAATCACAAAAATTGGTGAAACACAAATTCTAGAAATCATCACAAGAAATCCAGAAATCACAAAAGGGGGGGGGAGGCCTATCACAAACGGGAGCATAAAGCTCACTAACACGTGTATCACAAACGGAATGCTAATTCCATGGTTGCTAACCATCACAAATTGAGCCGAAGCTCCACAAACGGCCCGAAGACCATGGGTTGCTACCCCACCAAATTTGAGTCGAAACTCCATAAAACGGGGTTTAGTCTCCCTCGTAGACAAAGAGACATCGCTCATTGCTAGTCTAAATCACAAAGATGATCGTCATGATCAACGAGAAGTGTCAATTACACTAAGCTAGTAAATATATGAGTTTAGCTTCATGTCCCATAACCACTTGCTTAACTTAAATATTTACGAACAAACTGTAGATCTCCACTAGAAAATTGTCACAAGAGATTCAATCGAACAAGTCCAAGAATTAACCGACGAAGTAAACGCAAGCGTTTCATACCACTCGTTTTACTAGGTCGTTTAATTAGATTTCTCATACGAGTGAGGTAAAGGCTTGTATATACTAGTAGATTGGAAAACGGTTTTAAAAACGAGCTTTGTAATAAAATAGTGTTGAAATCGTTTTGATGAAAGAATTTTGATATTTACTACTAGTATTGAAACCTTTATATTTTTAAAGTGACAAATCACAAAGAAGATTGTAGGAACAATCAATCACTAAAATTCACATTCGAAGACGTGAATAAAATCCAAAGAAATCGATACCGAATCCATCAAAATGTATATTCCCAAAAATCACGAAGAAAAATGTCATCAGAGTCGATAATAAGTGATAATAACAAAAGGGAATCAGCACGAATCGATTAACGTTGGAAATTCAACCCAAAAAGGAAAAATGTACTGAAATAGCAGGTTCAGTCGACTGAACAGAGTTTTCAGTCGACAGACCCTGTACCTGGAAATTTTCCAGGTTCAGGAAACTTTCTGTTTCCAGGTTCAGTCGACTGAACAGAGGATTCAGTCGACTGAATCATACCTGGAAACTTTCGGGTTCCAGGTTCAGTCGACTGAACAGACTTTTCAGTCGACTGAATCTTGCCTGGGCTGTTTTTCAGCCTATCCAAATGAAGAGCAAACTCTTCTAAAATGCAACCGGACGAACATTGGCTCTAAGGGTTTATGCCAATCGGCAACCCGGCCCTATATGCTCCTCGATGCATCACCAAAAGCACGATCAAACATCCATATAAGGATTTTCACATAAATTTGACTTAAAAACCCAAAAATTGGAATATTCACAAAACCAATCCAAATCAAGAGCAAATGCACATGAAGAAGTGTTAGGAATTCATACCCAACAACCAAAGATAATTATAGTCATAGATGTGAGGTAAAATCTCACCTTTGAACCCAAACGATTGAAGAAGATGCTTGAAAGCAAAGGAGAATCAACCGCTCTTCAAATCCAACTCAAGGAGCTTGATTCTACGCTTTAAAAGAAGAACATACCCAAAGTTAGGTTTAGGAATTTCTGAAATTGATAAGAGATTGAGATGGAGAAGAAGAAGAGAAGCTTACCAATGGGTTCTTCTATTAGTTTGGAGCTAGAACTTGATTTGCAAAAGAAAACTAGGGCTTGAGTTTTAATTTCTTATCTCTCCCACCATTGTTGCTAAATCTTGAGTAAAAAAGGAAAATAGAAAGGAAGTGAATGAGGAGGAGAGGGGTTGGACTGAATACATAAGTGGGCTCAGCCCAAATCAAAACCCTAAGTGAAAAAGTAGCAAAAATCAACTTACTCCAAACATATCGAAACTTATACTCAAAAAGGTCGCAAACGGCATTTTAAACTCAATGGGGGTGATCCCGAGTCCTAATTCGACCGTATGCAAAAGGTAACTTTTCGGACTAAATTCCGAGTATCGATAAAGTATTTAAATAAAATATTTAAATAAAAAAAATCGACAAATATGCGGGTTGTTACACTCAGTGTTGTGACACTTGATCTGATCCGAGCGTAAAGCAAAACACAAAACACTCGAGTCAGGATTAACATTCTTATATCAATAAATCCAACTCAAGTGAAATATCAACTGAAATACAAGTAACTTAAAGGATGTTTAGGATAACCATCCTCTAAGGATCTATGGAACTATCTACTATGTAGTAATATGCGCAATTATAATAATGTCTATAGTAAAGTAAACTATTAAAGTAACATTAAGGCATTATCCATATCCCTCTTAACACATTTTATAATGCCATAGTCTATACAGTACCATGATACCACGTAAACTGGAGCTATCAAAGGGCACTCCATAGGCACGACATAAAACAAACTCATAGTGGTCTCAACATGGTAAGAGACACGGCACAACAAGGCAATGCCAGGGTAGATATACCAATTACACTTCCGGGCTATTGGTAACACATAGCCGTAGCAATCGCCCAACTCGAGCCACAGTCCCAAAAATCTGAGGGGTACACCCAATCAGTCACAAAGTAATAGAATGGTATCGAAGGAGTGTGTCCGATCGGAGGAGCTACCTCACTTGGCCCGTCAATTGCTCTTGTTTTAGCCACCTTAAGCTAACTCACAGGAGTTAGGTCCATGTATATACCTCATATAGGATCGTCGCCACCATCTTACTTCATTCTGGAATCTCCACCGCGTACACACTGTTAAAGTGGTTTTTGGCATTAGCAGAGAGTATGACAATAATCCATCCCGGTCTCTTTAATAACCAAACGTTATTATAATACCGCGGTCATTTCAAAATAGTTTATACTTCAAACCAAAATATCATTTCCATTTCAAAACCATATCAATACTATACCATTTTTCACTTTTAATATATCCATTTCCAAAATCATGGCACTTTCAAAGTTATAACACTTTTGAAATTATAAAGCTTAGAATTTATAACACTTTGGAAATCATAACACTTGATAACATAATACTTTGAAATTCATAACTTTGAAATCATAACTTCCCACTTGAATAGTTTAGATATTAATAATAGTGTATATATATAATAATATAGTTTATAAAATAAATAGTTTGTATAAAAATAGTTATAAGTTAAAATAGTTTATATTAAAATAATTAGTATATTAAAATAGTTTATATTAAAATGATTTATGTTAAAATAATTTATAAAGTAAAATATATAAATAGTTTTAAATATAATTTAAAAATACTTTATATAATAAAATAGCTTCCTCAAATTTCACAAATCGATTCAAATCAACTCAAATTCCAAAATTCAAATTTAATTCAATCTCAATTCATAAATTTCAACTCAATTCAGTTTCTCAACAAACCATTTCAAATTATATCAATTTCAAATACATATTTGAACCACAAAATAAACCGTTTAAATTTCAATATATTTCAAAGCTTCAAATATTCCACAATTTTAAAACTAAATTTGATAATTTCATATATATATGTGTGTGTGTGTGTGTGTGTGTGTATCAAATTCACTTTACTATTATTTAGTTTAAAAATATTTACTCAATCATTTCAATGCCATTTAAATAAAACTAAAAATTACAAATTTGAATAAACTAAATATCCCATTTCAATTTATGTAAATTTGAAAATATTCATTTAAATTACTTTTAATCAAAATCAAGTTATAAAATCATATCTTTAAAATCTCGAATTAAATAAGTTTCAAATCAAATTTATTTGAGTATAATTCTTAAAAAATACAATTTCAAACCAATTTCTACTTCCAGTTCCAACCTTAATTTATTAAAAATTACTATACACTCTATATCTAAAATATAATTTAAATAAATACTTAGACATATTATTAAAATTTTTATATATTTTAATCTATTTATATATTTTAAAAATAGTAAATTATAAATAAATACTTAAAATTTATAATTTCAAAATTAACTCGTAACTGTAAAATTTTTGAAACATATAATTTTAAACATCTTAATTTTAAAACTTATAAAATATATTTATATATAATATCTTAAAATCAATATTTAAATAAACCATATATTCTCTTCCAAAACGATAGAAATCATTTTCAAAATATTCATATACAGACCAACGGTGTCTATATATAATTTTCTATCCTATGGTCAAGTGATACAGATACTTATTATTTCAATCCGCAATTTAAATATCTACGAGTACATATCTTTTCAACTCGCAATTGCAAATTCAATTCAAATAAAAATCGCTTGGGTTTATCATTTTAACCCATAACGATATTCTCCTATTCGACAGAACGTTCGGGTATGTGTCATTTCAACCCATAGGAAATCCTATACTAACAGGGAACTTTTAGAGTGAGAACATATATGATATGTAACATATAAGCAACATCATATATCATCAATAACAAATAAAATATAATTACATATCATGGTGTCATATGTCACAGGTGTACAAATACAGATAATAGCATTTATATAGCAATTTAAATAACTAACTGCAGCATATTTCAATTGTCGTTTCAATTGAAATCGAATTTAAAAAATATAAGAACGTTAATCATGAGTGATTGCTCACCTTTCGAGGCTTGAGGGTAGACAATGAAACTGAGTTATGAAATGCAAGCATGACTTCCAAAGCAAAACCAGATTGGCACGAATTCGAGAGCTGGTAAATAGGAATTGACGAAATTAAATCAGAACTAGATCAATGAAGATAATTGATATAAGTGAACTTATATATAACCAAATATATATATAAAGTTATTCTCTAAATTTAAGCATATATTAAATTAAATATATATATTTCAAAATCATTGTTTAAACTAAACTCATATATTAAAACTAAACATATATATATAATAAATTCTGAATCAATACATTAAAACTTAACGGTATAACACATATATATTTATATAACTTACATATTATAGTTAAACCGATATATACAAGATAAAGCTAGACAAAATTAATATACATATTAACACCAACATAATATATGTAACAACATATATAACCTACATATTATATAAATATATTTTCTTTTATAGTATAATATACTGTAACCAAATGCTTCTTTTATACTACACATGTTATAACTTTAGTATACCTTAACATATAAAACGGGGGAATTAATTTAAAGGACAAAAATTTCTATATTTTTTGCCTCAAGGACACGACCTCGATATTTTTACTACAAGGACAAACATTGTTCTAAAATTTGTTCACAAGGACAAACATTTTATAAAATTATTCATAAGGACAGCAAAACTGATACTGAGCTAAAAACTGATACCTAAAAACTGCTACCGATAACTAAAAACTGATACCTAAAAACTGCTATCAATAACTAAAAACTGATACCTACAGAAAGTTGTCCTTCAGGATAAAATATTGAAGGTCTGTCCTTAAGGCTAAAATGCTGTGAAATTTTGTCCTTGACAATAATTTTCTGATATAGTATATACCTTACTGGTTTTTTTTCAAGACAAAGCAAAGCAAACCTAGGCAGTCTAGCTATAGCCTATATAAAACTGTGTATGTTATACTATTTTTTCATTTTATTATTTAAATTTTTTATGTATATACTTCGAAACCAAAACATATATATAGAAAACAAACTCATGTAAACTACCATGCAACCTATATAAACGTATAATTTCATATAAAATATATAACTTACTTTGCTAATATGTATATATGGACTCAAAAAGATTTTATAAAACTGTTATGAACTGTAAACATACATATACAAATCTATTATGAACAAGCGTATATATACAAACTGTTTATATGATATATAAACTAAACCCAACAGCATATAACTAATATATATAAGACGTATATTTTACACATCTAGCAATACCAAAAATCTGTTTTAATAAAATATATAATGTAAACATTTGAAATACAAATATAGTATACTTATATACTTTGGAAACAGCTTTATATACACACACACACACACACACACACACACACACACACACACACACATTTATGAAAAATAATACTAGCAGGAACGATTTCATGTAAGTTTTATGTTCAAATATCCATTTAGGCATACATAAACCTATGAATATATAACATGTATTATATATATCCCTATATACAACAAAGGAGATGCAGGGAGCCCTTAGCTAATGGTCGGAGAGAGAGGCTGAGTAGGAAAGGCACCCGGAGGCAGATGAACGGCGGAAGCGGTGGCGATTGTTGGCCAATGGGTAGAAACGCGGTAGGATATTATTGGAGAGGGTGGCGTTGACGTGATGAGGTGGCTCATCTGGTCTGCTGCGCTCTGGTGGTTCCGCTTGCTCGGCTGCGTGCTCACGATAAGGTGGCAGTGGGATGGCTAGTGGGGAAGTTTTGATGCGTGGAAGAGAGGTGTAGTAGAGGGTGGAAGGGAAGGAAGGGATCTGGGAAGAAGCAAATGAAACTTGAAATTGTAAAGGCACAAGAAACCAGAGAAAATGTAAACGAACCATTTTAGCAACCGATGGAAATATAGATAGTCACGTGTTAAATTAGTGAACATAAATGTTATAGGCTATTCGTTAATATATGTTGGAATATGAAAGGTAAGGGAAGCTGAAAAAAATCGAATGCGGAACTGATATGAAATGTTGCACAGATTGCAGTGCACACCGAACTCCAAAATACAGAGGTGAATATACCATAGAGATCAGCACAAAGAGACAATCAAAATGGTATACAGATATCAGTGGTACGACCATCCGGTCAAAAGTCGATAATCGATACCGAAAGTGCAGCTAATTTGTCGAAAATAAGATAAACGGAGTAATAGTAGTTCAAATTGATGAAACGGAAGATACATCTCACTAAGAAGATGATTTACAAATTTATTATATAAAAATACTTCGGATTGGAAGATATTTTATTGTCATCAAATTTTAACTGATTTGAATTTAAATAACATTACATAATAAAATAAACTTTCATATTATTAATTGAAAATTTACCAATTGTTTATATAGACGTATTTCAAATATCAAGTTTTTATTTCAAAATTCAATCATTTAAGATTTCACAATTAATTACGTTATGAAAATCAAAAAAATTTACGAGCTATTACATTATATTTCCAAGTGTATTAAAAAGAAGGGTTAAAAACGAATGTCATTAAGACATCGTTTACTATAAACCCAAAACAATTTACACTTAGCTTTATTTTTAAACATTCCTTTTTAAAGGTTTTCTCATTTATAAACTATCATTTATAACTTTAAAACAACATTTATTATTATGGAAGATAATAAATCAATTTAAATTACTTTTATAAATTCAAAACAATGTTAATCATTCTGAAAGATAATTGATATAACACTTTTATAAATTTAAAATCACATTAATTACCCCAAAAGAAAATTAATCAAATTTATAATCTTTTATAAAAACAACTTTAGTTATCTCAAAATAAAATTAATCAAATTTACAATCTTTTATAAATTTAAAACAACATTTATTGTCTCGAAAGAAAATTAATCAAAGTTGAAATCTTTTTATAAATCTAAAATAATATTAATTATCCTAAAAGAAAATTAATCAAATTTACAACATTTTTATAAATTTTAAACAACACTTATCCTTTTTCAAAACTCTCAAAATTATTTGAAAATATGATGTAAACAACTTTCAAAGTGCAAAATTGTGACCAATTTATTTCATAAAAATACAAGCACAGGTTCAACACACGCAAAGGTTTTAAGGAGATGATATATTATAAGTGATGGTATAGCGATAATCGCTATACGACATTTACACAAATCAAAGTATGTCACGGATATTTCATGTAGACATCAATATAAGCAAAATAAGAATATAAATAAGTCGATATTGGTGAGAAACCCCTTAGACTCTCTCTACAAAAAGTCCCCTGTAAATCACAACATGTATGTTTACTTCAAAGTGTTCTATAGTGACCTATTCGCTACGTATACACTTCGAATTCCTCTTTCTTTTGTTCCCTGCGAAATAATGGTAGTTTATGCTATCTGCTTCCAAGCAAGATCCAAACAAACAATCAAATAATATTATATAAACTATCATTCAAGTATTCAATCTATAGAAAAATAGATATCATATAGTTTATTAAGAGGTGAGTAAACTCACCAAAATTAAATTTTAATTGAGGCTTAAGCATTCCAGTTTGATCTAAAAATCAAATAATGTTCGATTTTATCTCAAAATCCTACTTACTCTAAACCTGACAAATCTAACTCCAATTCATAGATAACATCGATACGAGTCCAACGCAAAAGAACATGTCCAAATCTTACCATATATGAGCAAGGTATTAGTTTTATAAGTTATGAGATTAACTAATTCATTAATAACTTAATTAACAAACATATTGCCCTTAATAATCTCAGTAAACTTTCTTCCCCTCAAATTCCGTACTCCTATACCCGAACACAAGAACACTGACACTCACGAACCTAAAACCATGCACCTTCTCTCCTTCTTTCTTCTTGCATATACAGCAAAATGCAACACCATCGATTTCTACGTGCTCCGCTATGCAAACAGAATTTCGTGAATGAGTGAAGAATGGTCTTATGTTTTGGTTTGTTTGTTCTACAATTTCTGGTATAACACTACATAGAATTTCGTTCGCATACGAACAACGAACGATATAAATAAAAATATAATCATGCATCGCACAATAACATGATCAGAAAACAACAATAAAATACACTAGTTAACTTATTCTGGAAATTTTCAAAAATATCAATGTTTGCCGTAAAATACATCAAAAGAAAATTAAAATATTTTCCAAATTAAAAATTATGGAAAATCCTATAAATTCGTTTAAAAATATGTCATTAAAAATTAAATCATTTTATTAGTAGTTGATTTTCGTATTATTTATTTGATTATTATTGTAAATAAATTCACATAATGAGTTCGCCATTATTATTTACTAATAAAGGAATTAAATTAAGCTATTAAATCCATTTAATTAAATGGGGCAATTAAATTCATTTAATTAATATTTTAATTCATAATTCAAATATAAAAATAATCTCTATATTGGAATATAAGCTATTTATAAGTTTCAGGACTTTATACTTTTTCCCTCTAAAAGAATTTCATCTTTGAAATTTCCAAAGGAAGAAAATGTCCTCTCACCCTTAGGCTTTTATAATTCCTTATGTTACAGAAAATTTTGACAGTGCCTCCTTTGCGTGGCTAGATCATAAAAAATCACAACTACCGTAATTGGCCCAAGTCAGCAAAGAAAACCAAAGCCTAAAATGGCCTCGCATATCTGGGGCATAAAATCTATCAATCACCAATCTCTAAATCTACTACAGACTTCTTTTGCGTTTGATTGTTTGCAAGCAACGTACCATCTTGATGCAAATGCAGGCGCGCAAGCAATCAAATAGCAATCTCTTGCATCCTAGTACCTATCTTGTACTTACATAATCGAGAATCGGGTTGGCAAAAGTATAATACACTAAACAATATAACAGTCATAAGCAACAAGGCAATATGATGCAACTAATAATAATGATGTAACTCTACATGCCAAAAACTAACGTGATATAAAAATACATGAAACTACAATATGACGTAAAGCCACATGAAGCTAAAAGCAACATAATAACCATATGCAACAAAAGTATAAAGAATACTTGGTAATAAAATACTAAACATCCAATCCTTTCAAAAGATAAATTTAAAACTAAATACCTGGATTTTTATATTCAAAATATATTTTCAAATTCCTCCAAAGAGAAATATATCAAAACCAAAATCAACCATGACAAGGTGGAGGCTCCTCCTGTCTAACTCTAGAGTCAAAACAACACGGGGCATCCAGTGGTATTCTGGTTCCTCCTAAAACAATAACTAGACTAAATAATGTACCTGGAAAGTCTTCCAAATCAAAAACCCCTAATCACCCAACTTTAATCATAACCAAGAATATTTGAAAAACCGCTTCATAAAAAATCATTTCAAATATCCTAAAAGAATAACACTTCACCAAAGTTTTCAAAATAATAATAGTATTATTCTTTCATAAATTCTTCCAAAATCATTTTACTCAAAAGTACTGAGATCTAAGTTCTAATAAACAACAACCTAAAAATCCTTTGTTTATAAATTCAGGCTTTATAAACCATAATATATAAAATCACACTATAAATCAAATCAAATGTGATAAAGGAATAAACTAATACTTAACATTATCTAAAATGTAAAATGACAATAAAAAAGATTTAGATTTTTCTTAGATTCACAACTTTCTCGATCGTCCAAGGATATAGATGATTTCCTAAGCACACCATTACGCTCATCGGCCTTTGGATATTGCTTAGAAGATTATCTAAGCCCTGTCAAACAAAACTAAAAGTAACTCCCCAAACTTTTCTAAGCCACACAACAAAGTCTACAAATATACTTAAACCCATATGATGTACATAAATCATCCATACACATTATCTGATCCAACCACTTGCTCGGATACATAAACTTTACTTTCGAATGACTATTGCTCACTCAACCTCCCTTATGCGGACTCCGATCAGGTTCTTTGATGACCGCCCTATACCACCGACACCGAATATGCATAAGATAGTGCATGTTATTGTGACGATCGATGTATAGCGACCATCAAGGTTTTAAAACGAAATAAAACATCACAGAACCTATAGTATGTCTCATAGTGCATAGAATAAAATATAATATCGTAGATATAAAACAAGAGAGACAGTAAGAACTAAGTGGTCCAAATATCAGAGTATAGATACATAGAGTTATACATCATGAAATATAATTTATACAACAGAAATAAACTCAAATAATTGTCTCATACTTCTAATAATAAGTAAATCATGCCTAGGTTCCACAGTGTTGCATAGCAATATAAGCATAGAAATCCATTTATAATACGAGATAGCTCCCTCCAGCTAGTTCTTTACACAACTAATGCGTTGCACCTCGATCTGCTATCTAGTCTGCTCATTTAAGAGCAATTGAGATAATAAGAAGCAAGCATAAAACCTCGAGTCTGACAACAGGCTGGTGTGAGCGGTAAATGAATAAATATACTATACAAGTTGATATAGAAAGGAGCAAGGTATATAAATCATACATGACCCGTCCCTCCAACTAAAGAGTTTGCACATAATAACATAATATGCTACTCTATATATCATAAAGGTGTAACACAACCTAGTGTGATAAAGGGGGTCTAGGTATCCCTATCTCCACTACCTGTCTCCAATGACAACCCTAGAGTGACAGGTGGCTAATGAAGCAACCATAACAGACATGGGATCACTCAGTGTACTTTGGATATATGATAACTCGTATGACCATTTTTCTACAAGGGACTAATGAAAATCCCCATTTTCAATTGTTCTTCTCTTTAGCCTAAAGTTGGTACTAGACCCATTCTTCCAGTCTAAGATGCATGGATCCATTCTTCCGATCCCGGGTAGCCATTCTTCACTACCCATGAGCGTCTTCACGATACCCCTACTTTGAGTACAAAAGAAAATACTCCGAGTATCAACCATCCTTTAGTACGCGTATCTAAGCCTTTTCCTTGCTCCATATAACTTCCATTATCTTGGACGACCATTCTTCACTCCTCCACTTAACAACCCTTTTCTTCATCGAGATGTTATTCTTGAGGAACCATTATGTATTCCTCAGTCCATGAATCCTTTCTTTATCGAGTTGTTATCTTCAAAACCTAACTCCATTCATCATCGAGTTACTATCCGAAGACTCTAACTTTCATCATTCTATTATATTGCCATCATTCATCATATGAACAAACCAACACCTCCAGCATGACCTCCAAGACTCTAGAACCAAACTCTAGAGATTCGGCCCCCATTGGACCAAGGATGAAAAGTCGGTACCGACTTTAAGAGGTCGACACCAACTTTTATACTTAGATAAATGATAGTCAAGTCTCTTTCCATCCTACTTTTTACCTCTTGTACTTCATGTCTTGGTGCTTGAACCTCGACTTCTATGCTCTTAATCAAGTCATCATGTCCTCCCAACATCTATCTTCACATCCTATAAACAAGTTGGTTCTGCCTTCTGTACTTAGCCAATCTATGATCCAACATCATATGCAACCTCAACAAGCCATGCTCTCCCCCTCCTCTAACTTGCTACCGAGATGGAGCTACATGAAATGCTGGTACCGACCTCTAAAGTTGACACTGACTTTTACCCTTAGCGAATTGCAGGTTGCGATTTAGATCGCGAGTTCTTATCATGCTCCAAAACCTGCCTCTCCAATTTATTCCAATTCCGATCAGGTGTGCTTCCGTTTTTCCCAATTTCCTAACTTATCTAAAACACTAGCATACAACATCATATCATAATATACAATCATAGGATAGCATTCATATACATCCATTCATAAAATCAATAAATGAGAACGTGACAAAAGTCTAAGTTTTATATGAACATATGCATATGGATGATAGAAATTAAGCTAGCATGTGGATAGGAGTTACTATATTTCAAAACCCATTTTTAAAACCATTTAAAATCTCATATTTTTGGTCATAAACATACGTGAACAAGTGGTTAAAGTTAGAAATGCATTTGAGATTCAAAAACATTTTAAAACAATTATTTTAACTATATAAACAAGTACAGGAGAGCGAGAGGCCAAGAAACATTTACCAAATACCTAAAATACCAATTTTTCTCCTTAAATATGAAGTACACAACGAAGGAGATGAACCCAAATTAGCAAGATAATATTAAGTTCTCTTATGCTAATCCCATTTCTAATCAATGATTTATCTAAGTTTAGTAAGGAAGATGTGGGATTTTTGATGAAATTAGGGCTAACGGAAATTTAGATCTATTTTGGGAAGAATGAAATGACTTAGCAATTCCTACAGCCTCCTATTAGTACAAAATGGTTGGTGGGACTGTAACGACCCACCTTTTTGGACAGTTCAAATCGACAATAAACCGCACATGTCAAACTCAAACGATTCAAAAGGGAGAATTGTCTTGTGGTAAATAAGAAAAAAGCAGGAAAAGAAAGAAAAACAAATACAGAATCTTGAAGTAGAATGAAAAAATATAATAATCAAGTAAATAGTTAATGAAGCTATTTTAAAGATAATATTTGATTGTGCTTTTACAAGAAAAATCAGAGTTACATACAATATAATTAAATAACAACGCAGTGGAAAAACATGACGCAATGGTAAGAATATAATGAATAGTAATATTACTAAATCTTCATCTTCATCCTCCAGAAAAGCAGCCTTCGATATACTAAAAAGCTCAGGCTGACCCGAGCAAATTGAAAAGACATAACATTCGAGTTAGAACTAAAAGATTTTATGTAAGTTAAATCAACGGTAAATAAATATGAGTATAGCGGTGTCAGAGATGTTTAAGGGGTTTGGCATCTCCTTTCCAGTGTCAACGTCAGTGCAATAACTTAAAAGATGTTCGAGATTACCATCTCCTAAGGATCTGTTAAACTATTTACTATATAGTACAATACGCTATTATAATAATGTCTATAGTAAAGAAAAGCATTAAAATATCGTTAAGGCATTACCCATATCCCCCTTAACACATTTTATATAATGTCTTAGTCTATACAGATACTGTAAATTCCACCGTAAACTGGTGGAGTATCAGGGAGTGCTCCATAAGTACTTGACAAAACAAACTTATAGAAGACGCGATAGGGTATGTGAAAACGGCACTCGAGGCAATGTCAGGGCAGGATTCTACCAGTTGCGGATCCGGACCGGTGGTAACGCATAGCAGCTACTACCGCCCACCTCAGAACACACTTCCATAATCAAAATCAAGAGGTGGCCATCAAATCATCACAAAGTCATAATATGATATTGAAGAAGCATGTCCGATAGGAGGAATGACTTCACTTGGCCCGGCGTGGCTCCTATTTTAGTCACATCTAAGCTGACTCACGCAACTCGGGGTCATGTAAATACCTCATACAGAATCATTTGCTAAACCATCCTACTTTATTTCTGGAATCTCCACCACGTACACAGTTGTTAAAGTGGTTTTCGGTATTGGCGAAGAGTATGATAATATCCAATCTCGATCTCTTTAACAACCAAATGCTTATTTCACACTGGATGGTTCTTTTACATTTCAAAAATCAATTCATAATTGATATCAAAATATCATATTCTCGAAACCCTTTCAAGATCGTATTCACTTTCGAAAACATATCATATTTGAAATCATGTCACATTTCAGAATCATTTTTACTTTCGAAATCATACTTATAAAATAGGCCAAATCTCATTTCAAAACATCATATTTTCTCAAAATGTGTTATTTCACCAAAACATCATTTCAAACCCCAACTTAGATTATAACATCGTTTAAACGTATTCAAATTATATACTTCTTTTGCACACAGTCTGAAAATTTAAAAATAGTTTAGATGGTTATAAATAAATTTTAAAATGTTTAAAATATCCTAAAATAGTTTAAATAGACTAAAGTAATTCAAGTGGGTTTAAGATAGTTTAATAGGTTTAAAATAGATTAAAACAAATTAATATAGTTTAAAATAGATTAATATAATTTAAAATAGATTAAAATAGTTCAATATAGTTTAAAATAGATTAATATAATTTAAAATATATTAAAATAGTTTAATATAGTTTAAAATAGATTAAGATAAATTATATAATATTAAAATAGCTTAATATAGTTTAAATTAAATTAAAATAGATTAAATAGATTTAAAATAGATTAAAATGGGTTAAAATACTTTAAATAGATTATAAATAGATTAAAATGCTTTAGAATTTCAGGTTAAACCAATTTCCAGTTCCAACCTCGAAACTTGGATTTCCAAAGTAATTCAATTTATACAAATCAATTTCCTTCAATGCATCATTTAATCCAATTCAAGATCTAAAGGTTTAAAGGCGTTTTATTTAATCAACCCAGTGTCCATGTATAATTTTCTACCCCATGGTCAAGTGATACGGATATTTATCATCTCAATCCATAAATATTTTATATTTACGGATATATATCATTTTAACCCATAGTCACGAATAAAATTCAAAATCCAAAAAATCACTCGGGTTTATCATTTCAACCCATAACGATTTTCTCTAATCTATAGATCGTTTGGGTATGTATCATTTCAACCCATAGGGGACTTACACTATTATAACAATATAAAATATAACATCAAAATCAAACACCCATCACAATCATCATCCAAATCAACTAATAAATAACAATAATTTACTGATTATCAATAACATGTATTAGTTGGAAATTTAAAATTTAATATTAAATTAAATAACAGTTGAATTCAATAAAAGTTAGATTTAACTAGGATGACAATTCAAATATACCAAACATCAACCAATAAATTTCCAATCACATCATAAATTCAATTTAACTAAAATAAGATAATTTATTAATTGTAAGTGGGTTAAAACACTCACATCTGATTTCAAATCAATTTGAAATCTTAAATAAGGCCCGAATTTCAATAGCCTCAGAATTTGTCCATACTAGTGTCAAAATGTCCATAATTTCAATACGATCCTAATGAAACAAACCGCGAGTGAATTGGATCTCGTATTCATAAGTTACATTCACTAGAACATTTGGAAGATAAAATTTAAATTAAATAAGAAAATAATTTTATACGTACACGTCAGCATTAGATAGATTGAAACCCTAACCCCTTCAAAGTCACGATCTCGTGCATGAACAACTAGCTGCCACCCTCTATCGCCTAACGCCGCCCATACGTTCGCCTAAGGCCAGATCAGAGCTCGCCATCACCTTCCTTCAGCCTACCGCCCACCCCGGCCGAACGTGGCCCACTCTAGTGCCCATCCGAGCTGTCATCATCGCCAACGTATAATCACCAAAATCAACAAACTCTGACCACTTTGAGACGAGTGACTTCATCTTCGAGACATGCTCGACGAGCTCTACCACCCTATGTCCCCCGATTGTCGCTCGGACACTGACCTACCGTTGAATAATTAAAATCCTAATATGAATGTTAGCACCAGAATTGGTCACTAACACCTGAAGAAGAATTTGTGTAGAGAGATTAATGAAGAAGGTAAACTAAAACTGAGGAATAATGCAGAGGAATGTAGTAATAATTATAAGAAACAAGAACACCAGATTTATAGTGGTTCGACATAACTGCCTACGGCCACTTTGAGTTTTTCTTTATTGCTTTTCTAAATAATTGATTACAGGTATAATCCGTACACCAACTACTAGAATGCAAATGCTAAGTGAAAAAGAATGAGTCTTGAAAGTGGCAAAGTCTCCCCGATGTTCTCGAAAAAAGGTCCCTTTCATTGTGCCCATGCCCTTCTATTTATAGACGTAGATAGGTCGGACTTCCCTCACCGGTCCAGAAACAAAGTACCTCGGCCCACAATAGGTGACTTCTGCGCACTTAGCTAGGCATGCCGAACGGCAGTTGCCGAATGACCTTGCTGTGTAGTCTTTGATAAACGAAGTTGTCAAAGCAGGTTGCCGGACGGTAGGTGTCGAACTAGAGAATGCTAAGTGAGTGAGTAATGACTCAAGAATGCCGGGCGACGAAGCAATGCTGATCGGCACCTAGGCTGAACGAGATAACCCTGCTGAATAACATTTGAATGCCGAGCGAGGTATTAGTGCCAAACGAGGCCTTACGCCAAACGAGGCTCTGTGCCGAACCAGGCCTTATCCCGAACGAGGCTCTATGCCGAACGAGGCCTTATGCCGAACGAGGCTCTGTGCTGAACGAGGTCTTATGCCGAACGAGGCTCTGTACCGAACGAGGCTCTGTGCCGAATCAGGCCTTTTGCCGAACGAGGCTCTGTGTCGAATGAGGCCTTATGCCGAACGATGCTTCGATGCCGAATGAGGTACTCGTGCCGAGTGGTGCTTCCTATGCAGAGCCTCTTATTACATGGTCAAACAACAGGTAACACTTGCCTCCCAAAGTGTGTCGTGTATGGCAACATAACACACTTTGAGTCAATATTCGATTCCTTCTCCTTCTTTGACAAATAAGCGATGAGCCGTTCGGAATATGGATGCCAAACTAATCGTTCGGCAAGTCTCATGTCACCCGAAACAGGGATGCCGAACCATTGAGTTGTCTTGATTGGTTCTACTGGTCAATGTCTGTTCACCTTCCCCCTTTTCTATGTAACCCCGTACTTCTCCTTTTTTTTCCCTTTCACTTTTACTTCCTTTCGATAAGACATTCGAACTCGTTTTCCTCCAAACTCCTACCGACATGACTCCCGCATGCCGAACGGTAAAGAGGGAATGCAGGAGTTAAGTAGGAGTCTGGTGGAAGACGAGTTCGAAAGTCTTATAGAATGGAGGTAAAAGTAAAAGGGAGAAAATGAAGAAGTATTGGCTTATATAGGAAAAAAGGGAGATTAACAGGCATCGACCAGTGGAACCGGTCAAGATAGCTCGATGGTTCGGCATACATATGTCGGGCGGCATGAGACATGCCAAACGAGTGGTTTGGCATCCCTATGTCGAATGGCTTATTATGTATGTATCAAAGGAAGGGAAGTAATGGACTCATGACTGCAATGCTTTGACCTTCATTAAGCACATTCAAATTCTAGAGGCGAGAATTAGATATTGGCTCAAAGCGTGTTGTGTTGATTCACACAACACAATTTGGGAGGCAAGTCACTGTCCCTTTGCTTGATAGCCCCCCCCCCCCCCCCCCCCGCACCTAGTATACCACCAATCGTGAGTCACAAAAGATTTCAACCGATTTTCACTGAGAATCGAATTCTTAGCCGCTAGGATCTACTTTGTAGCTATTGGATTGAAGAAATCCCCCAAGGGAGATCCAAGTCATTCACAGAAAGTCCGTTGATTCTACTCAGAGTTTCTACCAATAACTCTACTATGGAAAGACCACGTACCGGATCAGCCTCTCGTAACGCGAACGTCAATGAGACTGCTAACATACAACAAATAGGACCTAGCAATCAACAAGGAAATCTAGGTGCAGGAGCCACCGCCCAAAATCAAATGGAAGTTGTCACCGGAACGGAGTTCATCGAGTTGATGAGAGAACTCATGGAAAGCAGAAGACAACTTAATGAGCAGATTCAAGCTAACGCTAACCTCATGACTTAGCTTACTCGGTAACAACATCAGAATGCTTATGGTAGCCCTGTTCCTTACTCTTCATCTGATAACTCGACTTCGTCCGATGAATCTCCCAGGCGTAGACGCCGTAAAACTGAAACAGCCCAAGTAGGTGCTGTTGATCGATCAGCTAAGGATCACTTACACCTTGGAAACCACACCCAAGCTGGAGCAAGAAACTTAGGTTCTGGAGTGCGAATGGAAGCTGGACGGTCAGCCTATCATGGTCCAAATGAAACTGGTCCCCAAGATACACGTTTGTAAGACCTCCAATAGAGGAGACACCAACTAGAACGATCACGCGGGAGATATTCCAACCTTCCACCTTCCATACAAACCTCGGACCTATCGGCTATGGTCCGACAGCTGATGAAAGAAAAATATGGGATTGACCAACGATGATTGGGGGATATCCAGGAGTCATACTCCATTCACAGATGCTATTATACATGCCGAGCACCCAAGGAAGTTCAACATATCAACTATTCGGACTTACGAAGGGAAGACTGATCCCAGACAGCATATGATGAGGTATGAATGGATGATGGATTCAGCTAGAGAAAATGATGCAACTAAATGTAGATGCTTCCCAATCACTTTATTCGGAATCGCCACCATGTGGTTCACCCGACTTCCCCTACGGTCTATATATCCAACTTTGATGAATTAGCAACGAAATATATGGAGCAATTCAGGATTCATGCCACTCGTCCCAAGGACGTGATGTCCTTGTCTAGTGTGATTCAAGCTCCAGGGGAATCGTTGAAGGAGGACTTTTAAAGATTTCATGATGCGGCTACTGAAGTTAGCAACCCAAATGGCCATGCAATTCTGATGGATGTAATGCGACGGGTGCATCCGAATTCGGAGATTGGTTGGTAGGAAAGCCTCCGACCACACTGGAGCATTTTTATTCAAAGGCTCATTAGTTCATATGGAGAGAGGTAGCCAGGTGGATAAGGCGAGATAATGCACCAGGCCCTGGCAAGGAGGTTTTAAAAAGCAACATCGCTGTAAAAAAATCCGGCGATAACTCGAGAAAGATTCAGGTCAATGTCTAGAACAAGCCTGGGCAATCTAAAGGGTCCGCATGAGGAAATTTCGAAAAGAAAAGGGAAGCAGGGAAATGGAAACCAAGGATTCCAACTTACAACGAACACACTCCTCTGAATGCATCTTTGGAAAATATTTACCTATCAACTTGTTATACTTTTCAATACCGAAAGCCACGCCCCAAGGAGTCTACGGAGGAACAAAAGCGAACCGGAAAGTATTGCCGCTTCCATGAGACTTATGGGCATACTACAGAGGAATGTAGACACCTCCATGATGCTATAGAAAAGCTGATCAGATAGAAAAAATTGCAGGAGTTCGTCAGGAACTGGAAGGAGGTAGACAAGGAACATTAGATCCCGGACGTGGGCAAGCACCACACCGTCTAGAGGAACCTGCTTGAACCATGGGTAGACTAGTTATAAACACAATAGTCGATGCACCTCACCCTACGGATAAGAGTTGGCAGAAAATTAAGCGGTATGCTAACTCCCTAAGACATGTTGATTTTGAGTGTTGTTCAAATACAGAGGATGGGTCCCCAGCTAAGCAGCAGCGAACAATGGCAAATGATATAGTTTCTCGAAGCAGAGAAGCTGGTCAGGTGGAAGCTCCTACCGTTGACCCGATGGTCATCTCCGCGACATCAGGCCAGCGTTTGTGGAAAAAAATTTGATTGATTGTAGAAGTTCTGTTAACATCATCTTCAAAAAGGCATGTGACCAAATGAAGATGGAGACGAAGGATTTAACGCCATCTAAAGCTCATATCCATGGCTTTAATGGTGCAGCAACCGATGTAGTGGGTTATGTTGAATTGCTATTTGAACTTGGGCAAGGTGAATGTAGGAGGGTATGAATCCTTTCTTTCATTGTTTTGGATGTTGATTCTCCATACAATGTTTTTCTGGGTCGACCGGCCCTGGCGGAGTTTAGGGCAGTTTTGGTCCCGTGGTGTTTAACTTTGAAATTTTCGATGGACAAAGGAGTTGTTGTTGTGCATGGCGATCAGGCGACTGGTCGTGCATGTTATGTGGCTGAGCTAAGAGAAGCTCGGTGAAGAGGGAAAGGAAAGGTTGTGGACAACTCCGTCCACTTCCATGCCGTTGAAAATTGACAAGTAGCGCCCAAGCCCTGGCTCGAGCAAAATGATCAGATCTGTAGAGACATAGATCCAAGAGATGATGATGAGGAACCCAAGGAAGAAAAAGCGGCGCCAACTGAACTAACGATTGACATTTCAGTCAACTGAGACGATCCATCACGAGTACTTAAGAACGGATCACAACTCATCCCCTCGATGACTGAGGATCTTACTGATTTCCTCCAAGCGAATCTGGATGTTTTCGCTTGGACATTCTGATATGTGCAGGATTTCTCCCGCTACTACGAGTCATATGTTGAACATAGACCCGAAGTACATTCCATTAAAGTAGAAAAGGAGAGGCATGGACCCGGAGAGGTCCGCTATTCTCAGAGACGACGTGGACCAACTCAAAGCCAATGGGTTCGTCCACAATGCCCTCTACTCTGAATGAGTGTCTAACCCTGTGCTAGTGAGGAAAGCAAATGGAAAATGGAGAACTTGCGTAGATTACTCTAATTTAAACAAAGCATGCCCTAAGGATAGTTTCCCTTTACCCAGAATCGACCAGCTGGTCGACTCAACGGCCGAACACGAGTTGCTGTCATTTATGGACGTGTACTCAGGATAAAATCAAATCCCGATGCACATTCCGAACCAAGAACACACTAGTTTTGTCACAGATGTTGGGCTATACTACTATGTAGTGATGCCCTTCGGATTGAAGAATGAGGGAGCGACTTATCAGCGTCTGATGAATCGGATGTTTAAAGACAAAATCGGTAGAACGATGGAAGTCTATGTGGATGACATGCTCGTGAAGTCACGGCAGTCAAACGACCACATTCGAGACTTGATAGAAATGTCTGATATACTCAGATATTATGGGATGAAAATCAATCCTTTGGAGTGTTCCTTTGGTGTTGCATCAGGGAAGTTTTTGGGATTCATTGTTAGCGCCTAAGGAATCGAAGCTAACCCGAAGAATATTCAAGCTATTCGAGACATACTACTGCCCAGAACTATAAAGCAGGCACAAAGCTTGAATGGAAAGGTGGCCGCGCTGAGTCGATTCATATCCAGAGCCACAGATAAGTGAATTTCCTTCTTTGATATAATAAAGAAAGGAAAGAGAAATTTTGAATGGACGCCCAACTGTGAGGACGCATTCCGAGCTTTGGTAAGACATTTGGAAAGTCTCCCGGTACTGTCGAAGCCTATAGACCATGAAGTATTATATGTGTACTTGGCTGTATCCCAGCATGTTATCAGTACAGCTTTGGTTCGCAAGGAGGACCGAGTTCAAAAGTCGGTTTACTACGTTAGTAAACGTTTAACGGGGCAGAAAGAAATTATCCTAAAATTGAGAAACTGGCATGCTGCTTGGTAATTGCATCATGTAAGCTTCGTCCATACTTTTAAGCACACTTGATCAGTGTTTATACTGATCAACCCTTGCGTCAGGTACTCGAACGACCAGAAACTTCTGGAAGGATGTTAAAATGGAATATTGATTTGATTAAGTTCGATATTACCTACCTGCTAAGAAGGGCCATACAAGGGTAAGTGCTAGCAGACTTCATCGTTGAATCCACCGTGTCAGACGAACCAAACAATCACGATGTTATTCCCCTATTCGATGGAAATTGTACACCGATGGGTCATCTAACGACTGTTTCTGGGGATGGTATAGTTCTTATGGCTCCTGAAAACCGATCAATTTGTTAGCTTTGAAACTCACTTTCCCAGCAACAAATAAAGAAGCCGAGTATGAAGCATTGACTGCTGGCTTGAAACTTATCAGGGAACTCGGAGTAAAATCGGTTGAAATATTTTGTGACTCACAATTGGTGGTATACTAGGTGTGGGGGGGCTATCAAGCAAAGGGACAGAGACTTGCCCCATACGTTGCACGAGTTCAAGAACTGTTAGCAGATCTAGAGTATTATGATATGTCGCATGTCCCGCGTGAACAAAACAAAGAAGCCGATTCATTGGCCAAATTCGCAAGTATAGGTGATGCACAACAAATGGGATAGGTTCCCATCGAAACCTTCCATACTCCGAATATAAATGTGATGGAGATAGATTTTTCGTGTTAGAAACGGAAATCGATAGGAATCGTGGATGACCCCATTCAAGCAATACTTGCTACACGGGGTCTTACCTGAAAGAAATACCGAAAGACGACAAGTCATTCGTAAAGCGTCGCAATATGTAATGCAGGACAGAATAATGTATCGAAAGGGATTCTTAGCCTCCTTACTCCGTACATTGGCTATAATGAGATAAAACGAGTCTTGAAGGATGTCCATGAAGGAGTATGTGGTGACCATACTGGGAGGCAGATGTTAGCGAAGAAAATCCTCCACTATGGATATATTGGCCAACTGTAAATCGGGATGCTATCGAGTACGTAAGGAGATGTGACAAATGCCAAAAGTATGCAAAAATCCTAAGAGCTCCACCGATGGAACTCACACAAATGGTTAGACCCTGGCCTTTTGCAATTTGGAGGATCGATATAATCGGTTCTTTACCCATATCCAAAGGTGGTGCGAAATACGCAATAGTTGCGGTCGTTTACTTTACCAAGTGGGCAGAAGTAGAGCCCTTAGCCACAATCACTACCAAGAAGGATATTAATTTCGCTATACAAAACATTATATACTGCTTTGGCCTCCCACGAACTATCATTACAGACAATGGAACTCAATTCGAATGTAGGGAGTTCAAAGAATTTTGTCAAAAGTATGGCATTAAGAAAAAGGTTTGCAGCAGTTGCTCATCCAAAATCCAATGGACAAGTAGAATCCATGAACAAAATAATCAAGTCCTTATTGAAAAAGCGTTGGAAAAGGCTAGAGGCAAGTGGGTGGATGAACTTCCAATAGCACTTTGGGCTTACAGAACAACCCACTAGTCCACGACTGGCCACACTCCAATCGCGTTGGCATATAACACGGAAGCTGTTATACCTGTGGAACTTGAAGTTCCTTCACATCGAGTAACTCATTATGACTCTAAGATGAATCAGGATCTTTTACTAGAATCACTGGACTTCGTTGATGAAAAACGTGAAGAAGCTGAGTTAAGGGCGGCCGCATATAGACACCGAGTCGCTTGATATTATAATGAAAAGGTCCATCCGAGAACTTTTGATGCGGGCGATCTCGTTTTGAAACGAGTTTTCCCGGTCCCATCGCTATGAATCCCATATGGAAAGGTCCATACGTCATTGAATGGAGGCTTGGAGAGGGAACTTTCAAGCTAGCGACCATTGATGGCGCGACACTCCCCTGAGCATGGAATAGCGAGCATCTACGACATTATTATACTTAGTCTATTTCTTTCGTATCTTTGTTGCAATTATTTTCAGTATATTTTCATTTCGTTGATTCTTAGTCTTCGGCATGTAATAAGACAATTTAGTTTGTTTTCATTAATAAAGGCTTGAAGCCATCTTTTCTATGAATTATTGATGTTTTCGTATATGGTAATTCTATGGCAAAAAACTAAAGTTACATTATTCTGTCTGGCGTACGAACGCGCATAACGACTTAAAATCTCCAAGTTCCCAAAGTGAGGAATGGAGTACTCTAAGTCCGTAGAGTGCGGACTAGAGTATAAATGACTTAAAATCTCCAAGTCCCCAGAGTGCGGACTGGAGTATTCTAAGTCCCTAGAGTGCGGACTAGAGTATAAACGACTTAAAATCTCCAAGTCCCCAGAGTGCGGACTGGAGTACTCTAAGTCTCCAGAGTGCAGACAAGAGTATTAATGACTTAAAATATCCAAGTCCTCGAAGTGCGGACTGGAGTACTCTAAGTCCCCAGAGTGCGGACTAGGGTATAAACGACTTAAAATCTCTAAGTCCCCGGAGTGCGGACTGGAGTACTCTACGTCCCCATAGTGCAAACTAGAGTATAAACAACTTAAAAATCTCCAAGTCTCCGGAGTGCGGACTGGAATACTCTAAGTCCCCAAAGTGCGGACTGGAGTATGAACGATAAAAAATCTCCAAGTCCCCATAGCGTGGACTGGAGTACTCTAAGTCCCCAGAGTGCGGAATGGAGTATGAACTATAAAAAATCTCCAAGTCCCCAGAGTGCAGACTGGAGTATATTAAGTCCCTAGAGTGCAGATTGAAAAATATTCTAAGTACCCAAAGCATGTAACAGAGGATTTATAATTCTCAAAAAATAATTTTCGAGTCACATGGAGGTGAACTGGAGCTCGGATAACTCACCGAGTGTCAAGTTATAGCAACAAGTTAGACAGTAAGCTGAACAATAAAAGTCGTTTGAAAGACAAAGAAACTAAATTTTATTTATCGGTCCAAAATGAGGTTCTACAACAATCCCTCCAAAACTCGGAGTCAAAAGTCTATTTACATTGACCATGAAAATAAATAAAAATAATTACATAAAACTAGGCTAACTCTTGTTGAACGAGTGTAACAACTACTTCTTTGGTTTCTTCTCCTTCCTCTTTTTCTTGGATGACTCCTCCCCCACGCGTTTTCGTTTGGACGCTTTGCTTGCTGGGAAAGTAACATCCAAGGAGGGAAGAGGAACTTCCATTAGCCTGGATCCACTAGGGAGAATGATCTTCAAAGGCCTGTTTAAAGGATCATCTAATTCCACTACCTAGGGCTCGACCTTGATCTCAACTTTCTTCTTTTTCTATTTTACAAATTGCACCTTCATGCTCACTTTCGAAGTGTGTCCGAAGGCGCCTGTAATCTCAACTTCATAACTTTCTTCGATGGGTGATGATGTTTTAGACTTGTCCTCATCAAGCGCCTCAATCACTTGAGCATCAGGACCAGGAGTCTCTCCTGCTTGAATAGCCTTACTCATCTTCGCCTTCTTCTTTGTGGCGTCATTGCTTCTTGGAGTTAGCTCAGAATCAGAATGAACTATGCAAAATCATAAGAGACAAACAATAGAATATAATAACTTCTTGCAGAAAACGGCGGCTCTTTGAATTTTAAGAAGAAAAGTTATGTACCTGTTTCTTGCTGACTCTCAACTGTCCAGGGAGTCTCACGCTCTGGAATAGGAGATAGAACATGAATGTTAAGGCTAGGGTCTGGGTCGTAACCAACGTGCTGCTGCACGAAGGGATCAAGTACTAGCCAAACAGTCGATTGAGTAGGGGAGGAACTAGAGACTCGGTTCCAGACGGACCGGTAATGTCGTTCTTTCCATTTGTTGAGGAAGAGTCTTTTCTATAGAGAGCCTTCACTGTAGACAAGTTTGAAGGCTCATTCCCCTGAGAAATTCCTTTACTAGAGCTTCCTTGTCAACCTCTTCAGTGCCTGAGTCGACCTTTCTGATCTTTATCAAAGTTTCACATGCTTCAGCCAGAGATTCGAGGTAACCCTCGCCAAGCAATGTTAGGTCGCGGTGCATGAGAACTCAAGCATTGTACTCGGCAATAAGCTGATCAAACATGCATTTAATCTCCTCTCTTCCAACCTCCATGGTCGGCTCGAGGCGAGAATCGATCTCCATGGATGCTATTCTTTTGCCCTCCTCAAGGGCTTCATCCTTCAGTGATTCAACTTTAGAGAGTCCGTCATCGATCTTTGTCTTCAGGAGTCGCATGGCAATAATCTCATTGCAGTATTGTTATGACTCCTCTAGAGCAGCTATTTTTTCTTCTCTTTCCTTGGAGAGTAGCTCTTCCATCTCTTTGATGCGCTGAGCAAATGCATCTCTCTCCTTTTGAATGAAATCTTTCTCCAAAGCTAAGGCCCCATAGTGTTGAACTGCTTCGTTGATTTCTTTCTTATGTGTCGCCTCCAAATGATTAATGGCCTTCGCTGTGTCTTTAGCACTTTTTGGGCAGCTTCGAGCTGAGACTTGTATGAAGAGAGCTCTTCATCCTGAGCTTTAATGATGTCTTTTTCGTGAATGGCTTCGAGCTTCAGGCGATCGATTTCGTATTGACGCTCAAAAGAGACTTCCGAGACTTTTTCAGCTAAATGGTCAAATGCGTCATGTTGAATGTAAACGTCGTTGTTACAAGCAATGACACTTTGTTTGACATGTCCCGGAATGTGATGAATCGCGGGGAGAAATTTCAAACCATCAAAGCATATTTTCGGGAATGTGGCATTGAGCTCAATAAGTCTTTCCGCTATCGATCGATCATGTATAGGAGCGGGAGGAGTTTGCCCAGAGACTACATATGTTTTGTGGGGTTCCCGGGATTGCCTGGTACTAGATGAACCAGAATGTTGATCTCAGTGGGCCTCAGGCTGGGACCCTTATGCGCAGACTTCTCCTTGCGTTGCTCTGATTGAAAAGGGGGATCGCAAGAGTAGGAAGGCTGGCTGTATGTTTTTCTTTGATAAGCTGATTCTCGAGGGCGATAATCTCGATCGCCCATGTCATCTCTGTCCCGACGTTTTCCAGGACCTGAATCCTGGCTAGAGTGATGGAAATAGATGACTCGCGAAGGCGATCAAATCCGTGGGAGCGTCCCATATCGCCTGCCAGAATCACATTATGACTGAAGTTTAAGTGCAAAGTGAAGTGTACATGTCAGTGTATGTCCTAATGTTTCCCCTCAACGGACCAGCTTCTTTATCTTTACTTGTAGGAGTTTTTTCTCCTTGGTTGTGGGCTTGAGCGCCTGCATCACCTCTCATGGGCGAATGAAGCTTAGGGGCTTTTGGATCGTTGAAACCATAATTAAGCAAATCATAGGGAATAGTGAGGTTCAACAAGCCTTTCAAGGAACTCTCTAAGTGTTGAGGAGAAGGCTCTCTCTCTCCACGGGGGTGATTGTGACCTTAGAGGTTCCGCTCACTATCTTCTTCCTCAGCTTGTAAGCTAGTTTCTTCTTTCCATTCGTAGGGGGAGGCGTTACTTCGATATCATGAACCTCAACCACTGGATTCCGAGCGGGACTGACATCATCACACGATACTTCGGGCACTTTAGCTTCTCTAATCTCCCCCTCCTCAGGTGTGTCAGGGGCACCGCGTGATGAAGGCCCGGCGTGACTTTTGCCTTTGCCTAAGGCATGTCCAGATGAAGTGACACCGTGAGGAAGACTTATTCGATGACCTTTCGCCAACAGCCCGAATTTCGAGAGCGATTCGTTTGAAATAATAGATCTAATGTCCCGGTCTTTCATTGGGACAGCTCGAATAGCTTCAACGGCCTCAGAATACCCGAAGCCTTGGGGACGTGGGCTGACACTTGTAGAAAATCAAGAAAAGGTTTAGGAAGAATGCATTTCTTGGCACGTACGACTATTAATCTAGACAAAGAACTTACTCCCTTCCGGCCATCCTTGCGAAACCAGGAGCCAGCGCACATAAAACCATTCTTGCTTGTAGTTGGCGAATTTGCTCCACGCCCCTGTAAGGATTTGGCACTAGTTGTGCGGCTCGAGGAATATGAAAGATGGGCTGTTAGATGCCTCTTAACATGATAAATATAACGGATGTCGCCGGGAGTGGGAGCCTAAGTAGAATGCTCATGAAGAGAACACACGTGCCATATAAAAACGCATGGCGGTTGGGATGTAGCTGTGATGGAGCGATCTCTATATATTGCAGCACATCACGCAGGAAGGAGTTGAATTGTGGCACGCTACCAACCCAGCACATAAATTTATTGCAAGTCGTATACCCGACTGGGGGCAAATGAGGACGATCTTGACCCGATGGAACCAGCACATCGCCAAAAGGAATTCCATGTATTGAGCATATGCGACGAAGAGTGCTTTCGTCAATTCTCGAAGCTTGAGAATCGACCGGATTGTTTTGAAAGATCGCTGCATCTAAGGCAACGGGAGCTAAGTCGGCGGATGCAATCGTGGGACTTCGAAAATCTTGTTCAGGAGCTATCGATGGATTTGAGGTTCCAACCATTTCCTGTTGAGAAGTTGGCTCGGGTCTCTCCGAGACTGTGGCAGAACTGGATTTTCTAGACTTCTCTAATGAGTGTTGGATCTGATGAAATGCATGTTCAAACTATACTTGAAAAACAATCAATATTAGACATAACAACAGAAATCCTCCCCCGTTTGGTATGTGAGCTAGTGCAATCGTTCGAGTTCAAACATAAAAGAATCAAAAGTCATAAGGCTGATAAACCAAAGTTAGGCTTTGAACTATCATCTTAGAAGACCGTCATCACTGACCGTCTCCGAGAGTTTGTCATATGATGGTTTCAATCTTGAACTCGACATCGACACTGTATATAGGAAGCTTTTGTTTGTTTTAATCAAGCTAGACTCAGGATTATGGTTGTTGAAACTGGAAAATTAGAGGTCCGGGTTAGTTTGACATGCTTGTTTGCTTAATACTTTAGTCCTTGATTATTGTTATATGTTTAGGCATAGGAAGTGAGTCAATTCGACATGCACTATGTTCAAGTTGGGATGGTTCTGACTGTTGTTGCCTACTTCCAAACTCAATGCCAAGCGACACTCCAAAGACTCGACTAAACAACCACCTGAAAACTCTCTCACACGCCAAAGGCTCAATATGGAGTCGCATCGCTCGGCACACTGAACCCAACTCCTACTTCATTCCTGCACTCCCTCTTCACCGTTCGGCATGCGGGAGTCATGCCGAGCCGCTACCGAGCCGCATCGCTCGGCACACTGAAACCAACTCTTACTTCTTTCCTACGTTCCCTCTCCACCGTTCGGCATGCGAAAGTCATACCGAGCCAAAGCTACGTTCTCCTCCAACTCCCTTCTTCGAGTAACCTAAAAACCTTCCTAAATGGCCATTCAAACGTCACTCCAACTCGCACACCACACTCAACCAACACTCCCTAACCTCACTAATTCCTTCAGAGCCAACCATACTTTCTATTCCCTTACTCAGCAACCCAACAAGAACTTACATCCTAAAAGCCTCCGGCATCCTCTCCCTTCCTTCTTTCCACCTAACCCTAAGGCATGTTTAAGCCTTAGACTCATCTTCCTCATCTAGATGACCGTCTATAGTATGGAAAAATGTTATGAGTTCGGGTCCCGTGTAAAACTCCTAATCGGGAGAATCAGACAAGTGAAAATCATACTTAAAGAAATGTCTCAGAGCGTAGGGAAATACTGGATTTGGAGTTGAAACTCGTTCAGGCTCGTTGTGGGGAGACGTTGAGAGGCAGCACATTGAACTCGGGAAGAAAAAGGAAGGTTGAGATGTCAGTAGGAGTTTGAAGGAAGACGAGTTTGAAAGTCTTATCGAAAGGAAGTAAAAGTGAAAGGGGAAAAGGAGAACTACTAGGTTATATAGAAAAGGGGGAAGGTGAATAAACATTGACCAGTAGAACAGGTCAAGACATCTCGATGGTTCGGCATCCCTGTTTTGGGCGGCGTGAGACTTGCTGAACGAGTGGTTCGACATCAATATGCCAAACGGCTCATCGCTTATGTGTCAAAGAAAGGGAAGGAATCCAATATTGACTCAAAGCGTGTCGTGTTGCCACACAGGAAACACTTTAGGGGGCTAGTGTTACACGGTTATTTGACCATGTAAAAAGAGGCTCTGCATAAGAAGCCCCGCTAGGCACAAATACCTCGCTCGGCATTCGAATGTTATTCAGCATGGTTATCTCGTTCATCCTACGTACCGATCGGCATTGCCTCGTCGCCTGGCATTATTGAGTCATTACTCACTCGCTTGGCATTCTATGGTTCGGGACCTACCGTTCGGCAACCTGTTTTGACAACTTCGTTTATCAAAGACAACAATCAAGGTTGTTCGGCAACTGTCGTTCTGCATGCCTAGCCAAGTGCGCAGAAGTCACCTATTATGGGCCGAGGTACTTTGTTCCTGGGCCTATGAGGGAAGTCCTGTGTATCTACGTCTATAAATAGAAGGGCAGGGGCACAGTGAAAGGGACCTTTTTTCGAGATTACTGGGGAGACTCTGCTGCTTTCAAGACTCATTCTTTTTCACTTAGCATTTGCATTCGAGTAGTTGGTGTACAGATTGTATCTGTAATCAATTGTTTAGAAAAGCAATAAAGAAAAAACTCAAAGTGGACGTAGGCAGTTATGCCAAACTACTATAAATATATTGTTCTTGTTTTTTGTAATTAGTACTGCATTCCACTACGTTATTCCTCAGTTTTAATTTACCTTCTTCATTAATCTCTCTACACAAATTCTTCTTCGGGTGTTAGTGACCAATTCTGGTGCTAATAATGAACGTCTGAGGTTCAGCCTCAATTTTTGATCAAATAGTGATTTGATTGCAAAAAAACTAGAAGATTTAAGCTGCGCTCGTCGAGAGCTTCGAATCGGTATATAATATGATAGGGTTACGAGAATGATTTTGAAATTAATTTGGAAATCAAATTGTAGGGTTTGTAATTTAACTGGTTTCTTCCATTAGAAAGAGGAGATGAAAAGGAAATATAGATATTGAATAATGGAATAAGAAACAACTAGGGTTTATAACAGCCTATATAGTGGCAGATCTGCATATGGAAAGAATGGACCAGATTGATTTGGATTGGAAAGGTAAACGACCCAAAAAGCCCGTTTTGTCTCCGAAATGAAAATGGGTCATCTTATATATCAAAATAGATATTTTTGATAATTTTAAACTCAATAGAATAGGTTTCAAGACCAAATTCCAACGTATGAATAAGTTAGCTTTAAATCAGCTTATTTTAATTTGATTCCAATTAAATTGATTTCTGCGCGTTTCGAGTCCGTACGATCACACAACAAGTCCGATCGCTACGAAACTTGAAATCCTATAATAATTCACCGTCACGGATCCGTTGAAACTGGTTTCGTTGGAATACATGACAATTGCCAAAATGGCTATTTTCACGTTATTTAGATAAATTAATTAAATCAGTTTTTCCATTCAAATTTGATAACTAACCAATTTCATCATTTTTGATCACTTAGACATTCACGGTGATTTATACAAATTTACATATTAATTCAGTGTTAAATATTACACTAATTACAATGTTTAATTTCAACTGTAATTAAATCTAATTAATTATAATTTAACTCCAATAAATTGATTATACTTGATTCCAGTCCTTTTTATTTCATCATTCATTACTTTATGCATATTTTCACATTGGGTTATATCTTATTACGTTAATATTCCATAATTACCATCTTTTATTTATTAATTGCATTTTTCCAATTAAATTCATTTTTTTGATTTTCACATTAATTATAATTTAAAATCCCAATAAATTAATTTATCTTGGTTTCACTCTTTTTATTAAATCAATTATTACCTAATAAATATAATTTACATTTCTGTACATTTTATTGCATTCACATTTTACAGCTAGCATCTTAACTCATTTTAACGTAACATTTAATTACTGTTAATTATAATTAATTTCAATTTAACTCAACATATTAAATAAATTGGTAACAAATGAAAATCGTTGTAAGTTTAATTTATTACATATTATTGCATTGATTAATACAACATTTAAATTATCAAATACTCTTTTAATCGTATTGTCAATTTATATACACATTATTTCATCAATCAATATAACATTTAAATTTATTCCTTGTTTAAATTTAAAATCAATTACAACTTATAATTATTATAGTTACTTGAGATTACATTCCATTTTTCATTCATTACATTAAATTTACATTATCAAACCCTATTTCTTTATTTAAAATCTATAACCAATTTTTTTCTATATAATCATTCCACTTAATTGGACATACTTTATAGTAGTTATCAATTGTCTTGAATTAACATTTTTAACATTACATTCTAGTCGTTTCTTATTAATAACCCACAAATTTTAATTTCTTCCAATATTACATCACAAAATCTTATTAATTTAACAAATTTTAATTATAAAAAATTATGGGTCGTTACACTCTCCCTCACTCAAAACTTTTCTTCCTCGAAAAGGAAAAAGAAGGGGTTAAGAAAATAAGACATCAATATATCTTGTTCAAAATATTAAATTCATAATCAATCAATTTACATAATTAAATAATTTAAATAAAATATATCAATTTATGACAATTAAATCCTTTTATACTCAAGTTAGTAAAGTTTGGAAAACATTTCACAAAAAAATTCTAAGTCCTAAATTTGTGGAAAAGTTCGGCAGAGTCTCCTTTGTACGAAGAGGTCTGGGAGAAATAATAATAATATCGATAATAATAATAATATATATATATATTTCAAAATAAAATGTCCCAAACCATGGGAAAAACAATATAATATCACTATAAAACCATAATCTGAAAACATACCTATTTGTTTAGCAAACAAACGCTTATTTATGAAACCAAAAGCAGTAGCTATTTTTTCCATAAACATGTATTTCACTTATTTAATCGAAAAAGGTTAATTATCATATAAAAGAGAAATACTTAAGTTGGTTCAATTAACAACAACAAATCAACAGAATAAAACAATAGTCACAAGTTAACAAACAACAAAATTATCATATGAAATCAAAAAAAATCAACCATCCATTCATAACAACTAAAACAAATGTTTCGTTCGGGTTCACAAACTTTTACTCGTATAAATGATAAATAAACTACTAAGTATAATGCACACTCAACAGTCTTAGATAAAGCTTAGTAGATTATTTACACATCCTAAACAAAATAGAAGTATCATTTCCCAACCAATCTATAAACACAACAAACAATAATTTCAATGTTATTTAAGTTTGTTTCACATCATTTATTGTTCTTTTCTCATTCATATAACGCTTATTTTCATTAATTTACATTCATTCTTACAAAATTTCATTTCTCATTTATTCATACAATGCCATTTTTCTTTCATTTTATTACTTTGCATCCATTGCTTACATAAGTTATTTCCATTTCAATTATTAGATTATCCATTACTATGTAAGGCTCTTCACAATTTAATTCACCATTAGTAAATTATTTATTTTTCGCATTCATTCTTCCACATAGTATTATTGAACATTAAACCCATTTTTAAGTCATTTCAATGCTTTCTGAAGTTATAATCATTCAATTAATATAGTATTCACTTTAAGTATAAATGGCTTCAGCATTAATTTAAGTTTATAATTATTTTCTTACAGTATTCATCTTTTACTATTCAATCTGATTTTAAATAGCATAAAATGTCAACTTAAGTTTATACTCATTTTTCTTACATTATTCACTTTTCTATTACATTTGATTAGTAACATTTCAAATTATTAACCTAAGTTTATAACATTTTATAACATCAGAATCCTGATTTATAGAAAGAAAAAAAATTCTATTGAACCCTTTCATTATACTTAAGTTTTACTTGTATACTATTCCATGACGTATTTCTGTTTAACATTACAACTTTTAACATTTTTGTAAGTTAGATATATTGTTTTAAGAATGCAATTGAATGTCACACAAGTTTATCTTATTTATTTAGTAAATAAAATGTTCAATAGTTACATCTTTTAAAAGAATTATTCTTAAAATTGCCAATTTCTTATCTATTTCATTAATCATTTTAACATCAAATTTCTTATTTTCATTTTGGAAGTTTCCAATTATTAAAATAGTTAAAATTTCATTCATTATAACAATTAAAAAAATTAATTTATAGAAACTTAAGAGCTAAACAACCGGGTTCCATTTCAACCCTTTTAAAATAATATAAGCACACACACACATACATACATATAATACATACATACATACATACATATATATATATATATATATATATATATATATATCAATTCAAACTTCATAAATTGAAATTAAGGTTCGTTTATCAAAATGGATTGTAGGATCGATTTCACCCTAGAGGAGGGTGAATAGGGTGATACTATTAATTATAAAAATTATTGCGGAAGTTTATATAAAATAATTGCATCATAGATTTAGCAGAATAATAGCAGCACGGATATAGCAGAATATAAAAGGTAGAAAATAGAACACATAGATTTACGCAGCTTCGGCAAAACCGTTCCTACGTGATGCCCCAAGGTTTCTACTAGAAATTAAGTAGTCACACACTTACACACGTAAACTCGCGACACCTGCTATTGGCTAACCTAACTCTACATTCAAAACCCTGCCATAACTCAGCCACTGATTTGCGAATTCTCGAACTGCACCATCGTAGTTCGTCCCCTAGTCACATGACTAGAAAATACAATCGTTTAAAAGGAAAAATACAAAACAATTTAAAAGAAAAAACCCTAATTTAAATATGCTAAGCCCAAAAAGTAAACCGGCCCAATTAATATTAAAAAGAAATCCTTTTCTTTTTCCTTATGTCTTCGGCTCGATATGCTTGACAATGGTTGTTCGTTCCCTTTCCAGATTTAGGGTTTTGCTTTGTTGAAGCTGCCGACTTAAGTTGGTTGATCGAATATGTGATTTCGTTTTCCTTGCTCTATCCATCTACCGTCTCCTTGTAGCTTGCTTCGGCTACTTTGGTTGAGTTCGATTTTACTGGTATGTTATTCCTTTTGCTTTTCAGGTTGATATGCTAGAACTCGATCTTGATTCGAGTTGTATGATTATTCTTTGTTGCTTGACTCGAATGAATTATTTGCAATGATGCTAAATGTTTATATAGGATTTGAATTCTGATTTTCTCATTTGTCTGGTATTTTGTTTGAATGCTTGAGACTGATCACTAAATTATTCCAATTTGTATATTTTGTTTGCTTGTTTCTCACGGCTTCGATTTTGAACTAATCAATTTCTTGACAACCACAGCTTAATGACTTTGGTCTCTATGACTTCGTCCATTTGAAATGATTTCTGGACTTTGTTCAAATATTTTTGTGATTACTGGTTTCACAGTTTTGGTTTCTGACTTGTTCGTTCTTTTTGCCTTGGTCATCACGTCGTTGATTTTTAGTTGACATCGGCCACTTTGATTTTGTTAAAATGCTTTGTTGTTGCCTTTGGTTTTACTACTGTGTCTGAACTGCAGCATGACATTGACTCTATTCAATTGCTCACGGCTTTGACTTGAATTTTGATATTACCAGACTTCGACTTTGATAAAACTATTAATTGCTGTTTGGTTTCAATGTTTAGTTCCAATGCACTAATATCTTCATTTGTACACATATATTGTTCACTTGATCTTTGTTGAGTTCCCTATCCACTGCTCGACTCAAAGTCTGGTTGCATATATGCGATTACTGTCTCATTGTTTTAAACCTGTCTATCACCATACATACATATGTATGTGTATATGTGTGTTGGTGGTTCATTATTCTAGTTGAGTGCACCGGTTCATGTATATGTGTAGTTTCACTTTGTTGATGATACTCTGACTGTTGAGGCAGTGCAATTGATATTTGAGTCTTCATTTGATAGTTGTTATGCACTCTGATTTCATGATGCATGTTTGCAGCCTTGCTCATCTACTTGATGTCTACATGTTGCATTTGTACGTGCTCTGGTCTAGTGCGTGTAGTCCTTTATGTTTGATCTACAAGTTTTATTGAGTTAGGAGCTTGTGAGTTGCATCTGTGGTTTGCATTGAGCTCACTTGTGTTTGAGATTCCTTGAGTACATACGTAAATATGATGTTTGTTTCACTGGTGACATTGTAATCTGGCCAGTTTGCCTCCATGCTTGCATCATTTGTTGGTGATTAAACTTGACTTTGGCCTGCTGTTCCATGGCTTCGGCATTGATTGAGTTCATCATCATTTGTTGTATTGAGTCAGATGTATTAAGAATGTATATTGATCATAGTCGTCGTTTTCATGTGTACGACTTGAACTTTGGTCGAGGCTTGATTTTTGTGTCTTTACCATTTCATTTGAATTTGCACCTGTGTTGAGTCCAGCTTATAGCTCGGGTTTGACCTTGTGCTGATATCGTGACTTAATATTTATTTCACTTGAGTTGAACCTAATTTTTGATTTGGGTTTGTCCTTATGCTCACCTGTCCCTATAGTTTTATCAAGTGTATATCGGTGTGCACGGCCTTGTAGTATGTACAGTGATACATTGTGCATGTCACAAGCTGTTCGTGTATGATGAATCCAAAATTAAATGATGACGAGCAACCCAAATAAATAAGGAAAATAATATTTTCAAAATCACATTTTATTTTATACTGCAAAAATATTTCTTTTTCAATTTTACTACGTCAGCATGTATTTTTGCAGATTGCTTAGATGCTGGATTTAATCTGGAATGGAGTTGAAGATAAATACGGGTGAACGAGCGATATGTAGCGAGGACAGTTATGTAGATTGAAATGTATTGTGACTGCAAATTGAATATATATAGTGAGAGCTCAAATTTATACTATTCAAAATTATAATAAATATTTGTTTGAATAAAATATCTATTTGAATTTTAAGTTCTGTGTTATTTATTTTATTCAGAAAATATTTATTTAATTATGTGAAAAACAAATACATTTGAATGAATATATATATGTTTATTATCATCAAACAAAAATCATATACTCTCATATTCAACAATCTCCCCCTTTTGATGATAACAAACATATTTTTAAAACTTTGAATTTATTAAAGGTATTTGATCATTCAATTTACTCCCCCTATTTGAATGCTCCCTCTCTACACAAAGCTCCCTCTTCATATATGCATAAAAATATGTAAATGAATAAATAAAACTAGTGCATATAGAAAATAAAATATTTGACTTTTATTTGCCAAAATCTTAACCTTTCTCTCCCCCTTTTGTAATCAGCAAAAGAGTAATAGTGCTAGAAAACTAGAGATAAAATGATAGACATTAATACAACATTAATTCCTAATCGAGCATAATATTAAATTTCTATAAAAAAATCAAACAAAACTCATAAATACTATGTTTGGCACATATTCAACTTTAGAATGATAGGAATGATGTCATTATATAAAACCATATAGTTGTGTCTATTTGTGCTATATATATATCAGGAATTTGAATACCTACTATCCATGCATAACCGTTAGGACTTTTAAATGAGATTAGTAGTATTCCAAATTTATATTAAAAATGAATTCAAGTATCTTCTAACCACTCATAACCGTGAGGACTTTTAAATGGGATTAGAATCAAGTTGTCTATTTAATCAATCAATTTTGATTATGTGTTCCATACATGCATAACCGTGAGGACTTTTAAATGAGCATGGAAGCACATAATCAAAAATTCAAAGTAATTTACCCATGCATAACCGTGAGGACTTTTAAATGAGAGTGAATACTTTAGATGTTTTTATTGCTAAAAATATAATAAAATGAAAGCGCATAATTTTCGGTTTAAAATACCACATATTGACATGCTATATTGGATTATGATGAGTGACAGTCGATAGAAATATGATAGAAATAGAAATGGTCATGGAATATTTACCAATAAAAAGTTTTTATAACTCTTGTTTAAATTTCTAAAGAAATTTACTAATTATACTATCTCAAGTTATAATATATGATTAATGTCAACGCTCATCACTTTTTCAATCACTATTTATCTTTTAGATAATCAGTAGGGAGTCCGATTAGTCAATGTAGTCATTTAAGATCAAATCCAAAAATAATTATAAGACCAAATTTTCTAAGATGACTAATCTGAAACAAGGTCAACAAAAGGGATTTTATTGAAGGGTTTTATGAGAAAAATGTCTGCTATTTGAAATTTATTTGAAATGAAAAATATGCAGATATTTTCTTTGAAAATGATGCAGCTACTGAATATCTCAACATAAATCATGTTCCACTAGTAATTTTTTGTCAACTAGATTACAAGTGAAATCTGCATCCGAATTTCTCATTCACTCAACATTATTATTAGATTGATGTCATAGAACAGATCATAAAGTATGCAACAAAATATCTCAAAATCATTTTTAACAGCTTTTAATGAAATTGAATTGAAGGCGTGCAAGTTTACATATAGTGACCATTGTGTCAGCAATAATATAACCAATATATCCACGTGTATCAAGAGTAATCATCCATCATTAAAACATCATCAATAGTCCACACAAATAGTTCAAAGATGATTGGTTAACAATTTTTGAATAATTCAGATTAATCATCAGCCTTCATTTCTTTATCACATAACTAGCTGATTTAATTCAAATTATGGTGCAGTTATTACACTTAATATAATTGTTCAAAATAAATATACCTTTACCTCTTTTACCTTTATGATATTTTTTCTTTGTTGTCCATTGTGATTCTGTCACCTTTATACCAGGCTAAGGAACTTTGATTTGTAGCCCATTGTGTGTCTGGGACAGCCAGAATCCAAGCAACATAATTGTTGTTCCTTAGCTTGCCACCACACCTACACGATAAAAGATTTTTATGACCTATTTGTTTTTATAGGTCCATAGTTGTTAGTGGCAACAGATTTTAAAAAATAAGTTTGTGGAGACCTAAAATAGTTTATATATGTTCCTTTCGGCATCCAGCTTTGTTTGACTTTGAGGGTTTTAGATTCGTGCCTTTTGAAACCTAAATTGGAATAGTTTTCACATATTTGGGTCTATACCAAAAATTATTTTGATTGTGCCCAAATTTTCTATAAATTGTGCACATGGAATTGACCTGTTTAATTACATTTCTAGCATGTTCAGATTGATTATACCCAAGTCTTTGTCTAACAGTATTAGTTTGTTACCCTAATAACATGCTCAACGATTTTTCACTTTTGGAAAATTTTCTTAAAGTTGTAGACAATTGTTGGACTTTTGTTTTGAGAGATTCATTTTCGTTCAATAACTAAGTGCACTTTTTAATAGAATTTTCTCTTCTGGTGTTTTCACTCTCTTTCAAAATCAGTATTTCATTTTCAAGTGATTTAATTTTAATTTCTGATTTTTTAATCTCTTCTTCAATTGATGGACACTTATCACACTTAGAGATCTTGCTTTGATAGTTTTCAACTAATTGATAAAGTTGTATATTTAAATCTATCAAAATGTCTCTTTGTGATTCCATTTTGGCATATTTTCCCCTAAGTTGTTCAAAACAGCCATTTACTTCATGGAAATATATAAGCAATTCTGAGTGAGTAAATTTTGATACCTCGCTTGGCTCATCATCATCGCTATCAGTTATATCATCTCGAAGGCACAGATCTCCTTTCTCTCTCTCACTGCTAGTGCTTTTATAATCATCATCACTTTTATTCAACATGGCTGCAAAACTTCTCATTTTTGATTTCTTTTCTATGTCGTGTCGATTCTGAGGACAATTAGGCTTGATGTGTCCGGGTTTGATGCACTTGTGATAGACGATCTCCCATTCTTCTGGTTTGTTTAGTGCATTGACTATTCTACTTTTCAATTTTTGATTTAGAGCAGGATTTCTGTATTTGTGGTTCCACTTTTTGAATCTCTTTATTAGTAGCGCTAGCTCAGCTGCTTTATCATCATCATCCTCGTAACTACCGCCTTTTACCAATACTGTTAAGCATGTTTCTGAGTTGATTATGAGGAATTTCCAATCACTGTTGACTTTTGCACCATATATTGCATCAAGAGCATTCCAAATTTCCTGTGTATTTTCACAATGAGAGATAAAATTAAAATTATCTTGATTAATATGAGAATATTTTATATGCATAGCAAGAGCATTAGTCGAAGTATTTTTCTCATCAATTATATCACACCTATTTTCAATAATATCCCAACATTTAACATTAACAGATTTTAAATAAAATTCCATTTTTAATTTCCAAATCAAAAAATCTATTCCATCAAAAACTGGAGGAAAAATATTGGACCGGCCCTTAGTAAAAGAATTATTAAAAGAAGTCATTTTAAAATTCAAGTTTTTAAAACAAAATTGGTTTTTGAAAAATCAAATTTTAAAACAAAAATGGCTTTTGTTCCTTGTTTTGATACCACTTGTAGGATCGATTTCACCCTAGAGTGGGGTGAATAGAGCGATGCTATTAATTATAAAAATTATAGCGGAAGTTTATATAAAATAATTGCAACATAGATTTAGCATAATAATCGCAGCAAAGATATAGCAGAATATAAAAGGTAGAAAGTAGAACACACAGATTTACCCAGCTTCGGCAAAACCCTACCTATGTGTTGCCTCCAAGGTTTCTACTAGAAATTAAGTAGCCACACGCTTACACACGTAAACTCACGACACCCGCTATTGACTAACCTAACTCTACGCTCAAAAATTTGCCACAACTCAACCACTAAGTTGCGAATTCTTGAACTACACCACCGTAGTTCGTCCCCTAGTCACACGACTAGAAAATACAATCGTTTAAAAGGAAAAATACAAAACACTTTAAAAGAAAAAACCCTAATTTAAATATTGTAAGCCCAAAAAGTAAACCGGCCCAATTAATGTTAAAAAGAAATCCTTTTTCTTTTGTCTTATGTCTTCGACCCAATATTCTTTGCTTGACAATGGTTGTTCGTTCCCTTTCCAGATTTAGGTTTTTTCTTTGTTGAAGCTACAGACTTTAGTTAGTTGATCGAATATGTGATTTCGCTTTCCTTTCTCTGTCGATCGACCGTCACCTTGTAGCTTGTTTTGGCTGCTTCGATCGAGTTCGATTTTACTGGTATGTTATTCCTTTTTCTTTTTTGGTTGATATGCTCGAACTTGATCTTTATTCGAGTTGTATGATTATTCTTTGTTGCTTGAACTCGAATGAATTATTTGCTGATGATGTTAAACATTTATATATGATTCGAATTCCTATTTTCTCGTTCATCTGGTATTTTGTTTGAATTCGCCTCGGCCACTTGATTTTGCTTGAATGCTGAGATTGATCACTTATTCCAATTTATATATTTTGTTTGCTTGTTTATCATGGCTTCGATTTTGAACTGATCGATTTCTTGGCAACCACGGCTTGATATTTTGATCTCTGTGACTTCGTCCATTTGAAATAATTTCTGGACTTTGTTCGAATTCATATATTTTTGTGATTACTGGTTTCACAGTTTTGGTTTCTGACTTGTTCATTCTTTTTGCCTTGGTCATCATGGCATTGATTTTTAGTTGACATCGGCCACTTTCATTTTGTTAAAATGCTTTGATGTTGCCTCTGGTTGTACCATTTGTTTGAACTATGGCATGACATTGACTCTATTCAATTGCTCATGGCTTTGACTTGAATTTTGATATTACCAGACTTCGACTTCGATAAAACTATTAATTGCTATTTGGTTTCAATGTTTAGTTCCAATGCACTAATGTCTCCATTTCACACATATTGTTCACTTGATCATTGTTGAGTTCCCTGTCCACTGCTCGACTCAAAGTCTGGTTACATATATTCCATTACTGTCTCATTGTTTTAAACTTGTATATTACCATACATACATATGTATGTGTATATGTGTGTTGGTGGTTCATTATTCTGGTTGAGTGCATCGGTTCATGTATATGTGTAGCTTCACTTTGTTGATGACGCTCTGACTGTTGAGGCGGTGCAATTGATATTTGAGTCTTCATTTTATTATTGCTATGCACTCTGGTTTCATGATGTATGTTTGCAGCCATGCTCATCTACTTGGTGTCTGCATGTTGCATTTATACGTGCTCTAGTCTAGTGCATGTAGTCTTTTACGTTTGATATACAAGTTGTTTTGAGTTAGGAGCTTGTGAGTTGCATCCTTGATTTGCATTGAGTTTCACCGCACTTGTATATGAGATTCCTCAAGTGCATAAGTAAATATGATGTTTGTTTCACTGGTGACATTGTAATTTGGTATGTTTGCCTCCATGCCTTCATGAGTCTATTCATTTGAACTGATCTGGGTTGTGGTCTTGCTTGCATCATCTGTAGGTGATTAAACTTGACTTTGGCCTGCTGTTCCATGGCTTCGGCATTTATTGAGTTCATCATGGTTTGTTGTATTGAGTAAGAAGTATTATTCATGTATATTGATCATAGTCGTGGTTTTCATGTGTACGACTTGTACTTTGGTCGAGGCTTGATTTTTGTGTCTTGACCATTTCATTTGAATTTGCACCTATCTTGAATCCAGCTTATAGCTCGGGTTTGACCTTGTGCTGATATCGTGACTTAATATTTATTTCACTTGAGTTGAACCCAGTTTTTGATTTGGGTTTGACTTTGTGCTCACCTGTCCTTGTAATTTTATCAAGTGTATATCGGTATGCATGGCCTTATGCATGTACAGTGATACACTGTGCATGTCACAAGATGTTCGTGTATGATGAATTCAAATTTAAATGATGACAAACAACCCAAATAACTGAGGAAAATAATATTTTCAAAATCACGTTTTATTTTATACTGCAAAAATATTTCTTTTTCAATTTTACTGCGTCAACGTGCGTTTTTGCAGATTGCTCAAATGCTGGATTCAATCTGGAATGGAGTTGAAGATAAATACGAGTGAACAAGCGATATGTAGTGAGGACAGTTATGTAGATTGAAATGTATTGTAACTGCAAATTGTATATACATAGTGAGAGCACAAATTTCTACTATTCAAAATTGTAATAAATATTTTTATGAATAAAATATCTGTTTGAATTTTAAATTCTATGTTATTTATTTTATTCAGCAAATATTTATTTAATTATTTGAAAAATAAATACATTTGAACGAATATATATATATATATATACATGTTTATTATCATCAAACAAAAATCATATAGTCGCATATTCAACACGGATGTGTAGCAAAACTACTACAGTAGTCTTCCTGCTTTGAAACTTGAAATTGAACGTCGCTGATGCACGCACTCATTGCTGAAATTATTTTCCAACGACAGAGAGGGGAGTATAGAAGTTATTTCCTTTCAAAAAAAAATTAAAACATTTCTTTCAAATCATCTTAAGATATTTATACCAGAAAATACTTCTAAATACCATAGTATTATATTCCAAAATCTTTTGAAAGAAATTTTCAAAAAATCATGGAACTTCAGTTCTTATCTTCCTATTTATATTTACTTTATTTATAAATACTATCTTTCAATCAATATTTATAAAATTTCTCTACCTAACAAACAACATATTCCATCCAGTTATCATTTATAAAATTTATTATTTCATATACAAAATATATAATAGGCAAAATTATTTCATTTACCTACATTTCAAAACAATATTGTGTCGGTATGTACTATTAAGTGTTTAGAAATTCCTATCGATGATATAGCGACCTATGCATCGAACAGAATTTATAAATACTAAACATAACAAATTAACACAATGCAAAAAACTTTTATAACACTAAAAAATATGCTCTCTCATATATACACACTCAACGACTCATTCTAGGGTATTACTACCCTATTTCTAAAGAGTCAGACTCCATAAATCTAAGGTTATCGCTAAACTAAAGCTCTGATACCAACTGTAACGACCCACCTTTTTGGACGGTTTAAATCGACAATAAACCTCACATGTCAAACTCAAACCGTTCAAAAGGGAGGATTGTTATGGGGTAAATAAGAAAACGCAGGGAAAGAAAGAAAAAAAATACAGAATCTCGCAGCAAAATGACAAAATACAATAATCGAGTAAATAGTTCATGAAGCTGTTTTACAAATCACATTTGATTACACTTTTACAAGAAAATTCAGAGTTACATACAACAGATTAAATAAGAATGCAGCAAAAAAACATGAGGCATTAGTATGAATATTACGAATAGTAATTCTTCGTCTTCATCCTCCAAAAAACAGCCTTTGATACACTGAAAAGCTCAGGCAGACCCAAGAGGATTGAAAAGACATAGCATTCAAGTCAGAACTAAAAGATTTTATGTAAGCTAAATCAAAAGCAAATAAATATGAGTTTAGCAGCATCAGAGATGTTTACGGGGTTTGTCATCTCCTATACAGTGTCAACGTGAGTGCAATAACTTAAGAAATGTTTGGGATTACCATCTCCTAAGGATCCATTAAACTATCTACTATGTAGTACAATATGCTATGATAATAGTGTCTACAGTAAAGTATTAAAATAGCGTTAAGGCGTTACCCATATCCCCCTTAACACATTTTACATAATGTCGTAGTCTATACAGATACTGTAAACTCCAACGTAAACTGGTGGGCTATCAGGGAGCACTTCATAGGTACGACACAAAACAAACTTGTAGAAGGCGCGATAGGGCATGTAAACACGGCACTCAAGGCAATGCTAAGGTTGAATTCTACGAATCGCGGATCCGGACTGATGGTAACGTATAGCAGCTACTACCGCCCACCTCGAAACACAACACCATAATCAAAGTCAAGAGGTGGCCACCAAATCGTCACAAAGTCATAATATGCTATCGAAGAAGCATGTCCGATAGGAGGAATGACCTTACTTGGCCTGGTGCGGCTCCTGTTTTAGTCACATCTAAGCTGACTCATGGGAGTCGGGGTCACGTAAATACCTCATACATAATCGTTTCCCAAACCATCCTACTTCATTTCTGGAACATCCACCACGTACACAGTTGTTAAAGTGGTTTTTGGTATTGGCAGAGAGTATGACAATATCCGATCTCGGTCTCTTTAACAACCAAATGCTTATTTCACACTGGATGGTTCCTTTACATTTTAAAAATCAATTCATAATTGATATCAAAATTTCATGTTCTCAAAACCATTTCGAGATCGTATTCACTTTCGAAAACATTTCACATTTGAAATCATGTCACATTTTAGAATCATATTTACTTTCAAAATCATACTTATAAAATAGGCTAAATCTCATTTCAAAACATCATATTTTCTCAGAATGTGTTATTCACTAAAACATCATTTCAAAACCCAACTTAGGTTATAACATCATTTAAACATATTCAAATTATATACTTCCTCTGCACAGTCTGAAAATTTGAAAATATTTTAGATAGTTAATTTTAAAATAGTTAATAAACCCTAAAATAGTTTAAATAGATTAAAGTAATTTAAGTGGATTTAAGATAGTTTAATAGGTTTAAAATTGATTAAAACAGGTCATAGTTTAAAATTGATTAATATAATTTAAAATAGATTAAAATAGCTTATATAATGTAAACCAACTCAAGTGAACTGTAGTAGAAATGCACAATGACTTAAAGGATGCTTGAGATTGCCCATCCTCTAAGGATCAGTTAAACCATAAATTAAATGCATCCCGTGGTTAAAATTTCGAAATGGTATTTATGCTTCTAAATCAAATATCATTTAAAAAATTCAATATCATTTCAAATTCATTTCAAAATATCATATCTTTCCAAAACCACATTCATTTTGATTTAGTTTAAATACCAATTCAAATCATATTTTAAAATGGTTTATATTTCAAATCAAAATATTCTATTTAAACCAATTAAATATTCCAATTAAACCAATTAAATATTCCATTTTAATCATTTAAATATTCCATTTAAAGCATTTAAATATTCCATTTAAATCATTTAAATATGAAGTTATTATATTTAATAATCAAATATTCAAATTCTCCTAAATTTAGCATTTCCAAAGTTCATTTAGCCACTTCAATTTATTTAAAAAAAATGAAATTTCAACTTTCGCAGCATTTAGAAAATGCTACGGTAAATTTACATTTGAAAACAATTCATTTTAACAAAGATAATATTTACAAAAATGATGTAATAGGTTTTAGTTTCAAATAAAAGCTTTAGTTCAATTCTGCTACTGCAACATTTACAAAGTGTTATAATAGCCCCTAGTTCATTTTTCCTTATAGTTCATTATATCAACTACAGCATTTACAAATGCTGTAATATCCTTTACTTAAGAAATGATAGCATTTTAGAAATGTTGTTAATTAAAATTCAAGGTCTTCAATACAGTTTCATAAACAATTATATTTTAATTTAAATCATTTTTTTACTTATAAAAATCATAATTTCTCACTTTAAAACAATCATTTAAATACCCTTTAATTTATGATTTTATAAAGTGCATTTTCACAAATAATAATCAAATTTTTATAATTCACCAATAAAAATCAATGCATACTTTTATAACATTTCATTTACTTTACATTTATATTAAATTTACCATTTCATTAATTAAATTTAAATTCCATTTTATTTTTTCTTAACTTAACTTTTAAATTTAAAACCTATTTCACATTTCCAAGTTAAGTTATATTTCAAATTTCATTATAAACATTTATTTATTTAACAATTTTTAATTTATAGAAAAATCAATAAAAATTTATAAATCATTTTTAAATTCAAATAAAAATTCAAATTATCATATTTTCTTACTTAATTTAAACTACATATATAAAGAAAATCATAAATTCCAAAATTAACTTATATTTCAAATCTCTACTTTACCATTTATTTATTTCACTTATTAATTTGTAGAAAATCAGTAATATTTTATACAAATCATTTTTAAATTAAATTTAAATCAAAATATCATAATCTTTACATTTTTTAAAAATATTTTAAGATTTTTAGAAAAATATATATAACCACAGTCCGTATAAAAAATTTCTTACCTAAGTCTAATGATACGGATAATATATCATTTTAATCCGTAATTTACAAAGGAAAAATCCAGGTTCTATCATTTCAAACCCGCAATCCCGAGTAAACGCAAATAAATAAAAATCGCTCTGGCCTATCATTTCAGCCCATAACGGTTTTTCCATATTCTAAAGTCTGTTCGGGTACGTATCATTTCAACCCATAGTGATTCTAATCTACAGGGAACTTGTAGTGTGATAAACTGATATAAATAAAAAGAATAGCAATATACAACAGTAACAGAAGATATAATAGGTGTATAAGCATGGGTGAACATCATATGATCATAACATAACAAATATAGATGGTTATATGTTTGACAGATTCAATTGTGATCGCTTTACTAGTCATATAAGTATAAATTTGTCTGGTGAGAATTACTCACTTGTATAGCTGGAGATGACAACCAAATGCACAAACAAGGTACTTCAAAGGCACGATAACACAACAATGATTCGAGAGTGGGAGATCCAAAGCTAATTGCCTTGTTACATAACAAACAAAACAAAGTACAATACATAAATATCAAACCAAACTATTATAAACAAAGCTAGAAATATAAGCACAATACATAGCTAAAAATTTTGCACTTGCATTCAACCACTTATGCTTCAGCTATGGACTGGAAAAGCACTGTAATAGGATGGTTTTGGATCAAGTTGTGGTCAGGTTGAGGTCATATAGGTTGGCCATATCAATAAATGAAGGAGATGAAGGCATATGTGTGCATCAACACACAACTACAAGCAACAACACGGATTTCAAGGCCTAAATGTATTCGACCAAGGGACTATTGGGCATGGCTGATCTAGTATGATCAACCATAGGTGAGGCATGGCTCCTAGGCTCAGGTTGTGGCTGGTGGTAGTGGTGGATGGTCGGCCAAAGTGGTGGTTGAAGTGGTGGCAACAAGGGAAGGCTCGGCTATGAAGTTTAAAGTGGAGTTTTCATCATTTTTTGGTGGATCATCATCCTATAGGGCTTCGGCCATGGATGGTCAGTGAGAAGGAGGGGATGATGGATGGAGTAGGTGATGGTGGAGGCAGCCAAGGGGTTGGAGGTGTCAGGCCGAACTACATGAAGGTGAAGGCAAGTGCAAAATCAAACAAAACAAGTGTAAAAAGTGAAAATAAAAGAACAAATTTTACCAAAACTCTCAAGGATGATGGCCGAATTATTTTTCAGGTTGAGAAGTTTTATTTTCACGTGATAGATAAAAGAAATGATCGGCTGAAGAAAGGATGTTATGGCAGCCAATTGAATTAATGTATTGATTTGTGCAAAGGTATGTGAATATGAAAAGGCTAGGAATAAAAAGAGTCGCAAACTATTCATATTTCCATCATTCTTTTTGAAATTTTAAATACATGAAAAATATGTATAAATACAGATAAAAACACGAAAATATACTAAACAAACAAAAATAAATAAATAAATATTAATTAAATATAATTAAATTAGGAAAAATAGCAAAAATTGGAAACTAGGCTTAAAAATTTGAAAATAAATGCAATAAATTTTGAAAAAATTATAACATCACTTTAAAAATGTTTTAAAATAAAATGTATACCTAACATGTCATATAACACATATTAGAACATGATTTGACAAATAAAAATATTATTTATATAATTTAAAATAGATAATTTTATTTACACCCAATATTGTAAAAAGCATAACTTTTACAATTTAAATCGGATTTCAACAAAACGAAAAGCAGTATTCCTGAAATTAAATTTATTTTCAAAATAAAAGATGAAATTCAAAAATTCAAGTATTTAAATTTTAAATTTAGAAGACAAACTTTGACCAGATTGACCAATAATCCACTTTTTCTGGAAATATCCTATTTATTCAGGTCTGGAATTATAATTCACACAAAAATAAAAATATGCTCTTAAAATAACAAAATTTATTCATTTTAATAAATATAATAAAGTTTTTTAATAAAACAATTAAAATACATTACAAAATACAGGGTTGTTGCCCTCTCCCCCACTCAAATCTTTTCGTCCCCGAAAAGGAATGAGCAAGGCAAGTAAGGAAAAGAAAGATAGAAAAAAACAAATAGTACCTGAAACGAACAATTCCGGATTCGAAGCACGAATGCTTTCCTCCGTTTCCCAGGTACAATCCCAATAATCAGTACTTCACAGTACTTTGATCAGACTAACAAATTTCCTTCTTAGCTGCTTCGTACCTCTGTCGACAATACGAAGTGGCTTACTCTCGACAGTCAGATTAGGCTCAATATCCAAACCTTCAAGAGCATTAGGCTGAACAAAAAGAGATGGGTCATGAAGATACCAACGAAGATGAGAGACGTGGAATACATCATGCACTCCAAAAAGCTTCTCGGGCATATCCAAACGATAAGCCAAAGAACCAACTCTTTGCATAATGCGGAAAGGACCCTCGAAGAGGAAGAAGGTTGAAATAGCTAGAAGGAAGAACAGATTGAAAGCAAAAGGATGAACCATATTTTAAAACCATATAAATTTCAATTAAAATTTTATAACATTTTAAACATTTTATAATATAATGAATAGTCATTTGATTCAAATTTGATAGTTCGAAGTAAACAATCTTTAAAACATTTCTAAATTATTTAGAAAAGTAAAATAAATGATCAAAATATCATTTATATAATATACTTTATCAAAATACTTTTACAACTCGATGTCTTAACAAGTTTACTTTCGTTCCTGTAGACTCTGGCCATGCGTTGATCAAGCGCAAAGCTAGAATTCTTCAGGTACTTCATAGACTTGTTTCAACACCCAGTGAAATACTGGAAAATATTTTAAAAACAGCAGATATGGAAAGTACAATCCAAACAAATCAACCAAACCAAACATGTGGATCATGGATCGTGGATACACAATGGTTACACCTGGATCCCCCAGGAAACATCCGTACCCGTAGGCTGACTACCGCAGCCCTGCGATTACACCATGAAGACTAGTAGTACCGCAAATACACAATGGTTACACCTGGATCCCCCAGGAAACATCCGTACCCTTAGGCTCTCGTAGCCCCTGCAGATTACGCTACCAAGCGACCCAATAGATCACAGATACACAATGGTTATGCCTGGATCCCCCAAGAAACATCCCTACTCTTAGGCTCTCGCAGCCCCTGTGAATTACGCTATGCAGTCGCGATCATAAGACCATGGAGATCGCCATGGTCTTCGATGGACACTCGAGTATCATATCCGAAAAATCCAAATCAGAGAGAATAATATCGATAGAATGAATCCACAGTGTGGCCATAAAGCGGATATCAAGCAGAAGGCACTTTCCATATCTTTACTTCGAAAATATGTATCATATAGTGCCTTTCAAAATCACTTTCAAATATCATACTTAAATAAAGTCCATTATATATAAGATTTCATTTCAAATCGAATACTTTCCAAATCAATAGTATATCAAATCATACTTATATAGACTTCGATTATATAAGATTTCTCTTTACAAATTGAGTACCTTTTCCAAATCAACAATTTTCAAATCAACTTCATACTTATACAAATCAATTTTATATAAGTTCGATAACTCCCAAATCAAAGTATTTAAATAAACAAAGTTATCAATTTCAAACCATTTCAATATCAATTCAGTTTCAAAATATATATGAATTCGCCAAATCATTTCTTCCAAATTACATATGTTCAGTTTCAAAGTTTCTTAAAACAATAGATTTAGAAAATAATCCAAATTTCTAAATCAACAAAAATTTAGGTCAAACAAATTCGTTTCCATTTCAAACATATATTCACTTTCAAAAATCATAATACTTCCAAAGTTATAAATCTTTCGAACCAAAATACTTGAAATCATTACACTTTGAAAATCATAACCTTCGAAATCATACATTTGAAATCATAAAACATTCCTTTAATTCTTTACATTTCACAAATTTATTCAATTAAACCCAAATCTAAAATTTTCAATTTTAATTCAATTCAAACCATCAGTTTCAATTCAATTTAGTTTTACAACAAAACCATTTCAAATATTATCAAATTTCAAATAAAGATTTGATCCATAAAATAAACTATTCAATCTTTAATATATTTCAAAGCTTAAATATACCATATTCCAAAACTAAATTTTATAATATCATACATCTCAAATTTTACTTAATTATTACTTAGTTCTGAAATATTCATTTCATAAATCCATCATTTTAAAATAAACTCAAATTACAAGTAAACCAAATATCCTTTCATATAAATATAAACTTAAATATTCATTTATCAAAATCAATTATCAATTCAAATTCACATTCTTTATCAAAATAAAGATTAAACATTTCCAAACCATTTCAATCATCAAAATATCTAAAATGGTTACTAAGTTTAAAACCATCTTTTTTTTAAAACCTTCAAACTATTTATTTCTATATGAAAAATCCAATTTACGATTGGAAAGATTATTATTCTATATATATACTTTATTCAAAAAAATTCAAATCTATATTTCATACCGGTATAATTCAAAATAGTCTTATTTATTTCACTCAACAAACAGTTTCAAACTTATATAAATCATATTACTTTATACTTAAATCTTACCAAACTAAACTAATATTCTTTATCAAATACCCTATACCATTCAAAATTATTTAGCTTTGAAATGTTAACCTTGATTTGGAAGTGCTAGAACCTTCAAAATATTCGAAGAAATCATATTTTCAATCCAAGAGTTGGAAATCACCAACAAATCAGTAAACCAATTCCAAAAGGTAGGATTATACCAAAACAAATCTAAATCTCGAGGACTGAATACCGACTTACTTTAAATCGTTTCAAATATATATATATATATATATATATATATCTTTCGAATATCAAACCATACTTCAAAATAAAAAATCAAAATTTGTTTCACAAAAATCACTTGCATAGCAAAGCTACTAGGATGGCCTCTCCCCCACTTAGAAACTCGAAAATCAATGTCGATGATGCATGCATTCATCATCGAAATTAATTTCCAACGACATAAGTGGGTTCTGGAATTTTTATTTTCTTGAAAATTCTTTGAAATCTCTTCGAAATCATTGGAATCCATTCGAATACATTTGAAACATTTCTTATTCAGAAAATATCTTTAAATCATATTATTATTATATATTTTCCAAAACCATAAAACCGATTTCAAAACACCGGAGTTCGAATCCTCAAAATTCAAATTCAAAACCCTTCAGTTATAAACCATTTTATATAAGTCAAATTCTTATAAATTTTCAAAATTTCAAATCCTTTCGAAACTTCAAATTTCTCGTTTTAAAAGGTATATAATCCTTGTCGAAAACATTTCACTTTTATATACAAAATAGGGTCATCCTTATCAAAATAATAATTTCGATGTATGCACAAATTTCAAAATACAACCAAACATAAATTTCCAAAGAATGATTCAAGGATGGGTTTCAAACAAACAGAAATTCGAATTTAGAGGAACTCTAATCAAATATAATCCTGGTTTGAATATAAGCTCGAACAAAGATGAGATAATTTAATTACCAAATAGAAGATGTTATGACTATATAAATCGCGGACGACCTTAACCGGGTCAACCGTGAATTCAGTAATATAACCAATTTGAAAATCTAAGGCAAATCGACATTCGATTGCCAGAGACAGAATCCAGGTAGAGCAGGAGATATATAGCATCGTAAAGCAAGGATACAGAAATCTTCGGTGAATCAATGCCAATTGTAAAGGAGTTTCACCCCTTTACAAATTATTCAAAGATTTGCGGAGTCACCAATCTTTAGAGAGGTCATTCCAAAGTGGAGTTATGGAATGCTCCAAAAATCAAAGGAATACAAATAGGAAAGACAAGACTGGATTTCAAAATAATAGTAAGCGTTCCAAAGTTCAAGGAATCCAAACCGATAAGAATCCTAACCAAAAGATTTCTAACAAGGTGGATACAGAAGGAATGAAGTTTAGAAAATCTTGATTCCAAAAAAAGAAATTTTTTATACCAAAAAAATCTTTAAAAATACTATAAAACCATTTGGAAATTATTTTATACTTCAAAAATACGTTCTCTCACAAAGAAATGATTCTGAGATTGATTTCACTCATTCTAGGGTATTTCTACCCTATGACTAATGATTTTTTGCTCCGCAGGCTATGGTTTGCCTAAAAACTAAAGCTCTGGATACCAACTGTAACAACCCGCTATTTTCAGCCATTCGCATCCACACATGCCGAACTTGAATTGCTCAAAATACCACATTGTAAATAAATTTGGAGCCAATGAAATACAATCACAGAATCATAGACACAGAAATATCAGAATAACTCGCAGCGGAAACTAAAATAACATAGTAGTTCATGAAGATACTATAACAAAATCTCAAATAAAATACATAATATCAGTCTGAAACATATACAATAGAAATCTCAAATACATAGAAGTTTATAAATACCAGAGCTGAAATAGAACAACTGAAACAGAAAGGGAATAGATAACTAGGCAAGTAAAATCTCCAGCGATTCCTTTCTCCAAAAAAGAAATCCAAAGCTAAGCTGTAAATGCTTAGGCTGACCCGAGTGTAAAGTAAAACACAAAACACCCGAGTCAGGACATACATACTTATATAATGTAAACCAACTCAAGTGAACTGTAGTAGAAATGCACAATGACTTAAAGGATGCTTGGGATCGCCCATCCTCTAAGGATCAATTAAATCATAAATTAAATACATCCCGTGGTAAAAATTTCAAAATGGTATTTATGCTTCTAAATCAAATATCATTTAAAAAATTGAACATCATTTCAAATTCATTTCGAAGTATCAAAATATCATATCTTTCCAAAACCACATTCATTTTTATCTAATTTAAATACCAATTCAAATCACATTTTAAAATGGTTTATATTTCAAATCAAAATATTCCATTTAAACCATTTAAATATTCCATTTAAACCAATTAAATATTCCAATTAAACCAATTAAATATTCCATTTTAATCATTTAAATGTTCCATTTTAATCATTTAAATGTTCCATTTAAATTATTTAAATATTCCATTTAAATCATTTAATTATGAAGTTATTATATTTAATAATCAAATATTCAAATTCTCCTAAATTTAGCATTTCCAAAGTTCATTTAGCCACTTCAATTTATTTAAAAAAAATGAAATTTCAACTTTCGCAGCATTTAGAAAATGCTACGGTAAATTTACATTTGAAAACAATTCATTTTAACAAAGATAATATTTACAAAAATGATGTAATAGGTTTTAGTTTCAAATAAAAGCTTTAGTTCAATTCTGCTACTGCAACATTTACAAAGTGTTATAATAGCCCCTAGTTCATTTTTCCTTATAGTTCATTATATCAACTACAGCATTTACAAATGCTGTAATATCCTTTACTTAAGAAATGATAGCATTTTAGAAATGATAGCATTTTAGAAATGTATCATTTCAACCCATAATGATTCTAATCTACAGGGAACTTGCAGTGTGATAAACTGATATAAATAAATAGAATAACAATATATAACAGTAACAGAAGATATAACAGGTGTATAAGCATGGGTGAACATGATATGATCATAACATAACAAATATAGCATGGTGATATGTTTTACAGATTCAATTATAATCAGTTTACTAGTCATACAAGTATAAATTTGTCTGGTGAGAATTACTCACTTGTATAGCCGGAGATGACAGCCAAATGCACAAACAAGGAAGTTCAAAGGCACGATAACACGACAATGATTCGAGAGTGGGAGAGCCAAAGCTAATTGCCTTGTTACATAACAAAAAAAACAAAGTACAATACACAAATATCAAACCAAACTATTATAAACAAAGCTAGAAATATAAGCAGAATACATAGCTAAACTTTTTGCACTTGCATTCAACCACTTATGCTTCCACTATGGGCTGGAAAAACACTGTAATAGGATGGATTTGGATCAGGTTAATGTCAGGTTGAGGTCATATAGGTTGGCCATAACAATATATGAAGGAGATGAAGGCATATATGTGCATCAACACACAACTACAAGCAACAGCATGGATTTCAAGGCATAAATGTCTTCGACCAAGGGACTATTGGGCATGGCCTGATCTGGTATGATCAACCACAGGTGAGGCATGGGTCCTAGGCTTAGGTTGTGGCTGGTGGTGGTGGTGGATGGTCGACCAAAGTGGTGGTCGAAGTGGTGGCAACAAGGGAAGGCTCGGCTATGAAGTTTAAAGTGGAGTTTTCATCAATTTTTGGTGGATCATCATCCCATAGGGCTTCGGCCATGTATGGTCAGTGAGCAGGAGGTGATAATGGCTAGAATAGGTGGTGGTGGAGGCGGCCAAGGGGCTGGAGATGGTAGGCCGAACTACATGAAGGTGAAGGCAAGTGCAAAATCAAACAAAACTAGTGTAAAAAGTGAAAATAAAAGCAGAAATTTTACCAAAACTCTCAAGGATGATGGCCGAATTATTTTTCAGGTTGAGAAATTTTATTTTCACGTGAGAAATAAAAGAAATGATCGGCTGAAGAAAGGATTATAAATTGAATTAATGTATTGATTTGTGAAAAGGTACGTGAATATGAAAAGGCTAGGAATAAAAAAAAGTCACAAACTATTCATATTTCCAAAATTCTTTTTGAAATTTTAAATACATGAAAAATATGTATAAATACAGATAAAAACATGAAAATATAGTAAATAAACAAAAATAAATAAATAAATATTAATTAAATATAATTAAATTGGTAAAAATAGCAAAAATTGGAAACTATGCTTAAAAAATTGAAAATAAATGCAATAAATTTTGAAAAAATTATAACTTCACTTTAAAAATGTTTTAAAATAAAATATATACCTAAAATGTAATATAACACATATTAGAACATGATTTGACAAACAAAAATATTATTTATATAATTTAAAATAGATAATTTTATTAAATAAATCAATTTACACCCAATATTGTAAAAGCATAACTTTCACAATATAAATCAGATTTCAACGAAACGAAAAGTAGTATTCTGGAAATTAAATTTATTTTCATAATAAAAGATAAAATCCAAAAATTCAAGTATTTAAATTTTAAATTTAAAAGTCAAAGTTTGACCAGATTGACCAAAAATCCACTTTTTCTGAAAATATCCTATTTATTCAGGTTTGGAATTATAATTCACATAAAAATAAAAATATGCTCTTAAAATAAAAAATTATTCATTTTAATAAATATAATAAAGTTTCTAAATAAAATAATCAAAATAAACAATTAACATAAATTACAAAATACAGGGTTGTTACAAAAGTAATTCAATTTATACAAATCAATTTCCTTAAACATATCATTTAATCCAATTCAAGATTTAAAGGTTTAAAATCATTTAATTTAACCAATCCGGTGTCCGTATGTAATTTTCTATCCTATGGTCAAGTGATACGGATATTTATCATTTCAATCCACAAATATTTTATACTTACGGATATATATCATTTCAACCCGTAATCCCGAATAAAATTCAAAATCCACAAAGTCACTTGGGTTTATCATTCGGCCTATAACGATTTTCCCTAATCTATAAATCATTCGGGTATGTATCATTTCAACCCATAGGGAACTTTCACTATTATAATAGTGTAAAATATAACATCCAGTCATCCAATATCAAAATCAAACACCCATCACAATCATCATCCAAATCAACCAATAAATAACAATAATTTACCGATTAACAATTATAGGTATTAGCTGAAAAATTAAAATTCACTATTAAATTAAATAGCAATTAATTCAATAAAAGCCATATTTAACTAGAATGACAATTTAAATATACCAAACATCAACCAATAAATTTCTAATCACATCATAAATTCAATTTAACTAACATAAGATAATTTAGTAACTTTGAGTGGGTTAAAACACTCATATTTGATTTCAAATCGATTTGAAATCCCAAATAAGGCCCATATTTCAATAGTCTTAGAATTAGTCCCAACCAGTGTCAAAATGATCGAATTTTCAATAGGATCCTAATGAAATAAACCGTGCACGAATCGGATCTCGTATGCAAAAGTTATGTTGATTAGAAAATTTAGAGGACAAAATTTAATTCAAGTAAATAATCTTATGCGTATACGTCAGCACTGGATTGGCCAAAACCCTAGCCCTCCTCAGATACATGATCTCGTGCATGAAAAATCAGCCGCAACCTTTTATCTCATACGTTCGCCTGAGGCCAGATCGGAGCTCGCTCATCACCTTCCCACAGCCTACCGCCCTCCCTATCCGAGCGCGGCCCACTCCGGTGCCCATCCAAGTTATCGCCGCCGCCGACATATAATTGCCAAAATCGACGAACTCTGACCATTTTGAGATGAGCGACTTCATCCCCAGGACATGTTCGACGAGCTCTACCACCCCATGTCCCCCGATTGTCGCCCGCAAGCAGATCTAGCGTTGAATGATTTAAACCCTAATATGAACGGCTAAGGTTCAATCTTAGTTTCTGATCAACGGTGATTTAATTGCAAAAACGACTAGAAGATTTGAGTTGCGCTCATCGAGAGCTTCAAATCGGTATATAATATGATAGGGTTTCGAGAAGTTTGATTTTGAAATTGATTTGGAAATTGAATTGTAGGGTTTGTAATTTAACTGGTTTCTGCTAATGGAAAGAGGAGATGAGAAGGAAATGTACGTACAGAATAATGGAATAAGACAACTAGGTTTATAACAGCCTATATACAGGCATATTTGAATATAGAAAGAATGGACTAGATTGATTTAGATTGGAATGAAAAATGACCCGAAAAGCACGTTTCGTTCTCAAAACGAAAATGGGTCATCCCTTGTATCAAAATAGATGTTTTCGATAATTTTAAACTCAAATGGAATAGATTTCAACACCTAATTCCATCATATGAAGAATTTAGCTTTAAAATAATCTTATTTCAAATTGATTTTGATTAAATTGATTTCTGCACGTTTCGAGTCCGTACAATCACACAAGTCTGATCGCTACGAAACTTGAAATCGTTTAATAATTCACTATCACGGATCCGATGAAAATGGATTCATCGAAATCTAAGAATTTTGCCAAAATGGCTATTTTCACATTATTTAAATAAATTAATATTAAATTAATTAAATCACTTTTTCCATTCAAATTTGATAATTAACAAATTTCATCATTTTTGATCACTTAGACATTTACAATGATTTAATACAAATTTACATATCAATTCAGTGTTAAATATACACTAATTACAATGTTCAATTTCAACTACAATTAAATCCAGTTAGTTATAATTTACTTCCAATAAATTGATTATACTTGATTTCAGTCCTTTTTATTTCGTCATTCATTTCTCTATGCATATTTTAACATTGGGTTATATCTTATTACATTAATATTCCACAATTACCATCTTTTATTTATTAATTGCAATTTTCCAATTATATTGAATTTTTTTATTTTCAAATTAATTATAATTTAAAATCCTAATAAATTAATTTATCTTGGTTTCACTCTTATTATTAAATCAATTATTGCCTAATGAATATTATTGACATTTCTGTACATTTTATTGCATCCACATTTTACATTTATCGTCTTAACTCATTTTAACGTAACATTTAATTACCTTTAATTATAATTGATTTCCAATTTAACTCAACGTATTAAATAAATTGGGAATAGATGACAATCGTTACCTTTTCTTAATTTAATCACATTTGTAAGTTTATTGTCTACATAAATGTTATAATTATTTACACAACACTAATTTTTATTCAATTACAATTTATTACATACTATTGCATTAATTAATACAACATTTAAATTATGAAATATTCTTTTAGTCCTATTGTCAATTTATACACGCTTTATTTCATCAATCAATATAACATTTAAATTTATTCCTTGTTTTAAATTTAAAATCAATTACAACTTACAATTATTATAATTACTTGAGATTACATTCCATTTGTCATCCATTACATTAAATTTACATTATTAAACACTATTTCTTTATTTACAATCTATAACCAATTTTTTTCTTTGTAATCATTCCAATTAGTTGGACATACTTTGCAGTGGTTATTAATTGTCTTGAATTAACATTTTTAATATTACATTCTAGTCATTTCTTATTAATAAACCACAAATTTTAATTTCTTCCAATATTAAATCACAAAACCTTATTAAATTAACAAATTTTAATTATTGAAAATTACAGGTCGTACGTGGCCTAAGCATTAACTTAGTAAATTGGCCAACAATAACCAAAATTTGAAACTGCTGTAACTTTTGAACGGCACATCCATTTTTCAACTATGACCACTTTATGGAATGAGAAACCATCATCTTGAAGCAGCGGAATTACTTTGAGATCCTAATTCAGAAACTATCAAAAGTTATAGTCCAAACAAGGTTTAAAGGTGAAAATGATCGCATAGAAATTCGAAAAAAATCATAGATGTGAAAAATGTCCCAAAGAGTCACTTTCCAATATCTTAGAGTCATTCGTGCTCATACGAATAAAACAAAAATATTATATCATCCTTCGACACGTAAAACACGGTTCATTATAGGTTTCTTGATTAGAAAACTCTGTTCTTCTTACGTAGCCATATACAATGATAGAAAATCTCAGTATCATGTCAAGAATCCAAATTAAGTGTTCATTACCAAAAAAAGTGTGAAATCCTTTTTTGGACCTGTGTAAATCACATTGAAGTTATGTACTCGAATCCAAGATCAAGAACCGTGCAAATAAAATGATCTACGTACAACTTACGTACTTAATCTTATTGCTTTCTTAACTACATCAAACTTTTTCTACATCACTTTCATTTTCATTTATAGTATTTAATTCAATATTAAAATTATATATGAATTACTCCATAAATTCTCACTTAAGTTTATAAACATTTTATAAAGATACTTCTTTATAAAATATTAAATTAAAAACTTACTCTATTTTTATTTTCTTATATAATACTCTTCGAAATCCTAAGAGTATATACAAATAACGAGATCCAAAATTAATATACTGGTCATTAGGTAATTTTAATTATAAATTATTTTTCAAAATTCATATGGAGGTCCAAACAAAATATGGGTCTTAAAACTATGTCAACTACTTTAACCTCTTTACCTATTCGGTCTCGCAAGTAACTAAGAAGAGTAGTATATTGGTATCCGGACTCAATCCCAAAGTCTACTTTCCTTCTACATCCCTAAGGTAAAGATGTTTATTAGTCGGCCCAATTACATCAAATAGGTTATAAGACTCAGATGTTTAAACAAAAAATACGGTTTGAATAAACAACGCTTATTAAATCCTTTGTACAATAGCCGTTAACATAATTATTTATTTCTTCCTTCAAAATTCATAACAACTTATCCACGGCTTGGATAATTATGAAAATTTAAACCCATCTCTAAAATAATGTTTTACGCAACATATTAAATCCTCATGGCATTCCAAACCCTATATATATATATATATATATATATATATATATATATATATATATTATTTTAGCCTTAAAATTGAATAAAACATTTATCAAACATACTTGTTTGAATCAAACATATCATGTAATCCAAGCATATCATCATTAAAATCATCATAAAGGTTTTAAACTTAAAACTCAAAATTGAATGGTCTTTAAAAACGAAAATGAGATGGTTTTGATTATTATTCACCTTGCTTTGGATAAGAAACTTGATATATGATCTTGCTTAATTCTCTTTGCTAGATTCCTTAGCTTTCATTTGATTTTTATCCTCTTTCCTTTAGGTTGTGGCCGGCTTGAGCTCTTTGGTTTATGTTTTAGAATTATGAAACTGTGAAATGAAAATGGGAATAAGGGTTTAGTGGTTAAGTGTAACATCCGCCTTTTTGTATGCTTTAAATCGATGATAAACCACACACGTCAGACTTAGACCATATAGAAGGGCGGATTGTTATGGGATAAATAAGAAAAAGCAGAGAAAGAAAAAAAAATAGAATCTTACAACGGAACGATAAAATATAATAATCAAATAAACAGTTCATGAAGCTGTTTACAAAGCCTTTGATTATACTTATACAATACATATCAGAGTTACACATACCAGAGAATAATAAAATAATGCAGCAGAACAATGTAGCAATTAATAATAATAATACAATCTTCGTCTTTGTCCTCTAGAAATAAGGTCTGTGAATCTAGCAATGCACAGACTGACCCGAGCGAATTGAAAAGACAAAACACTCGTGTGAGAACTAAAAGATCTTATGTAAGTTAAATCAACAGAAATGAATATGAGTGGAATGGCGTCAGAGATGTTTACGGGATTTGACATCTCCTATCCAGTGTCAAACGTGAGTGCAGTAACTTAAGACATGCTCGGGATTCACATCTCCTAAGGATTCGTTAAAATATTTACTATGTAGTAATATTTCGCTATTTAATAATGTCTATAGTGAAACAAACTTACTTTTAAATAGCATTAAAGAGTTACCCAATCTCCCCCTTAACACAATAATAGTCCCAGTAGTCCATCCGGTATCAGCGCATCTCCAGATCGGGAGACTACCCTAAATACTCCACGAGCTACGGGAGAAAACCAAACTCGTACCAGGCGTGCTAGGGTAGGTGACACGGCACAACTAGGCAATGCCATGGTAGATATACCAATTATGCTTCCGGACCAGTGGTAACGCGTAGCAGCTACTACTGCCCATCTCGAGCCATATCCCCAAAATCAAAAAGGGCCCCAATCAATCACAAGGTAATAGAATGGTATCGAAGGAGTGTGTCTGATAAAAGGTGCTACCTTCTTAGCCCATCGATCGCTCCTGTTTTAGCCACCTTATGCCAACTCAAGGGAGTCGGGTCCACGTGTATAACTCAAAGGAAATGCCGCCACCATCGTACTTCATTTTGGAATCTCCACCGCGTACACGCTTGTTAAAGTGGTTTACAGAGTTGGCAGAGAGTATGACAACTTCCGATCCCGGTCTCTTTAACAACCAAACATTATTATAACACCGCGATCATTTCAAAATAATTATACTTCAAAACCAAAATATAATATCCATTTCAAAACCATATAAATATGATATCATTTCAATTTCAAAAACCAAATCAATATGATATCATTTTTATTTCAAATATATCCTTTTCTAAAACCATAACACTTTCAAAGTTATAATATTTTGAAACCAAACGCTTGAAATATAACCTTTCAAAACATAGTAATTTGAATTTCCTAACTTTGAAACATAACTACACCGCTTAAATGGCTTAATTATAAATTACTTTATATACTCAAATAGCTTCTTCAATTTCACAAATCAATTCCCTACAGATTTGAACCCCCAAATAAATCATTTCAATTTCCATATATTTCAAAGCTTTATATGTTCCATCATTTCAAAACTAATTCTTTGATAATTCCATATATATCAAATTCAATTACTACTATTTAGATTTGAAATGTTTATTTCAAATAACTGGATATTCTTTCAATTTATTTAAATTGATATATTCATTTAAATCACTCTAAACCAAAGTCAAGTTATAAAAAAACATACCCTTTAAAATCTCAATTTTATGTAAATTTCAAATCAATTTATTCATAATTCTTAAATAATTTAATTCAAATCAATTCATATTTATCTTCGAACCTTAATTTTATTTAATTCGTCATAAACTCTATATACAATATAATTTAAACGATACTTAACCATATTATATAAAAACAATCAAACTTTATTATTTAACTTATTTTATATTTCAAAACAAATTTATACATAGATAAAAATCAAAAATAAAATAACATTTATATAACATCTAAAATCAATATTTATATAACTCGTATATTTCTCTACAAAACCATAAAAATCATTTCAAAATATTTTTATATATAGACCACGGTGTCTGTATATAATTTTCTACCCTATGGTCAAGTGATACAGATATTTATCATTTCAATCCGTAATTTAAAATAAAAAAAACTGTTATATATCATTTCAAACCGTAATCCCGAATGATATAAAAATGCATAACAACTTGCAGTTTATAATAATATAAAATACAACATCCAATATCAACCATCAACCATTTATCACAATCATCATCCAATTCAAACAATAACATCAATATAGAACAGATAATAAATAACAAGTATTTACTGGTAGTTTATATTCAGTAATAAATTAAATAACAATTTAACTGGCAGTTTATATGCAATAATATATTAAATAACAATTTAATTTAATAAATTCAATTTAACTGGAATGATGATAAATATATGCCAAATAGTCATAAACAATTTCTATTCACATCAAAAATTAATTTAACACACATAAGAAACTTTATAAGTTGTGAGTGGCTTAAAACACTCACCTTTTGGATTTAAATTGAATTTAAATCCAATTTAAACCCAAAAATTGAAAAGTCTCGGAATCCGTCCAAACTAGCACCAAAATGTCCGAAATTTCAATACGAACCTAGCAAAGAAAACCACGCGTGAATTGGACCTTGTACGTAAAAGTATTCGAGTTAGAACATTTGAAATAAACATTAAATAAATAAATAAAAATAAAAGAAAGAGGCCAGAGCACATACACGTCATCATAATCAAGTCACGTCTCCAGGTTACAAACCGAAACCCTAACCCGTCACGCACGAGACCGGCCGCCACCTTCAACCAAAAATTCGTCGACCCACCACTCCGCCGCACCAAGATCCAGCCACACCGCGAGCTACCCCATCATCGGCCGACCCAGCACCTGGCCACGCGGCGCCTCCAGCCTCCATAAACCCCCTCCGACGCCGTGAGTTTCATGGCCAAAAACTGGCAAACTCCGACCACCGCAGCACGAACGAACGCCTCCCCTCGGACCTGCTCGACTCCCTCTTCGCAATGGCGCTGCCCAATCGTTCTATAGTCGTAGATCCACCGTTAATCGAGGTTGTGGCCTATGAACGACCGAGAATGGTCTGGCCTATTCTGACCAAACCGTGATCCAAATCGAAAAAAAATCACATATTTGGATTGCGCTCGTCGAGAGCTTCAAATTGACATAAAATATGATATAGTTTGAGAGGATTGAAATTTCACTTTGATTTTTGATTTGAATTTGCAGTTTGGGATTTAGGGTTTTGTCTGCCATTGAAAGAGGAGAAGCAAATAGAGTTGTACGTATAGACATGAGGAATAAGAAATAAGCTAGGGTTTATAACAAGGTATATATAGGTAGGTCAGAAATAGAGATGAATGGACACGATTGGTTCACACGCTGAATGATAAATGGCCCGAAAATCCCGTTCTGACTCCGAAACGAAATTGGGTCAACCCATATATCAAAATAGATGTTTTTGAATATTTTAAAATCAATGGAATAAGTTTCAAGTCCAAATTCCATCGTATGAACAATTTATGCTCAAATCAAATTATTTCACATTGATTTCAATTGATTTTGATTAAATTAATTTCTAGGCGTTTCGAGTTCGTAGGTCAAAAGGCAAGTCCAATCGTTACGAAACTTGAAATCCTACAACAATTCACCATTACGGATCCGATGAAACTAGTTTCATCGAAATTCGAGTTAATGGCCAAAATGGCTATTTTCTAGTTAATCAAATAAATTAATAATTAATTAATTAAATCAATTTTTCAATTTCAATTCCAAAATTAACAAATCTTACCATTTTTGATTTCTTAAACATTTACAATAATTCAAACAAATTGTGTGACGGCCCACCCTTCTCGACCCTCGAAAATCGACACAAAATACTCCACAGTATAATATGCCGACGATCGAGTGCCGGAAAAGACAGATTGTTAAGGGAAAAAAAGGAGATAGAAGAGAGAAGAAACTAAACAATATCAGAATCTCACAGTCGCAGCGGAATAAAATATAATATATAATATCAGCTCTTTACACAAATACAATATATCATCACAGTATCTCAAACAGACAACATTTACCAGTCAGACAATTCCAGACAAACACAGCAGTGGATATATACAAGTACGGATAATAAGTCTCAGACTCCAGCTCCTCTCCTGCTCCATAGCATCTTGTCCTGAACATATAATACTCGGTCTAACCCGAGCATTATAATGAAATAACACCCGAGTCAGTCTGGAATACCAGCTTATGTGCACTTGATTATTAAAGTTTCAAAAATCCTTTTGAAAACAAAAGCATCTCGTACGACCACGCCACAAATAAACATGTCGGGATTTTACCTTATGACAGCTAAAACAATTTTTATAAAAATCCTCTGATATTATAATAGGGTCTATACAAATACTTATAAAATAGCCGAAATTGTTACATGATTAAATTCCAGCTACTAGCCACAGAGTGGGTAATACAAACAAAACTCGTAAAAGGCGCATAGGGAGAATGGATTCCAACTAATGACTAGGCACTGGGGTACCACCTGTCACAGTACCTGGTCTAGATCAGTGTACCGAGGACCACTCCCAATGCCCTGCAACACAAGGCCGGGACTACCCCTTCTAGATAATCCCGAGTAAGATCACCCCACGGTTGGGATCAGCAACCGCACCACTAAGCCGAATAAAAAGGGACATCTAGACAGAGATGACCTCACCTTGAATGGGTGTTACCCACCTAGCCTTGCTGCATAACCCCTGATTTTCAGTCATTCGTGATTGATGAGGCCTGAGGCTAAGCGTTACCTTTTTGAACGTTTCACTTAGAATGCCCATCATCCACTTGACGATGTTCCGAAAGCATTCATCCACACAAGTCCGTCCCGGATTCAAACGGAACCGAAGGCACTACTCCTACAACATCCATTTTGAAAATATCCTTAGGATTAGTAGCGACTAGCCCTTGCTCTTCACTGCTCCATCTTCGACTCCGAACTCGTTTTTCCTACGAAAACGTACAAACCGAATCAAAGTGGTTTTCGAGAAATTAATCCCGATCCCAGTCTCTTCGAAACGATCAACGCATTTGTCCAATATTGATAGTCAGTGATTTAACTATCAATTAACATCCATAAGCATACATCATACAATAAATAATTCCCACATTATTTATTTTCCTCAAGAATATCTTTGCAAGATATGTTTCCATTTCAAATCCTGTTGAAAACACTTTTCAAACCCAATTCTTCTCATAGAATAGATTTTCAAATCTTTACTTCCTCTGAAACATCCAAGTACCAATATTTAAGGTGTAAACTAATTTAAATACTTTATTTTATATTTAAAACTTCTTACATACTTAATTTAATATATATATATACCTTTAAAAATATCTCGAATAAAATTGCTTAATAAAATATAAACTATTATCTTTAAAATAAAGTTAAGTCATACTAGATCTTGAAATAAAGCTATGAAATTCTATACAAGTTTTAAATAAAACTTTAATTGATTATCTTTAAAATAAAACCATTTTATAATGTATAAATGTTAATAATATTCTTTCAAACATAAGACTACGTACCATTAAATAATTACTCCTTTATCTAATTTGATAAATGCTTACTTTCAAAATTCTTATAACTTAAATAATTTCTTGAAAACATTCTTTAATACAACTTCTAACCATTTAAAAACTGGCTTTAAAAGCATACTTGGCTTTTCAGGGAATATACTTCTATTATAGGATAACCCAAAGAATTCTTTTTATAAATCCTACACGTTTTATCCCAAATCAATTTTACGTTCATCCCGTAACTTTCCTTCCATACTTTAAAAATAGCTCCTTTATTTTTAAACACATTGCTATTTCCTGGAAATCACTTTCAAATATATATTAGAAATATTTAAAATAAAGCTTCTAGAAATTATTTAATTGAAAATAAAACTTAAGGAAATATATGGAGGTTTCCTAAGTACCTTAAGTCAAATTTAACTTTTAAAAATAAAGTTTTTAAATCAAATATATATATTATAATTTCCTTTTGAAAACTTAATACTACTTTACTTTTTAAAAATAATTAAATACCATAATTATTTAATCAAATATTTGCTTTCACTTAAAAACAATTTAAAATAATATTTCTTTCTAAAATATTCTAAACATATTTAAACTGCAAATTTATAATTTGAAAGCTTTTTTAAAAACAAAATAAAATTTCAAGGAGAAAGCACACTTTCCATTCTTTAAAAATAAATCTCGCTATTATTTTTAAAAATTCTCAATTCCCTTTTAAACCACAATTTCAAACACTTCAAATTATCAACCAATTACTTGAATTTAATTCCTTTCAAATTCTTTACTTAAGAATTTCTTTAATTTCCTTTAAATCCAATTTATTTATTTATATTTAAAATTCCCAGGTTGTATTCATCCAATCATAGTACAACACAATCTGATTTCCAATTCAATCTATCACGGTATATAAATAGAGCATAGCATAACAAGATCTAAAACAATATATCACAGAGTATAAATAAATTTCTATTTGTGAGGAATCCAGTTGGATCCCTCCAACCTGTTTCTCTGCATCCACAGATATTAGCACAACAACCAAATATGGATTCAATTTGATAATAATTATCATATTCAGCTAAACAACCAATCAAACATTTAAATATTAGCTATTTCAATTACTAGTATCCAGATGTGAGTGAGAATAACTCACCTTGGATTTTCGATGAGCGTTCAAATTTAAATTAAATCGAATAGCGTTCGATTTAACCTAAATTTTTACTTGCTCCGAACGATCCCAGAGTTGCTTCACGGCGTCGTACTCATCTCTGCGATTCCGGCATTTCTCGTTTCGCTGAAATCTGATAATATATGCGAAAGGTATACAAGTTTAAAGATTTGTATATATATAATTAAAACAAAATTCTTTTTTTTTATTTACCAAACAAATCACGAACGTTCGCACAACAGAAATCTAGCCGCACGTCATCTTCTTCATCGCGTGCTAACAGATCAAACCGAACCCATACGTCGCCTCCTAGGGTTGGATATCGCGACCACCACGTTGCCATACGCGACGATTGAAACCCACCAAAATGAAGAGCACCTCAAATATCGCCACCGACCAGAGTAGCATCAAGCTCGGTCAAGCCATGCTCTCGAACATCGAGCTCGAGTGTCGACCCCTCCTTGACGAACTGCCGCTCCTTCGAAGCACGAAAAACGATCTCGACCGCTCGAAACGTAGTGCTCAGCGAGCTCTCCATCTTTCCAGTTGGAAGTTTTCAAAAATAATGTTTGGATCTAGAGATAATTGAGGAACAATATGGATTGATTTCAGCCATTAAATATGATAGTGTCGGCGCTGAAAGATATTAGGGTTTTGGCCCTCCTCTCTAAACGTGTGTGTGTGTGTGTCTATATATATATATATATATATATATATATATATATATATATATATATACGTATAACCAATTATTTAATTATTTAATTCACTTTAAAGCAACTTTTTCAAACAATCTCCAAACAACGCGTGCCGACAGGCATTTCTAAGGTTTTACCTACGTTCCGAACACAATGGAAGGTGTTTCGAAGGCTAATTTGGTCGTACGCGCGAGTTACGGAAATAAATAGTCAATTTTAAATTAAATCGATTAAAATAGTTTCTATGCGTTTTGAGCTGCCAGGGTTAAATGACAACTCCAATTGCTACGAAAATTGAAATCCGATAACAACTAACTATTACGGACCCAGTGGAACTGGTTTCTTCGAATTCCGAGACTGTGCCCCGGAAGGCTATTTTAACTCGTCGATTAAATCGAGCGATTTTCGAAATTGTCGAAATCACTTAAAATTTCACTTTTAAAATTTCATTAACTCTATTATAACTCGTATAAAATTTATATTCACATTAGAAATCCTTCTGATTCAGTTTAAATCAAAATCTGATTATTTGTATAATTATATTATTAAATTCCATTATTAAATTAATATAAAATTCCAAATTCAACCTATCGACTTTTAATTCCATCCAACAGTCCAATATTAAAATTCAAATCCAAATGGACTTAAAATAAATTTTAGTATCTATTTTTATATCTATTTACACCCAAAACCACCAATTATTCCAATTCCAATATTGAATTACTATCATTCAAATTTCAATTAAATTCCCGTATTTGAAATTTAACTAATCCTATCAATTTAACCAAAACCTTTTTACTTCAAAATCAAATTCAAAAGTCACATTTAAAATTTAATATGAATTATGTGTTCAAAATTGACGACTAGAAATTCTAGGTCGTTACAAACTGAGATGTCATTGATTAATCCATCAATTTCATCGTTAAGTTTAAATTTCATTATATTCAGAAATTTATGAATTTAAAATTCCAAAAAATCAATTTATAAAATTTTAAACCTTGTTATTCTAGTCCTCTATTACAATAAGAATATAATTAACATTGGTTTATATCTTGGTACTTTAAAATTTTCCAATTTCATCTTAATTCCCATTTACGCAATATTTTAAATATTAAATTTCATTTAATATTTAATTAATCCAATTTATTAAATTTAAATTAATAAACCTTGATTCCCATTCTTTTTATTCAATCAATCATTATCTTATTCATACCTTATTATCAACCAACAATTATTACAATTAATCATCAAATATTGATTTTTCCAAATTACCGCTTATTACATATCATTTCGTCAATTAATATAACTTTGAATTCAAATTTATTAATTATAATCGATTATGACCTTGAAATTGTTTTCAATTAATTGGGTTTGCACTAAATTAGCTATTTATCAACTTGCCTTAACATTCTTACATTTCATTCCCGTTATTAATTCCTTAACAAATTTCACATTTTTATTTATCCGAGTTTTAATTACCAAAATATTTATTAAATTAACAAATTTAATTATTAAAATTTACAGATCGTTACATTAAGGGTAATGGTGGACAACTATTCCCCATAGTACCCTTGCCTTATTCTCTTATTAGAACTTATAAAACTATTTCCATAAACTCATTCTTTTAAATTTTTATTCTATTAAGCACGGCCTCTAATAAATTTTCAAATCTTAATCCCCTTACCACTTTAATCTTTACCTTATTAATTTAATCTTCTGAATAATATTTTTAAAAATTAGGGGTGTTACAAGCTCCCCTCCTTAAAGAATTTCATCCTCGAAATCCAATAAGTGCTAAATACTAAGCATGGCTATCATCTGTAACATCTCCTAACTACTATACTAGCCTACCTGACTAGCAATAGCCTATATAAAGAAAATATAGTACATACCCTCACAACGGATCAAGATAAGTATCTCTAATCATGTCTTCTGCCTCCCAAGTACAGTCCTTCTTGCTATCTTTCCACTGAACTTTCACCAACTTGATTGTGTTGTTTCTTAAGCTTTTCCCATCTCTCGCTACAACCCGAACTGGTTGTCTAACAAAAGTCAAAGTCGGTTCTACTACCAGATCTTTCAACTTTGTCGAAGGAATAGTAGTCTTTGGATCATGTACATACTTGCGAAGATGAGATACGTGAAACACGTTATGGACACCTACCTAACTGCTCATCGACTCAACTCTGTATGCAAGCTTCTCGATCCTCTCTGTAATTAGGAACGGACCAACATATCTCGGTGCCAGTTTCCCTAACTTTTCGAATCGTCCCATATCTTTCATTGGTGATACTTTGATTAAAACTTTATTTCCATTTGAGAATTCTAGATCTTTACGCCTTTTATCTACGTAACTTTTCTTTTTAGAATGAGCTTCCTTCATCCTTTCCCGAATCAACTCAATCTTCTCTATCGCCTATCTAACCAGATCTGGACCCAAGAATAATTTGTCTCCAGTCTCCAACCAACATGCTGGTGATTTGCATGACCTTATATACAAAGCTTCAAAAGGCATCTTTCCTATACTAGTCTGGAATTGTTATTGTAGGAAAACTCAACCAAGTGTAGGTGATCTTGCCAAGATCCACTAAAGTCCAATACATAAGCTCTTAACAAATCCTCGAGTACCTTATTGACTCTCTCTGTCTTCCCATCCGTCTGAGGGTGATACACAGTACTCATCTTGAGCTTGATGCCTAACACCTCTTGTAGACTCTTTCAAAATTCACAAGTAAACAAAGAATCTCTATCATTAACTATACTACTTAATTCCATGTAGTCTAACTATGTCCTTCATGAACAACTTAGCTAAAATAGGTATCGTCCTGGTTGACGCAATTAGAATGAAATGGGTACTCTTGGTGAACCTATCCACTATGACACATATACTTTCATTTTCTCTATTCGACCTTGGCAACCCATCTACAAAATCCATGGATATCGAATCCCATTTCCAAACTAGTATTTTCAAAGGTTAAAGCAACACACACTCGGCTTCTGATGTTTGGCCTTCACTTTTTGACAGTTCGCACACTACCTAACCGACAAGCAAACATCCTTCTTCATACCTTCCCAGAAGAAGCTCCTCTTCGTATCTTGATAGATCTTGGTTCCTTTGGAATGAATCGTAAATTTAGATCGATGACATTCCCTAAGAACTTATTTCCTTAAATCCTTAACATTCGAATCACACAACCGTCCTTTCTTTCTCAACCATCCCCTCTGGTCAAGACTAAAATCCTTTAGGTCATCGATTTCTGAACCAACCTCAAGCATTCTAATCTTCCCAATTAATAATGGATCCTATTTCTGCTTAGAAGCAATTCTTTCGATCAACATTGGTCGAACTTCCAAATAGGATAACATGGTGGTGCCCTGACTAGAACTAGCAGCCGATCTTAACTACACACTACAAGTACTCAAAGCTTCTAAATCTTTATATTCTGCCAATATAAATAACACACCGTTCTGATATTTCCTGCAAAGAGCATCCGCTACTTTATTTTCTTTCCCAAGTGTATATTCTATACCAAAATCATAAGCTGCTAAAAACTCCAACTACCTATGCTGTCTCACATTCAACTCCTTTTGAGAGAGTAAATATCGAAAGGACTTGTGATCTATGTATAGCTAAAATCTCTTCCTTAAGAGATAATGTCTCCATATCTTCAATGCGAAGATCACTGCAGCCCACTCCAAATCATGAGTAGGATATCTCACATCATGCGGTCTAAGTTATCGTGAAGCGTAGGCAATGCTTTACCCTTTTGCATGAACACAGCTCCTAGTCTGACTCCACATTCATAGGAATACAGCACCAACCCTTGGTTTCCTTCTAGAACCACTTACACAGGCGAGTTGATCAACAAATGCTTTAGCTTAAGGAATGCTTCCTCACATTTGTTCGACCAAGCAAACTTCACATCCTTCCGGGTTAACTTAGTCAAAGGCGCTGCCATCCGTGAGAAATCCTTAATGAATCTCCGGTAATAGCCAGCAATCCAAGAAAACTTCTAATATTAGCCACTGTCTCTGGTCTCTTTCAGTTATTAACAACTTCGATCTTATCTGGATAGACTGACAAACCTTTCTATGAAACCACATGACCAAGAAACTTAACCTCTTTCTTCCAAAAATGACATTTGAAAAACTTCTCTTTGAGCTGATGCTATCTAAGCGTCTCCAACACTACTCTTAGATGATCTTTATGCCCTCTTTCATCTTTAGAGTATACTAAAATGTCATCTATAAACACCAATATGAACATATCCAAGTACTCTCGAAAAACTCGGTTCATCAAATCCATGAAGGAACCTAGTGCATTCATTAACCCGAATGGCATTACTAACCATTCATACGAACCATACCTAGTCTGAAATACTATCAATGGAATATTGTCCTATATCACTCTTGTCTGATGGAAACCCATCGCCAAATCCAATTAGAAAAATATTTGGGATCCACAACTGATCAAATTTATCATCGATTCTCGAAATGGATACTTATTCTTGATCGTCTTCTCATTCAACTTACGTTACTCGATACGCATCCTTAACGACCTTTCGGGTTTATTCACGAACATCGTGGCCCACCTCAAGGCAAACTGCTTGGTCTAATAAAATTTCTCCCTTCTTGATCCACTAGCTACACCTTCAATTCCTTCATCCCGGTCGGTGTCATCCTACTAGGTGGTCTACTTGCATGTTTTGCTCCCGGTACAAGATCTATATGAAACTCAACTACTCGTTTCTACGGTAGTCCTATAACCGACTCAAAAACATATGCAAATCCTCTTGCTATTCGTACCTGACTTAACACTTCTTCTACTTCCATAGCACTCAACAAAACATAAACACTCCGGTAAGAATCCTCCACTAAGAATATAATTCGGTTATGACTATCAAGACGTCGCAGCGATATTTCATTATCCTGGAAAAATATCCTAGCCTCATATCTACCTAACCAATCCATACCTAAAATGTTCTCAAAATGTATGAAATCAAAAACATGCAAGCTACATGTAAACTTATAACCTAACAAATTAAGTTCTAACTGGTCACATCTTGTTCCCAAAGTTGAATAACCTCCTATCGGATTCGCAACCCTTAAGGAAGTAATAAGGTATGTGAGTTTTTAACATAACCTATCACCAAACACTGAGATATAAATGAATGTGATGCTCCGGTATCAAAACGTACCCTAACTGGTATACCCCAATTCAAAAGTGTACCTTCCATCACAGGTTTTCCCTTCTCAACAGTAGTTAGCCTAGCAGATGACGGTCCAATAGCAAAGACTTTTCCCTTATCTGTCCTGACTAGTTCTGGATACTAATTCTGACAATTCCCAATCTGATCGCAGTTAAAGCATTTCACTCCTTTCTTATACGCGGCCTTATTCCCTTTGCCAATCCGGCATTTATGAGCATAATGACCCTTCTTATCACACTTAAAAAAAATAGATTAGCCCTGGCCTTCTTGACAGCTTCTCCCATCTAGGTTCCCTTCTTCTTAAAGAACTTCCTCTTCTTGCCAAGTGAACTCTAATTTTCACTGTGTTTCTCCTTCCCATAAGTAGCAAGCATCTCCTCATGTCAGATTGCTCTACAACAACATTACAAGAATCACGAAGATGTGGTAGGGTCACCCTAGCAATCTCGGGTCTCAATCCTCGAATAAACTTCTCATTCCTCTTGATGATAGTGTCAATGGTAACATGTCCATATTTGGATAACTCATCAAACTTTGTGGCATACTCAATCAGCGATATCTCGCCTTGCACCAAGTCCATGAACTTCCTCAGCAATGCCGACTAGGCAACTTCAGACAAAAACCTCTCCTTGAATATCCTCCGAAATTCCACCTAAGTTAACTCTTCCTCGAGAATTCCGGCTGTAACACTATTCCACCAAAGAAACGCTGCTCCCTGTACCTGTCTAGAAGCAAGCCTCCTTATTTGCTCATAGTTTAATCCCAAGTCAACGAAGATCCTTTCACAATGTGAAAGCCAGTTCTCAACTCTTATAGCATCCTCCGTTCCCAAAAATGGCTTCCCACCAAGATTGTTATAATCCCTGCTCAGCTTGGCATAGGCCATGGGATTAGCTCCTCCAACATTTCAAACATGACCCCCAGCTACTCCCACGACAGCTTGTAATACCCCTATTTTTTGACAACATTATTCAGGAGATTTAACTAGATAAAATGAATAGAATAATGTAAATTTTAAGTGATAAAGGGAGTGAGATATGAATATAATTAAGGTCGTGCTCAATTTACTAATTAAATGTGCTAAAGAATGGTTTTTAAGTTAATTAATCTACATAAGGGTATGATAGTAATTAGTGGCACATAACCCCTTATCATTTCTTTTCCCATTCATGTCATTTTGAAAACAAAAACACAAAATGTAAATCAAGCAGAGCCAGCCATTGCTAGGATGAAAAGAGAAGAAAAATCAAAGAAAAGCTAAGGATTAAAGCTGGGGGAACAAATCTCAATCTGAATCCAATCTCCTTATCATAATCAAGGTAAATACTAATTTATACCCTCTCTATTTTTTTTTATGATCATGTGTTTTTAGATTTAAGATTAAATTCATTTTTATGATGATTTGGATGATGATATGCATGAATTATAAATTGTTAAATTTAAACAAGATTATTTAAATGGGATTTTAGGCGGTTTTAGGGAAAAAACGATTGAAATTGATTCTTGAATGCCATGGAAAAAAATTTAAGTTATGTAAAACATGATTTTTGTGTTGGATTTTAATTTTGATAATTTTCCAAGCTATGGAAAGATGACCATGAATTTTCAAAGGAAAATATGGTTAATTGGGTTTATAAATTTATTTTAGAAATATATTGAGAATTTGGGACTAAAATTTTGATATGTTAGATAATATGATTAAGGTAAATTTCGAGAATTTTTGGGAATTTTTCCTAAGTTATTTACTATGCAAACTACACTATTTTAGAGGAAGGAATTATTTGCAATATTAGTTTTTCTAATGGAAGGGCTTATTTGTTAAATTGACCTTTCTTTAGACCTGGATTTAAGCGGAAATTATTTTGGTAAAGAATTTAAAATTTAAGGCAACTAATCATATGTTTACACATGGCAGTTTATTTAGGTAGAATTTGCTTTAATTGGCATTAATCAACTTTTATTCAGAAAAGCAGGTTCTGCCCTTAATAGAAGTACCTTTCGACTTAGAGCTTCCTCCTTAAATCAAGTCGAAACCCTACTAAGTCGAAACCAATACACAAGGTATCACTTAGATGTACATAGTGGATTGGAGGAAAGCTGGAAGGCGTGGTGTCGAAAGCTTTGCTGGGGTTGAACTTTTATTTATTTTAAAAAGTGAAGCGCCTTCCTGTGTTTTATTAAAGCCTTCGAAGGAGTCAAAGCATGTGTTTTTGAAAGAGGTTTTCTAAAGGATTTTAATGGTGTTTCCATCTTATGTTTTAAAGAATAAGCTTTCGAATAGCTTTCTTTACTTATAAAAATAATGCTTTCGAAAGTAGTGGTTCCTACTAGGTCGAAATCCAACTGTTGTTCTTTTGCCTTTCAAGTGTACTAAAGTCATCAACGCTTTCGAATGGTAGTTTTTATTTTAAACTTATACTAAGCCACTTCCTAAATGCTTTCAAAAGGGTCTAAGGGTTTCAAAGGCAATGGCTTTGAAAGGGGGGTTTCGATGCTATCCTTTAATATTTTGTTTAAATGATTTAAAGATTTCGAAAGGGATGGTGCCGACGCCATCAAGTTTTCCCTAATATTTTTATATGATAAAGAATGGTTTCTAAAGTGATACTTTCGTTTATATTCACTTTAACCCAAATGATTTTTTTAAATTTAAACCCATTGGTTTCGAAAGAGGGACTTTCAATGGTTTTGGAATGGGTACTTCCAAAGGTTTCGAAAGGGGTACTTTCAATGGTTTCGAACCTATGCTTCTAAGAGGTAATAACTACTACTTTATTACATTCGAAAGATTACGAAACAAAAGTCTTAAAGCGTTGCGAAAGCCAGGGGCGTAACGTTTTGAAAAGGAATTTATATGCTTTCGGAGGAGGTTATCCAGGAAGGTCGAAACCAAGGTTTTAAAGGCTTCGAAAACCTTAGTTTTCAAAACAAATAACCCAGTCTCATTTTAAAGAAAAACATGGCATAAATAAATAATTAAAGCATTTTGAAAAGAAGTTTTTAAGATGTTTTTATTGATTTAAAAGGTTAAGGGGATTAACCAAATTATTGTATTTTCTTCTTCATATATGTATATATTCACATTTCAATGGATCCATAACTGTATTCTGGGAAAGGGCAGAATAACCAACTAAGTTGACCCAGTAGTGAACATAAATTAAGTTAACTCCTGAATGAGTAGAGTTGCATCCAAGAGGTCAGAAAGACCAGAATATAGGTGCTAAAATGTTAAAGGAAGATATTGGTAGAGGTCAATAGGTTCTCAGTAAGCCCATGAAAACTATGTATTGGAAAAGATATGGGCAGAAGCCAATAGGTTCATAGCAAGCCCATGAAAACTATGTATAAATGAAGATGTCAGAAAGATAAGTTCATAGTTAGCGCATGAAAACTATGGTCTGATATTGGCAAGGGCCAATGGGTTTGTGGTTAGCCCATGAAAACTATATCTGGATTAAGATATTGATAGATGTCAATAGGTTCCTAGTCAGCCCATGAAAACTTGGACAAGAAGAAAAATATTGGAATTACCAATAGGTCCCTAGTCAGCCCATGAAAACTAGGATAAGAGTAAAGATATTGGAATTGCCAGTAGGCTCTTAGTAATCCCATGAAAACTATGTAACCAGACAGGGAGTCCTTAAACATTTAACTGGTTATTAGTCATCCCATAAAAACTACTAGATTAATAGTAACCCTAGAAAATATAGATGTGACAGATAGTCAAAATTAATGAGGATGGGTAATCCAGAATTGATTCACTTGTTTTTCATATCATCATATCATAATGCTTTGAATTATTTTAACCATTGTGGATGCAGGAGCACAGTATATGGTTTTATAAATGTTTTAGGATACAAATGAGGGGAAAATCCGTTCTGCTAAGCTGTATGGTCTCACCAGATAACTAAATGGATTGAGATGATAGATTATTATTCATACTACGCTTTATGTCTGACTCGAAGTTTATGTTTACCTATCAAACTCTCGGGTACTAAATTGATTTTGAGTAGTTTGAGAGCTGAGGTTCTCAGTTACCTCATTACATGAATAAAGCTTCCAAAGACGTGCAGCAGGCATGATAGCTATCTAGAGTTCTTTTTTATGTTGATTTCGTTGTGTTGTTTATAATGGCAAAGTTGTTAAATTGCCTGTATATACTCCAATCATCCAAAGGGGCATCTTCATATGTCGCTCTTGGCGTATGATGTAATAAATATATATTCTCTGAATGTGGTTAACGATTGTGGGATTATGTAATGAATTTGAAATGTTTTGGAAATGGAATGTGGAACTTGTTTGACAATTTAAATTTTTTCCATATTCATGTTTTTCTGTGCATCATTTTGTCTAACATTGTCGTATTCGGTCGCCAAGGATAATAATTATAGATGACTACAGCATCCATAGCCGTTAGTTTTGGGGCTCCAAATAGGGGAATTGTGATAACCTGGGATTTTGGGCAATATCAATTTAATAATCTGTATTAAAATTTAAGTTGATTTGATAATCTTTGTTAATAAAATTTGAATTTAATTTAATAATCTAATTAAATAAATATTTAAATAGTGAATTTTATCTTTTTTAAAAGCTAATAAAATGTTTTCTATTTATAATGTGTATATATATGTATATATTGTAAATAGATAAGCTTTGATTTAAAATTTAATAAATAAATAAAATCTTGTTTTTAAATTCTAATATTTTAGTAATTTGGAAATTATAATTTATTTAATATTAAGCTTTTCAAAGCTATTTAAATAAATAATTATATGGTTTTATATACTTAAGGAAAATGGTTAATTGTTTAAATTTATTTTAGCTTAAGTCTAAATTTAAATTAACTAACAAAAAGGTTTGTTCTATTTTCTTTAAAATATAGCTTGATAAATATGATTTGAAATATACATAAGTTTAAAATACAATTTTTCAAATGATACATTAATACATATAATAAAATAAGTAATTTAGAGATAATTTCTTTTACAAATTATTTCAAATTGATATATGCGTTATTTTCAAACAACATTGATAATGTATTATTATTTTTCACAAATAGATTTTTATATAAATAGAATTTTTATTTCAAATTAAATTTATGTAGTTATATATGTATAACTTTATTTTTAAATTGGACTTTTGAATTTGATTTGAATTTGAATTTATAGTTTTGAAATTTAAAAAGATAGATATTTTAAATTTTTCGGATTTTAAAAAAGAATATTTGTATAAGTTTTTATTTATGAATATAATTGGTTTTATTTCTTTAAAATTATATATATATAAGTACTTATAAACTAATTAATTAAGTATAAGCTTATATTAACCTTTAAAAAAATAAATACTAATTACTTAAAAAGACAGGTGTTATTATCCTAAGGCTTCATTATATAAGTGTTAAATAATAAATATATAAAAATGACAAATGTTAAGATGATTAACAAGTGGCATTTTTAAATTTGGTTTTTTTTTATTAAATCAAATTTCATCCTATATACACATGTTTTCTTTCTTCCATTTTTTTCATTCTTTTCTTAAGTTAAGAAGAATACTCAAATCCTATACTCAAAAGCAATCTGTAATTCACTTCTTCAAACCAGGAAACTAATCAAAGTTCAAAGCCTGTTAATCATCTTCAAATCCTAACCCAAAAACCTATTCATTTTCAAAAATTAAAGCCTGAACTTCTTCAATTCTGAAATGTGAATCAAAATCGGTAATCAACCCCCACAAACCAGATTTCTGTAATTCATTTTCAACTTCAAAAGCAAACCTGAAAACTCGTTTTCAAAGGCAAGATCATCAAGCCTGCATTCATCTTCAACTTGTGTATATCTAAAGCAAAACTGAGATTTTCAAAAGCTGAGCATTTTCTTTTCAAACCTAGAATTTGTCTACTGCAAGCAAATCTTAGATAGCAACTCAAGTTTTTAAATCAAAGGCATTTCGGTTTTAAAAGGATTCAAAAGCTATTTCAAAATTAGAGGCTCTGTTCTTCATCCTCAAGACTGTGAGTAACATCACTTTTAACAAGTTTAAGTACATAAATCTGGTTGCATGATTAATATTTGAAATATATGCTTGTGTATGTATATTGATGAACTTCTGGTTGAATGATATATGCATGTTTGTAAATATCTATAAACCTCTCTGTTCCTAGTTTTAAGTTTTTGTTTTGATTTAAAATTATTTACCTCTTGATCTGTCACTTTTAGGATTTAAGTTATAAAAAAATATTATTTGTTTTATCATAAATTAAAGTTTAAAATTTTAATTAAGTTAAAACAACTTTGAATTGCTCTAGGAAAGACCAAAATGAACAGAAGTTTGGGTTTTGTTTAAAATCCAAACACCCTAATTTCTTGTTTCAGACATATGAACTGAAACATTGTCAAAAATCATGATTTTTGGAAGAGAAATCATAATTTTTATTTAAGTTTTGAGTATGCAAATCTGGGTTGAAAAGAAATTGAAATTTAGGGGGTTACTAATGATCTAGGTGATTGGGTTAGTCGCAGTCTTCTCTGGAGGGGGATGGATGATCAGAGATGGTGGGAAAAATGTCTGAAAGGTAATTAATCCGTCGTGGTGTTAGGAAATGAACAATCATGTTTTAAACCCTAAATTGGCTTATGGTCGGAATTTGGAGGACGGCGTCAACTAGGGTGCATCGAGTTGCATGAAATCTGGGAAATGGAAGTATGTGGGTTGACGAAGGCTTGGCCGGAGTCTCAAACGGGATAGTGGTCGGATGCGCAAGAACGAGATGGTTCCAGGTTTCATTGGTTGATCGAGTTTTGGGTTGGACTGCTCGTTTTTGATTTAGAGTTTGTTGTAACGATTTGAAGATCGTGATCAGGTTCGATGGTGATCGACGACTTGAGGAGATCATCGTTGATCATCGGAGTTGATCAGTGCCACCGTGCATGTGCACGGTGCACTTCCTTTGTTTTCTAGTGATGTTGGTTTGAGCAGGGAAGTAGTCTCGAGTAATTCTCGAGTCATTTGATGGTTGTGCTCGAAGTTTAGTTAGGTTAGACCCGAAGTAATTGAAGGGTAGCATGGGTTAATGTTTGGTTAAAGGTTTTCTTTTAAACCTGTCTGTTTAAATTTTAAAATGATTTTAAAATTTGAAAGTAAATATTTAAACAAAGTTTTAAATTTGGATTCAAATTTAGTTTGTATCTTAGTTTGGAGATAAAGAAGTTTTTTTTTAATTTAAATTGTTTTAGTAAGTTTAAAATGTTAAGGTATAATTTAAATGGTTTGAATTTAAAATAAATTTGGTTTAAACTTTTAGTTTCTCTTATAAGATAAGTACTTCTTTGATATGATATTTAAAAGGTTTTTGAATTTTTTCTTAAACATTGTTAAAAGTTAAATTTGTATTCATTTTAAATCTTAATTTGAAATGGAATTTGAACGTAAATTCAAAAGTAAAATATTTTCAAATGTTTTTGTTAATGACAATTTAGTCATAAGTAAGAAATGTTTTTGATCTTAAAATTAATAAAGATTTAATGATTTTTGATTCATTAAATTATTAAGGTAACTAAAATGGATAATTAATTAATTTAATTAATTAATGATTTAGATTAATTAATTTAGTAATTAAGTGTTTTAAATTAATTAATTAATTAAGGTTTAAGTTAATTAATTAAGGAATAATTAATTTGAAATTAAGGATCATTAATTAGATAAGATTAGATTTTTAATTAATGATTAGGAATTAATTAATCAATCAAGTAATTAACATTAATTAAATTATAGTTAAGCACTTAATTAACTAAATAATTAAGAGATTAATTAATTAGTTATTAAAGATGCATTAATTTGGAATTAATAATGATTAATTTAAGTTTAATTACTTAGGAGAAGTAATTAAAGGTTTGTTAACAGTTAATGAAGATCATTAACTAGGGATTATTAAATAATTAATTAATGTGATTAAATTTAATAATTAATTATATTAATTAATTAAAAATAATCACTTGTGAAATTCTATAAGTAAAATTACTTAATGAAAGTAATTAAGGAATTAATTACACATTGTAATTAATTAAGTTTAATTTGATTAGTTTAAGTTAATTGATTAAGTTTAATTAATTTAAGATAATCATTGGATGATTTGTTAAGTATAATTACTTAATGAAGAATAATTACTTTGTGAAGTTATTAAGATGGGTAATTATTGGATGTAATTAATTGAAGTATGGAAGAGATTTGGGATTAATTGCTTTGTGTAATTAATATGAAGAATAATTACTTAGTGAAAGTAATTCATAATTAATTACTTAGTATGATTAATTTAAGAATTGATTAATAAAGTTATTAAGGGTAGTTGATTACTGAATGTGATTAATCAAGAGTGATAAATAAATATGGTTTAAATAAAGATTAATTACTTAATGTAATAGAGTAAATAATAATTAAAGAAGTAATTGGGATCATTAATTAATATAATTAACGATGTAACTAAGGATTGATTAATTAATCAATAATAAGTGATTATAGAGTAATTAATTAATTGTAATTATTAAAGATTAATGTAATTAATTATAGTTAATTAATTAATGAAGTAATTAAAGGTTAATTACTGTATTTGGTTAAGAATAATTAATTTGTGAAATTAATTGAAGGTTAATTACTTAATTATAATTAAAGGATAATTAATCAAAGGTGATTAATTAAGATGAATACTTAAAGAATGATTAATTAATTGGATTGTAATTAATTAATGGTTATGTAAGCAAGATTTATGTGATAAAAGTGATTAATTTAATTCACTTTAAATTAATAGAGATAGAAGTAATTAATTTAATTCATTTTAAATTAATTAGAAATAGTGTGATAATTTAATCCTTGCTTATGTATGGATGGATGATATGGATTGCCTTGAATGGTTTGAGATCTCAGATATGAGATAAGTGATGTTGTGTGATATGGATTCTTTGGTTGAATTGTGATGATAATGTGAATTATTTATTTGTGACGATAATGTGAATTATCTATTTGTGCTGATAATGTGAATTATCTATTTGTGCCGATAATGTGAATATCTATTTGTGAGATGTGAATTATCTATCTGCGTGTATATATATAATGGAATTGAATTGTTTTGACTTTAAAACAATTTGGACATAAAAGATGGCGTTTTGGATGTCGATGAGACCGGGATCGGGTTTCTAGATTTGGATATCCGACAACCACATCGATCCAAATTAACGATAGGTCGTGAATCACAAGTGAAGATGAAGATTCAGAGTGCAAGGGTTATTGTCGTTAACTCTAAGGGTGATTCCAAAATGAGTGTAACGAGATAATGCCTTCGGTTTCTTTCGAACCCGGAACGAACTTGTATGGATTTAATGCTTTCATAACATTGTCAGGTGGACGGTGAGCATTCTAAGAGATGTGTTCTCTAAAGGTAATCGTAGCATCAAGCCTCATCAACCGGGAATGACTAAAACAGGGGAGGTGCAGCAAGTCTAAGTGGGTAGCACCCAAGTAGGACAAGATTTTCCTCTGTCTAGAAGTCCCATTTTTATTCGGCTGTGTGGGGCAGTTGGTTCGCGACAACTGCCGGTGTTGTCTTGTTTAGGACTATCCATTAAGGGATGGTCCCGGCCTTGTGTTGTAGGGGATTTAGGGTGGATCCTCGATACGTTGATCTAGGCCACGTACTGTGACGGGCGGTACCCTAGTAGCCCTGCCATTTTATGGAATCCAAACTCCAATAAGTGTCGTACGTATTGATTGTGCCCAACTATGTTGGACCGTGAGATGTAAGCATTCCAGCTATTTCTATATTTTACTTGAAAACCCCAGACCCTATTATAATATCACTGGATTTCCTATCAAATGTTTTGGTTAGCGTAAGGTAACAACTTACCCATGTTTATGTGTAGGGAGTCTTACGTGATACCTTTTCTTTTCAAAGGATTTTCTAAAGTTAAGCAACTTTAAATCGTTTATTCACGCCAGACCTATGTCTGACCCAAAAGTTTATTTTCTGTTATGTTAAACTCTTGGGTACTCATATTATGTATGAGTAGTCAAGGGATTCAGTTTAGCTTTGACGAACTCTGGAGGAGGTATGGAGCAGGAGGCGTCAGCGTTTGTAGATATATAGGTGGTTCCGCTGTGGTGTTCTCTAAGTCGTTTGTTTGAGTTGTATTTTGAATTGTAATAACTAGACAGGTGTTTATAACTGTCTAGTATGTGTTGTATAAGCTATGTAATCTTTGATAAATGTTGTATACTATGTAATATTTATGTGATTAATATAATTATCATTCCGCTGTTGAGATTCTGATGTTTTTCTTTCTTTCTTCTCTATCTTTTCTATTTTCTATCTCTTTCTTTCTTAATAATGATGCGTCATTCTGGGAGATGAACGGCGGGTCTTTACAGTGGTATCAGAGCGTAGGTTGAGGTAATACCTATGCTTTAGAGTGGTAACTATCTTGAGAGAGCATATTTTTAATTATATATATATATATATATATCTATTTCTACCTGTTTGATTGGGTTACCTGTTCGGGTTTTTCGATATGAGTTCTAAAGGTAGATGGGGTAGTGGTGTGTGTAGCACGACTACCAATGGAAGGAGTCTGAGTGTTGAAGTTGGAAGTGTATCTGTCGAGACTGTGGACCTAATACCGTCTCGATTAAGCTTTTTAGTGGTGTACGGATTTCATCGATCTCCGAAGTAAACCTGTTAAGGTTCGGAGTCCATCTTTGAGGTGCAAGTTTGGATGAGTAGAATTTGGATCTGTCGGTTGAGCAGAAGCGGGTGATGGTATCTTGGCAACCTCAGAAAGTAGTAGCTATGTGATGAAACGCAGTGACTATGGATGTTTCCGATGATGTTTCTTTGGAACAAGCTTAAGGAAGTGTGTCTGCATCGGTGATGTGGCTGAGTTCAGCGGGGTGTTTCTGTTTGGTTTGACGTCCGAGTTTCTCGAAGAGCTTTAGATTAGGAAGTCTTTGGCATCTGTGTCAGTAGTGCAGCTCGGAGTGTTCTGTGTGCCAGCAGGAAGGTCATTTGGCTTAGTAGTTTTCTAGAGATAAAGTTCAGAAGCAGCAGAGTAGATCCATTTCTTTGATGGATTGGTTAGATAAGCATAAGCTGTTCTGATTGGTAAAGAGAAAACAATTTTCTTGGAATTAGGCCGGATTAATCGCAGAAGTAACCTGCGATAGTTTGAGTATTCTCTTGGATTGTTAGATATTTTTCCGGATGTCTTCAGGGAGGTCAAAGGTTTTTCCGCATCTGGAGATTGAGTTTCCATATCGACTAGGATTCTAGGAGTGCTACCGATGGTTCAGCCTAGCAGAAGGATGATTCATAGAGAGAGAGTTTGGTGAAACAACTTAGGTTTGGTGGAACTTCTGGGTTTTCTTTTTATGGATCTGTTGAACCTTATTTCCGGGATGTGATGTCTAGTTTGTGCTCGTGTTCATCTTCAGCATTTTCATCAACTCCTGATCAGAGTTGTGCAGCAGAAGCAATTTGGGAATGCATATGTTTATCTTTTTCGGATAGGAAAAGTAAGTTCAGTCTTTTGATGTTTAAGGAGTAGATTTTGTGTTCTTGATTTTTATAGATCTTGAGAGGATCATTTTGATGGGTTGTTTTGGTCCAGTTTGTTTCTAGAGGCATCACTAAAGGTTGAGCTGATCAGGAGGGAGTAGGCAGCCCAGGATCGTCAAAATATTTTGTGGATAAGAGATGGAGGAATTTGGATTTTGGAGTCGAAGATTTGATTTTGGATAAGATTTCTCCGATCAAAAGGAGCTATAAGTTTTGGGTAAGGCTGGGAAGCTAGCTCCGAAGTATATTGGATCTTTCTGTATTCTTATAGGGATAAGTGTTTGGTCTACAGGATTGAATTGCCAGTTGGATAACTGGGATTCAGTGTGTTTCACATATCTCTAAGGGAGTACGTGTACGATCCATCTCTGGTTGTAGAACCAGCAGTTCAGGAGGATTTGTTTGCTAAGTCATACTTGTCTGAGGTCTGATATCATGTTCAGTTGTAGATCTAGATAAGTAGGAGCTATATAGCTTAGTAGTATAGATTGTTTGGGTTCTGTTGAGCGAGTATCCCGATATTTATACCTGGGAAACTCTAGGAAGTTCTATTCAGGATTTTGTCTGGATAGTTAGATTTGTTTGATTGGGTGAATTAGTTGCTATGGTTGTCAGCATATGGTTGATAATATATGCTTATGATTTAAAATTAAAATCTTAGATAGATTATTAAATTAGCTTTGCTTTTAAATTTCGGGGATGAAATTCTTTTAAGAGGGGAAGAATGTGATAACCCGGGATTTTGGGCAATATCAATTTAATAATCTGTATTAAAATTTAAGTTGATTTAATAATCTTTGTTAATAAAATTTGAATTTACTTTAATAATCTAATTAAATAAATATTTAATTAGTGAATTTTATCTATTTAAAAAAGCTAATAAAATGTTTTCTATTTATAATCTATATATATATATGTATATATATTATAAATAGATAAGCTTTGATTTAAAATTAAATAAATAAATAAAATCTTGTTTTTAAATTCTAATAGTTTAGTAATTTTGAAATTATGATTTATTTAATATTAAGCTTTTCAAAGCTATTTAAATAAATAACTATATGGTTTTAAATACTTAAGGAAAATGTTTAATTGTTTAAATTTATTTTAGCTTAAGTTTAAATTTAAATTAATTAACAAAAAGATTTTTTCTATTTTCTTTTTAAATATAGCTTGATAAATATGATTTGAAATATATATAAGCTTAAAATACAATTTTTCAAATGATACATTAATACATATAATAAAATAAGTAATTTACAATAAAGAGATAATTTCTTTTATAAATTATTTCAAATTGATAAATGTGTTATTGTGACGACCCGTCTTTCAATCCACAGAAAGACGTATCATCAATAAGAAAAGAAAGAGATAGAAATAGAAAAGATAGAAAGAAAAGAACAACAACATCAGAATCTCACAGCGGAAACGAAACAAAATATAATATTACACATATCCATTACATAATTTTACATATCAGAGTACCCAAAATAATAGGACTTAATTACATTAGGCATTTATAAGAGTCTGCCAAACCATACAACCCAAAATACAACATCAAAATGTCACTACATGGCGGATAAGATAGATAGGTACGTCTGGACTCCAGCTCCAACTTCCAAAACATTTGACAATTCCAACCTGATCACTTAGCTACTCGTAAAAATTTGAGTACCCAAGAGTTTAGGAAAAACAAAATAAACTCTGGGTCAGACATGGGTCTGGTGTGAGTAAATAGGTTAAAGTTGTTTAACTTTAAAATCATTTGAAAACAAAAGGTATCACGTAAGACTCCCCACACATAAACACGGGTAAGTTTTTACCTTACGCTAACCAAAACATTTGATAGGAAATCCAGTGATATTATAATAGGGTCTAGGGTTTTCAAGTAAATAGAAAATAGCCGAAATTGTTACATTCATTAAATTCCAGCTACTAGCCACAAAAATGGGTAATACAATCAAAACCGTAAGGTCTCGTAGGAAGAATGGGTTTCCATCAATGGCAGGGCTACTGGGTACCATCCGTCACAGTACGGGGCCTAGATCACCGTACCGAGGATCACTCCCGATCCCCTGCAACACAAGGCCGGAACCATCCCTTACTGGACAGTCCCGAACAAGACAACCCCGCAGTGGTGGCCAACAACTGCCCACACAGTCGAAAATAAAAAGGACCTCTAGACAGGGGAAAATCTCATCCTACTTGGGCATAACCCACTTAACCTTGCTGCACCTCGCCTGTTTTAGCCATTCCCGGTTGATGAGGCTTGAAGCTACGATTACCTTTATAGAACACATCTCTTAGAATGCTCATCGTCCACCTGACGATGTGCCGAAAGCATTCAATCCATACAAGTTCGCTCCGGGTTCGAACGAAACCGAAGGCATTATTTCATTACACTTATTTTGGAATCATCCTCAGAGTTAACGACAATAATCCTTGCACTTTGAAACTCCATCTCGATCTTCACTTTAAGATGTCACGACCTAACATTTAACTTGGATCGATGTGGTTTTCAGAAAATCAAACTTGATTTCCGATCCCGGTCTCATCGAAATCCAAATGTGTCTTAAAGGTCAAGTTGTTTAAAGAGTAAACAATTTTATTCAATTTTAAACATGAATTCACACAGCATTATCCATAGATAATAACAAACATCTATCACAGATATATATATAATATCTCATCAGAGAATATCTCAGATTATCATCCAACCGATATCTACCAAATCCATACATTCAATTCAAAACAATCATCCATAAGCAAGCATATCTCTAATTCATATTATAATTAATTTAATTAATTCAAATTAAATTAATTACTTAAGAATTAATCACTTTACCTTGCTTAACCAAACATTAATTAATTAATCACAATCATTTAATTAATAAATTTCTTCTTAATTAACCTCATTATCAATTAATTAATCTTTAATTAATTAATTAATTATCCTTTAATTATTAATTATTAAAACTTGATTAAAAATTAATCATTCCTTAATTGATTACTAATTAATCCTTATTTAACAATTAATTAATCTTAATTAATTGCTTAATTGATTACAAATTATATATTTATTTATCTTAATTATTTAATTAATTATAAATTAATTAACCTTAATCATTTAATTAATTAATTCTTAATCATTAATTAATTAACAATTAATTATAAATTAATTAATGTTTAATTACTTAATTAATTAACCCTAGTTATTTAATTAATTAATTCTTAATTATTAATTAATTAATCACTAATCGCCTAATTAATTAATTACTAATCACTTATTAATTAATCTTTAATTATTTAATTAATTATCTATTAATTATAATTAAATTAATCCTTAATTACTTAATTAAATTAATTCTTAATTATCAATTAATTAATCCATAATTAATTAATTAATCTTTATAAATTAATTAATCAATTTTTTTAATTAGTTTAACTTTAATTACTTTATTAATTAAAGTAATCTTTAACCATAAAAACTTAATTAACTTTCAAAACAAATCAATTTCAATAATTACTTAAAATTATTACATATTTAAAACATTTCACTTTGTTTAAACTTAATTACTTTTTATAAATTAAATTTAAAAGAATACATAATCATCTCAAATTTTAGTTATCAAAGTATAGAATTTCTTTAAATCAATAGTTTAACATTTATCATAAAGTATTTTAAATTAATTTAAAATTAAAATTTTAAAATTTAGTTTGAAAAACCTTTAAATGTCAACTTTTGCTTTGAGTTCGACCTGACCCAAACTCGAAACAAACTCGAGTTCCATACCTCTTCTTCCTTTCTTTTTCTTTTTTAGCTTAAGTTAAAATTTAAACTCCATGAAACTGGAAAGAAAGCAAACACACACACGAACCCAGGCACGAACAAACAACATCATCCCGAGCCTAACGCGAGCAAAAACCTTCCCTACTCGATCAACACTTCGAGTCACAACAACACACCCCTCTCTGACACAACCCCCTGACACCGTGCACGTGCATAAAGCACCAACGCCGCCGCCGCCTCCAGCGACACCGTGCGTTAGTTTTCCATCGACCACTGGTACAATTCCGACCCCTGAACAGCCATCGCGCAACCCTAAATGAAATCGAGGAAGCTCGCACACATCTGAAACAATCACATCACCAGAAAACCCATCGAACCCAACGATTTCGACCACCGTACACCCTGAAATTTTTGCCACAACACTACAAGCCTCCCATGCAACTATCCCCACGATCATGCCCCACTCGATTCATCACAAGATTCCCAGTTACCTAGGTTACTTCCAAACGCGACCCAAACACAGAGTTAAACCCTAGTCCACCCAAATTCCAACTCCTCTATGATCGATCACCTCCTCCACTATTTTTCTCAGATTCGCTCATCACCATACAAGCTCCAACCACAGTCGTGACCACTCAAAACCACCCTATCACCAGATTTTGATCAGTAAGTCATTTCTGGTCATCCCAGAAATGCTCCAAAAATCCAAATAAAAAATTCTTGATTTTGTTATTAAAAATCAAGTTTTTCAATGTTGATTCAAGTTGCAAACTCGAATCTAGAAAACAGAGTACTTGATTTTATCACATTTAAAAGATTTTTACTGTTTTTCTCTTGTTTCAGAAAGTTTCATATTTAAAATCCTTAAACAAAATTTTAAAACTTAGATTATGATCCTATAATCATGTTTGCTTTGAAACATTAAGTCCAGTAGTAACGGGATTGGAAGATTTGAATTTTTTTTTCTGGACTCTAAAATTCAAACAGAGATGAATATTAATATACTCAGAATCAACATGCATATACGTAGGAGCTTAAACATACAGATGCAAGCAAAAATTCATCAGAGAGATCACATGCAAGATATTAATTTTTTAAATTCTTTTAATTTATGTGTTTACTCACCTAGTTTTTAAAAGTATAAATTCCAAAATTTTGAAATCTGGAAAGATTTTTCTGCAGATCCTAGAAATGCTTGGCTGAACTTGCTATTTGCTTTTTTTTAGATCTGAGAAGGCTCCTAGATGATGCCTAATTCTGTGAAGATTTGCTGCAGATTTGATGAAGCTTGAATCCCTTGAATAAAACTTTTTGCTGTAATTTGTTTTTTACAGACTTTTTTTTGGTATTTTTGTTTGTAGATTAAGAAACTTTGAAATGAAATTTGACTTCTTGTTTTAATTTTGGTTGAAAGAGTGAGATTGATGAATTTTTCAGATTTGTGAATGAAGTAGTAATTTATTTCTTGCTTTTTTTAGAAAATGAGATGGAAAATTTAAATGAAGAAGATGAAGCAACTTTTATAGATTAAATTTTTGTTTTATTAAAATTAAAGAAAATAATATATAAATGTGACACTTGTCACTAAACATGGTTATTTTCTTAACACATGCTATAAGAGGGATTCACAAATTAACATATGCAATTCTCATGCAAAATAGATTTTTAAATGTTTTTATTAATTAATTTTCTAATTTTTAAATACATTTTTAATTTATATAATCAATTCTTTTTAAAAGAAATTAATATAAAAAAATTGTATTCTAAATAAAATCATAAAAATACACTTTAAAATTAAAGTATGATTTAAGACATAAATAACTATATTTTGAATTCAATTTAAATACCCAAATTCAAATTAAATTTCAAATTCAATTTAAAATCAAATTTGATATGTACATATAATTTTTAACAAATCCATTTCCATTTGTATATATTAATTCCATTTAAAATCAATATATTTACAACACAATTATTATTATTGTTTAAAATAACTATTTTATTAATTTTAATTTATTTATTAAAAAGATTATCACATTTAAATTTGGTTTGAAATTCCGGAATATCACATTCCTCCCCCCTTATAAGAATTTCGTCCCCGAAATTTAAACAAAGGATAATCCAAAATTTTCATTTCATTTCAAAAATTAAAGCGTGCATATCATCCATAAATAAGCAATCAACAAACAAAACATCCAAACAACAATACATCCAATACAAATATCACTAGCTATCCGGACACATATCCGGATAAGCCTTCCTAAAACTATCCAGAGTCTCCCAGGTACAATCTCTGGGATCCTCACTCCACTAGACTTTAACAAGCTTCACTATCTTGCTTTTGAGTTGCCTCTCGTGTTGATCAACAATTTGAACAGGATGTCTGACAACTGATAAGTCCGGCTCAACCTCTAAGTCTTCCTGCACAGGTGGTTCCACAATAAGAGATCGATCGTGCATGTATTTCCTCAGACGAGATATGTGAAAACATTGTGAATTCCAGCCATCCGGACTGGAAATTCAATCCTGTATGCTACGACACCAATCCTCTCGAGCACTCGGAATGGTCCAATATATCTCGGGGCGAGTTTCCCTTTTTCCCCAAATCTTACTGCTCCTTTAATCGAGGTAACTTTGACAAAGACTAAATCACCAATCTCGAACTCCAATTGTCTTCGTCTTTTAACTGCATATTTCTTTTGACGATCCTGAGCAGCCTCATCCTTTTCTTGATAAGCTCAACTTTAGCAGATGCTTCATGGATCAGATCTGGTCCAAGCACAAGACGGTCTTTCGACTCTATCCAACGGGCTGTTTATCTACACGGTCTTCCATACAGAGCTTCATAAGGAGCCATCTTAATACTTGTTTGGTAACTGTTATTATAAAAGAATTCCACAAGATGTAGATGGTCTTCCCACGATCCACCAAAATCCAATACACAGGCTCTCATCATATCTTCTAGAATTCGATTAAGCCTCTCCGTCTGCCTATCTGTCTGGAGATGATATGTTGTACTCAATCTCAAACTCGTTCCCATAGCTGATTGCAAAGCCTCCTAGAACTTGTTGGTGAAGATAGGATCTCGATCACTTACTATACTAACTAGAACACCATGCAATCTGACTATCTCTTTCAAGAAAATTTCTGCCAGAGAAGCTGCAGTACGGGTTTCCTTAATGGGTATAAAATGAGCGCTTTTAGTTAGGCGATCAACAATCACCCATATTCCTTCATTAACCTTCTTGGTTCTAGGCAAACGGTTGATGAAATCCATCGAAATCATCTCCTATTTCCACATCGGGATTTCCAAAGGTTGCAATAAAACGGCTGACTTCTGCTGATCTCCTTTAACTTGCTGGCAGATAGCACAACTATTAATGAAAGCAGCTACATCTTCCTTCATGCCCATCCACCAAATGACTCTCTTCATATCCTTATATATCTTTGAGATTCCTGGATGGATATTTAATTTGGAAGGATGACTCTCTGACAACACCTCCTGTCTCAGATCCCTATCATTCGGAACACAAATCCTCCCATTAATCCTCAATGTTCCTTGACCATCAATCTCAAAACTAGGACATTGACCTCTCCTAACTCTTCTGATGATTCTTTTCAACATTTTATCAGATTCTTGCTTGCTCGAAATCCTTTCCAAAAGAGATGGAACCACTTCCAAAAGAGATAGAACTGCATTCCTGCTAAGAGCATCTGCCACAACATTCGCCTTTCCCGGAGTATACAAAATATCCAAATCATACGATGCCAAAAACTCGACCCATCGCTGCTGCCTCAGATTAAGATCTTTTTGAGAGAAAAGATATTTCAACGGTTTGTGATCCGTGAATAGCTCGAACTTCTCTCCCAAAAGTTAGTGCCTCCAGATCTTTAAAACAAAAACAATAGCCAACAGCTCTAGATCGTGCGTAGCGTAGTTCCTTTTATGTGGCTTCAAATGCCGACTCGCATACGCAATTACCCTTCCATTTTGCATGAGAACTGCTCCCAATCCAACAATACAGGAATCTGTATAAACCTAAAACTTACTCTTCACCTCCGGAATTGCCAACATAGGAGCACTTGTCAACTTTGCCTTCAGATTCTAAAAAGCCACCTCACACTTCGGTGTCCACTTGAATTTAGCTCCCTTCCTTGTTAGCTTGGTTAGATGCGAAGAGATCTTGGAATAATCCTTAATAAACTTCCTGTAGTAGCCATCCAATCCCAGAAAACTGTGAACTTCAGTCGGTGTCCGAGGCTGCTTCCACTCTAAAATAGTCTCAACCTTCGCTGGATCTACCGAGATGCCTTCTCCGGAAACAATGTCCCCAAAAATTTGACTTCTGATTTCCAAAAATGGCACTTAGAGAACTTCGCCTTCAGAATATGCCTTTTTAGAGTTTCCAATACTATTCTCAAGTGCTGCTTGTGCTCTTCTTCTGACTTAGAGTAGACCAAGATATCATGGATGAACATCAAAACGAACTTATTCAATACATCACGAAAGACTCGGTTCATCAGGTCGACAAAGTAGGCCGGAGCATTAGTTAACCAGAAAGGCATAACCAACCACTCATAGAAACAATTAGGTCCCCTAAATGTAGTTAAGGGAATACTATCCTCAGCTACCCTTAACTGATGGAAACCTGATGCTAAATCCAATTGAGAAAAGACTGAAGCTCCATGCAGCTGGTCGAAGAGATCATCAATACGAGGAAGAGGATACTTATTTCGAATGGTCACTTTGTTCAACTCACGATAGTCTACGCAGAACCTTAGCGACCCATCCGAATTGGTGAAAAACACCGCAGCAGAACCCCAACAAGAAAAACTGGGCCTAATCAATCCCTTCTCCAACAGATCTTGAGTTTGCTTTACTAACTCCTCCCTCTCCTTAGGAGCCATCCTCCTACTAGGCTGAATTACCGGTACTGCTCCTGGAACCAAATCTATGCAAAACTCTATTTCTCGGTGCGGAGGTAAACACTTGACTTCCTCGAATACATATGAGAAATCTTGGACCACTTTGATATCTTCAACCTCCTCTTGAGAAGTCTCAACTCCATGTAAAAGACTACTCAAGTGAATTCCAGAGTTATCACATATTACTCTAGCAATTCTACCCAGATCAGTTTCCAACGAAACTGTTCTCTCATCACAATTTAGGACAGCCTTATACTTATCAAGCCAATCCATTCCTAATATAAGGTCAAACCCCTTAAAATCCAACACATAAGGGTTACGAGAAAATCTATGGGATAGATAGGAAATCCTCAAATTCTTACAGATCCTATCTAATTTGGTTACCCTCCCTATAGGATTAGATACAAAGATGGGATTGTTTACAGTACTAGGTGTAACAAAGAACTTCTCTACAGATTCCAGAGAAATAAAATTCAAAGAAGCACCAGAATCAAACAAAAATTTAATATACTTGCCATCTAAAAGTAATGTACCTTCCAATACTCCCTTGCCCTTAGATGAAGTTGATGGTGCGCCTTCTAAAGCAAATACCTTATTATGTTGGACTTTATGAAGGAGCGGGCAACCCTTGATCGTATGACCTGGTTGGTGGCAGTTGAAGCAAAGAGATTTCTGAACCAAAGTTGAACCTGGTCCACTATAATGCGGCTGCTGATGTTGTTACTGAGACCCTTTTCTGGGACACTTATTCGCCAAGCGACCTTCTTACCGACATATATAGCATTTGCGAGGTCCATTGTTGATTCCAGACTTCTTCTTGTTTTGCCTCTTCCAATTGGGATTGAATTACCTCTTATTTGGGTTAGAAGAATTCCCTCCCAATGCAGCTACTCGTGCCACTGATCTCTTATTCATCAAATCCTCATATCTTAACGCCATATCAATTAACTCCATAAAAGATCCTTTCAAGTGCGCCGTCATCTATTCGTGAAATTCTGGCCTCAATCCTTGCACAAACATCTCGTTCTTTTTTAGAGGAGTATCTATAAGCCCTGGACCATAGCAAGATAACTCATTGAATTTGGTCTCATAATCCGCTATGGTCATGCTCCCTTGCTTTAAATTCAAAAAATCCTGATAAAGACGAGTTTACCCTGCTGTCGGCATGAATTTCTCCTCAAACGATTCTTTAAATTCTTCCCAAGACATATCGTCCTCCGAGACATTTGCTGTCACTGCATCCCACCAGGCTGCAGCACCTCCTTGCAATTGCATGAAGCCATTACCCTCTTCTGCTCATCCGATAATTTCATGCTCTTAAAGATTCTCTCACAAGAGCGTAGCCATGCTTGGACCTCAATTATAGTCTCTGACCCTTTAAATGGTCCTCATCTAAGGTTGATGAAGTCCTTGCATAAAGCAGCAAAACTGACTAGAGGCGGTACTGGATTAACAGCCTCATTATCAGCCTGACCTCTTCTATCATTGGTCGATGTGCTTCCTACAACCCTTCCCCTTCTGCCTCTTGAACTCATTTGGGCTACCTGGACAGGTAACCCAACCAATTTAGATAAAGATATAGTTATATAAGAAAATTACAAATACGCACTCTCAAGATAGATACTACTCCAGAGCCTAGGTGTTTCTCAACCTATGCTCTGATACCAACTGTGACGACCCGTCTTTCAATCCATAGAAAGACGTATCATCAATAAGAAAAGAAAGAGAAAGAAATAGAAAAGATAGAAAGAAAAGAACAACAACATCAGAATCTCACAGCGGAAATGGAACAAAATATAATATTACACATAACCATTACATAATTTTACATAGCAGAGTACACAAAATAATACGAATTCATTACATTAGGCATTTATAAGAGTCTGCCAAACCATACAACCCAAAATACAATATCAAAATGTCACTACATGGCGGATAAAGATAGATAGGCACGTCTGGACTCCAGCTCCAGCTTCCAAAACATTTGACAATTCCAACCTGATCACTTGGCTACTCATAAAAATTTAAGTACCCAAGAGTTTATGAAAACAAAATAAACTCTGGGTCAGACATGGGTCTGGTGTGAGTAAACAGGTTAAAGTTGTTTAACTTTAAAATCATTTGAAAACAAAAGGTATCACGTAAGACTCGCCACACATAAACACGGGTAAGTTTTACCTTACGCTAACCAAAACATTTAATAGGAAATCCAGTGATATTATAATAGGGTCAAGGGTTTTCAAGTAAACAGAAAATAGCCAAAATTGTTACATTCATTAAATTCCAGCTACTAGCCACAAAAGTGGGTAATACAATCAAAACCGTAAGGTCTCGTAGGAAAAATGGGTTTCCATTAATGGCAGGGCTACTGGGGTACCGCCCGTCACAGTACGGGGCCTAGATCACCATATCGAAGATCACTCTCGATCCCCTGCAACACAAGGCCGGAACCATCCCTTACTGGACAGTCCCGAACAAGACAACCCCGTAGTTGTGGCCAACAACTGCCCACACAGCCGAAAATAAAAGGGACCTCTAGACAGGGGAAAATCTCGTCCTACTTGGGCATGACCCACTTAGCCTTGCTACACCTCCTCTGTTTTAGACATTCCCGGTTGATGAGGCTTGAGGCTACGATTACCTTTATAAAACACATCTCTTAGAATGCTCATCGTCCACCTGACGATGTGCTGAAAGCATTCAATCCATACAAGTTCGTTCCAGGTTCGAATGAAACCGAAGGCATTATTTCGTTACACTCATTTTGGAATCACCCTCAGAGTTAACGACAATAATCCTTGCACTTTGAAACTCCATCTCGATCTTCACTTTGAGATGTCACGACCTAACGTTTAACTTGGATCGATGTGGTTTTCGAAAAATCAAACTTGATTTCCGATCCCGGTCTCATCGAAATCCAAACGTGTCTTAAAGGTCAAGTTGTTTAAAGATTAAACAATTTTATTCAATTTTAAACATGAATTCACACAACATTATCCACAGATAATAACAACCATCTATCACAGATATATAATATCTCATCACAGAATATCTCAGATTATCATCCAATCGATATCAACCAAATCCATACATTCAATTCAAAACAATCATCCATAAGCAAGCATATCTCTAATTCATATTATAATTAATTCAAATTAAACTAAGTACTTAAGAATTAATCACTTTACCTTGCTTAACCAATCGTTAATTAATTAATCACAATTATTTAATTAATCAATCTCTTCTTAATTAACCTCATTATCAATTAATTAATCTTTAATTAATTAATTAATTATCCTTTAATTATTAATTAGTAAAACTTGATTAAAAATTAATCATTCCCTAATTGATTACTAATTAATCCTTATTTAACAATTAATTAATATTAATTAATTGCTTAATTGATTACAAATTATAAATTAATTTATCTTAATTACTTAATTAATTATAAATTAATTAACCTTAATCATTTAATTAATTAATTTTTAATCATTAATTAATTAAATATTAATTATAAATTAATTAATGTTTAATTACTTAATTAATTAACCCTAATTATTTGATTAATTAATTCTTAATTATTAATTAATTAATCACTAATCACTTAATTAATTAATTACTAATCACTTATTAATTAATCTTTCATTATTTAATTAATTATCTATTAATTATAATTAAATTAATCCTTAATTACTTAATTAAATTAATTCTTAATTATCTATTAATTAATCCATAATTAATTAATTAATCTTTATAAATTAATTAATCCAAAAATTTTAATTAATTTAACGTTAATTACTTTATTCATTAAAGTAATCTTTAACCATAAAAACTTAATTAACTTTTAAAACAAATCAATTTCAATAATTACTTAAAATTATTACATATTTAAAACATTTCACTTTGTTTAAACTTAATTGCTTTTTATAAATTAAATTTAAAAGAACACATAATCATCTCAAATTTTAGTTATCAAAGTTTATAATTTCTTTAAATCAATAGTTTAACATTTATCATAAAGTATTTTAAATTAATTTAGATTTAAAATTTTAAAATCTAGTTTGAAAAACCTTTAAACGTCAACTTTTGCTTTGGGTTCGACCTGACCCAAACTCGAAACAAACTCGAGTTCCATACCTCTTCTTCCTTTCTTTTTCTTCTTTAGCTTAAGTTATAATTCAAACTCCATGAAACTGGAAAGAAAGCAAACATACACACGAACCCAGGCACGAACAAACAACATCATCCCGAGCCTAACGCGAGCAAAAACCTTCCCTACTCGATCAACACTTCGAGTCACAACAACACATCCCTCTCTGACACAACTCCCTGACACCGTGCACGTGCACGAAGCACCAACGCCGCCGCCACCTCCAGCGACACCGCGCGCAAGTTTTCCCTCGACCACTGTACGATTCTGACCCCTGACCAGCCATCGTGCAACCCTAAACGAAATCGAGGTAGCTCGCACACATCTGGAACGATCAAATCACCAGAAAACCCATCGAACCCAACGACTTCGACCACTACACACCCAGAAATTTTTGCCACAACACCGCAAGCCTCCCACGCAACTATCCCCACGATCTTGCCCACTCGATTCATCACAAGATTCCCAGTCACCTCACTTCCAAACATGCCACAGATTTAAACCCTAGTTCACCCAAATTCCAACTCCTCTATGATCGATCACCTCCTCCACTATTTTTCTAAGATTCGCCCATCACCGTACAAGCTCCAACCACAGCCGCGACCACTCAAAACCACCCCATCACCAGATTTTGATCAATAAGTCATTTCTGGTCATCCCAGAAATGCTCCAAAAATCCAAATCAAAAATTCTTTATTTTGTTATTAAAAACAAGTTTTTCAATTTTGATTCAAGTTGCAAACTAAAACCTAGAAAACAGAGTACTTGATTTTATCACATTTAAAAGATTTTTACTGTTTTTCTCTTGTTTCAGAAAGTTTCATATTTAAAATCCTTAAACAAAATTTTAAAACTTAGATTATGATCCTATAATCATGTTTGCTTTGAAACATTAAGTCCTGTAGTAACTGGATTGGAAGATTTGAATTATTATTTTTCTGGACTGTGAAATTCAAACAGAGATGAATATTAATATACTCAGAATCAACATGCATATACATAGGAGCTTAACATACACATGCAAGCAAAAATTCATCAGAGAGATCACATGCAGGATATTAATTTCTAAATTCTTTTAATTTATGTGTTTACTCACCTGGTTTTTAAAAGCAGAAATTCCAAAATTTTGAAATCTGGAAAGATTTTTCCGCAGATCCTAGAAATGCTTGGCTGAAATTGCTATTTGCATTTTTTAGATCTGAGAAGGCTCCTAGATAATGCCTAATTCTGCGAAGATTTGCTACAGATTTGATGAAGCTTGAATCCCTTAAATAAAAAAATTTGCTGTAATTTTTTTTTTTACAGACTTTTTTTTTATTTTTTTTGTAGATTAAGAAACTTTGAAATGAAATTTGAATTCTTGTTTTAATTTTGGTTGAAAGAGTGGAGATTGATGAATTTTTCAGATTTGTGAATGAAGTAGTAATTTATTTCTTGCTTTTTTAGAAAATGAGATGGAAAATTTAAATGAAGAAGATGAAGCTACTTTTATAGATTAAATTTTTGTTTTATTAAAATTAAAGAAAATAATATATAAATGTGACACTTGTCGCTAAACATGGTTATTTTCTTAACGCATGTTATAAGAGGGATTCACAAACTAACATATGTAATTCTCATACAAAATAGATTTTTAAATGTTTTATTAATTAATTTTCTAATTTTCAAATACATTTATAATTTATATAAATCAATTCATTTTAAAAGAAATTAATATAAAACAAATTTTATATTCTAAATAAAATCATAAAAATACACTTTAAAATTAAAGTAAGATTTAAGATATAAATAACTATATTTTGAATTCAATTTAAATACCCAAATTCAAATTAAATTTCAAATTCAATTTAAAAATCAAATTTGATATGTACATATAATTTTTAACAAATCCATTTCCGTTTATATATATTAATTCCATTTAAAATCAATATATTTACAACATAATTATTATTATTGTTTAAAATAACTATTTTATTAATTTTAATTAATTTATTAAAAAGATTATCACATTTAAATTTGGTTTGAAATTCCAGAATATCACAGTTATTTTCAAACAATATTAATAATGTATTGTTTTTTTTACAAATAGATTTTTATATAAATAGAATTGTTATTTAAAATTAAGTTTATGTAGTTATATATGTATAACTAGATTTTTAAATTGGACTTTTGAATTTGATTTAAATTTGAATTTATAGTTTTGAAATTTAAAAATACAGATATTTTAAATTGTTTCGGATTTTTAAAAAAAATTGTATAAGTTTTTATTTATGAATAATTGGTTTTATTTCTTTAAAATTATCTACATATATATAAATAAGTACTTATAAACTAATTAATTAAGTATAAGCTTATATTAACCTTTAAAAAAAAATATACTAATTACTTAAAAAGACAACTGTTATTATCCTAAGACTTCATTATACAAGTGTTAAATGTTAAGTATATAAAAATGACAAATGTTAAGATGATTAACAAGTGGCATTTTTTAATTTGGTTTTCTTTTATGTTTTTTATTAAATCAAATTTCAGCCTATATACCATGTTTTCTTTCTTCCATTTTTTTCCATTCTTTTCTTACCTTAAGAAGAAAACTCAAATCCGATACTCAAAAGCAATCTGTAATTCACTTCTTTGAACCAGGAAACTAATCAGAGTTCAAAGATTGTTAATCATCTTCAAATCTTAACCCAAAACCTGTTCATTTTCAAAACTTAAAGCCTGAACTTCTTCAATTCTGAAATATGAATCAAAATCAGTAATCATCCACCACAAACCTTTCTGTAATTCATTTTCAACTTCAAAAGCAAACTTGTAAACTCATTTTCAAAGGCAAGATCATCAAGCCTGCATTCACCTTCAACCTGTGTATATCTAAAGCAAAACTGAGATTTTCAAAAGCTGAGCATTTTATTTTCAAACTGGGAATTTGTCTACTAGATGTAAATCTGAGACAGCAACTCAAGTTTTTAAATCAAAGGCATTTCGGTTTTAAAGGGATTCAAAAGCTATTTCAAAATTGGAGGCTCTGTTCTTAATCCTCAAAACTGTGAGTAACATCACTTTTACAAGTTAAATATATAAATCTGGTCACATGATCTTGAAATAAGTATGTTTGTGTATGTATATTGATGAACTTTTGGATGTACAATGTATGCATGTTTGTAAATATCTGTAAACCTCTTTGTTTCCAGTTTTAAGTTTTTATTTTGATTTAAGTATCTCTTGATCTAGTCACTTTTAAGATTTAAGTTATAAACAAAAATTGTTTGTTTTATCATAAATTAAAGTTCTAAATTTTAATTAAGTTAAAACAACTTTGAATTGCTCTGGGAAAGACCAAAATGAATAGAAATTTGGGTTTTGTTTAAAATCCAAACATCCTAATTTCTTGTTTCAAACATATGAACTGAAACATTATCCAAAATCATGATTTTTGGAAGAGAAATCATAATTTTTAATTAAGTTTTGAGTATGCAAATCTGGGTTGAACAGAAATTGGAATTTAGGTGGTTACTGCTGATCTAGATGATTGGGCTAGTCGCAGTCTTCTCTGGAGGGGGATGGATGATCGGAGATGGTGGGAAAATGTCTGGAAGGTGATTAATCAATCGTGGTGTGGGGAATTGAACGATCATGTTTTAAACCCCAAATTGGGTTGTGGTTGGAATTTGGAGGATGGCGTCAACTAGGGTGCATCGAGTGGCATGAAATTCTGGGAAATGGAAGTAGGTGGGTTGATGAAGGCTTGGCCGAAGTCTCAAACGTGACGGTGGTCGGAGGCGCAAGAATGAGGTGGTTCCAGGTTTCATTGGTTGATCGAGTTTTGGGTTGGACTGCTCGTTTTTTGATTTCAAGTTTGTTGTAACGATTTGAAGATCGTGATCAGGTTCGAGAGTGATCGGTGACTTGAGGAGATAATCGTTGATGATCGAAGTTGATCAGCGCCACCGTACATGTGCACGGTGCACTTCCATTATTTTCCGGTGATGTTGGTTTGAGCAGGGAAGTAGTCTCGAGTAATTCTCGAGTCATTTGATGGTTGTGCTCGAAGTTTAGTTAGGTTGGACCCAAGGTAATTGAAGGGTGGCTCGGGTTAATGTTTGATTACTGGTTTTCTTTTAAACTTGTCTGTTCAAATTTTAAAATGATTTTAAAATTTGAAAGTAAAGATTTAAACAAAGTTTTAAACAAACTTCTAAATCTGGATTCAAATTTAGTTTGTATCTTAGTTTGGAGATAAATAAGTTTTTTTAAAATCTAAATTGTTTTAATAAATTTAAAATGTTAAAGTATAATTTAAATGGTTTGAATTTAAAATAAATTTTGTTTAAACTCTTTTAAGTTTCTTTTATAAGATAAGTATTTCTTTGACATGAGATTTAAAAGGTTTTTGAATTTGTTCTTAAACTTTGTTAACAGTTAAATTTGTATTCATTTTAAATCTTAATTTGAATGGAATTTGAAAGTAAATTCAAAAGTAAAATATTTTCAAATGTTTCTGTTAATGGCAATTTAGTCATAGGTAAGAAATGTTTTTTTATCTTAAAATTATTAAAGATTTAATGATTTGTGATTCATTAAATTATTAAGGTAATTAAAATGGATAATTAATTTAATTAATTAATGATTTGGATTAATTAATTTGGTAATTAAGGGTTTTAAATTAATTAATCAAGGTTTAAGTTAATTAATTAAGGAATAATTAATTTGTAATTAAGGATCATTAATTAGATAAGATTAGATTTTTAATTAATGATTAGGAATTAATTAATTAATCAAGTAATTAAGATTAATTAAGTTATAGTTAAGCACTTAATTAATTAAATAATTAAGAGATTAATTAATTAGTTATTAAAGATGCATTAATTTGGAATTAATAATGATTAATTTAAGTTTAATTACTTAGAAGAAGTAATTAAAAAAAATTAATAGTTAATGAAGATCGTTAACTAGGGATTATTAAATAATTAATTAATCTGGTTAAATTTAATAATTAATTATATTAATCAATTAAAAATAATCATTTGTGAAATTGTTTAAGTAAAATTACGTAATGAAAGTAATTAAGGAATTAATTACTCATTGTAATTAATTAAGTTTAATTTGATTAGTTTAAGTTAATTAATTAAGTTTAATTAATTTAAGATAATCACTGGACGATTTGTTAAGTATAATTACTTAATGAAGAATAATTACTTAGTGAAGTAATTATGATGGGCAATTACTGGATGTAATTAATTGGAGTATGGAAGAGATTTGAGATTAATTGCTTTGTGTAATTAATATGAAGAATAATTACTTAGTGAAAGTAATTAATAATTAATTCTTAGTATAATTAATTTAAGAATTGATTAATAAAGTTATTTGAAGATAATTAAGTGATGTAATTAATTAAGGGTAATTAATTACTGAATGAGATTTATCAAGGGTGATTAATAAATATAATTAATTAAAGATTAATTATTGAATGTAATTAATTAAGGAGTAATTAATTTATTTAATAAAGTTATTAAGGGTAGTTAATTGCTGAATATGATTAATCAAGAGTGATAAATAAATGTGGTTTAATTAAAGATTAATTACTTAATGTAATAGTGTAATTAATAATTAAAGAAGCAATTACATCATTAATTAATATAATTAATGATGTAATTAAGGATTGATTAATTAAGATTAATTAATCAATAATAAGTGATTATAAAGTAATTAGTTAATTGTAAATAATTAAAGATTAATGTAATTAATTATAGTTAATTAATTAATGAAGTAATTAAAGGTTAATTACTGTATTAGGTTAAGAATAATTAATTTGCGAAATTAATTAAACGTTAATTACTTAATTGTAATTAAAGGATAATTAATCAAAGGTGATTAATTAAGATGAATACTTAAAGAATGATTAATTAATTGGATTGTAATTAATTAATGGTTATGCAAGCAAGATTTATGTGATAAATGTAATTAGTTTAATTCATTTTAAATTAATTAAGATAGGAGTAATTAATTTAATTCATTTTAAATTAATTAGAAATAGTGTGATTAATTAATCCTTGCTTATGTATGGATGTATGATATGGATTGCCTTGAATGGTTTGAGATCTCAGATATGAGATAAGTGATGTTGTGTGATATGGATGCTTTGGTTGAATTGTGATGATAATGTGAATTATCTATTTGTGACGATAATGTGAATTATCTATTTGTGAGATTTGAATTATCTATCTGTGTGTATGTAGATAATAGAATTGAAATGTTTTAACTTTAAAACAACTTGGACCTAAAAGATGGCGTTTTGGATTCGATGAGACCGGGATCGGGTTTCCAGATTTGGATATCCGAAAACCACATTGATCCAAATTAACGATAGGTCGTGAATCTCAAGTGAAGATGAATATTCAGAATGCAAGGGTTATTGTCGTTAACTCTGAGGGTGATTCCAAAATGAATGTAATGAGATAATGCCTTCGGTTTCGTTCGAACCCAAAACGAACTTGTATGGATTGAATGCTTTCAGAACATCGTCAGGTGGACGATGAGCATTAGAAGAGATGTGTTCTCTAAAGGTAATCGTAGCCTCAAGCCTCATCAGCTAGGAATGGCTGAAATAGGGGAGGTGCAGCAAGGGTAAGTGGGAAGCACCCAAGTAGGACAAGATTTCCCCTGTCTAGAAGTCCCTTTTTTATTCGGCTATGTGGGGCAGTTGATTCGCGACAACTGCCGGGGTTGTCTTGTTCAGAATTATCCAGTAAGGGATGGTTTCGGCCTTGTGTTGTAGGAGATTTAGGGTGGATCCTTGGTACGTTGATCTAGGCCACATACTGTGACGGACGGTACCCCAGTAACCCTGCCATTGTATGGAATCCAAACTCCAATAAGTGTCGTAGGTATTGATTATGCCCAACTATTTTGGAACGTGAGATGTAAGCATTCCAGCTATTTCTGTGTTTTACTTGAAAACCCTAGACCCTATTATAATATCACTGGATTTCTTGTCAAATGTTTTAGTTAGCGTAAGGTAAAAACTTACCCATGTTTATGTGTGAGGAGTCTTACGTGATACCTTTTCTTTTCAAAGGATTTTCTAAAGTTAAGCAAATTTAAACCGTTTACTCACACTAGACCCATGTCTGACCTAAGTGTTTATTTTCTATTTTATTAAACTCTTGGGTACTCATATTATATATGAGTAGTCAAGGGATTCAGGTTAGCTTTGACGAACTCTGGAGGATGTATGGAGCAGGAGGCTTCAGCGTTTGTAGATATATAGGTGGTTCCGCTGTGGTGTTCTCTGAGTCGTTTGTTTGAGTTGTATTTTGAATTGTAATAACTAGACAGGTGTTTATAACTTTTTAGTATGTGTATAAGCCGTGTAATCTCTGATAAATGTTGTATACTATGTAATATTTATGTGATTAATATAATTTATTCGTTCCACTGTTAAGATTCTGATGTTGTTCTTTCTTTCTTCTCTATCTTTTCTATTTTCTATCTCTTTCTTTCTTAATAATGATGCGTCATTCTGGGCGATGAACGGCGGGTCTTTACTGAAATGTTACACAGCTCCTGCTTGCACCAAATTAACGACGAGCTGATACATCATCCCCATATCTACTAGTGGGTTTCCAGCACCTATGTTGGCATTTGCATGTGGATTAGCATTTGCATGTCGTCCCTGATTTCTCCTATTGGGTTGAGCATTTCCATTTGTTGTAGTGCTTCCTCCACCGAGATTTCCTCTTCCGTTTCCTACCTCTATAGCTTCCTTTTTCATAAATCTGCATACAAGCCTTAGTAAGATATAGAAGAATGGTTTAAGATAGAATGGAATACGTACTTATATATATATATATATATATATATATATATATATATATATATATTAAATACAAGTACATAAATATAGCGTTAACCCAAACCTCGATCTTATTTCTAACTCATTGGATTATGTTTCAGAAAAATTATTCTAAGTTTGAAATTTCTATTAAGTTTTCATAAACCGATGCTCTGATACCAACTTGTAAGATTCCCCAGTTGGAGGCCCAAAACTAACGGCTACGGATGCTATAGTCATATATAATTATTAATTCTCAGTGACCAAATGTGATAATGTTAGATACATTGATATAACAGAAACACATGGATATGAAAATAATTAAAAAAATATTGAACAAATTTCACATTCCATTTCAATCATATTTCAGATTCATTATATAATCCCAAATTCGAGAACCACGTCCAAAGAAAATATAATTATTACAAAATATGCCAAGAGCAACATATGAAGATGCCCTCTTGGATGATCAGAGTCTAGACATAGACAATTTAAGCAACTTTTCCTTTACATCAAAACACAGCAGAATTAAAAAGAAAAGAACTCCAATAGCTAGCTTTCCTCTCGCATGTATCTATAAGCTTATTCGTTTAAAGGAGAACCTGAAAACCTCAACTTTCAAACTACTCAAAATCATTTGATCATCCGAGATTTTAAGGGAAAAACATAAACTTCGAGTCAGACATAAAGCTTGGTATAAGTAATAACCTACAATCTCGAACCATTTAGATATCTAATGAAACCACGCCACTTAGTGGAATGGGTTTTCCCCTTAGTAGTATCTTATCCAAAAATTTATAATAGCCATATACCGTGCTCCTGCATCCACAATGGTTAAAAACATAGATATTTAAAATATATCATAATGATATGCAAACAAGTAAAATATCCTAGATTTCACATCCCCGTACATTTAACTATCTGTCTCAGTTATAGTTTCTAAGGTCACTGTTAACCTATTAGTTTTCATGGGATGACTAGTAACTTATTAAAAGCTTATGAACTATATGTCTGGTTTCATAGTTTTCAAGGGATCACTAAAAACATATTGGCCCCTGCCAATAAATTCATTCAATTATTTTGTGGGTTCTCCCTGAACCTATTGGCATCTCCAATAACTTCTCTTATATCATAGTTTTCATGGGTTGACTATGAATCTATTGATCTCTGTCAATAACTTTATCCAGGTATAGTTTTCATGGGATCACTACGAACCTATTGGCCTTACCAATAACTCTCTCCAAATATAGTTCTCATGGGTTTACTATAGACCTATCTAAACTGACAACTTCTTCATCAATCTAGAGCATCCTATATTCTGGTCTACCTGACCTCTTAGATGCAATTCTACTCATACAAGAGTTAACTCAATTTATATTCACTAATGGATTAACCTAGTTGGTTATTCCACCATTCCTCCCCAAAATATAGTTATAGGTCCATTATATAGTGAACATATTTATAGAAGAAGCATATACAAAAATATAGCAATACCAATATTTATGGTGTAATATCCTTGATATCATTTCCACATGAAATTTGGTTAATACCTTTAACCAACTATTTTTATCAAAGCAAGCTTCTTCAAAAACTCCAAAATTAAAAGTCATTTCAAAGCTCTTTTATAGCTATGAGTTTTCCTTTAAAAATGAGATTGGGTTCTTTTTTTGAAAACTAAGGCTTTCGAAATCCTAGACCCTTACTTTCAAAACCATTAGAATATATCGTTCGAAAACAATTAAATATTCTTTTCAAAACATTTAAACACAAGCCTTTCGAAACACTTGAAATATCTCTTTCGAAAGCATCAAAACCTTCCTTTCGAAAGTATTAAAGCATATTTTCCAACTCATAGAAGCATAGCTTCAAAACCATTTGAATGTAACTCTTTCGAAACCATTAGATTTAATCTTAAATATTACTTTTGGGTCAAAGTGAAATTTCAAATCCAAAATCCTTTGTATAATAGCCAAAATAAATTTTTAACCCAATTATTTATTTCATCCTTTAAAAATTCATAATAAATTATCCATAGCTTGGATAATTATGAAATTTTAAACCCCCTCCAAAATAGTATTTTACATAACATATTAAATCCTCATGGCATTTGAAACCCGATATATATATATATATGATTTTAGCCTTAAAATCGAATAAAAAAATTATCAAACATATTTATTTGAATCAAACATATCATGCAATCCAAGCATATCATCATTAAAATCATCATAAAGGTTTTTAACTTAAAATCCGAAACCAAATGCTCTTTAAAAATGAAAATGAGATGGTTTTGATTATTATTCACCTTGCTTTGGATAAGGAACTTGAGATTTGATCTTGCTTAATTCTCCTTGCTTGATTCCTTATCTTTTAATTGATTTTTCTCCTCTTTTTCCCTAGGTTATGGCCGACTTTAGCTCTTTGGTTTATGTTTTAGAATTATAAACTTGTGAAATGAAAATGGGAATAAGAGTTTAGGGGTTAAGGGTTATGGTGGACGGGTATTCCCATAATATACTTGCCTTATTCTCTTATTAGTTAACTTATAAAACAATTTCCATAAAATCATTCTTTTAAATTTTTATTTTGTTAAACACGGCCTCTAATAAATTTTAAAATCTCAATCCCCTCACTACTCTAATCTATATATTATTCTATTTAATTTATCTAATCAAATCTCTTGAATAATGTTATTTAAAATTTGAGGTGTTACATAGACCGTCACCGCCTTCATTTTAGATCTGAGAAATATGTTGCTGTAATTAAAATTTAAGCTTGTCTGATAAGAGGTCGCAATGCTCAATTTCTGCTCATAATGACTGGCTCGATTCATCGTATTTTGCAATGAGGTTGATCTGCTCAAAGAATCATATGGAAAATCACCTACCCCTTTTCCTTAAGGTATATTAATGAAAATTTTGGTAAATACCTAAATTTAAGAGAAAATTTAAGTATAAAACTTTTAGTTGTGACATTATTTTCTAAAGTTTATGAGTTGATCAGTTCGGTTTAACATAAATTCATGTCTAATGATCACAAGTATGTGAAATAGCATGTTTTTATTTAAACAATATTGGAGGTCTAAAGATTATGAGATACCAAATAATAAAGTGACCGAAACCCTAGAACCTAAGGATGAGCTTTATGGTGCCACTTTCCAGGTTCGTTTTATAGCATATCCATTCATTTTTTAGCGCTCTTGTAAGTATAATTTGTTACAATTTTATTTTTCTTTGAAGATGTATTAGCATGGTAATGTTTATGAGTTATGCACGACTTGTAGCCAAGTGTGGATCACATTTTATTTACATAGTTTAGATATAAAAAATAAAAAATATTAAAGCATTATATATACTAAAAATTGATTATTTCAGTATATAGAGATAGGTCATAGGCTAACCATTCGCTAGTTTTTCAAATGAATGTGAAATATAAGAAGTATCAAATCATGTTGATTGTACTCTCTTCATTTAGGAAGCCATTATTGAATCTACAATTATATGTGTGTAGTTGAAAGCCAAACGATTGAGAATACCTTTCAAAATCTCTATTAAAAGGAAAAAAAGTTGAGATATAGCATAACCAAGTGAATGGTTTTGAAGTGTTCAACATCACAGTTATAATCCGTAAGCTGGTTATTGTCCTTTATTTATAGTAGGTAAATAAAATATTCTGGTGCCTAAAAGATATTTAAGTTATATCATTGGTATCGAATTATCAATATACTGATCTAGTTGTCATTAGTTCAGAATGCGTTATGCTAGTTTATGCAATTGCAAGATAGTGTCTACTGAATGTTTCCTTGTTGCTAAATTTGGTTGAGCAAATTGAGTGGCCAGAGTTCAGAAGGAGTAAATTGGGTGATTGGTTCGTAAATGGTTATGACAATAAACTGATACTTGTTATTTCTTAATATTCGTTTTTCCTCTTGTACCTACCATTCTTTCCACTGTTTCAAACTAGAATAGAAATGCTACTCTTTTATTTCTTTGAACGACTATATTTAGTGTATCACATGAGAATATGCCAACACATGTATCTGGAGCCTAGCAATTTTGTTCTAGAGTATTATGAATCGTATATGCATATTTTGCATACAAACATACCTCATACCTGATATCTATTTCTATTCATGTTTGCATGAAATTTCCATCATCATGTTTGATTGCTTGCATGCTTAATTTAGTTTATTAGCAAGAAGATCAGATGTCATTCATACTACATATGGTTTTACTAAACATTGTAATAGTTTTAATAGATGCGCGCCACAAAATAATATAGTTCTATAAGTGTAGGATTATTTGCATACCACAAATCGCTGCATTGTTTACTATTATATTGTTCTTATCTTCTATAGTAATTAATAGGGTGTGGCAATAATTTTTTTAGCTTATGCTAAAGAAGTAAACAAATGGTAACCGTAGCATCAAAGAGATCCACCAATTATACTCACCCTCATAATATAACGAGTTTAATGCAAGGAAAAGCATCACAATCATGAATAATCCAAAACTAAACCAACCCTCTCCATCATTTTTTCATACTGACAATAAACATTTCAGCTGTAACCATTTGATATACTAACAAACGTTAAGACTTAAGCAAAGCAACTCAAAGTTATGAACCAGATAATTTATTTTAAATTTTTTTATCATGGGATATCTTTTGTACAGTGCTTTATTATCATAAGGTACTTATATTCTTAATGTTATGCAAATCGAGATATTTTTACAGATGTTATAACGTAGAGTGAGATTATTTAAATTGATGTTAGGTATTAGAATTTAGTCCTTTAGTGGAAGATTTATCTAGTGGCTAGCAAGACTTTTGTAAAGTGAATCAGAAATGAAGCATGGACAGTTAATTTAGGGGTAGAGTAATTTGATTTCTTACCTTTTTTCTTCTCTCTTTTTTTTCTTATGTAAAATTACCTAAAGTATAAGTTTGAGTTCTACTTTATTTTTGGCCAAGTTTTACCATTTTGTCGAAGTAAAAAACATCAGGACATACATCTAAATCTCACACATTGGGACAAAGGAAGGATCTCTGATCTTTATTTAAATATGGAGTGCAGTAATTTTATTTCGAATAGCAGGGTAAAGAAAAATATGGTATACAAATATTGATTTTCAAGAGTGATGCATCGTATTGATTATCACTTGTTTGATGAGCCATTTTACATGCCCATGAAGAACATGGTTCTTTTTCCCTACTATTTTCTTTGTACTCGTTAACATTTTGTTAAAATCTTCTTTCAATTATTTTGTTGCATGTATTCGATGCAATTAAAGCTATAATAAATAACTAGCAAAGGAATCACAGATCAAACTCATTAGGCAAGCTAATAGTTATATTTAGTTCAGTTGCTCCATGGAAAAAAATTTGGAAGTTGTTAGCAGCAATGTAAATGTAACGACCCGGAAATTTCGATTCCGAAAATTCTAGAAAGTTAGGAAAAGAAGAAAAGAGATAGAAGAAGAAGAAACGGAAAACCAAACTCAGAATCTCACATTCGCAGTGGATAAAATATAATATCAAATAATATTCTTTACACAAAGAAAGCTATATCAGTTAATTACATTTTAATACATCAGAGTTACAACATTTCACAATCACTGGACAGTTTAAAACAACATGTCCCAAATAAATAACAATATAACATAGCGGAATACTCTCCATACATTCCTGCCATCCAGCTCAGCTCCTGAGCTTCAGAACGTCCTTACCTGGAAATCTGTAATACTCGGTCTGACCCGAGCATTACTTCAAAGTAACACCCGGGTCAGGCTGGAAACCAACGTGAGTAAACCTATCTAACAAGGAATACAAAAGCATACAATTTATATAAACCCGGTGTAACTTGTTATAGTCAATACTTATATTCACAAATCGAACCCTAAGTACCTTTACTTATTTTTAAATGGTCCAGTCATTTAAATTATTCCATTTTAGCCTATTGATTCCACAAATCAATTTTTAAAGAATCGAAGTGGTTTCGGATATTTAATAATACCCGACTCTGGTCTCTTCGGATCCCATGTCAACTAAACCAAGTTATTTAAATTGAAAACAATTCAACTTTAAATACAGGATGTCACTGTTGATCCCAATATATTTTATCACATAGCATCACACATCACTTACCATAGATATCATCTAATATAAGGCACACAATATCATTCAATCATTCATAAGCAAGATGAATCAACCATACCATCTTTAATTAATTTAACTAACCACAATTTAATTAAATTAATTACTTTAATTACTTTTAAATCCTGCTTATTAATTATTTACAAACCAATCAATTAATCATCCAATAATCATTCATCTTAATTAATCCGCTTTGATTAATTTTAATTACACTAAGTAATTAAACTTTAACTGATCTCATAGATCAATTATTCTTAACCATTCCAACCCAAAACTATTTCCAATATATAATTAATTACATCCTATAATTATCATCACTAATTACTTCACTAAGTAATTATACATTAAGTAATTATACTTAAACAATTTCCACAAATGATTATCTTTAATTAATTAATCTAATTAATTATTAAAATTAATCACATTAATTAATTATTTAATAATCCCAAGTTAATGATCTTCATTAACTATTAACAATCCTTTAATTACTTCTCTTAAGTAATTAAACTTAAACTTAAATTAATTATTATTAATTAAAATTTAATTAATCTTAAATCATTAACTAATAATCTAATCTTATCCAATTAATGATTTCTTAATTACAAATTAATTATTCCTTAACTAATTAACTTAAACCTTAATTACTTAACAAATTAACCCTTAATTTACTAACTAACAGTCCATAATTACTAACTAATTAATATTAAATCATTAATTAATTAATTGACTTAATCAACATTAATCATTAAACCTAAATTATTTTTAAGACAAATCATTCTTTTATTAATGACTTAATTTCATTAACATATGCATTCAAAACATTTCATTTTAAAATCTACTTTCTAGTTTCATTTCAAATTTAAAGTTTAAAATGATTAATAAATTTAAACTATAACCAAATTTTAATTCAATTTAATAAAACCTTTTAAAATCAAATGTTAAAGAAACTTTTATAAATAATTTTATGTAAATAAAGTTTTAAACATTTCATTGCAAAAATATACCTTAAACATTTAAACTTGTTTAAACAATTTAAATTTCCAAACTTTATTTATTTTTAAAGCTAGGAAGCAAAAGTTAATTTGAATCCATACTTTAAACTGGGTTTAAAACTTTATTTAAGAGCTTGCCTTAAATTTCAAATTCATTTCAAAATTTAAAACACTAACGGGCTTAAAAACCTGTAACCAACAGTTTGACCTGAGCCACACCTAAAAGTCTTTGAGTCAAACACCCCACATCTTCAAGCTATCCCTGAAATTTACTTGAGAAACTCGAGTCCACTTCCCTGCTTCAACCCAAAACTTCATCAGAGGTCAAAATGTGCACCGTGCACATGTACAAGCGATGCCACCGCGTTCGACCATCAGCGATGATCCTCACAAGTCGACGATCATCCTCATACCAGAACTTCGACAACAACTCAAAATAAAAATCGGGTTCCAAGCTCCAACCTGGAACCAACCCAAACCTGGAAAACCTCCTCGTCCTCCCCATTCTGATCACCAGAACGCCAGAGACTCCGGCCTCGACTTCGCCAACATCCCCTCTTATCATTCCCAGAGTTCTAACGAACTCGATCCACCAAAGATGTTGTGATGCAACAATTCCCGATCACCCACTAAACTAGGTCTACAGACTTAAAATGATCGTCGTCGCTACTACAGTGATCTTCCTCCACTTCTAACAATTTTTCCAAACTTTCTTATTACTCCTCTATCACCAGAAGAAACCCTGACCTCCCAAACCCTTGAGATCATTAGAAGTTCCCAAAAAGTCAAATCCAGTTCAAACCTAGAATGCACATTCAAACCCAAACTAAAAATTATAATTTTACTTCTAAAAGGATAGAAGAAATAAGGAAACAGAACAGAAACAATATTAGAATCTCACAGTCGTAGCGGAACAACATATAATAGATAAATGAATAATTTTTAAACCAAGAACTATATCAGTTATTACATCACATTACATTACATTACATCATCAGAGTGTACAACAACAAAACAACAACAAACAGCGGAAAAGAAGTACTATATACTAGTGAATACGCCATGCCATCCAGCTTTCCTCTGGCAACTCCTGAATTTCAGAATATCCTGATAAACCTGACTCTTGACTGCCCGTGTGGAAAATTATGGGCACCCAGAGTTTAGGAAGCAAAACAATAAACTCCGAGTCAGTCATGTGACTGGTGTGAGAACTTAAAACAGTTATTATCTTTTAAAACAACAACAACAAGGATAATTTTTAAAGTCAATTCGCAATGCTTTTGGAAAATGAGATTATCATAAGGCCTCATGCATACACACACAATGCAAACGCAGAATCGGAGGAGATTTCTCCTTATGATAGTCAAAGATGCTTGATACGCATTAAAAAGAAACATTCGATATTATTACTAGTGCATAGTGTAGGAAAAATCATTTCGAAAGTAAAGATATAAATCTTAGCCAACATACGAACATTATCGTATGCCTACTATAGCTACCATCCAAACAGTGGGGCGCCACCATAAGTGAATGGCAGGTTCTACAACTAAAACCGTACAAGGTGCGTGTTGTTTTATTTGGATTTCCAACAAATGGTCAGGCTAAGGAACTTCCTACTGCCACATGGGATCGCCTTTGGCGGGACGTCCAGAGAACTTAACCAGCTCTCTGCCAACACAAGGCCGGGTTACCTTTGTCACTAGGTAACTACTACACGAAAATGCCATCCCCCGGTCCTTTTGGACCTTTATCCGAGCGCTCGATTCCAACAACACCACACAGTAATAGATATAGTGTATCAATATGAGCAAGTATCTGGGCTCCATACCATGATACCACCCTTTCCAGAAGGAAATGACATGCCCTAAAGGGCGCGACCCTCATAACCTTGCTGCATATTCCTGTTTTGACCATTTCCGGGGAGTGAGGTCTGACGAAGTCTCGTCCACAAAGCCACGCTTTGATCAACAAATGATCAATAAATAATCATCACACAGCAACACTAAGCATGCCACATTACAAAATTGGGAATATATCGTTGATAACCTTCAACTACATAACCTCTAAGCGCGTACGTCTCAGAGAAGGGTGTTAAGATAAGAGAATAAATTCTTCGCCACCAACAGAAATGTATTTAAAAGAAATCTGCTTTATATCTCAAAATGTAATGTCAGACACGTAACCATACAAGTCTATTCCGGGTTCGAACAGAACCGAAGGCACTTCAAAAGAAGCCCTTGCAATCCGGGTATTCACAATCCCGATCGAATTTTCCATCACAAAGGAAATCTCCATATCGTAGCTAACGGTGCAGAGACAATCGATAGGTCATCCTATCGTTCTCACAAATACCCGGTCTTCAATGCTATCAATTACGTCGTATCACTATTCGGAACGGGTAATCCGAATAACGAGCGCAATAATTTAAAAATAAGTGTAGCATTCAATTTCAACCAATTCACAACAAATACCTATTCAAAGGTCAATATTTGATAGTCGGTTATTTAACTATCAATCAATATTCACAACATCACCCGATTTCAAATAATTTCCCAAATTATTTATTTTCAAAAATATCTTTATAAGACATATATCCCACACTTCAACCATTTGAAAACCAATTTCAAATAAATTTACACCCTTACAACTTTCATTTCAAAATGGTTCATTTAAACCAATTAAATAAATCCTTACCGATTTATTAAATTTACGTTCCAAATCCGTAAATTAATATCCACACTTCAAAATAAATCAACGTTTATTTTTAACTAATTTCCCTTTCTTTTATAAATTCCATAGTGAATTTACAATTCCAAAATATCTATGAATATACGATTTTTAAATCGATTTCTAATATTAATTTTCAATTTATCTTTAAAAGATAAAATATCAAACATTCACTTCATATTGGAAAAACATTTCCATACTTATTTAATAATAAGTAATTCACCAATCTATTTATTTTCAACATTTTGAAAATATTCAATATACTTAAATTTAAATTAAGTATATATTTTATTTTATAAGGAAAACATTCTCTTAAACACATTTATTTGGGTCAAAACGAATGTTACGTAAAACATCGTTATGACAATCCAAAATCACTAGTATAGGGATTCGAACTTAAAATAGATATATAAATCCAAATACAATATAAAACATTTCCTTTCGGAAATCATTTACTATAACAATAGTGTTATAGTCCAACATTTCCTTCTATTTCTCGAAACATCAATTTCAACAATAAATGTTGAAATCTATGGTCTCGATACTTAATACATTTTAAAATATCTTTAAATCATTTTAATTCTATTTAAAACATCACTTTTCCAAAATATTTCTTTAATATATTATTCACTGTCCAAAATCGTGAATATATTTCCTTATCCAAATTCAACATTTCTACATATTTTATTTAAAGGATTATCCACTGTCCAAAATCGTGGATATATTTCCTTTAATAAGCTATAATAATTAACATATCAAAATAAGTCGTTTTCGGATTTATAAAACAACGTTTATAAATTCCATTTATATTTTATGGCCACTTCAACTTATAAAATCACTTTATTAACAAATTCTATCCATAATCCATTTACACGCAAAAATCCAATTTATAAGTTAATTATTTATAAATCTTTTATTTTATAAAATCTATTCATTTTATAATTCCACAATTTATAAATATATAGATTTCATCACTTATAAAATCCATTTATATTCCATTTTAACACTTATAAAACTTTTTTTTATAATTCCAATATTTTTAATTTATAAATATCAATTTTATAAATATTTTATATAAATCATTTATAATAATTCAAAAATCCCAATTTAAATAAACCAATCCTTTTAATAATTTACAAATCGTTATTAAAGCTTATATAACTCCAAAATCATACTTAAGTATTATTTTCCAAAATATTATTTTTATAATAATAAAAATTATAACGTTTATTTATTTAAAATGAATAAATTCCAAAATTAAATTTTATTATGAATTCTCAACTTAAATTTTCAAAAATCAAATTTTATTTATTTTCGGCATCTAACGATATAAAAATATATTCGGCTAAAATTTAGCCTTTAACAATCTCAATCACAAAGATAATCACGCAGATTATAAATAGATCAACAAATAGATCAACACACAACATTGAAACCAATTCAAATGTTTGAGGAATCCAGTTGGATCCCTCCAACCTGTTTCCCTGGATCCAAAGATGTTAGCACAATACCAATTTCGCTAAAAGATGAAATATCGCGGTATATGGGATTTATAAAATACTATCCGCTATTATGCGGTGCAATAGGGTCTCATCCGCTATATAATGCGGGAAAATCAACTCCAAGTACATATATAATACCAATTCCATATAAGTTGGAATTATCGCGGTATATGTTTTTAATAAATAACCTCCGCTTAATAACGGCGTATAATGCCTATTTTAACAATCAATAGATAACAATCATCATTCAAACATACAATCAAGCAATTTTAAATCTAACTATATAAAATTAAAATCGAAACTAATTCGATTGAGTGAGAAGTTCTCACCTTGATTTCAATTCAGTTTCCGCGTTTTATTTCGAATAAAATTAAACGCGCATTTAATTTTATCCAAAATTCAAACTAGCTCCAAATGACTCCAATCCAGTTTCATTGCGTAATATTCGTCCCTACAGTTCCAACGCAACTGGTTTCGTCCAAAACGGACCTCGTATGACAAAGATATGCATTTTTAAAGTTTGTACAATTATAATATAACTTAATTTACATTTTATTTAATTTAAAACCCTACACTGCATCATAGCCGTTGATTCACTTTGGAGAAATCAAGGCCGCGCCCCTATCATCTTCCAAAACGCGACAATACCCAGGTAATCATGCAAGAACCGAACCCATCCGAGCCAAACTAGGGCTAAAAATCACGACCACCACGACGACTTCGAAGACGATCAGGTTGTGCCATATGGAAGCCCATCTCCTCCTATACCTTCGGCATGAGCACGGCCAAGCTCGGCCTCCTCTTCTCCCTGAGAATCATGCTCGAACCACGCACGTACACGGCCACCTAGCTCCCACTCTGTCGCTCCAAATCAAATCACAACCGTTGGATATGCCGTATTCATCGAGCTCTACACTTTTCTAGTTGGAGGTTTCTTGTAATTGTTGACAGATTGAGAGATTTGGAGGGGGAAAGATGATAGATTTTCGGCCATACATCTGAAAATGGAGGCTAGGCTGTTGAAAATTAGGGTTTGGCAATTGAAATGAATAAAGGCTCCTTTTATAGAAAACCGACGAAACACTATTCATCTCGGATTTTTCAAACTCCAAATCTAGCGCGGTGACCAACATTTCTAGGGTTTACCCGCGTTTCGGACACAATGGAACATGTTTCGGAAGCTAATTCGATCATATGTGAGAGTTACGGCAATAAACGATCGATTTTAAATTAAACCGATTAAGTGATTTTCTATGCGTTTTGGCTTGCCGCGGACAAACGATAAATCCGATTGACACGAAATTTGAAACCATACAATAATATCACATTACGGATCCGATGAAACTGGTTTCGTCGAAATCCGAGACTGTTTGAAAAATGGCTATTTTAGCTCGTCAATTAAATATTAAAATATTCAATTTTCACAAATTAACTTTTAATTCGATTTTAAAAGTTTTATAACATCATTCTAACTCTAATATGATTAAATAAAATTTTACAAATCATTTTCAATCATATTTAACCCAATTTACAATTATTTCTGTAATTTCCACTATTAATTTGTCGATTTAATTATTCAATTAAATCCAGATATTCGATAAATAAAATATTTGACTTACAAATCTTAATTGTTAATATTTAAATTCAATTAAATAAATGAATTAAATAAATAGAAATTCTGGGTCGTTACAAACTTCCCCCCTTAAAAGAATTTCGTCCTCGAAATTACCAAGTAAAAAAAGTTTCGAAATCCATTAACTTTTCAAAACAAACCGTTCAAGTTTGATTTACAAATCTCTTAAGTGTTTAACTTTCCCAAAATTCATAGTTAAACTTCATACAATAACTTTACTAAGTTTCCAATCATACTTAGTTATAGTTTTCAACATTTTCCAAAATTCCCAAAAAAATTCTAACGCCTTAAATTTTCGAAAAAAATCGTCATAGTCTCCTTTGCGCAGCTCGATCCGAAAAAAAAATGATAGTATATATATCACAAATATACATCTCATCAAGTGATGAGGCATCCCGTAGGGAAAAAAGTGTAAAAGTATGGTATGTAATCCGAGATATGTGCCTTATATTTTTATTAGCGAGCATATACGGCTAATATAGCGCGAAAGCGAGCTCCAAACGCGAAGCATAAGCCATCCGCAACTACTATACACTCAACCAAACAAATGAGAACATGTATATATGAAAATAATATCAATATACAACATATAGCAACATAACAACTACATATACCAATATGGCAAATGCAACAAAAACAACAAATGCAACCATCAAACAACTATCATACAATTAACATCCAACAAATCAATATTCTTTCATTTCTCATTAACATTCAATGAATTGGTTTTTTTTCATTTTAGTCACATTTTATTTGTTAACATCGGACTTTACAAATATTCATCTATTCATTTCCAATTAGTATACATTCACTAATATACATTCATTTTAGTTCACTTCCAAATCAAATTCAATTCAATTCAAATTCATTTTCTTCCAATTTGAATTCAATTACATAACTTTTAATTTCACTAATTTAATTTCATTAACACTTAATGAATTTATATACAATCAAGTAAAAATCAAATAACAACCAATGTGTATTCAACATAACCAAATTATTAAATTTACATTCAACATTCAATTTGGTTCAACACTTTTAATTAGCTTTAAAGAATTAACATTTACATCCATTATTTCATATCAATTTATTTACATTCGACTGATTAACATTCAATCCATTTATTAATTTAATTGCCAATTCCTTTAACAATATAAGGTTGAATTTCAGTTATATAACTCAAGTTTACATTCATTTAATTAACTTTATTATTTTACTTTGATACCAAAATCAACTTTATTCAATTTTACTTAAGTTATATTTCCTTTAAACATCATTTGTTTAACTTCACTTAAATTTCCACTTATAAATTTAATTCAGATTTCAATTTTAATTAACTTTTACCAAAGTTAAATTTTCATATCACTATCAAATTCATATTTCATTTTACTTAACAAAATTGTTTAACCATTTTAACAATCAGTTTTACTTACATTTTCTCATTTTCTAAGTTATACAACTTATATATTTAAACTTCCAAACCTGATTTAATTTATTTAACTCCCTTTAGTTAAATTCCCAATCATATGTTTTGTTGTGCCAACTCAAATTCTTTAACTTTACCAAAGCTAAATTTTTTATCTCATAATACAAGTTCAAAACTCGTTTTACTTATATTTATCAATTTCAACTTGGATTTTAATCTCAAATTTGTTTATCACAACAAAACTTCAATTTCAATTTACTATGGTAGCAAATCCATCACACGGAAACTTGAAAATGATACTGATGATGCTGCAGTCATCACCCTTATTATTTCCCAGTGACAATAGTGAATTTAGTGCTTTTAAATTCTTTCAAAATTATTCCTTTTCATTGTTTATGAATCACATTTAAAAAAAATCCTCATATACTTTCACTATTTATATATAAGATTATTTCACAATTGTAAATCATTTTAATTATAATTCCATACTTATAATTCATTTGCTTATACAGTTCATTCTTTTACAGCTGTTGTTTTTATTTAACTTATTCAACAACCAAACAATCAATTCATATACACTTTAATAATTCTGAAAAATCATTCCTTTATATATAAAATATAATCGAGGTAAAATTATATCATTTACCCAATTTAAAATGATATCGTGTCGAATTTGTTCTGAACAAGTGTTTAGAGATCCCTATCGATAGAGTTGTACGGACTATACCGACCAGAATCCATATACCACTCAACAAACCAATCATCACAAAATAAAACATTTTTATATTCACTAACAAATACGCGCTCATATCTATTATTACACTTACACACATTCTAGAGTACTACCGACTCTATCTCTAATGAGTAACACCCAACAGAGACATGGTTGTCGCTTAACCATATGCTCCGATACCAGCTGTAACATTACGATTTTATCGGGATCCGAAGGTTGGCATTCTTATGTCCACCGTATCAAATGCCGCATAATCGAATGACGGAAAACCGAATTGTTAGGGTTAAAGAAGAAGAGGTTGAAGAAAATGATAGAAGAAATAAGGAAACAGAACAGAAACAATATCAGAATCTCACAGTCGCAGCGGAACAACATATAATAGATAAATGAATAATTTTTAAACCAAGAACTATATCAGTTATTACATTACATCACAGTACATTACATTACATCATCAGAGTGTACAACAACAAAACAGCAAAAAATAGCAGAAAAGAAGTACTATATACTAATGAATATGCCATGCCATCCAGCTTGCCTCCAGCAACTCCTGAATTTCAGAATATCCTGATAAACCTGACTCTTGACTGCCCGTGTGGAAAATTATGGGAACCCAGAGTTTAGGAAGGAAAACAATAAACTCCGAGTCAGTCATATGACTGGTGTGAGAACTTAAAACAGTTATTATCTTTTAAAACAACAACAACAAGGATAATTTTTAAAGTCAATTCGCAATGCTTTTGGAAAATGAGACAACCATAAGGCCTCCCGCACACACACACAATGCAAATGCAGAATCGGGGGAGATTTCTCCTTATGATAGTCAAAGATGCTAGATACACATTAAAAAGAAACATTCGATATTATTACTAGTGCATAGTGTAGGAAAAATCATTTTTGAAAGTAAAGATATAAATCTTAGCCAACATACGACCATTATCGTATGCCTACTATAGCTACCATCCAAACAGTAGGGAGCCACCATAAGTGAATGGCAGGTTCTACAACAAAAACCGTACAAGGTGCGTATTGTTTTTTTGGATTTCCAACAAATGGTCAGGCTAAGGAAATTCCTACTGCCACATGGGATCGCCTTTGGCGGGACGTCCCGAGAACTTAACCAGCTCTCTGCCAACACAAGGCCAGGTTACCTTTGTCACTAGGTAACTACTACACGAATATGCCATCCCCCGATCCCTTTGGACCTTTATCCGAGCGCTCGATTCCAACAACACCACACAGTAATAGATATAGTGTATCAACATGAGTAAGTATCTGGGCTCCATACCATGATACCACCCTTTCCAGAAGGAAATGACATACCCTAAAGGGCGCGACCCTCATAACCTTGCCGCATATTCCTGTTTTGACCATTTCCGGGGAGTGAGGTCTGACGAAGTCTCGTCCACAAAGCTAGGCACAAAGCCGCGCTTTGATCAACAAATGATCAATATATAATCATCACACAGCAACACTAAGCATGCCACATTACCAAATTAGGAATATATCGCTGATAACCTTCAACTACATAACCTCTAAGCGCGTACGTCTCAGAGAAGGGTGTTAAGCTAAGAGAATAAATTCTCCGCCACCAACAGAAATGTATTTGAAAGAAATCGGCTTTATATCTCAAAATGTAATGTCAGACACGTAACCATACAAGTCTGTTCCAGGTTCGAACAGAACCGAAGGCACTTCAAAAGAAGCCCTTGCAATCCGGGTATTCACAATCCCGATCGAATTTCCCATCACAAAGGAAATCTCCATACCGTAGCTAACGGTGCAGAGACAATCGATAGGTCATCCTATCAATCTCACAAATACCTAGTCTGCACCACCGGTCTTCAATGCTATCCATTACGTTGTATCACTATTCGGAATGGGTAATCCGAATAACGAGCGCAATAATTTAAAAATAAGTGTAGCATTCAATTTCAACCAATTCACAACAAATACCTATTCAAAGGTCAATATTTGATAGTCGGTTATTTAACTATCAATCAATATTCACAACATCACCCGATTTCAAATAATTTCCCAAATTATTTATTTACAAAAATATCTTTATAAGATATATATCCCACACTTCAACCATTTGAAAACCAATTTCAAATAAATTTACACCCTTACAACTTTCATTTCAAAATGGTTCATTTAAACCAATTGAATAAATCCTTACCGATTTATTAAATTTACGTTCCAAATCCATAAATTAATCTCCACACTTCAAAATAAATCAATGTTTATTTTTAACTAATTTCCCTTTCTTTTATAAATTCCATAGTGAATTTACAATTCCAAAATATCTATGAATATACGACTTTTAAATCGATTTCTAATTTTCAATTTATCTTTAAAAGATAAAATCTCAAACATTCACTTCATATTGGAAAAATATTTCCATACTTATTTAATAATAAGTAATTCACCAATCTGTTTATTTTCAACATTTTGAAAATATTCAATATACTTAAATCTAAATTAAGTATATATTTTATTTTATAAGGGAAACATTCTCTTAAACACATTTATTTGGGTCAAAACGAATGTTACGTAAAACATCGTTACGACAACCCAGAATAACTAGTATAGGGATTCGAACTTAAAATAGATATATAAATTCCAATACAATATAAAACATTTCCTTTCGGAAATCATTTACTATAACAACAGTGTTATAGTCCAACATTTCCTTCTATTTCTCGAAACATCTATTTCAATAATAAATGTTGAAATCTATGGTTTCGATACTTAATACATTTTAAAACATCTTTAAATCGTTTTAATTCTATTTAAAACATCACTTTTCCAACATATTTCTTTAATATATTATTCACTGTCCAAAATCGTGAATATATTTCCTTATCCAAATTCAACATTTCTACATATTTTATTTAAAGGATTATCCACTGTCCAAAATCGTGGATATATTTCCTTTAATAAGCTATAATAATTAACTTATCAAAATAAGTCATTTTCGGATTTATAAAACAACGTTTATAAATTCCATTTATAATTTATGGCCACTTCAACTTATAAAATCACTTTATTAACAAATTCTATCCATATTCCATTTACACGCAAAAATCCAATTTTTAAGTTAATTACTTATAAATCTTTTATTTTATAAAATCTATTCATTTTATAATTCCACAATTTATAAATATATAGATTTCATTCACTTATAAAATCCATTTATATTCCATTTTAACACTTATAAAAACTTGTTTTATAATTCCAATATTTTTAATTTATAAATATCAATTTTATAAATATTTTATATAAATCATTTATAATAATTCAAAAATCCCAATTTAAATAAACCAATCCTTTTAATAATTTACAAATCGTTGTTAAAGCTTATATAACTCTAAAATCATACTTAAGTATTATTTTCCAAAAATATTATTTTTATAATAATAAAAATTATAACGTTTATTTATTTATAATGAATAAATTCCAAAATTAAATTTTATTATGAATTCTCAACTTAAATTTTCGAAAATCAAATTTTATTTATTTTCGGCATCTAACGATACCAAAATATATTTGGCTAAAATTTAGCCTTTAACAATCTCAATCACAAAGATAATCACGCAGATTATAAATAGATCAACACACAACATTGAAACCAATTCAAATGTTTGAGGAATCCAGTTGGATCCCTCCAACCTGTTTCCCTGCATCCAAAGATGTTAGCACAATACCAATTTCGCTTCAAGACGAAATATCGCGATATATGGGATTTATAAAATACTATCCGCTATTATGCGGCGCAATAGGGTCTCATCCGCTATATAATGCAGGAAAATCAACTCCAAGTACATATATAATACTAATTCCATATAAGTTGGAATTATCGCGGTATATGTTTTTAATAAATAACCTCCGCTTAATAACGGCATATAATGTCTATTTTAACAATCAATAGATAACAATCATCATTCAAACATACAATCAAGCAATTTTAAATCTAACTATTTAAAATTAAAATCGAAACTAATTCGATTGAGTGAGAAGTTCTCACCTTGATTTCAATTCAGTTTTCGCGTTTTATTTCGAATAAAATTAAACGCGCGTTTAATTTTACCCAAAATTCAAACTAGCTCCAAATGACTCCAATCCAGTTTCATTGCATAGTATTCGTCCATACGGTTCCAACGCAACTGGTTTTGTCCAAAACGGACCTCGTATGACAAAGATACGCATTTTTAAAGTTTGTACAATTATAATATAACTTAATTTACATTTTATTTAATTTAAAACCCTACACTACATCATAGCCGTTGATTCACTTTGGAGAAATCAAGGCCGCACCCCTATCATCTTCCAAAACGCGACAATACCCCGGCAATCACGTAAGAACCGGACCCATCCAAGCCAAACTAGGGCTAAAAATCACGACCACCACGACGTCGAAGACGATCAGGTTGTGCCATATGGAAGCCCATCTCCTCCTCTACCTTCGGCATGAGCACGGCCAAGCTCGGCCTCCTCCTCTCCCCGAGAATCATGCTCGAACCACGCACGTACGCGGCCACCTAGCTCCCACTCCGTCGCTCCAAATCAAATCACAACCGTTGGATATGCCGTATTCATCGAGCTCTACACTTTTCTAGTTGGAGGTTTCTCGTTATTGTTGATAGATTGAGAGATTCGGAGGGGGAAAGATGATAGATTTTCAGCCATACATCTGAAAATGGCGGCTAGGCTGTTGAAAATTAGGGTTTGGCAATTGAAATGAATAAAGGCTCCTTTTATAGAAAACCGACGAAACACTATTCATCCCGGATTTTTCGAACTCTAAATCTCGCGCGGTGACCGGTGTTTCTAGGGTTTACCCCGCGTTCCGGACACAATGGAACATGTTTCGGAAGCTAATTCGATCATATGTGAGAGTTACGGCAATAAACGATCGATTTTAAATTAAACCGATTAAGTGATTTTCTATGCGTTTTGGCTTGCCCCGGACAAACGATAAATCCGGTTGACATGAAATTTGAAACCATACAATAATATTAAATTACAGATCCGATGAAACTAGTTTCATCGAAATCTGAGACTGTTTGAAAAATGTCTATTTTAGCTCGTCAATTAAATATTAAAATATTCAATTTTCACAAATTAACTTTTAATCCGATTTTAAAAGTTCTATAACATCATTCTAACTCCAATATAATTAAATAAAATCATTTTCAATCATATTTAACCCAATTTACAATTATTTCTGTAATTTCCACTATTAATCTATCGATTTAATTATTCAATTAAATCCAGATATTCGATAAATAAAATATTTGACTTACAAATCTTAATTGTTAATATTTAAATTCAATTAAATAAACGAATTTTAAATAAATAGAAATTCTGGGTCGTTACACCAGGTTTTTAAATTTGTTTTTTTTTTTTTTGAATTCTGCTTGATGATCTAAATTTGATTGCTAATGAAGCTTTGAATTTTGTTTAACCTTGCTTTTGAATCAGGTTGGAGATTTCTTGATTTCAGTTTGAAACAAGATAAAACTTTGATCGGCTTTGATTTCTTTGTAAGGATGTTCCGTTTTTTTTTCCAGATTTCTCAAATGAAAGAAATTGAAGCCTAGTTCATTCTTTCCAATATAAGGTCTAAAAAAAATTATTTCAAAGAAAAGAACATGACCTGCCACTTGTATTTACAAATAAGGACATGCTTACACTTGTTTCTACATGATCTTATTTGGTTTACATTTATTTAGATGCAAGAACTAAGTGTTTACACATGTTTAATTTATATGTTATGCCTTCATATGTTTAATACTTAATATATCTTATACATATATTTAAAGAAAGTATGAATCTATTTAAATTCCACTTTAAACTTGATCTTTAATACCTTAACAGATAAATAGACATATATGTTATCTTTGTAGTTGTAAAAATATAGATTTTACCTTTAATAGCTTTGAAAATTAATATTGGATTTAAACTATAGCTAACCATTTACAATATACATATATATTATAATATGAAACATATTTATTTGTTTTTACTTTGAATTTCAAATTTAATTCAAATTACAAAGGAATGGCTTGGGTTACACAATAGCTTCCTCTATATATACGTATATTCACTTGTATATGAACATGCTTAAATTTTCAATAATGTTTGCATATGTCTATTAAAATATTTCGATTTTCCACAAGGATTATTATTTCCAGATAATTTTAAATTATCAGAATTCACTTATTTATTCAAATAAAAACAGTAAATTATCCAGTTACCAAATGTTCAAAATCTAGGTTATCATATTCCTCCCCCTTTGAATCTTTTTGTCCTCGAAAAGAAACGAAGCCAGAATTATTAAAATGCTTAAAATCAGATAAATTTACTTCGATCATTTTTAAAACACTTTAAAATCTATATAGTATTAAAAAAATAGTTTTATAAAAATACTTTTATAACTCAATGTTTCAGCAAGTCCATCCTCGTTCTTACAGAAATTCGATCATACATTGATTAGGCACAGGACTGAAAATCTATAAGTCCTTAGTGAACCCGTTTTTAACATCCAGTGAAAATAATTGGAAAATAATTTTATTGAAAATATAGAAAACAATTTTGAAAATAGAGGGAATATCTTTGGTGAGAATGCTTTGGAAATCATCACCCCCATCCACGGTTGCAGTTAACCCAATGGTTACGTTGTCGTCCCGGCAAAATCCATAGATAAGTGTAGGCCTCTACGCCCTTCGATTACGCCATGGAACCCGCTACAGATCGCAGTTACATCTAGGGTTACGTTGCCATCACAGCAAAAGTCCATGTAACTGTAGGCCTTAGCGCCCTCGAATTCCGTTACCAAAAATGAAACTTCTCCACTACCACTAGGTCGCAGTCTATCGATATAAAATCAAATGCAGACTGTTGGCTCTCAGCGGCACACACGACTTTCGCTATGTCACCATAGGTCGCAGTCTACCGTTGTGAAATCAAACGTAGACTGTTGGCTCTCAGCGGCACACACGACTTTCGCTATGGTCTACAGTAGATCACAGTGACATCGAGTTACACTGTCGTCACAGCATAACCCAAATGCCTCCGTAGGCATCAGCGCCCTCGACTTCCGTTACACACTACACAAAATCCTCAGATCTAGTTATGTCCGGACTCCTCACAGGATTAACTTTAGAACCCCCTCTTAGGGTTCAAGGCAGTACCACCCTGTGGCACTCTTGAGAAGTTCATTTCAAGGGAGCGCCTTTTTCTCCAGAGCCATTTTCAAAACACTTTATACTATACACATATAGTATCTTCCAAATCGTACACCTAGTATGAGTCCCATATAAATCTCTTTTCTCAAAATCGATTATCTCAAAATCGATAATTTCTTAAATTAGGCTTTTCCAAATCCAATATTGATTTTACCCAAAAATCAAAAGCCTTTCTAAATCCAAAGGTTCCAAACCTTTTCTCAAAATCATTCTCATAAGATCCTTTGTATATATATATATATATAACCTTGAAAAATCTTTGGATCATTTCAAACATGTATAAAACCCCTTTTATACTTCAAATATTTTTAAAATTTTATTCAAATTTGATTACTCTATAAAGTCACTTACCAAATTACTTACTTCCATAAAGTAAATTTTTACCATAGAAATATCCAATTTCCACTTTAATTCATTGTATATTTCACAAAATATACCTTTCATTTCAAAAACCATTTCTTCTTTATCCACAAATTTCCAGTATCAATTTCATTCAAACCCGTACGATGTACACATATCATCCGTACGCTATACCAATCTGATCGCTCACTCGATCACACAATTTCACTTCCGAACTAGTATCGTCCACCCAACTTCCTAGTGCGGACTCGGATCGGGTTTCTTAATCAGAAACCGTCATTCTCCTTGCATAGCCAAAACTACGATAGAGAATATCCAGAACCAATCGACAATCCATATCTAGGTTCGTCGTCGAAAATCGAACGAAAGATCCCAACTCGAATCGATATACTATCTCGAAATTCTATGCTCGAATCCGGATCAAATCACTATACGAATAGAATAATATACGTACATCCTACATATTAATCTTTATTGGTTATTAGCCAAATCAATCTCCTTTTCTATTCACATCCCCTCTTGATTTCTATTTACTTATTCACATTTGCCTTAATTTCATTTGGATCATCACTTTAATCCTTATCTCAAATGGATATTCAATCATAAACAGTTTGAATTCTGTCCAGCTTAAATTTAGAAAATAGCTTGAAATTTTTTAAAACAGATAAGTAGTTGAAAAATAATTATTAGTTTGTAAAATAGCTGCAAAATAGTTAAGTAATTGTAAAATAGTTGGGAAATAGTTAAATAGTTATAGAAATTTTAAATAATTGCAAAATAATTGTAAAATAGTAATTAGTTATAAAGTAGTTGAAAAACAGTAATTAGTTTATAAAACAATTGTAAAATAATTAAATAGTTCCAAAAATAATTGTAAAATAAATATGAGATAGTTTACGTTTAAAAAAGAAAAGTTGTATAGTAAATAGTTTGGAAAAATAGATTTATATTAAAACATTTTATTTTGAAAATAGTCTAGAGTCAAACTGTTCAATTTTCAATCTCCAATCCCATCAATTCAATCTAAATTTCCAATTCCATTTAAATTGACTCTATTCCAATTTAAATAACTTCAATTTCCATTGAAATTGATTTAATCCCAATTTAAGTTGAATTAACCTCAATTTCTTTCCAAATTCAAATCAAATTCCATTTGATTTTAAACCTATTCAACTTTAATTACAATTCCAAATTATTCAAATCAATTTGGACTAATTTCAAATTGAACCCATTTCGATTTCGAGTCAATTCCATTTTGAATTAATCCCAATCCCCATTTGAATTTAAACTCATTCAACTTCAATTTCATTTCAAATTAATCCAATTCAAATTTTCCTTTTGAATTTTTAAACTTATTCATCTTCAATCACAATCCCAATTAATTCAAATCGAATTTAATTTGAGAACTTGTTTCATCTCATAACAAGTGAAAATATTGTGATGATTCCTCATAAACCATAAATCTCAAAAGATGAAATCATAAACTCAAGACTTGCCTTATATCATTGCCAAATATTGGCCATCTTAAATAATTCCAACAAATAGGAATTATAAAAATCAAAGTATGCCATAAAATGGAAAAACATCTCAGAATCAATAATCTCAAATAGCTTCGATCGTACAAGTCCGGAATTAACTGAAATAGTAAACGCACATGTCCCAGATCACGTGTTTTACTAAATCGTTTAGGTCTCTTTCTCATACGTTCGAATAGTGTAAAACACGTGATATGGGACATGTGCGTTTACTATTTGGGTTAATTCCGGACTTGTACGATCAAAGCTATTTGAGACTATTGATTCTGAGATGTTTTGCCATTTGAAGTGATATTTTGATTTTTTTTATAATTCCTACTTATTGGAATTATTTAAGATGGCCAATATTTGGAAAATACTATGGTTTGAGATCTCCTATATAAGAGTATGGTCGATGAGATCCATCATGATGTTTTATTTACTTGCCAATGATATCCGGCAAGTCTTGAGTTTATGATTTCATATTTTGATATTTATGGTTTATGAGGAACCATCATGATGTTTTCACTTGTCTATGAGATGAAACAAGTTACGATGCCATTTAATACTTTTCGATGAGATGAGACAAGTATGGTGTCTCTTTATCACTCGCCAATGAGACTAGTCGAGATATAATTTTCTGAGTTTTATGATGTTTCTAGTGTGGCATCGACTCACGGCTAGTAAACTGCTAAGTGCGAATGTGTCGTATGGGACACACGTTAACACTTTTCGGGTTTCTATCTGTGAGTTTGTGACACATTCATGATGTTTACCTAACAGAACTGCTTGGAGAGGTGTTAGCGACCTTGTCGTGAGGACGAACTGCTTTGGGAGGTGTTAGCGACCTTGTTAGGGCTGACAAAATGGCTTGGAGAGGTGTCAGCGACCTTGTCATGAGGACGAACTTCTTTGGAAGGTGTTGTAATTCAATTAAAATTTCAAATTTAAATCATCCTGAATTATATAAATTCGAGTAAAAAAAAATTATGTTGATTTAATCCTTTAAATCAAATTAACTTATAACTTATATCTTTAAACCATTTAATTCTGAATCTGAATTCCATTTTATCTTAATAATAGATATATTACCACACCCCATTTCTTTATTCATTTAAACAAATCCAATTTCAGCTTAAAGATTATTAATAAAAACAGGATGGTATCATTCAAATTATTTTAAAGTATCCATCCATTTTCAATTTCCAGATCTCAAACCCATTTTGATATCACACAAACTCCCTATTCAAATCAACCATTTAACTTCCCAAATTAAATTCAAATTTCATTTTGAAATTTCCAATTCAGGTTGCTTGTTAAATTATTTAATTTTCCCAAAGTTAAATTCAATTTACTTAATCCACACGACCTTACCCAATTTGAATTCTCATTTCAAATTTTAAACTTCACATTAATATTCTTTCCACTTATAAGTTCAAAAACTTATCACTTTGGGTATCACATCTCATTCCAAATTTAAAACTCAACATTTAGAGTTTATTTCAAACCATCTTTGATATTATGTATATTCCTCATATATACATATTATTTCCTTTACACACCAAGTTACTTTAAATTTTAAACCACCTTTGGTTTTTAATTAAAAACAAATTCTTTTAAATTTTTCAAACAACTCTTGTTTGAAACAGGACCCTTCATTCAAATACATTAAATAACATCATTTATTGTTTCTCTATCACTTTGAAACAATTTTCAAATTCTTGATCCAGATTTAAAACTTCATAATTCAGATCATCTTTAGTTCCAATTTATAAGCCATACTTACCCAAATGTTTTACTTCCTTAAAACATTTCATTTTGCTTACTCATTAACATACATTTCATTATTAAATATGACAACCATTTATGATAATAACCAAGATTATCATATCTGGAAACCAATTCATTATTATCTTATTCTAAAACTCCTTCCCAACTTAAAGATTTAAATTTCAGTTTGAATCCTTTCAAACTTATCTTTATTTAATTTCAATTTGGTTGTTTTTCCGTTACTACTTAATTTAATTCCAATATTTTAACAACCAATTACCTTAATATTTATTACAAAGAAATATTGCTTTATATATCAAAATACATTCTTATATAAAATCATTTAAAATCTTTATATAAGAAAATAACGAGTACGCTCTCATATATATACACACACTCACCTCATTCTAGGGTACGATTGACCCTATCCTTAATGAGTAATCCACCAGAGCCAAGGTTCTCGCTTAACCTTCAGCTCTGATACTAAATGTAACGACCCAGAAATTTCAACTCTGAAAATTCCAGACAGTTAGGAAAAGAAGAAAAGAGATAGAAGAAGAAAAACAGAAAACCAAACTCAAAATCTCACATTCGCATCGGATAAAATACAATATCAAATAATATTCTTTACACAAAGAAAGTCGTATCAATTAATTACATTTTAATACATCAGAGTTACAACATTTCACAATCACTGGACAGTTTAAAACAACATGTCCTGGATAAATAACAATATAACACAGTGGAATACTCTCCATACATTTTTGCTATCCAGCTCGCCTCCCAAGCTTCAGAACGTCCTTACCTGGAAATCTGTAATACTCGGTCTGACCCGAGCATTACATCAAAGTAACACCCGGGTCAGGCTAGAAATCAGCGTGAGTAAACCCATCGAGCAAGGAATACAAAAGCATACAACTTATATAAACCTGGGGTAACTTGTTATAATCAATACTTATATTCACAATTCAAACCCTAAGTACCTTTACTTATTTTTAAATGGTCTAGTTATTTAAATTATTCAATTTCAGCCTATTGATTCCATAAATCAATTTTTAAAGAATCGAAGTGGTTTCGGGTATTTACTAATACCCGACTCCGCTCTCTTTGAATCGCATGTCATCTTAACCAAGTTATTTAAAATGAAAACAATTCAACTTTAAATACAGGATGTCACTGTTGATCCCAACATATTTTATCATATAGCATCACACGTCACTTACCATAGATATCATCTAATATAAGGCACACAATATCATTCAACCATTCATAAGCAAGATGAATCAACCATACCATCTTTAATTAATTTAACTAACCTCAATTTAATTAAATTAATTACTTTAATTACTTTTAAATCCTGCTTATTAATTATTTACAAACCAATTAATTAATCATCCAATAATCATTCATCTTAATTAATCCTCCTTGATTATTTTAATTACATTAAGTAATTAAACTTTAATTGATCTCATACATCAATTATTCTTAACCATTCCAACCCAAAACTATTTCCAATCTATAATTAATTACATCCTGTAATTATCATCACTAATTACTTCACTAAGTATTTATACATTAAGTAATTATACTTAAACAATTTCCATAAATGATTATCTTTAATTAATTAACCTAATTAATTATTAAAATTAATCACATTAATTAATTATTTAATAATCCCAAGTTAATGGTCTTCATTAACTATTAACAATTCTTTAATTACTTCTCTTAAGTAATTAAACTTAAACTTAAATTAATTATTATTAATTACAATTTAATTAATCTTAAATCATTAATTAATAATCTAATCTTATCCAATTAATGATTTCTTAATTACAAATTAATTATTCCTTAATTAATTAACTTAAACCTTAATTACTTAACAAATTAACCCTTAATTTACTAACAAACAGTCCTAATTACAAATTAACTAATACTAAATCATTAATTGACTTAATTGACTTAATCAACATTAATCATTAAACCTAACTTATTTTTAAGATAAATCATTCTTTTATTAATGACTTAATTTCATTAACATATGCATTTAAAACATTTCATTTTAAAATCTACTTTCAAATTTCATTTCAAATTTAAGGTTTAAAATGATTAACAAATTTAAAATATAACCAAATTTTAATTCAATTTAAAAAAACCTTTTAAAATCTAATGTTAAGGAAACTTTTATAAAGAATTTTATGTAAATAAAGTTTTAAACATTTCATTGGAAAAATATACCTTAAACATTTAAACTTGTTTAAACAATTTAAATTTCCAGACTTTATTTGTTTTTAAAACTAGGATGCAAAAGTTAATTTGAATCCATACTTTAAACTGGGTTTGAAACTTTATTTAAGAGCTTGCCTTAAATTTCAAATTCATTTCAAAATTTAAAACACTAACGGGCTTAAAAACCTGTAACCAACAGTTTGACCCAAGCCACACCTAAAAGTCTTCGAGTCAAACACCCCACATCTTCGAGCTATCCCTGAAATTTACTCGAGAAAATTCGAGTCCACTTCCCTGCTTCAACCCAAAACTTTATCAGAGGTCAACATGTGCACCGTGCACGTGTACCAGCGATGCCGCCGCTTCCGACCATCAGCGATGATCCTCACAAGTCGACAATCATCCTCATACCAAAACTCGATCACCAGAACTTCGACAACAACTCGAAATCAAAATCGATCTTTCAAGCTCCAACCTGGAACCAACCCAAACCTGGAAAACCTCCTTGTCCTCCCCCTGCTGATCACCAAAACGCCAGAGACTTCGGCCCCGACTTCGCCAACATCCCCTCTTCCCATTCCCAGAATTCTGACGAACTCGATCCACCAGAGTTGTTGTAATGCACCAATTCTCGATCACCCACTAAACTAGGTCTACGGACTTAAAATGATTGCCGCCGCCACTACAGTGATCTTCCTCCACTTCTGACAATTTTGCCAAACTTTCCTATTACTCCTCTATCACCAGAAGAAACCCCGACCTCCCAAGCCCTTGAGATCATCATAAATTCCCAAAAACTCTAATCCAGTTCAAACCTAGAATGCACATTCAAACCCAAACTAAAAATTATAATTTTACCTCTAAAAATCATGAATTTGGAAAATGTTTCAGATCATATTCCTAAAATAATGATTTAACATATTTGAATTTCTACAAAACTCAACCTTCCATGTTCTAATTTGTTTTTCAGAGCAGTTTCAATTTAATTCATTTAAATAAAAATGTAAACACTAATTCATGATTAAACAAACAATTTTAGTTTAAATCCTAAGTCCTAACAGTAATTGGATCAAGAGATATTGAAATTTTGGTAAAATTTGAACCTGGAAACTAAAAACAGGAAACACGTATACATGCACACATTTAAACATTCATATATGTAGACATGAACTCATTTATATATATTCACAACATACTTATTTCCAGATACAAACATGCAACCAATTTATACTTAAGCTTTAAAAAGTATTGTTACTCACCTGTCTTAGAAGGCAGAGATAACGAAACCTGGAAATGCTCTGAGAACTTGGGAACTTAGCATTATGATTGAACTGGATTTGCTTTTAAACTTGCCTGACCTTTGCATTGCTTTTTAAGTTGAATTAGCTACCTTGCTTTTGACCTGGCTTTTGTTTTTTGGTTTGCTTTGAGTTACCAGGTGTTTAAATTTGTTTTTTTTTGAATTTTGGTCGATGATCTGAATTTGATTGCTAATGAAGCTTTGAATTTTGTTTAAACTTGCTTTTGAACCAGGTTGGAGATTTCTTGGATTTAGTTTGAAACAAGATAAAACTTTGATCTTCTTTGATTTCTTTGTGAGGATGTTTCGTTTTTTTTCCAGATTTCTCAAATGAAAGAAATTGAAGCCTGGTTCATTCTTCCCAATATAAGGTCTAAAAATTTTGTAACAACCCAGTATTTTATGATTATTTTAATTTTAATTTTAATTATTTAAATTAATTACTCATAATTTAAAACTTTATTATATTTATTAAAATGAATAAATTTTGTTATTTTAATTATAAATTTTGATTTTGTGTGAATTATAATTTCAAACCTGAATAAATAGGATATTTCCAGAAAAGTTGATTTTTGGTCAATCTGGTCAAGATTTGACTTTTAAATCTAAAATTTAAATTTTTGAATTTTTTCTTTTGTTATGAAATTAGATTAAATTTTAAGAAAACTGCTTTTCGTTTCATTGAAATCTGATTTATATTGAGAAAGTTATGTTTTTTACAATATTGTGTATAAATTGATTTATTCAATAATATTGTTTATTTTAATTTATATAAATAATATTTTATTTGTCAAATCATGTTCTAATATGTGTTATATGACATTTAGGTATATATTTTATTTTAAAACATTTTTAAAGTGATGTTTAAATTTTTCCAAAGTTTATTGAATTTATTTTCAAATTTTAAAGCCTAGTTTCCAATTTTTAGCAATTTTCTCAATTTAATTATATTTAATTAAAATTTATTTATTTATTTTGCACATTCAACATATTTTTGTGTTTTTATCTGTATTTATATGTATTTTTCATGTATTTAAAATTTCAAAAGAAATTAAGGAAATTTGAAAAGTTTGTGACCTTTTATGTAGTTTGTCTTTTCCTATTCTAATCACCTTTTCACCAATCAATGCATTAATTCATTTTACTGCCTTATACTTCTTTCTTTCAGCCAACCCAACATTCTTTCTTATGTGAAATTTTTTATCTCAAAACCCTAGAAAAAATTCGCCCTCTTATTGAAGAAAAATTTTGGTAAAACTTTCATTCTTTTTCTACTTGATTTTGTTGATTTTTGCACTTGCAATCACCTTCTTATGTTCGGCTCCTCCATCTCCAGCACTTTGGCTGCCTCCAACACCACCTACTCCGGCCACCATCCCCTCCTCTCTACTTCCATTCCAGAGCTGAGACCATCCATGATGGTGATCCACCAAAAAATGACAAAAACTCCATTTTAACTACCATAGTCGAACTCCCTTGTCTCCACCACTCCAATCATGCTTTGGCCGACCCAAACACCACCACCACCAGCCAAAACCTGAGCCTTGGACCTCTGTAATACCTGCAGTGGATCTTTCCAGATAAGGTCGTGCCCAATCATCCCTTGGTCGAAGCCATTTATGCCTTGAAATCCTTGTAGTTGCCTTGTAGTTGTGTGTTGATGCACACATATCTCTCTCTCTCTCCTTTATATATTATTATGGCCGATCTATATAAACTGAACTTGATCCAAACCTGATCTAAATACATCCCATTACCGTGCTTTTACAACCTATAGCTGAATCATAAGTCGTTGAATGCAAGTGCAAAAGCGTTAGCTTTGTGTTTCATGTTTATTCCTAGCATTATTTGGTAATAGTTTGGTTGAAAATTCATGTTTGTATTTGTTTTGTTTGATATGTAACAAGGCAATTAGCTTTGGCTCTCCCACTCTCAAATCATTGTCGTGTTATCGTGCCTTTGAAGTTCCTTGTTTGTGAATTTGGTTGTCATCTCCAGCTATACATGTGAGTAATTCTCACCTGACAAATTTATACTTATATGACTAGTAAACTGATCACAATTGAATCTGTAAAACATATCACCATGCTATTTTAGTTATGTTATGATCATATGATGTTCACTCATGTTTATTTACCTGTTATACCAACTGTTACTGTTATATAATGTAATTCTGTTTATTTATATCAGTTTATCACACTGCAAGTTCCCTTTAGATTAGAATCACTATAGGTTGAAATGATACATACCCGAACGAACTTTAGAATAGGGAAAAATCGTTATGGGATGAAATGAGAAGCCTGAACGATTTTTATTTATTTCATTGTTACTTGGGATTGCGGGTTTGAAATGATAGAACATGGGTTTTCTTTGTAAATTACGGTTGAAATGATATATTATCCGTATCACTTTACCTAGGCTAGAAAATGATATACAGACCCATGGTTAAAATATATTTTTCTTTAAAATATTTTAGAAATGTAAATATTATAATATTTTGATTTAAACTTAATTAAAAATGATTTTATAAATCATTATTGATTTTCTAAAAATTTATAAGTGAAATAAATTAATGGTAAAGTTAGAAATTTGAAATATAAGTTATTTTGGCAATTATGATTTGGTTATAAATGGAATTTAAATTAAGTAGGAAATATGATAAATAGATTTAAATTTGAATTTAAATGAATTTAAATGATTTTTATAAAGTATTAATGATTTTTGAATAAATTAAAAGGTGAAATAAATGAATATTTAAGTTGAATTTTGAAATATAACTTAAATTGGAAATTTGTGAATTTTGTTTAAAAGTGAATTTTAAGTTAAGTAAATAAGATGAAAAATAAGTTATATTTGAAAATTTAAACTTAAGTCTTAAGTTAAAACTTTAATTATAAGAATTGAAATTGAATGTGTGAATTTAATATGTGAATCAATATTAAATATTGATTTTTGAATGAAAATTTAACTTTATAAAATCATAAATATAAGGGTATTTAAATGATTGTTTTAAAAGTGAAAATATAAGATTTTATAAGTTTAAAATGGTTTAAATAAAAATCTAATTGTTTGTGAAATTATATTGAATATTTGGAATTTAATTAACTGCGTTTTTGAAATGTTATTATTTCTGATGTAAATGATATTACAGCATTTGTAAATGTCGTAGTTGATAGAAATGAACTAAATGGCTAAATTGAATTAAGGGCTATTATAACACTTTGTAAGTGATGTAGTTGCTGAAGTTAACTAAGGTTTTATTTGAACTAAAGTAACCCTATTACAGCATTTTTTAAATGCTGTCTTTTTTTAAATTGGATTGTTTTAAAAGTAACTTTCCGTAGCATTTTCTAAATGCTGCGAAAGTTGAATTTTCATTGTTTTAACAAAATTTAAGTGAATAAATGAACTTTGAAAGATTTAAATTTTGGAAATTTAATAGTTTAATTATTAAATATAATAACTTCATTTTAATGATTTAAAATAAAGTAATTTTTTTGAAATATAAACTATTTTGAAATGTGTGTTGAAATGGTGTTTTTAATAAAAATGAATGTGGTTTTGAAAAGATATGTTATTTTGATATTTTGAAATGGATTTTTGAATGATATTGAATTTTGAAATGATATTTGATTTCGAAGTATAAATTACTATTTTAAAATTTTAACCACGGGACGTATTTAATTTATGGTTTAATTGATCCTTAGAGGATGGGCGATCCCAAGCATCCTTTAAGTTATAGTGCATTACTACTACAGTTCACTTGAGTTTGTTTACATTATATAAGTATATATGTCCTGACTCGAGTGATTTGTGTTTTACTTTATGCTCGGGTCAGCCTGAGTATTTACAGCTTAGCTTTGGATTTCTTTTTCTGGAGCTAGGAATCGCTGGAGATTCTGCTTGTCTAGTTATCTATTCCCTTTCAATTTCAGTTGTTCTATTTCAGCTCTGGTATTTATAAACTTCTATGTATTTGAGATTTCTATTGTATATGTTTTCAAACTGATATTATGTATTATGTTTTGAGAGTTTGTTATAGTAGCTTCATGAACTACTATGGTATTTTAATTTCCGCTGCGAGTTATTTAGATATTTCTATGTCTGTGATTCTGTGATTGTATTTCATTTGCTCCAAATTTATTTACAGTGTGGTATTTTGAGCAATTCAAGTCCGACATGTATGGATGCGAATGGCTGAAAATATTAGGTTGTTACAAATTTTTTATTTCATAGAAAAGAACATGACCTGCCACTTGTATTTACAAATAAAGATATGCTCACACTTGTTTCTACATGATCTTATTTGATTTACATTTGTTTAGATGCAAGAACTAAGTGTTTACACATGTTTAATTTATATGTTATGCCTTCATATGTTTAATACTTAATATATCTTATACATATATTTAAAGAAAGTACGAATCTATTTAAATTCCACTTTAAACTTGAGCTTTAATTCCTTAACAAATAAATAGACATATATGTTATCTTTGTAGTTGTAAAAATATAGATTTTACCTTTAATAGCTTTGAAAATTAATATTGGATTTAAACTATAGCTAATCGTTTACAATATACATACATACATACATACATATATATGTATATGTATATGTATATATTATAATGTGAAACATATTTATTTATTTTTACTTTGAATTTCAAATTTAATTCAAATTACAAAGGAATGCCTCGGGTTACACAATAGCTTCCTCTATATATACGTATTTTCACTTGTATATGAACACGCTTAAATTTTCAATAACGTTTGCATATGTCTATTAACATATTTTAATATTCCGTAAGGATTATTATTTCTAGATAATTTTAAATTATCAGAATTCACTTATTTATTCAAATAAAAACAGTAAATTATCCAATTACCAGATGTCCAAAATTCGGGTTATCACGGTAAATTAGATTCAAAAGATGTACTCCAAGGCTTATTTCTTCTTTCTTCTTAACATTGAATATGTTCTCATTTATTTTTTGAAAACATGCCTCATTTTCCTCATATATTGCTGTTAGAATTAACTAAGCTCACCGTTATTTTTCAGCTTGGTATGCAATAGCCTGATCAACCATATATATGAGGTGCACAGTCTAGACATTAGATTGCCACATCAGCAAGATTCTGCCTTTAGTGTCATTGGAGTTATTATTCAGGTATTTCTAATTACATGCATTGTTACATACAAAATTATGTATGTCTCCTTTACTGAGTTTATAAGCATGTATGCACGTAATATTATTATGAAATTATTAAAGTGTGTTTTAATAATAATAATGATGGTGATGATGACGATGATATATTTAACGACCCTGACTCGACCTTCGAAAATCGACATCCAAATACATCAACCGTATTTGAATGTCGTAGATTCAAACGTTGAGTCTAGTTCATCGAAGCTTATAACAACATTAGGTACAACAACACAGCGGAAGAAAAACAATATATCATTGATACAACTCCTTGAATACAACATCTCTACAACAATTTATCCAACATCAGAGCAAATATACATATACCACAGTGGAACACAATAGCGGAAAACATAACTTCAACTTGCTTGGACTACCAAAACAGCTCCATAGATTGCATCCCATCTCCAAAGCTCCAAAGCAAAAGCCCAATCCAAAATCTCCAAATCCTATCATGCTGAACTTGAAACGCAAATATGTTGCACAATGTGATTGCCAAAATCCAAAGACTTTGAAGATTGCCAAAAGCTATACCTACTATCTAACTATCTGAAAATCTGACTCTAGGTTGCCCATGTGGAAAATTATGGGCACCCGGAGTTTAGAAAGGGAACAATAAACTCCAAGTAAGTCATGGGACTGGTGTGAGCAAACGAAAAATAGTTTTATTTGAACACGGACAAATAAAAGAAGTAAAAAAGAAAATCCGCAATGCTTTTTGGAAAACGTAACTACCATAAGGCCTCCCGCCATACACGTAATGCAAACGCACAATTGGAGGAGATTTCTCCTTATGATAGTCAAACATGATTGACACGCAAAAATCCTTTTGATATTATTATTAGTGCATAGTGGAAAACATTTCGAAAGTATAATATTAATCTTAGCCAGCATGCCACCATTATGGTATACCTACTATAGCTGCCATGTTCAATAGCAGGTTACCGCCATATTGCATGGCAGGTAATACAACTAAAACCGTACAGGGCTCATATTGTTTTGTTTGGATTTCCAATAAAAGGTCAGGCTAAGGAACTTCCCCACCATACGGGCACACCTCTAGAGGGACGCCCTGAGAACTTAACCAGCTCTCTGCCAACACAAGGCCAGCTTACCTTTGTAACTAGGTAACTAACTGTCACGAGTATGTCATCCCTCGGTCGTCACCGACCTATATCCGAGGATCCTCAACACCAAAAAATTCTAACAACCACATAGGTTAAATATCTGGGCTCCATACCATGATACCACATTTTATCCAAAAGGAAACGTACATACCCTAAAGGGCGCAACCCTCATAACCTTGATGCATTTTTCCTGTTTCGACCATTTTCGGGCTGTGAGGTTCGACGAGGCCTCGTCCATAAAGCTACGTTTTTCACAAAAGTCATGCTTCGATCAACAAATGATATCGGAGCTAAACTTCGGAATAATATAGAATAATCTAGTAAGGATCATCGTCCTAAGTCCTTCTTAGGAGTCGTGCCTTAGAATTTTATTCGAGTCATTGGACCCGTTCTATCCTATTTTCTTTTATGATGCCTTGTTTTATCAATCATGATTGTTTGATATTCATTCTGAGAATAACCTTATTTTTTCTTCTTTCTTTCTTAAAGAAGAGAAATGGTTAGACCAGGACGTCCCAATGTCGGTCAATCCAGTGCTACTCCTCGGGACGGAGTATTTATTTCTGCCCAGCAGCTTTTAGATCTTGTAAAGAATGCTCAAGCTGTCGAACCTATTCCAGAGCCTACTCATCCTAGATCCGGATTTGTACGTTTGTGCAGAGACTATACCGATTTGGGTGGAAGGCCATTTAAGGGATCTGAAAGCGTTATGGAAATCCAAGCTTGGCTCAAAACATGCGATTGCATTTTTCTCGCATGAATCTTAATGATCTTCATCGAGTCCAAGTGGTTCTAGTATGCTCCAAGAAAGAGCATTAGATTGGTATGAGCTTTCGATTTCTGAAATTATTGAAGCGGATCTTACTTGGGAGAAATTCCGAGAAAGATACGAATCTAAGTTTGTGCCGGAGGCTGAAAAGGTAACTTTGGCCCGTCGTTTTATTGAACTTGTTCAAGGTGAATCTTCTGTGGCAGATTATGTCGCATCTTTCGAATCTCTTTATAAATACGGGGTCGAATACATAAATACCCCATTGAAGAAAAATCAAAGGTTTGTCTATGGCTCGAATAAGAATCTCAAAAAGCCTCTACTTCTTAAACTAGAAGTTTCATTTGATTAGCTTATTGATATCGCTCTTCGACTCGAAAAGGCCGATAAGGAAGGAGATGTTGAAGTTGTGAGCGCCAAACAGAGCTTCAACAACAACAGGAAGCGGTCTAATAAGTTCAAAGGCCCTTATCCCAACAACAAAGGGAAGCAAGTAGCTTCTGTAGCAAAAACTCCTACCTCTAGTCATGGGCAATGCTACAATTGTGGTTCTAAGGACCATTTTGCCAATAGATGTCTGAAACCTCTCTTTTGTCGTTATTGCGAAAGTTCGGGTCATCTTCTATCTTCATATCCCAAACTTCAAGGCAAGAAGGAGGGAAAGCTAAATGTTGTGCAAGCCCCTAGTCACACTTCTCGTGGTCAAGGTATTTCTCATTCTATCCTTGATGGCGTTATTATGTTTCGTGATCAACCTATTCGAGTTCTTTTTGATACGGGTGCATCCCATTCTTTTATATCAAAAGTACTTGTTGATACTTTTTCTTTAAGTGTTATAGCTTTAATGACTTCTTTGAGAATTGCGAATCCGGTTGGTGGATCCGCAACACTCAGTTTACTTTATAAAGATGTTGAGGTTATTTTATGTGATTTTTCTTTCCGAGCCGATTTGCATGTCATGCATTACTTAGGCTTCGGAATGATTTTGGGAATAGATTGGCTTAACCATTATGAATCCCATATCTTATGTCCTGAGTGGACTATTCATCTTCGACATCCTCAATCTGTTAAGCAGACTTCTATTGTTCTCGATGATTCGGATTCCAACTTGACAACATCTTTGCATTCTCTAAATCCTCATGATGACGATAATGATGACGAGGAAGATGTCATGTCCCATATTCACGTCGTTCGTGAATTTTCCGACATATATGAGCCCGTTTTAAGAATACCACCTAAGCGAGCAATTGAGTTCGGAATTAATCTAGTCCCTGGAGCTCTACCTATCACTCGTCCTCCTTATCGTATGTCCAATAAAGAAAATGAGGAGATGCGTAAACAATTATCCGAATTGGAAGAGAAGCGATTTATCCGTTCTAGTTCCTCTCCTTAGGGAGCTTCGGCTATTTTTGTAAAGAAATCTGATAGTACCCTTAGGCTTTACGTTGACTATCGCAAGCTTAATGATCTCACCATCAAGAATAAATATCCCTTACCTCGGATTGATGATCTATTCGATCAACTTAGCGGTGCTAGAGTCTTTTCACAGTTAGACTTAGCAACCGGTTTTCATCAGCTTCGTATTGCAGAGGATAGCATTCCTTTGACATTGTTTCATACCCGTTATGGATCATATGAATGGCTTGTTATGCCATTTGGTTTAGCGAATGCCAAGCTTATTTCGTTAACCTTATGAATCGAGTTTTCAAAGACTTCCTCGATCGATTTGTTCTCATCTTTATAGATGATATTCTTGTGTATTATAAAACCGAGGTGGAGCATGAAATGCATCTTCGGATTGTGTTGGAAACTCTTAGGAGCAATCAATTGAAAGCAAAAAAAATTAAGTGCCATTTTTGGCAATCTCGTGTGAAATTTCTTGGTCACATCATTTCTGAATCCGGAATTTCCATGGATCCTTCAAAGGTTGAAGCAATTCGAGATTGGAAGAGACTGGAGAGTGTGACGGAAATTCGTAGCTTTCTTGGATTGGCGGGATATTACCGTTGGTTCATAAAGGACTTTTCTAAAATTGTTGTGCCTCTTACTAGTTTGACAAAGAAAGGATTCAAATACATTTGGTCGGACAAATATGAAGCTTCTTTTCAGAAATTAAAAGAACTCCTTTCCGATGCTCCTATTCTTGTGATTCCCAAGGGGAACCAAGATTTTATTGTTTATACCGATGCAAGTCGGGTTGGATTGGGTGCCATTCTTATGCAAAGAGAACGCGTTATAGCTTATGCTTCTAGGCAATTAAAGCCTGCCGAGACTCGATATGCCACTCATGACTTGGAGCTCGCGGCTATTGTTTTCGGCCTTCGAATTTGGCATCATTATCTTTTGGGAGAAAAATTTGATCTCTACACCAATCATAAATCATTGAAGTATTTATTTTCTCAAAAGGAACTTAATTTGCGTCAACAACATTGGCTCGAGTTCCTTGCATCTTATAATCTTGATATTCTTTATACACCCGAAAAGGGAAATCGTGCTGCCGATGCCCTTTGTCGTAAGCAACGAGCGGTTGTTTCTATGATGATATCTGAATGGAATGATCTTGAGATTTTGTCCACTTGTGAGATTCGAGATCGTGAATCCAATTTATTTTCATCTCTCGTTTTATGTAGCCTTGAGGATCATCCTTCTCTTTTAGACCACATTCTTGATGCTCAAAAGCTAGATCCCGAATTGGTTCTTCTTAGCCAAAATTGTAGGGATAAAATTGATATTGAAGTTTTGAAAGACTTTGATATTGATGCCCGTGGCGGTATTCAAAAATTTGGTAGACTTATCATGCTAAATATTTGTGATCTTCGTAAAGACATTTTAGAAGATTCTCATCGTTCTAAATTTATCATTCATCCCAGTAGTAGTACAATGTACGCGAATATGAAGTGACTTTATTATTGGGATGGGATGAAATCTGATATTGCTGACTTTGTTAAGCATTGCTTGACTTGCCAACTCGTTAAGGACGAACATCAAAGGCGCAGTGGGTTATTGCAAACTTTGGACATTCAAATTTGGAAGTGGGACCAAATTTCCATGGATTTTATTAATGGACTTTCCCGTTCTCATTCGGGTCATGATAGCCTATGGGTGATAGTAGATAGACTTACAAAATCCGCCCATTTTATTCTTGTTCGGTCCAATTGGACCGTACCTCTTTTGGCTAAACTCTTTATTAATGAAATTGTTCAATTTCATGGAGTTCCTACTTCTATTGTTAGCGATCGTGATCCATTGTTTACTAGTGGATTTTGGAAGAGTCTTCAAAAAGCTTTGGGAACGAAGCTTAATTTTAGCACCGCTTATCACCCTCGGTCCGATGGACAAACTGAGCGTGTGAATCAAACTCTTGAGGATCTTCTTCGTGCATGTGTTCTTGATTTTGGTGGAAGTTGGGAAGATCACATTTCTCTTGTTGAGTTTTCCTATAATAATAGCTTCCAATCTAGTATTGGTATGGCACCTTTCGAGGCACTCTATGGAAGGCCATGTCGATCTCCTTGTTGGCTTGAGGCCGCTGAGAAGCTGGTTTTAGGTCTAGATTTTATTCGTGATTCCATAGAAAAGATTGACCTTATTCGTCATAGGATGAAAGAAGCTCAAAGTAGACAAAAATCCTATGTCGATAATCGAAGAAGCAAATCAGAATTTTCTGCGGGAGATTTTGTGTTTATTCATGTTTCACCTATGAAGGGTGTTGTGCGTTTCAGTCGATTGGGAAAATTAGCACCTCGATATATTGGTTCATTTCCCATCACTGAACGTATTGGTTCCGTGGCTTATCATCTTTTATTACCGGCTCAGTTTTCTACTATTCATGACATGTTTCACGTTTCTCGATTATGGAAATGCCTTCGAGATTCCGATTCTATTCTTGAGCCCGGTGTTGTGGAAGAAATTGAAGTTTCACCTAATTTGACTTATAAGCAACATCTTGTTCGTATTATTGCTTCGGAGGTTAAACGCCTTCGAAATAAAGATGTCCCGCTTGTGAAGGTACAACGGTCCTTAAATCCTAAGGATTTCTCTTGGGAATCTAGAGAATTCATCGAGCGATCTTACTCTCTCATGCTCCTTAGGGTGAACTTCTTATTTCAAACTTCTTTTGTGTTGATATTCTTTTATGGTTGTTACTTTTTACTTCCTTCTTAAGTATTTCCAGGACGCCATTTCTTTAAGGAAGGGAGTCTGTAACAGCCTGCATATTTTACGATTGTATATTTAAATATTTTATTTAAATATAGCATCATTAATCGGATTTAAGTCCGAAAAGCTATTTTTTGCAAACAGTCGAATTAGGACTCGAGATCACTTCCATTGAGTCCAAAATGGCGTTTGCAACCCATTTGAGTATAAACATTGATATGTTTGGAGCTAGCTAAAATTTCGACTTTTTCACTTAGAGCTTTGGGTTTGGGTTTCAGCCCATTAACCTAATATATCATCCCAACTCCACTCCACTCCTCTTCATTACTTCATAATATTTATTACAACTTAAGCTTTAGCAAAAATGGTGGTGGATATGGAAAATTAAAATCCTAAGCCCTAGTTTCTTTAGCAAATCCAAATTTTAGCTCCAAGTTCAAAGAGAAGCTTAGGTAAGTATCTCTTTCTTCTTCTCCATCTCAATCTCTCTCCAATTTCAGAAATTTCCTATAACCTAATTTAGGAAATATTTGCTTTTGATCTTTGTTTAGAGCTTTTAGAGTTAGGATTGAAGAGTGGTTGATCCTCCTTTGTTTTCGAGCTTCTTCTTCCTTGTTTTTGTGTTAAAGGTGAGATTTTTATTCCACATCTATGTCTATATCTATCTTTGTTGTTAGGTATGAATTCTTAACATCTATTCAGGATCATTTTCTTTTGATTTGAATTAATTTGGTGATTTACTGATTTTTGGATTTGAAGTCCTATTTTGTGAAAATCCTATTAAGGATGTTTGGTTATGTTGTTTGGGATGCATCGAAGAGCCTATAAAGTCGGGTTGTCATTTGGCGTAAATCCTTAGTCATCATTGCTCGCTCGATCGCTCTCGAAATTGTATTGGCCATCATGGCCTAGGAAATTTGTTGCCCTTACCAGGTGTTCAGACGTCTGAATACCAATGCCAGACGTCTGGTTTTGCCTCCTGGAGGAAAATTATACGCGGTAGAAAAATAAAAACGACAGTGACTAATATTGAAACGTTTGAATTATCCTTTCAGACGTCTGAAAGGAAGTCAGACGTCTAATTTTAGAATTCAATCATCTGGATGGTTTCATGGAATATTTCCAGAAACCAAATCCAGACGTCTGGAACAACCCGTCAGACATCTGGAAATGCCCAGTTTTTCCTATTCACCTTATTTTTGATTTAAATTCCAATGTTAATCGATTTTGGTTGATCCGATTAGTTGTTATCACTATTATCGTCTTTGATGACTTCTTTTTATGGGTTTTTGGGAATATCCATTTTGATGGATTTGGTATCGATTTCTTGGGATTTAACTCACGTCTTTGAAAGTGAAACTTTGGTGATTGATTGTTTTTACAATCATTTTTATGGTTTGTCACTTTAAAACGCAAAGGTTTCTATACTAGTAGTAAATATTCAAACTCTTTTGCAAAGATGATTTCAACTCTATTTTTAATACAAAGCTCTTATAAAACCGTTTTTTCCTACCTATTAGTATATACAAACCTTTATTCATTCGTTCGAGAAATCCAATTAAACGGCTTAGCAAAACAAGTGGTATGAAACCCTTGCATTTACTTCGCCGGATAATTCTTAGACTTGTTCGATTGAAACTCTTGTGACAATTTTCGAGTGGAAATCTACAATTTGTTCGTAAATATTTAAGTTAAGCCAGTGGTTATGGGACATGAAGCTAAACTCATTTATTTACTAGATTAGTGTAATTCACACTTTTTATTGATCAATGGTGATCATTTTATGGATTAGACTAGCAATGTGCGATGTCTCTTTATCCATATAGGGGACTGTACCTTGTTTTATTGAGCTTCGTCTCATTTCTTTATAGGCTAACAACCTATTGGTTCTTTGGAGTTTCGTCTCATTTTCTTTATGGGCTAGCGACCCATGTTCATTTATGATGTTTGGATCATCGGATGTACCGTTATTGTACTACATCGATGTCCCGGCTTATCTGGATCAATGGATGTACCGATGTTGTACAACATCGTTGTTTCGGTTTATCAAGTTCATTGGATGTACCATTATTGTACTACATCGATGTCCCGGCTTATCTGGATCAATGGATGTACCGATATTGTACTACATTGTTGTTTCGGTTTATTCAGTTCATTGGACGTACCATTATTGTATTGCGTCGATGTTCCGAGTTATTTGAGTTTCAGGTTCCTCGGGCGTATTGTTATTATACTACGTCGTTGCACCGGCTCTATGGTTAGCGACCGTGGAATAGTGTTCTGTTTGTGATACACGTGTTGGTGAGTTTTCATGCTCCCGTTTTGTAATAAGCCTCCCCCTCTTGTGATTTCTGAATTTCTAGTTGATGATTTCTGGAATTTGCGTCTCGCCAATTTTAGTGATTTACATTGATGTGTTTTATCAGTATTTGTGCATTGGTGAATAAAAATAAAGAATATGGTTTTCTTTTTGATCTGTGAGAAGATTCTTGTGATACTGATTAATCTCTGGTTGATTTTCAGTTGCATACAGTATGGCATTATTGTTACCATACATTTTTGTCTTATCTCTTATTCTGTCTCATTTTATCTGATATTTATAGCTAGACTAATCCGTTTATTATTTTCTTATTAAATAATACTCAGGTCAGACAGAGATATTACAGGTCTTCTACTTGACTCCTTATCAGGGACCGTCGCCTGATTTTTGGTTAACTACTCTAGATTGGTAGTTTTTATTTTATACATTCGAGATAGAGACTCCTTGATGTATAATTATTCTTTTGTCTAGCACTTGTATCTATAATTTTGTGATTTTGTGGATCTTATCTGACCACTACTCTGATGTACACTTCTATGTGTAATATCATATCTATTTCTGCCTTTGTGATATGAATGTTTGTGACTGATTTATGTTACGTTTATTTCTATATTTGTTTCCGGAGACCACGTAGCCACTGTGTAGTAGCTTTGAGTTTGTATTAGTATGTCGGATTTCCTCTTAAAATGAAACGCATGTTATACTATCTGACATATCAGTGCTCGCACAAAGCAATTACATGGATGGTCGCTCCTCAACAACCTTATTCTTCACACTAGTTGATGGTATTACTCCATAGGGTCCTTGGCTAGCGTGAGTATAGAGGTGTGGCATCACATGGGGGAATGTATAACCCTACGAAGATAGATTAGTCTGACTTACCCATATTACATGCCTGCATATGATTATTTTATGATGTTCTAACCATTATGGTTATAGGTTCACAGTGTATGATTGACATATTTAGTTAAGATACTAATGATCAGAAAACCCATTCTAGCAGCATGGTCTCAGTAGATATCTAATTTGGTTCGATATGGTATATTATTTACAGTAGACTCTTTATCTGACCTAAAATTTTTGTTTTCTCCCTTAAACTCTCGGTTACTCACATGAGTAGGCTGGAGTAGGGTTTTCAGGTTTACAAGTTGACTAATAAGCTTCTAGAGACATGCAGGAGTCAAGCTAGCTATTATTAGGAGCTTTTATTTTCCACTGTGTTGTTTTTCTTATTTGAATGGATGTAATGACAGGAATTATAACTATCAGTAGTTAGACTTCAATCAACTAATGTGGCTTCTTCATTTCGCTCTTGAAGTATTATGTAATTATTATATTTTCTCTAAACGAGGACGATGAATGAGATTATGTAATGAATAATTAAGTTCACTAACGAAATATGTTTTTGCAGATTCTCATATTCTTGTGCTTCTGATGTTATTGATACTATTAGCTGATCTCATTTTATCATCGAAGAATAATATTAATGATGATTGCAACATTTGTAGAGCATATCTTCAGACCTTGGGATGAGGGATGTTACAACTTGATATCTGAACATAGGTTTATGTAAATTATAAAAAGATTTTGAAAACATAATTCAAATAAATCAAAGAATAAGATTAGGGTGTGGGAAAATGTTATAGTAATATTTTATATTCGCCATACATACATATATATGTCATATCACTATTATCCCTTCTTTCTTAGACCATTCTTCTGTAATTTACAAAAATTTGTATGCGGATTAAAGGAGGTAAGATATGAAAGTGGGAAATGGAAAAGTGGATCAAGGTAGAGAAACCACCACAACAAATGGAAATGTTCGGCCTAACACCAGTAGGAATCAAGGTCGACATGCTAATACTAATATAGGTGCTAGAACCCCACCAGTAGATATGGGTACTAAGTAACGGTTCTTTGCTAATATGATGCAAGATAGAGCTACTGCCTGTATGGCTGGAGGTAATGTTGCTAATGCAAAAGGAGCTAATCCCAAAGTGCCAGTTGGCAATAACTATGCCAAGTTGAAACGGGGTAACACTAGTCTTGAAGGAAAGCCTTTTCTAGGAACAAAGAATGATATTGAAGTTGATAATTAGATGTTGCACTTAAATAATCTTTGATTACTTAGGCTTGAATGATGAGCAGAAGATGAGGTTGGTTTCTAGACAGTTGCAAGGAGCTACTTTGTTCTAATGGAATGGTGTGACCGTAGGAGTCCCAAAGGAGGAATTGACTTAGGCTGAGTTTAGAAGGAGATTCGAGGAGAGGTTCTTGTCTGAGATAGCCAAGTCAACTTTGCTTAGGAAGTATATGGAATTGGAGCAAGGAGAAATGTCTGGTCTGGAGTATGCAACCAAGTTTGGTGAATTGTCAAGATACGAATATGCTGCCATAGATTATGTAATTAAAAGGAATCATAAATTCATTCGAAGGTTGAAGCTAGGGATTGCTAGAGCAACCATGTCGCAACTTAAAGACCCATGTGATATGGTAGTAGTGATAGCGATAAGGAAATGGGAAACACTTTCGACCTTTGGAAAGGAAAAGCCCGTAAAGACTTAAGGTCTTCAAGGCAAGAAGAGAAAATTCTTCAAGAAAAAGGGAGTTCATGAAGGCAGAACTACCAAGAATGGGAAAGCTAATATTATTTGCTATAAATGTGATAAAAAAGGGCACTATGCTAATGAGTGTCAATCTAGTGATAGAAAGACTGCTATGGGAAACAGGAACATGAAGTGCTGTAACTACATCCAAGTGGAGATTACAAGAAAAAATATCCAGAAGACGTCATGGTTAATAAAGGGAAGGTTTTTTCTTTGGAGCCATCGGCTTCTAAGCTGACCATAGAGTAGAAAGGAAAGTCTATGATGGAAGGTCCGTTCTTGATTCATGACATACCTGTTAAGGTATTATTTGATACTAGTGCATCATATTCTTTTATCTCACAATGTTTGATAGATAGTTAAGTACAGAACCATTATACCTTATTCTTTATCTAGGGTTGTAAATCCGATAGGAAGGTAACCCTTAAGATGAGGTGTGACCATTTAGAAATTAAGTTGTTAGGTCATGCTCTTGCCTGCAATTTCTATGTGTTAGACTTTGTGGGCTTTGGGATTATTTTGGGTATGAATTGGTTAAGCAGATATGACGCTAGAAAAATTTTCCAAGATGGGAAGATATCACTAAGACACCCTAATAGCAATGATAAGATTATATAATCAGTTGAGAATTCGTGTTTAGATGTTTGTGCGTTATTGGGTGCAATAAAGGTGGAAGATGAGTTAAATTGGGCTTTATCGTAAGATAGTCTGTAGATGTCTTTGAGCCAATTACATGACTACTATCGAAACAAGTTATTGAGTTTCGATTAGATCTTGTACCTTGAGTTGAATCTGTGATTATATCACTTAACAAAATGACGCCTCCTGAGATGAAAGAGTTAGTGGTGTAGTTAGTGGACTTAGAAGGGTAGTATTTTATTAGACCAAGCAGTTTTCCTTGGGGCGGCCACGGTGTTCGTGAAGAAGCCGGATGGATCATTGAGGATGTGTATTGATTACCATAAGTTGAATGAGAAGATAGTAAAGAATCAGTATCCTTTGTAGAGAATACATGTTTTATTTGATCAGTTGAGTAGAGCCGAAGTATTTTCTCATGGATTTGGCAATAGGGTTCCATCAACTGAGAGTGGCAGAGGACAGTATTCCTTTGACGATGTTTCGAATGAGGTATGGTTCGTATGAGGCTTAGCCATGCCATTTGGGTTGACTAATGCATCTGTTTCTTATGGATTTAATGAACATGATTTTCTGAAAGCATTTGGATAGGTTCATATTAGTGTTTATAGATGACATTCTGATATATTATGAGAATGAGCATGACCATCAGACTTACCTTAGAATAGTGCTTGAGACATTGAGGTAGCATCAACTAAAAGCAAAATTTTTGAAATTTCATTTTTGGAAGAGAGAAATGAAGTTTCTTGGTCATGTAGTTTCAAAAGAAGGGTTGTCCATGGATCTAGCTAAGATTGAAATGGTTAATAATTGGAAGAGACCTGAGTCTGTGATCAAGATAATGAGTTTTCATGGACTAACTGGTTATTACCAGAGATTCATCAAGGATTTTCTTGTGTGGTGGCACTGATGACTAAATTAACAAAGGAATGGCACATAGCACATTTGGACTGATAAATGTGAGGAAACATTCCTGAAGCTGAAACATTTATTGACAAATGTACCTATGTTAGTTATGCTAGATGGAAATCAGGATTTGGTGGTGTATACTGATGCATGTGGAACAGGGTTAGGAGTTGTGCTAATGCAAAGGGGTAAAGTGATAGTCTATGCTTCTCGATAGCTTAAACCACATGAAGCGAGATATCCAACTCATGATTTAGAGTTGGCACCTGTATTCTTTGCTCTGAAAGTGTAGAGACTCTATCTTTTGGTTGAAAGATTCAAATTATTTACAAATCATAAGTCTTTGAGTATTTATTCTCTCAGTAGGAGTTGAATATGAGACGACAGAGATGGCTAGAGTTTTTAACAGCTTATGATTTTGGAATTGAGTATACACCGAGGTAAGGGAATAAGCTTGTTGATGACTTAGCAGGAAACATGTGAATGTCATGTTAGCTATATTAGACAAATGGAAAGACTTAGAGGCATTGACTAATTGTGGTGTGCAGCTAAGGTCGATCGCTAGTTCTAGTTAGGATACCGTAGTGTTGTTGTGTTTGGAAACTGGTGATGATCGACAGAATCGCTTCTAAGCGAAGATATGATCCATTGCTAGCTAAATGGATTAGAAGGCCTGAGGTAGGAATTGAGATTAATGAATTGAAAGCTTTTATTACTGACCAAAACAGATGATTGAGGAAGAAGGGGCCGTTGTGTGTCAAGATGTTGATAACCTAAGAAAGGAATTTCTTAGGGAGTGTCCCCAATCAAAGTTTACTATTCATCCAGGTGGAACTAAGATGTATCAAGATATGGAAAGGAGTTTCTTCTGGGAAGGTATAAAGAGGGATGTAGGCTTATGGGTTAAGCAATGTTTGAACAACCAACAAGTGAAAGCCGAGCATCAAAAATAAAGTGGGTCACTTCAACCTTTAGATGTACCACTTTGGAAGTGAGAATCTATATCTATGGATTTCATTGATGGATTGCCAAAGTCGAATAAGAAAAATGAAAGTATTTGGGTTATAATGGATAGGATAACCAAGAGTGCAGACTTCATTCTTGTTAAGTCGACAAGGATGGCTCCTACTTTGGCTAAGTTGTTTATGATGAATATTTTTAGACTGCATGAGATTCCTAATAATATAGTCGGTGATGGAGATACTTTGTTCACTTGTGAATGCTAGAAGGTCTGTAGGAAGTTTTAGGTACCAAGTTAAAGATGAGTACTGCTTATCACGGACAAACAGATGTGCGCATGGAAAGGGTCAATAAGGTACTTGAAGATTTATTGAGGGCTTGTGTGCTATAATTTGGAGAGTCATAGGAAGACCATTTGTACCTACTCGAGTTTTCCTACAATTATAGTTATTAGACCGGTAGAGGAATGGAGCCTTTCAAAGCTTTGTATGGAAGGATGTGCAAATCACAAGCATGTTGATTGGAGACCATATAAAATTAGTTTTTGATCTATATATGGTGAGAGAAGCCATAAAAAAGGTTGAGTTGATTCAAGAAAGGATTAGTGAAGCTCAGTGTAGGCAGAAAAGTTGTGTGATGCAGCGCATACCAGAATAGGTCACGAACGACCTTCCCTAGGTCGCTTCTCCAGCCTATGCCGCGAACTCCTTAAATCGAACGAAGCTCTAGGTCGCTCCTCCAGCCTAGGTCGCGAACGACCTTCCCTAGGTCGCTCCTCCAGCCTGGATCGCTCCTCCAGCCTAGGCCGCGAACAATCCCTAGGTCGCGAACGACCTTCGTACCTCCTCCTCCTTAAATAGAGCGAATGGAATTATGCCACAAGTTCCAGCCTAGATCGCGAACAAGACTATGCCGCGAGCTCTGCCTAAGTCGCGAACGAACTTCCAGTAGGTCGCTGATACTTAGGTCGCTCAAGTTGTTAAGTCATATTACTGTGATGTTGTTGTTTGTTATGTCGCGTGAGGTGTTGTTCTTGTGTGTAAGTCGTAAGTCGTACTGTTGTAAATCGTGACATGTATGTTGTAATGACTGTTAAGTCGTGTGTGTTGTGTTGTAAATTTCTATAAATAGGGGTGTAGTGTCATTGTAAAAAAGAGGTTGATTTTGAATAAAATTTTGAGTGTTTTGTGCCTCTTTTAAAATTGGAAGTTGAGTATTAACTCCTTTCTCCATCTTCGGTTATTCGAGTGCGCTCGAATCAACGATTTTGAAGCCGATTCACAGAATCTCGTGCGCGAGATCAACGTAGAAGAATCATAGATCTTTTAACACGGTATCGTGCACGATCAACGTGTTGGAGATAGCTAGAATCCGGTATCTCTTGAGATCAACGGATTTGGGCACTTGGGTATTTTCAATCCATCGATTCAACTTTTCACTGTTTCATCCATTTTGGTATTTTCTCTACGTCATTTGGTATCAAAGCCAAGTTTAGCCAATCATAGCTAAGCCGAGCCTGTTGGAGCCGAGTTAAAGTGTTGGAGTTAAAATCGAGCCAATTCAAAGCAAAGCAGAGCTAAGTAGAGAAGGAGCCGAGCTTGTTAGAGAGATCATGCCTCCGAGAAGAGCTAATCGTCATCAGAATATTGCAGACGTGCATCGAAGAGAAGATGCTGAACAAATGGAGCAACGAATTAATGATAAAGTCAATGAGAAGTTTGATGAAGGCATTGGGAAGTTGGAGAAATTGATGATCGATACGAATCAAAGTCAAAGGAGAAGGTCGCCGGTCTCGAACCATGAAGGAAACAGTGTTTCACCATCGGTTACGGAAGCGAGGAGGGTGTCGCCATAGTCGTATCGAGATAGAAGAGAATCATCAGTTTCAACAATGCGAGATCACTATGGGTATAGAAATGAAGAGAGAAGAAATCAATGAGGATTTGAAAATGAACCATATCATGATGATGAAAGACAGAGTAGAAGAGATATGCATGATCGTAGAGATGTTGATGGTCGAGATCGATATCGAAGTACATTTGATTATGATGAAGATGGTGATAGAGGTAGTGTTCATTATCTAGATCGAGACCAAGTACGAAGTCAATATCGGAATGTAGAAGATGATCGTCGATGGAAGTCGGGGATGAAAATAGAGATTCCAGAATTCAACGGAGGAATGATAGCGGAAGAGTTTTCGGATTGGTTATCAAATGTTGAAGAAATTTTGACTTCAAGGAAGTACCCGAGCATCGTAGAGTTAAGTTGGTTGCTACACGATTGAGGGGAAGAGCTATGGCATGGTGGCAACAAACTAAACTTACACGGGAGAGAATGGGTAAGTCGAAGATTGTTTCATGGGAGAAGATGAAGAAGTTGATGAAGGCTACTTTCTTGCCTTATAATTATCAGTCACTTATGTATCAGCGCTTACAGAATTTGAGACAAGGGACAAAGTCAGTGGATGATTATGCATATGAGTTTTATCAACTGGTTGCTAGAAACGATATCATGGAGACGGAGGAACAGTTGACATCTAGATTTGTTGGAGGATTGAGAATGCAAATTCAGGATATGGTGAATATGTTTGATCCAAGATCCGTTGTTGAAGCACACCAGAAGGCTCTAGCTTGGGAGAAGCAAGGTAGAAGAGGAGGTGGTGTGTTTACGAATTCTAACAACCAGAACAAGGGTGCTAGTAGTAATACTAATGTTTCCAAGGCTGTTAGAAAACTGGTTGTCAATGAAGTTGCTAAGACCAAGGTCAACAACAATTTCAAGTGTTATAACTGTCAGGAGTTTGGTCATAAGAGCAATGAATGCCCGAAGCCTAAGAAGCGAGTGATGGTTGCTGAGGTCGAGGATGAGGATGCAGAAATAGAATGTTCCAATTCACCAAAAGTTGAGGAGGAAGAAGAATTATTGTCGGGAGACGAAGGATGTAATTTAATGATGAGGAGATCTTGCTTGACGCCAAAGCAGGAAGAGGAGACTAGCTGGTTGAGGACTAATATTTTTCAGTCAACGTGCACTATTTTGGGAAGGGTTTGTAAGTTTGTTATCGATGTAGAAAGTTGTGATAACATCATCTCAATAGAAGCTGTAAAGAAGTTAGCGTTAAAGACAGATAAGCATCCCAAACCCTACAAATTAGCTTGGTTGAGGAAATGTGGGAAAGTGAAGATTAGTCGAAGAGCTTGTGTAACTTTTTCCATCGAAAAGAAGTATAAAGATGAAATTTGGTGTGACGTGGTAGATATGGATGTATGTCATTTGTTGTTGGGGAGACCGTGGCAATACGATAGAGCTGTGCAACATGATGGGAGGACTAACTGCTATAGTTTCATGTTCGAGGGCACCAAAATCACTTTAGTTCTTAAAAAGAGACAACAAGATGAAAACAAGTTGGAGGAAATCGAGGAACTAAAAACTCTGTTATCGTTGAAGGAGTTTGTCAAAGAAGTAGAAGATGAGCCTGAAGTATTTCTGTTGATTGGACGTGAAAGTAGTGAAACAGCTGAAGTTCCTGAGGAAGTTAAGCTAGTGTTGAAGGAATTTGAAGATGTATTTCCTGAAGAATTGCCGAAAGAGTTACCACCCTTGAGAGACATACAACATCAGATTGATCTTGTTCCGGGAGCTGTGTTACCACATAGACCACATTATAGAATGAGTCCGAAGGAGCACGAAGAGTTGAGAAGGCAGGTGGAGGAGTTACTTGAACAAGGGCGCGTACAAGAAAGTTTAAATCCCTGTGCTGTACCAGCATTGTTAGTACCAAAGAAGGATGGAACTTGGAGGATGTGTACAGACAGTCGGGCACTAAACAAGATTACAGTGAGGTATAGATTTTCGACGCCAAGATTGGATGATTTGCTAGATCAGTTGAATGGAGCTTCTATCTTTTCAAAGATTGATCTGAAGAGTGGGTATCATCAGATTCGAATTCGACCAGGGGACGAATGAAAGACCGCATTCAAGACACGGGAAGGGTTGTATGAATGGCTGGTTATGCTGTTTGGTCTTTCGAATGCACCTTGTACTTTTATGCGAGTGATGAATCAGATCTTTCGACGGTTTATTGGAAAGTTCGTGGTAGTATATTTTGATGATATATTGATATACAGTGGAAGCACAGAAGAACATCTACAACACTTGCGGGAAGTGTTGATGATACTTCGTCAAGAGCAATTTTACGCGGCAACAAAGAAGTGTATGTTCATGACACACAGTGTTTTGTTTTTGGGACATGTGTTGTCCAAGGAAGGTATCCAGGTGGATCAGGGTAAAGTTGAAGCAATCCAGGATTGGCCGCAACCCAAGACAGTAACTGAAGTGAGAAGTTTCCATAGGTTAGCATCATTCTACCGAAGGTTTATTCCACATTTCAGTAGCGTGATGGCACCAGTGACAGATTGTATGAAAGGGAAGCAGTTTGTGTGGAGTGAAGAGGCTGATTCTGCTTTTCAACAGATCAAGACACTTTTGACTACAACACCGATTCTTAGATACCCGGATTTTCAGTTGCTGTTTGAGTTACATACTAATGCATCTAAAGTTGGAACTGGAGGAGTGTTGAGTCAGAAAGGACGACCAATTGCATATTTTAGCGAGAAATTTTCTGGAGCCAAGACAAGATACAGTACCTATGACTTGGAGTTTTATGCTATTGTCCAAGCCATAAAGCATTGGAGACACTACTTGTTTTATAAAGAGTTTGTGTTGTACACTGATCATGAAGCATTGAAGCATTTGCAGGGGCAGGATAAAATTGCAGCTAGGCATGCGTCATGGATTGCATACTTGCAACAGTTTACATTTGTTGTGAAGCATAAGTCAGGAGTTAAAAATCGAGTGGCAGACGCATTGAGCAGAAGAAATCATTTGTTGACTACGATGAAAGTTAAAGTGACGGGGTTTGATGTACTTCCAGAATTTTTTGTTGAGGATCCTTACTTTGCGAAGGTTGTAGATGAAGTCGAGAAAAGGAAGACGGATGAGTATGTGTTCGTAGATGGTTTTCTATTTAAAGGAAATCGGTTATGTATACCAGAGTGCAGTTTGCGAATGAAGATTGTGAAGGAATTGCATGAAGAAGGACATATAGGAAGAGATTGTACCTTGCAATTGATTTCTCAATCATATTTTTGGCATTACATGAGAAAAAAAGTTGAAAGATTTATGCGGAGATGTCACATATGTCAAGTTTCCAAAGGGACAGCTACGAATGCAGGATTGTATATGCCATTGCCCGTGCCTACTAGACCATGGGTTGATGTTAGCATGGATTTTGTTTTGGGTTTGCCAAGAACTCAACGAGGAAATGATTCGTTGTGGTGGATAGATTTTAGAAGATGGCACATTTCATAGCTTGTAAAAAGACCGCTGATGCAGTCCGTGTTGTTCAATTGTTCTTTAAAGAAGTTTATCGACTACATGGGCTACCTGAGACCATTGTTTCTGACCGGATTACTCGATTTCTAAGTCATTTTTGGTTGATTCTGTGGAAGATGGTTGGGACTAAGCTGAATTTTAGTAGCGCCAATCATCCACAAACGGATGGGCAAACGGAAGTGGTGAACAGATCTTTGGAAAACTTGTTGATGTCTTGTGAAGAATAATTTTAAGTGCTGGGATGTGAAACTATGTCAGGCAGAATTCGCACATAATCATGCCGTTAATCGGAGTACTGGATTCAGTCCATTTCAAGTGGTATATTCAGCAATTTCGAAGGGACCATTGGATCTGTCGACAGTGCCACTTCAGAAAGGGGTTGCTAAACGAGCTTGTGATTTCGTGAATGAGTTGCATGAGTGTCACAGGATTGTTCATGAACGATTGCTTAAGTCAAATGAGAAGTATAAGCAACTGGCAGATAAGAAGCGAAGGAGTGTGGCTTCAAAGAGGGTGATTTTGTTTACGCAGTAGTGACGAAAGATCATTTTCTAATTGGAACTTACAACAAATTGAAAGCTCGAAAGATTGGTCTAGTAGAAATCTTGAAAAGGATCAATGATAATGCTTATCGATTAAAGTTTCCAGATCATGTCCATACTGCCGACGTTTTCAAGGTTAAACATTTGATTCCGTATCATGGGGATAAGCTTGTCGAAGAAGAGGAAAATGAGAATTCGGGGTCGAATTCTTTTCAACCATGGGAGGATGATGCAGCGCATACCAGAATAGGTCGCGAACGACCTTCCCTAGGTCGCTCCTTTAGCCTATGCCGCGAACTCCTTAAATCGAACGAAGCTCTAGGTCGCTCCTCCTGCCTAGGTCACGAACGACCTTCCCTAGGTCGCTCCTCCAGCCTAGATCGCTCCTCCAGCCTAGGCCGCGAACAATCCCTAGGTCGCGAACGACCTTTGTACCTCCTTCTCCTTAAATAGAGCGAATGGAATTATGCCACAAGCTCCAGCCTAGATCGCGAACAAGACTATGCCACGAGCTCCACCTAAGTCGCGAACAAACTTCCAGTAGGTCGTTGATACTTAGGTCGCTCAAGTTGTTGGGTCATATTACCGTGATGTTGTTGTTTGTTATGTCGCGTGAGGTGTTGTTCTTGTGTGTAAGTCGTAAGTCGTACTGCTGTAAATCGTGAGATGTATGTTGTAATGACTGTTAAGTCGTGTGTGTTGTGTTGTAAACTTCTATAAATAGGGGTGTAGTGTCGTTGGAAAAAAGAGGTTGATTTTGAATAAAATTTTGAGTGCTTTGTGCCTCTTTTAAAATTGGAAGTTGAATGTTAACTCCTTTCTCCATCTTCAGTTATTCGAGTGCGCTCGAATCAACGATTTTGAAGCCGATTCACGGAATCTCGTGCGCGAGATCAACGTAGGAGAATCGTAGATCTTTTAACACAGTATCGTGCGCGATCAACGTGTTGGAGATAGCTAGAATTCGGTATCTCTTGAGATCAACGGATTTGGGCACTTGGGTATTTTCAATCCATTGATTCAACTTTTCACCGTTTCATCCATTTTTGTTATTTCCGCTGCGTCATTATGCGAATAAGATAAGAATTTGGAGTCCTTGCTTGAGGACCATGTTTTTGTTAAAGTATCATTTATGAAGGGTGAAGTATGGTTTAAAAATTCAAGGAAACTAGAACCTAGGTCTATTGGAATGTTTCTTATTATAGAGAAGATCAAAAAACTTACTTACCGGATAGAGTTACCGAACAGATTGGCAAGCTTCCATATTGATTTTCATGTTTCTCATCTTAGGAAGTGTGTGCATGATCAAGAGGTTACTATTACTTCGACTGCACTGGAAGATTTAGTAGTAGAACCAGATATGACTTTTGTTAGACATCAGTTTGTGTTGTGGCAAGAGATGAGAAGAAGTTAAGGAATAAGACAGTCAAGTTAGTGGAAGTCCAGCGGAGTGACAATGGGAAAGATAGTACTTCAGAGACAGATAATAGGATTAGGGATACTTATCTAGAGTTTCTTTAATGGTATGTTCTATATCTGTTATATAGACATTTAGTGAAAGCCTATAGGATGGATCGTGTAGTGTATATGCAAGTATATGTGACTAACTATATGATGTAACTAATATAAAATTAATCTAGTAAAATATAGACTAAGCACACCAGGATTTTATACTGGTTCGAACCTCCCGTCCTACGTCCAGTCCCGAAGCTTTCCTTCGGAATTCGATTATCAAACGTCCTCACTTCGCCTGGAGGAATAGGCTTGGTTACAATAGCTTGTTCTTGTCAAGTGTGTGTTCTATAACATGAATATTGACTATTAAGTACAAATGCTTCCAATATATATATCTAGAGAATATTGATTGAAGAGTTCCGAATATATGGAAGAGTGAAATACAAATATATATTGCTATAGATCAAGAATATGTCAGAGTATAAGAGTAAAGAGCACAATTAAGTAAGGTGACTTCTTCTCTTGGATTCTTGATGTTATTTACAGTGGTAGAGTGATTCCTTGAGTAGTTGCATCCATTAACAAGTGTTCTATGGTCGCTTCTGATGGTGATGAAGAGTTGAAGCAAAGAGAAGCAAAGATGTCTTTTCAAATGCGGCGGTTGTTATTTGAATTTTAAAATCCGAGTTCAGTTCCAGACGTCTGGGATATGTTTTAGACGTCTGGCTCTATATATTTTTTGTACATAATAGCCTTTCAGACGTCTAAGTACATTAACCAGACGTTTGATTCTGTCTGGTTTGTAATCCAGAAGATTTCTTCAGACGTCTGAATAGTGCACCCAAACGTCTAATCCTGTGCATGTTGCTTTTTGTGTATCTGTGTCATTGCTCCATTGATTCTATCGACTTGTCGTTTGGTGTAATGTTCTTTGAGCTTCGTTCTTGTCTCTCTAATGATGTTACTTTAGCAATTACCTGTAAATAGAAATATATATCCATATTCGATTTCCATTGTATAGTTGTTGTCATCGAAGCCATAGATTTGATTTTCTAACAATCTCCTCTTGTTTGATGATGACAACTATATAATGTACTTATATATAATTTATAAAGTGGAAATTAGCCACAAGGGCCTCTTTAGCAAGTGGAATTAGTTTCTAGGACACATGACTGAAATAATTACTTTCAAGGACAAAACACAAAATAATTAGTTTCTAGGGCCTAAAAACCTGTGAAATTATGTCCTTGAAAGTAATTGGACTTCTGACTTTGTCCTTGAAAGTAATTATTCTGCTGACTTTGGCCTTGAAAGTAATTTCTTTGAATGTGTGTCCTAGAAACTAATTGGACTGCAAAGTTTGTCCTTCTGGTGAAATGCCCCATTTATAAATCTCCCCTTGAATATGTGCTTAATTTTAATGTTTTATAATTATACTTACATTTCTCCCTCTTTGGTATTATCAAAAAGAATAATAAAATTTTAGCCAATCGTCAAAGATAACACACAAAAGGAAACTTTCATTAATGATTCAAAATTGATTACATTCATAGATTTTAGCAAATGTACAAGATTTGAAATCCTAAAATTTATGATGCCTTCGGAGAAGCTTTTTCTTGATCATCCCCTGTTTCTTCTTTTTGAGAAGTGCTAGGCTTTGTAGGAGAAGTCAAAGCTTGTTTGAAAGGTTTGTCCTCAAAAAGTTTGAAATGTTTTGCGGGAGGAGAAGGTACTGGGGTTGGCCAATCTTCAGAAGGTGGTGTTGGACCGCGAACTCTTGGAGTACTTCTTTGAGAACCGATAGGACAGTTGAAAGTGATTCTTCAACTGTTGTTAGGTGTGCAGCAAACGATATTTCGAAGTTGTCAATACGCTTAGCCAAAAGTTTTTGATTTTGAGATAATATTTGTTGATTTCAAAGGGTGAGATCTTGAATACTTTCATTTGGATATGTTTATGTTCAAGTCTCCACAATCTCATCCTGACTTGGGTAATCAAATGGTGCAGGAGGAGGGGGTTACTACATGATGATGTTCCTTTTCTTGAGATGGTTCAATGTGTGGTTGAGGTAGAGGCTCAACTTGTCTGGTTTGACGATTGTGCGTCCAATCTTCAAAGGATATAAATTCTGGTGGAATCTTGGGTAAGTGCATAAGTGAAAAAAACTTGGTGGAAGCATATTTTGAAGAGATTTCTTCAAAAGTCGATAGGTGGGAAGGGATGTTGTATGCCCAAAGAAGTCTCGTAATATACGTAGGGTTGATAATTGATGGCCGTGATCGAGTCCAAAAATGTTTGAGCTCGTTAAAGATAAATTTGGCCCAATTCACCCTTATTCCGCTAAATAGAGCATATAAGGCTTTGTGCTCTAACTCGGTTATTTGCTGATGACTTTCCATACGTGGAACGATGGTGATGATTATCATTCGATTAAGAAGTCGTGCTTTTGGATGCAGATATTTAGAGGCAAATTTTGGCATTTCATCTTCCCAAATTTGATGCATTATACTATTTCTTAGTTTGAAGCGCGTATTGGGAATATTATATAAATCTTCGCCCTTGTCAGAAGATCCTAGTGTTCTACCAATTACGCCAGGAGTGAGTCTAATCGTGTTGCCATACATGCTAGACCATAGCCAATTATCTTCATCTTCGGTGTTCCAAACTGAAATGCTATCTAAATTTGCATAGAAAAGAAATATTGCCAATTGATCGATTTGGATGTCATTAGGAGTGAACGAAATCAATGTTTCTAGTTCGGCATTCTCAAACATTTCATCCAAATCATACATTGGAAATTTAAGTAGGTTATAGAATGGACCTGTGTGAAGCTTTTTCTTCTGTATATCCTCATATCTCTTGATTAAGTGTAGTGCTATATTCATCCATCTTACGATTTGATCATCCGAGCAAACTTGAGGATTTGAGGATGATGTTGGTTGATCTTGTTTTCGTTTGGATATCTTAGGATTTTTAGTTCAAGGAGGCATTGTGAATTGAGCACGCGTAAAAAGATGATTTTGAGAGGAAAATCATCAACAGAGAATGGAAGTTGAAAAATAGAGATGAAAGAAGGAAAAAATGTTATCTTGAAAGAAGGAAAAAATGTTATCTGGGTGATTTTAAAGTGTCGATTGAATTTCAGACGTCTGGAATCTAAATCAGACGTTTGGTTTGCCTTAGTCGAATACAGTAAATAACTTAAGACGTCTGGTTTATCTGCTAGACGTCTGGTTTGATCGAATTTTAAAAAAAAATGATAGTCAAAGAGTTTTACCAGACGTCTGGATAAAATATCAAACGTTTGAAATAGGTCAATTTTTTTAAAATATGGTGGCAGAGACATAATTCAGACATCTGGATCTAATTTCAGACGTCTGAAATAGTCTGATTTTAATTTTGAGGAGGCGGAGCAAATTTTCTAACATCTGGGGGGTATAACAGACATCTGACGTATGCACAGTGTAAAAAAATAGAGGTATATTAGAGTGTCAGACGTTTGAGGTCCATATCTAGACGTCTGAAATAGGCAATTTTTCTAAAAATAGCCTAAAATTTAGTGGTTTTGTTTATTTCTCGATTTTCTATTTTAAAAACAAAATGGGGTATTATTTGTGTGAAACAAAATAACAAATAAACATAGATATACGTACAACAAAAAAATATAATTTATTTAGATGGTGATGGAGTTTTACGATCTTCTGACTTGTTATCCCTCCATGGTTTAAGTGAAGATCATATATTTCCACGTTAGTGGGTTCTCGGTGGGCCAGAGAATCGTCTTCGTAAAGGATCCAAAGTGGTACGATAGGAAGAAGAGGATCCAAGGAACTGCAAGGCTTTGGAAGTGGTTCATGGACATCTTTCTTCCGTTACGTACAAAACTTCATCGCTATTGCTCCAAAAAGCTTAGCCGACGTGCTGTAACTTTTTGTTCAAAATATAGTTCTCTTTCAAGATCTATTTGTTGTTTTTGATAGTGATGAATCTCATCAATTTTCTCCTTTGTGTTAGGAGAGATAAATAGAGATCGTTTGTTCTTCTTGCTATCAGGAATGAATCCCGTGTGATATGGGGACCACCTATACGTCGGTTCCTGATTTGGTATGGGTATAGGAAGCCAAAATGGTGTATCGGCCGAGCTATCCGTCGTAGGTGTCGAGATGGATATATAAGAATTTTCAGAAGACATGACTATATTTTGTTTCTTAAAAAATATGAATTGTGTATATATATATATATATATATATATATATATATATATATATATATTGTTGTATAACTGTTTATATAGAAGTTTAAAAATTATTTATAGAAAATTTGAAAAAAAAACTAACTAAAAAAACAAAGGTGCGGAATTTAATTACAATTTGTGGATAGAAAAATTAATGGATAATCATGGCTTAAAAGAAGGAGTGAGTATTGAATGAGCAGATCATGAAGAAAGCAAATCCCTAAATCACATCGGAGTTTAATAAAAGTTTGTTCATTTAGTGGTTTTTTAAAGATGTCTGCTATTTGATTTTCGGTATTTATGTATTCTAATGAAATAATTCCTTTATCAACATTGTCTCGTAAAAAATGATGTCGTATATTTATATGCTTAGTTCGCGAGTGATTGACAGGGTTTTTTGATCAATTTATTACACTCGTGTTATCATAATATATTGGAGATTTATTGATAATTTTATCAAAATTCGTAAGTATTTGTTGCATGTATATCACTTGTGCACATGCTAGAGCTGCTGAGATATATTTGGCTTCGCAAGTAGATAAAGAAATGCTAAACCATGAAACTAATGATTGTCCAATAAAGTGACATGTTCCACTAGCACTCTTACGATCTGTTCTACATCCACCGAAATCCGCATCGCTATATGAAACCAGTTCAACCGATGATCCTTTAGGGTAAACAAACCATAATCTCTGGTACTAGATAGATATTGTAAAATACGTTTAACAGCTCTTAGGTGAGATTCTTTTGGTATTGCTTGAAATAGTGCACAAAGACATACACTCATCATAATATCGGGTCGACTAGCCGTCAAATAGAGTAAAGAACTAATCATGCTACGATATAATTTTTCATCAAAATCTTTTCCGTTATCATTTTCTAAGTGAGTAGTAGTAATAATTAGTGTTGATTACTCGAAGTTTTATACTTTCAAAACGACATAATAGATCATTACAATATTTTTCTTGATGAATAAAAATACCATTTTCAAGTTTTTTTATTTGTAAACCTAAGAAGAAATTCAATTCTTTCATATGTGACATTTCAAATTCAATTTTCATAATATTTGAAAATTGATCACATAGATTTTCGTTGGTTGAACCAAATAAATATCATCAACGTAAATTTGTACTACTAAAATATAATTATTTTCTCGTTTAATATATTTGAAAATCACATGTAATTAACTGATTTTTAAGATGTTCGTACCACGCACGAGGAGCTTGTTTTAATCCATATAATGCTTTATGTAACTTAAAAACATAGTCGGGATATTTTTCGTGAACAAATAATGGGGGTTGTTCCACATATACATTTTCTTTAATAACCATTTAGAAAAGAACTTTTGACATCCATTTGAAATAGTTTGAAATTGTGATGAGTTGCAAAGGCAAGTAATGTACGAATGGCCTCCAATCTTGCTATTGGAGCAAAGGTTTCATCATAGTCGACACCCTCTTCTTGATTACAGCCTTGAGCAGCTAAACGTGCTTTATTTCTAACAATATTTCCGTTTTCATCTGCTTTGTTTTTAAACACCCATTTTGTTCCTATAACCGATTGATCTTCTGGTCTTGGTACTAATTCCCAAACATTATTACGTTCAAATTGATTATATTCCTCTTGCATAAATATTATCCAAAAATTATCATTTGAAGCTTCTATATAATTTTTTGGTTCAAAATTTGACACAAATGCTATATGGCTTATTCGATTAAATTGATTTCTAGTTACTCTAGAATTAAGATCTCCAATGATATTATCTTTTGGATTATCCTTAAGAATTCTAGGGGATGATATCAAAGTATCATTTTGCACATTTGTCTCATTATCAATAGAGTTTATTGTATTTGCTATTTGAATTATTTCTTCATCATCACTAGTATAATGGTCAAAAAAAATCGTCGAACGAGACATGTAAGCTTTCTTCAATAGTATTATTTCGTTTATTAAAAATCCTATATACTTTGCTGCGATCTGAATATCCAACAAAGATTCCTTCATCTGCCTTCGGGTCAAATTTTCCTAAATTATCTTTTGTATTTAATATAAAAAATTTTGATCTGAAAGTTTTAAAGTATGATACTTTAGGTATTTTCCGAAAAAATATTTCAAAACAAGTTTGTTTAGTCATAGGACGTATGGTTACTCGATTCAACACATAACAAGCAGTGGCAGTAGCTTCAGCCCAAAAATGTTTTGGTAGACAACTACTATTTAGTAGTGTTCGTGCACATTCTTGTAACGTATGATTTTTTCTTTCTACTACAACATTTTTTTGAGGTGTGTGAGGAAAAGAAAAATTATGACTTATTCCTTTCTTATAGAAAAAATTAGTAAAAAGATCATTTTCGAATTCTCCGCCATGATCACTTTGAATATTTTTAATTTTCAAATCCATTTGTGGTTTAATTTTTTTAGCAAATATTTTAAACATACCAAAGGTATCACTTTTATATTTTAAAAAAAGTCCATGTATATCTTGAAAAATCATCAACTATTACGAAAACATATTTGTTGTGATTTATAGATCGTATTTGCATTGGACCAAATAAATCTAAATATGATAATTCTAATGGTTGTTTTGTAGAAATGTTATTTTTAGATTTAAAAGAACTTTTCTTTAGCTTCCCAATTTGATAATCGTCACATAAATTTTCTACTTTGTAATTTATTTTAGGTAAACCTCTAACTAGCTCATATTTTTCTAATTTATTAATATATTTAAAATTGATATGACAAAATCATTTATTCCATAACCATGGACCATCATGTTTGACGGTTAAACATAAATTTGAATTTTTATTTATATTCATGTTTAATACATAAATATTCTTGTTTCTAAAACCTTCAAATACAAGTTGTTTGTTATTATCGAAAATATTACATCTATCTTTTTCAAAATTTATTTGTAAACCTTTATCGCATAATTGACTAATAGTTAATAGGTTGTGTTTTAAATTTTCTACTAATAAAACATTTGTAATCATAGAAGAATTAGAAATACCAAAGTTGATGACTTCTCCAATGCCTACGATATATCCTTTTGAATTATCTCCAAAGGTTACCGTTCCACCATTGATGTATGTTATAGTTGATAACATTTTTGAATTTCCTGTCATATGCTGGAGCATCCGCTATCTAGTATCCATTTCTTCTTATTTTTTATTTTGGGTACCTACAAAATAAAAGATGTTTTAATTGGTACCCATATATTTTGTTAGGGTCCTAGATGTTAGAAGAAGGTAGCCATACCCAAGATGGTTTGGTACCTTTATAAATATAATTTTTATTATGGACTACATTTTCTAAAAAATTATTAATATGTTTTTTTTCTAATCCAATTATTATTTGTCTTAGGAATCCAAATTTTGGCATTTTTAATATTCATATTAGCCTTAGATAAACTTTTAGCCTTTTTATAACTATAATTCTTAGCATCATTTCCTTTTTGTTTTGGAGTATTTTTAAATCCTATTCCATTTCTATTACCTGATGGTTTTGAAGTTTTGATAAGATTTTCCAAATCTTATTTACCTTTATTAAATTTTGAAACATTATTTTTAATGCTATCTAATTTTTCTTTTAATTCTAAATTTTTAATTTTCAAAATTTCAATATTACTCTTCAAGTTGACATTTTCTTTTAACAAATTATCCTTTATTATTTTAGTTTTATCAAAATCAATAGCAATAGCCTCACTTTCTATCAAATTATTTTTAATTTTTTCTTGAGATAATTCTAGTTCTTCTTCTAAGACAATTTTTTCATCTTTTAACATTCCTACTTCAAGTTCTAGTCTATTTATTTTGGCTATATTCTCTTTGTTCAATTTTTCAATTTGTCTAAATTTATCATCTAATTCCATGCTAAGTTCTAATAATTCGTCATAGCTAAGTTCGGGACATACCTCATCAGTTTGTGCCATAAAACACACATTAGCTTGTTCTCCGTCACCATCGCTATCACTTTCAGATGATGAAGAATCTGAATCATCCCATGTTACTTTGAAAGCCTTCTTCTTTTTGAGTTTTTCAAATTTGTTCTTCTTTTTATCATTATTGAGTTTGGGGTAGTCTTTCTTCGTATGTCCAAATTGATCACATTCATAACATTTGATTGATGTTTGATTCGTTGAGCTTAATTTTCCTCCTTTCTGAAATTTATTCATTTTCCTAAACTTCTTAAATTTGTTGTATTTTTTGGCACTAAATACAATTTCTTCTTCATTTAAGTCGGAATCTTCATTTGTTGCTGGGAATGCTATGTTCTTCTTTTCTGAATTTAGTTCTTTTCTTGCCTGCAAATTACCTACATAGGACATTAAATTTTCTATCAATTCTTCAACTAAGAGTGTTGAAAGATCATTAGCTTCTTCCACAGCTAACACTTTTCTTTCCCACTCTGGAGTTAAAGAATTGAGTATTCTAGATACTAACTCAAAATTTGTAAATTTGACTCCAAGTGCCATTAATCATGTTGAATGGTATGAAATCTAGAGTACATATCTACTATAGATTCATTTTGTTTCATTTTAAATGATGAAAATTGATTTTGTAAAATTGAAATCTTGGTTTGTTTAACTTCGTTTGTGCCTTCGTGTGTGACTTGTAAAGTGCGACAAATATCAAATGCAGTGTTACATAGCATGATACGTGAGAATTCATTTTTATCTAATGAGCAAAATAAAACATTCATAGCTTTGGCATTATTAGAAGTCGTTATTTTTTGTGCATCGGTCCATGTGTTCATATTAGTAGTAGGCGCTTCATATTTATCTTAAGTGGCTGATCAAATTTCTAGACCATTAGCTTCCATAAAAATTCTCATACGTGTTGACCAATATGCATAGTTAGAGCCATTAAAAAGTGGGGGTCATGCTATGGATTGTCCTTCTTGAAAAATACTTGCCATATTAAAATGATTCAAAAATGTGTTACTATGCTTTGACCAAACCTTGCTCCGATACCAATTGAAAGTCTATAGGATGGATCGTGTACTGTATAAGCAAGTATATGTGACTAACTATATGATGTAACTAATATAAAATTAATCTAGTAAAATATAGACTAAGCACACCAGGATTTTATACAGGTTCGGACCTCTCATCCTACGTCCAGTCCTAAAGCTCCCCTTCAGAATTCAACTATCAAACGCCCTCACTTCGCTCGGAGGAATAGGCTTGGTTACAATAGCTTGTTCTTGTCAAGTGTGTGTTCTATAACACGAATATTGACTACTAAGTACAAATGCTTCCAATATATATCTAGAGAATATTGACTGAAGAGTTCTGAATATATAGAAGAGTGAAATACAAATATATAATTGTATAGATCAAGAATATGTCAGAGTGTAAGAGAAAAGAGCACAAGTAAGTAAGGTGGCTTCTTCTCTTGGATTCTTGATGTTATTTATAGTGGTAGAGTGATTCCTTGAGTAGTTGCATCCATTAACAAGTGTTCTATTATCGCTTCTGATGGTGATGAAGAGTTGTAGCAAAGAGAAGCGAAAATTTCTTTTCAAATGTGGCAGTTGTTAATTGAATTTCAAAATCCAAGTTCAGTTCCAGACGTCTGGAATATGTCCCAGATGTCTGGCTCTATATATATTTTTGAATATAGTAGCCTTTCAGACATCTAAGAACATTAACCAGTCGTTTGATTTTGTCTAGTTTGTAATCCAGAGGATTTCTTCAGATGTCTGGCTAGTGCACCCAGATGTCTGATCCTGTGCATGTTGCTTTTTGTGTATCTGTGTCATTGCTCCATTAATTCTATCGACTTGTCGTTTCTTGTAATGTTCTTTGAGCTTCGTTCTTGTCTCTATAGTGATGTTACTTTAGCAATTACTTGTAAATAGAAATATATATATGCATATTCGATTTCCATTGTATAGTTGTTGTCATCGAAAACGTAGATTTGATTTCCAAACATTTAGCCAGTAGGATATACTAGCATTATTATTATGTTTGTTGTAATCCTTTCCGAATTTCAACGACAAAATTCTTTAAGGAGGGGAGCTTGTAACAGCCCTAATTTTTGTTTAACATTATTTGAGAGATCTAATTAGATAAATTAAATAGAATAATATGGACTATAGGGGTATAGAGAATGGGATCTGATAATTAACTCTGTTATGCCTTAATTAATCAATTAACAAGATTGTTTTAAGCGTAGAATAGAAGGGAATTAATGAGTAGGAAAAGTGGGAATAGTCCCTTGTTTTATTCCTATAATCTTTACCGCCATCATTCATTCTCATTTTCATTTGATGCAATCAAAAAATAAATACAAGAGGTCAACTATTCCTTGAAGAAAAAAAAGGGAAAACTCTAAGGTATTCGAAGGGGAAGCTTTGGGAAATCAATAACCAACAAATCTCAATCATTCTCATCCAATCTAAGGTGAATAATAGCATCCATCTCATTTCGCTACGATGTTTTTGGATCTAATAAGAATTCAAAATTATTTTATGATTATAATATGTCATAATATGGTTTATTTTATCTTTGCTTGGATGATTGATGATTTATCAGAATTTTACAAAATTATTATGATAAGGGTAAAAACATAATTTATGATCTCCGATTGACTAAAAAAATTATTTGAGGTGCAAAACATTATCATGGAGATGGGTTTGCAATTTCAGAATTTTTCAAGTTTATGGTGAAAATTTTGTGAATTTTCTAAAGAAAAATAAGAGTTTATTTTGAGTTTTAATTAAATAATCATTTGGTTTTAAAGTTTTTTTTTTTTTTTTTGGCATAGCCAGCGGGGTTAACTGGACCCCTACCAGTTTTATTGCAAAGAACAATAAAAAAGTACATTAGAAAGAGAAAAATAAAAAAACAGGAAAATACAATGAAAATGCTAGGATGAGAAGCAAATCAAGTCCAGGCATCAATCAGGGTTTGATGAAAAACACTTGCACTGTTTTGCAGTTGCCAATTCGTTCTGTTTCTTACTTCAACCCAAACAAGATCATCATTTCTTTTAACTTTATCAAAGATTATGGCATTTCTCTCCCTCCAAATAACAGACATACACACTTTCAAGCAAACTGCTAGTACTCTGCCCTGCACATTTCTCCACTTTGTTGCTTTATAGATTAAACTCCATTGAATTCTTGATGTTGAACAAGTAAAATTAAAACCAGTTATGATGCTTATCTTATCCATCAAGTATTGAAGGGCAGGACAAGCAAAAAACAGATGCTCAGTAGTTTCAACATCTTGATTACAGAAAATACACTCAGCATAGCATGTCATACCATAACTATTCAACAAACATCTGGTAACTAAAGCTTGATTGATGACTTTCCACATCATTAAATTGTCCTTAGGGCAAGAATCAGCTGACCAAAGAACAGCTATCCATTTGGAAGCAGGCAGAGACACACTGGAACTAACATAAGTGTAAACTGCCGCAACAGTATGAATCTTGTTAAGCCAAGTAACAGTATCATCCTGGTTTGTACTAAATGTTTTTTGCTGAATTTCTCTCCACAGTTGCCTAATCACCTGATTACTGTTGTATGGCAACTGAATTTGATTATAATGCAGAAAATCCTTCACTTTAGCATGATAGTGGATAGCAGATTGTATCATTTGATAATGATCACAAATGTTGGAAAGAATTTGACCATTACTTATCCATGGATCATGCCAAAAGCTAACAACATTGCTAGCATTGATGGGATACTGAATCATGGGTAGGAAAACAACTCTGAGATTTAATAAACTTCTCCATGTCCAACTGCATACTTGAGGAATATCCATGCTCTAGAAGTACTTGTTCTTTATATTGTATTGCCATGACCAGTCAACCCATAAGCTACACCTTTTGTTGATAAGTGCATTAAAATGTTTACTCATAGCAGCTATGTTCCATTTCCTAACATCAAAGACACCAAGCCCTCCCAATCTCAGGGGTGTCTCAATTTTAGTAAAGGAACAAGGCACTAATTTTCTGTTATGTATACTGCCAGTCCAAAAATATCTGATCATGGCAGACCTAAGCATATGCAATAGTTTCTTTGGAAGGATTAGGGTACGAGCCCAGTAAACAATGGAGGAAAAGACAACAGATTTTATTAAAACAAGCCTTCCACTTTAAGACAAATGCCTATTATTCCAAGCAGACATCACCGAAGAAATTTTGAAGTAAAGAGGTAAACAGTCAGCTTTTGATATCCTTTTGGAAATTAAAGGAAGGCCAAGGTACTTCATGTCATTTACCATACAAGATAATCCAGAATGTTGTTGCAGTGCAGTAGCTTGCAAATCACTAACTCCAGTAACAAGCAGAGACGATTTGAATTGGTTAATGGTGAGCCCAGTCATACAGTGGAAGGCCTGCAATGCTGTCTTAATTCCATCCAAGGAGGATGTCTCTGGTTTGGTAAATACCATGACGTCATCTGCAAACATTATAGAAGTAATTTGTTGAAGAGAACACTTAGGGTGATACTTGATAGTCTTTTGATTATAGCTGGCCTGCAAAATAACAGTTAACACCTCCATGACCATCAGAAATAAATATGATGAAATTGGATCTCCTTGACGAATTCCTTTACTACCTCTGAAGTATCCAACTGGTCTGCCATTTAAAACAATGGAGAAAGAGGGAGTAGAAATGCACACATAAATCCATGACACAAAAGTTTTAGGAAATCCCATCACTGCCATTATTCTAACTATAGAATCCCAATGAATGGTGTCATAGGCTTTAGAGATGTCTATTTTAATTGCAGCAGCAGGGGTGTTATTACTTCTACCATAGCCTTTAAGTAATTCCTGAGCAAGGAGAACATTGTCAATTATGTCTCTTGAAGGCAAAAATGCAGATTGATTCATAGATATAACAGTGGGCAAGACTTTGACTAAGCGTGAAGCTAGAATTTTAGAGATACACTTGTAGAGGACATTACAGCAAGAAATGGGCCTGAAGGAAGTGACACATGTCGGAGGGGACACTTTGGGAATGAGAGCAATGTTAGTGCAATTCACTTCCCCTAGCATTTTACATTTGTTGAAAAAGTTGTGGATAGCTTGACAAAAATCACCACCAATCAAACTCCAAGTGGTGATAAAAAAATTAACATTCAGGCCATCAGGTCCCGAACAAGATAACTTATTCATGGAGAAGAGGGTAGCTTTAATTTCTTCATTAGTTACAGGCATAATTAGAGAAGAAGCTTCTTGTGGTGAAATGCTAGGAAGATCAAGAGAAGAAATTTTATCCAAATCAGGGAAGAAACCATTTGTACTACCATACAAGTTGGTGAAGTGTTGGATAAAAACATGATCAACAGTGTCTGGAGTAGAAAATAGGGTTCCTTGTTCATTAGTGATTCTAAAAATATTTTCTCGAGCTTGCTTAACCTTAAGAGATTCATGAAAGTACTTAGTATTCTTGTCCCCTTCATCAAGCCATCTTTTATGCAACTGCTGCATCTTCATACTTGCTTCCAGGGTTAGGGCAATTTTAAGTTCCTTGTGCAGATTCCTCTCCTCATCAGAAGCTTGTATATTAAGTGGATGTTCCATCATGAAGTCTTGTTTTATTTTCAGTTGTTCCTTTAATGCTGTAGAGAGAAGGGTTCCAGTACCAAAGGTAGTTGATGCCCATGTCTTGATAGCAATCTTGATGTGTTTTAATTTCCTGCAAAACTTATACATTGGGTTACCATAACATGTAAAATCAGAAATAGCTTGATTAATGATATTAAGAAATTGGTCATGCTTAGACCAAGCATTAAAAAATTTGAAACTTGACTTTTCTCTTCTAATATGGGTCCCCAGAGTTAAAATTTGAGGAGAGTGGTCTGACATAAAAGGTTGAGGAAGGTAGATAGAAAGTGAAGGCCATTGGTTGAGAGCTTGGTAATTACAAAAGGCATGATCAATTGTAGTGAAAGTACGCACACCACTTCTACTACAGTTATTCCAAGAATACTTGGTTCCAGTTTTATTCACTAAAGTCAACTCAGAATCATAAACAGATTGATTAAGTGGTTCAATGTCTCTGAGGTTGAGAGGTGTGCCACCAATTTTATCATCAATGCCAAAGCAGCAGTTGAAGTCACCTAGGACAATCCAGGGATGAGAAGATTGTCTTAAGGGGGGTAATGCATTGAGTAAGGCATTTCTTGAATTTACACTGTTATCAGCATAAACAAAAGTGAGATAGAAAGTGGATTGGTTTATACGTGAAAGAAGATATAAATTTTGATTTTTGGGAATTTTTCGCAAGTGGTTATGATTTTCTATGACTAATTATGGTCGAAAATGCTGTTAGTTAATTATATTTATCTCAAGGGCTTTCAAGTTTGTTTTAGCAAAGTAAAAAATGTCTTTTAGCAAGTTTCTAAAATGGATATGAAAAGATTTATGTTAACTAATCATATTTTAACAAGAAGCGAGGATTGGTAAAAAAATGGGTTTAAAAGGAAACAAGTCGGTTTTCTAACTAATTATAGAAACGACATTGAAGATATTCAGCACCCCTGTTCCTTCAACATCTATGAAAAGCTGATGCCTAGAATGATTATATGATAGTTATAGGAGGTATCGGATATACAGGTTTGACATCTATATGGAATGATACATGTGATATCTACTCAGTCGATGTGTAATGTATTAGTTTATACTGAAGTGCGGCATCCTATTGTGGGAGCCCAATATCTCAAGCTTGTAGAGGTACGGCATCCTAATGTTTTGGAATTCTACCTTTTTTTAAAGTGCGACACCTTCTTTGTTTTAAGGGTACGAAAGCTTCAAGCTTTTATGTTACGGCGTCTAAGGTTTCAAGTGTCTGGCAACCTCTAAGATATTGACTTTCGGCATTTTTTAAGAACCCGGCACCCCTTGTCATCTATATTTCAAGTATATATTTTATGGCATTCATGCCGTGTGTTGTGTTTCCAGCATCCATGTTGTATGTCATAGATACCGCATGTTCATAAATTCAACAACCTTATTTATAGGCTAGAAAGCCTTATGTTTTGTAAACCAAATCTTTGTTTCTAAATGCCCGATAGCCTATGTGTTTTAGAAAAGTCAATAACCCTATATTATCGGTGTTCTAGGCTTATGCTTTACAAAATTAGAATGTGTGTTTTTGACATCCTATTCAAGCAGCATGGATGCCGAAAGTTTATAAATTGAATAACCTTTTTTTATGGCTAGATAAGCCATATGCTTTAGAGTTTAGGCAACTTAATTGGGGATACCAATGTTTTGAAGGTTCGACAAAATATGTGTTTAAAAAGTTCGGCAACCTCATTTGGGATACTAATAAAGGAAGATTGAATGCATTTGAATGAATAATGTTATGTTTTTGTTATTATATGATTTGTGATGGGTTCATAATAATCCTAGGAAAGGTATGAGATGTATGATGGACAGTCCATATGATATATACAAGATGGGTAGTCTCCGTGATTTAACGGGTTCATAGTAATCCTAGGAAAACTATGACATATATGATGGATATTCCACATGACTTAAAGTAGATAGACTACGTGTAACGGGTAGTCAACATAACTTGAGATAAATAATCCATATAATATGTGAGATGGGTAGTCCACATGAATTGAGATGGATAGTCCATTAAATGTTAAAGGTGGATGTCTATTTTATGAAGTTGGATGGTAGAGGAGTGTATAACCCTACAAAGACATATTAGTCAGACTTACCCATATTGCATGCCTGCATACGATCAGGTTATAATGTTCTACCCATTGTGGTTGCAGGTGCAGGGTTTATGATTGACATATTTTGTTAAGACATTAGTTATGGGATAACCCGCTCCACTTAGCGGAATGGTCCTACTAGATATCTAATTTGGTTTGAGATAGTATATTGCTATTCACACCGGACTTTTTGTTTGGCTCGAAGCTTTTTTCCCCTTTAAACTCTCGAGTACTCACTTAAGTAGGCCGAGAGTAGAATTTTCAAGTATATAAGTTGACAAATAAGCTTCCGGAGACATGCAGGAGGCGAGCTAGCTATTATTAGGAACTTTTATCTTCCCCTATCATGATTTTCTTGTTTGAATGGATGTAATGGCAGGAATAATAATTGCCAGTGCTTAGACTCCAATCAACCAAGGAGACATCTTTATATGTTGCTCTTGGATTATTGTATAATTATTATATTTTCTCTAAACGAAGGCAATGAATTGGATTATGTAATGAATATGAAAGTTCATTAATGAAATATGTTTTTGAAAATTTTCATATTTTCGTGCTTCTAATGTTATCGACACTATTAATCGATCTCAATTTTTCACTACAGAATAATATTACTAATGACTACAGCATCGATAGTGCTTATTTTCGGGCCTTAGAATGAGGGATGTTACAACTTGGTATCAGAGCATGATTTTATGTAAAATTTAAAAAGGTTTTGGAAACATAATCCAAATAAATAAAAGAATAAGATTGGGATATGGGATGATGCTATAGTAACACACTTGTATTTTCTATGCATATAAGTATGTATCATATTACTATTCTTCCCAATTTTAGACCATTCTTCCGTATCTTACAAAAATCTATATGTAAATTAAAGGAGGTAAGAAATGGAAGTAGGAAATGGAAGAGTGAATCTAGTTGGAGGAACCACCATAACAAATGGAAATGTTTAGTCCAACACTAGAAAGAATCAGGGTCAACAAGCTAATATTAATATATGTGTTGAACCCTACCAATAGATATGGGGACTATATATCTATGCTTTGTTGATATGATGCAATATGGAGCTGTTGCTAGTTTGGTTGGAGATAATGTTGTTAATGCAAGTGGAGCTAATCCTGAGGTGCCAGTTTGCAATAACTATGCCAAGTTGAGCTGTGGTTATACCAAACTTGAAGGAAATCCTTTTCTAGGAATGGAGAATTCTATTGAAGTTGAGAATATGTTGTTGCACTATAAGAGAATCATTGCTGACTTGGGCTTGAATTATGAGCAGAAGATGAGGTTGGCTTCTATATAGTTGCAAGGAGCTACTTTTTTCTGGTGGAACGGTGTGACCGTAGGAGTCTCAGAGAAGCCAGAAGGAGATTCAAGGAGAGATTCTTATCTAATATATCCAAGTCCAATTTTCTTAGGAAGTTGATAGAATTAGAGTAGACGAAATGTCTGTTCTGGTGTATACAACCAAGTTTGATGAATTGTTGTAACAACCCGATATTTTCAACCATTCGCATCCATTATAAGTGTATAGGTAGACGCTCATGCCGGAATTGAATTGCTCAAAATACCGCGTTGTAAATAAAATTTGGCAAATCTCAGAATATACAGTAAATAATAATCACAGACACAGAGTATTTAATAATGCAGCGGAAGTAAAGGAAAAAGTAGTTCATGAAGCTACTATATAAATATATCAAAGTTAAATAAAATACAACAAAAGAAATAAAGTACAACAGAAGTCTCAAGATGATAACCAAGTGCAAGCTGAATAGAACAACAGAACTGGAATAGATAAAACTAAATAAGCAGATAATCTCTAGCGATTCCAATCTCCAGAAAGTGGAATCCAAATCTGTGAATAACTCAGGCTGACCCGAGCATAAATAAAAATACAAACACTCGAGTCAGGACAATATGTACTTATATAATGTAAACCAACTCAAGTGAACTGTAATAAAGTACAAGTAACTTAAAGGATGTCTGGGACCGCCCATCCTCTAAGGATCCGTTAAACTATTTACTATGTAGTAATATTGCGCTATTATAATAATGTCTACAGTAAAATAAACTTACTTTTAAATAGCGTTCCAGGCTACCCATATCACCCTTCACACATAATAGTCCCAGTAGTCCATCCAATATCATGACATCTCCACACCGGGTGACTGTCAGAGGATACCACACGGGCTACGGAAGAAAAACAAACTCGTAGTAAAGGCTCGGTATGGTAGGTGACACGGCACACAAGGCAATGCCAGGGTAGATATACCAATTACGCACACGGGCTGGTGGTAACGCAGCAGCCACATACGCCTACCTCGGAACACACTCCCAATCAAAATCGGAGGATGGCCATCTAATCAATCACCGGTAAGAGTATAGTATCGAAGGAATGTGTCCGATCGGAGAAATGACCTCACTTGGCCCGAGATCGCTCCTGTTTTAGCCACCTTATGCCAACTCACGGGAGTTGGGTCCACGTAATATACCTCAAGAACGTCACCACCATCCTACTTCATTCTGGAATCTCCACCGCGTACACAGTTGTTAAAGTGGTTTTCGGTATTGACAGAGAGTATGTCAGATATCTGATCCCGGTCTCTTTAACAACCAATCGTTATTATAACCCATGGTTATAATTTTAAAATATAATATTTTATACTTCGAAATAAAATATCATTTCAAATCCAAATCTTTATCAAAATAAAGATTAAATCATTTCCAAACCATTTCAATATATCAAAACAGCATATCCTTTCAAAACTTCCTTTTCAAATCATTTCAATATATCGAAATATCATATCCTTTCAAAACTTCGCTACAAATCATTTTGATATCAAAATATCATTTCAAACATAGTTTATACTTCGAAAACCCAAAATCATTTTTATTTCAAAACTATATTTATTTCAAAAACAATATCATTTCCATTCCAAACATATATTCACTTTTCAAAATAGTTTACACCTTCAAAGTTATAACTCTTTCGAAACCAAAACATTGAAATCATTACACTTTAAAAATCAGAACATTTTGAAATCATACATTTGCAATCATCCTTTAATTCTATACATTTACAAATTTATTAAATTAAACCCAAATTTCAATTTCAATTTAATTTAATCCAAACCATCATTTTCAATTCAAATTCAGTTTACTAACAAACCATTTCAAATCTTATCAAATTCAAATATAGGTTTAATCCGCAAAATACAATATTCAATCTTTAGTTTATTTCAAGGTTTGAATATCCCACCTTTCATAAATCCAATATCATTTAAATAAATTCAAATAATATATACTTCAAATATTCGTTTATCAAATAAATTAAATAAAACAGAAATCAAATATCCTTTCAAAATGTCAAAATATTATTCAAAACATCATTCATTTTTATTCATTTAAATAACTTTTAAATCCCTTCATTTTATTTAGGAATAAATTACCATTTCAAACTTATGTTTCAAAAGATTTTATATCAAAAATTAAATCTCTCCATTTAAATCATTTAAAGTCAATTCCTTATATTTATTAATTAAATATTAAATTTCCAAAACTTAAATCCTTTAACTTTTATTCATTATCTTTAGAAATTTAACATTTAATTTCCAAAATTTTATCATTTTCCAAAGATTAATTTTTTCGTAAAAGTTATTAAAACAACAAAAATATAGTTTCTGTAGCACTAAAAAATGCTACGTAAAGTTATAGTTTAAAACAGTTCATTTAACAAAAGACAGCGTTTAAGTGCTGTAATAGATTTCCTTTAAATTTCAAATAAACTTAAATGTTAAGTTTAACCACTATAACGTTTACAAAGTGCTATAATAGCCTTTATTTCAATTTAACTTTTTAGTTCATTTAAACAACTGCAGCATTTACAAAATGCTTTAACACTCTTACATTACATTTCAAAAATGCTGTTAAATCAAATTCAAGGCTTCAATACAAATTTCACCAATAGTTAATTTTAATTTAAACCATTTAACTTATAAAATCATAAAATTTCACATTTTAAAATCATCATTTCAATACTCTTATTTTTATGATTTTTATAAAGTTAAATTTCATCCAAAAATCAAATTTTAACATAATTTCTTATTTAAATTAAAGTATTAAATCCCATTTCTTTAATTAATTTTATTACTTAACCATTAAGTTTTAAATTACCAAATTATAACTTATTTCTATTTATTTTACTTAATAAAAATGTCATTTTTAACAAAAGTTCAAAATTTCCCAAAATAAGTTATATTTTAAACTTTTGACTTAAAACATTCATTTATTCACGTTTTCATTTATTCAAAAATCACTTTTATTTTTATAAAAAAATCATTTTATTCATTTCAATTCAAAATATTATACTTTTACTTTTAAAAATAATTTAATAACATTTCAGAAAATAATTTATAACCCATGGGTCTGTATATAGTTTTCTAGCCTAGGTCAAGTGTGGATGTATATCATTTCAATCCGTAGTTTACAAAGAAAACCCGGCTTCTATCATTTCAAACCCACAGTCCCAAGTAAAATGAATGATTTTGAAAACCCCTCAGGCCTATCATTTCAGCCCATAACGATTTTCCCTTATTCTAAAGTCCGTTCGGTATGTATCATTTCAACCCATAGTGATATTAATCTACAGGGAACTTGCAGTGTGATAAACAGATATAAATGAACAGTAATAACATATAAATAATTGAAAGATGACATGACAGGTGTATAAACAGGTTTGTTGTCATATATAATTAATCACAGGCAGTTATAACATAATATATATTTTTTCTACACATTCAGTTGTTGTTGTTTCACAACTGTATAAGTATAAACGTCGTGTGAGTTTTACTCACCTCTAATTGCTGAAGATTTCAAAATAAAAGGCACAACAGAAAACAAAGCACGATGTCACAATTACGAACTTGAGTGGAGAGCGAATCCAAGCTACAACTCTTGTGTTACAACCCAAACAAACAATCAAAACAACACAATTTCAATATAACTTAAAAATGAAATAACTTTGAAATAAAAGAGAATATGAATGCCAGACCTTTTGCCTTGCTTCCTCAACTTTTGTTACAGCCTAAGGTATGGTTTGGTTCAGATTTGGTCAAGTTTTGGCTCAGGTTTGGGCTAGCATGGCTCGGGTTTAAGGTGTGAAAAAGTGGAGTTTTATACATGAGAAGGCGAAGGGGTTTTTAGGCAATGTTGTGAAGTTTTGGTTCAACAAATGGGCACGGTTATGGGCCTTGGGCTCGGCCACTTGTGCTCGGGTCTGGATAGTAGCTAGAGGGGTGAGGGGAGGTCTGGACAGAGGTGGCGGCGGCGGCTATGGTGATGGTTAAAGGAGATGAAGCAAAGGTGGTCAACTAGCATTGTTTTTAGGCAATAGGTTGCATTCTAGAGGGTTTTGATCACCATAGAGTCTCGGCCTTGGTGAAGATCAGAGGAGTGGCTGGTGGTGATATCATGGAAGTGATGTAGGGTGGTGGTGGCCATGGAACAAGGAGGAGCCGATCCAAACTAGCATGAGAAAACAAGGCAAAAGTGCATAAAAATAGGAAGAAAAGTGGAAAAGGAGATGGAGGCCATTACCAATTTTTTTGCAAGCCGTGAAGAAGAATGAAATGAGAATTTTTTTGCATGAGAAATGAGACATAATACATGGCAATCCAAGGAAAATACACAGACAAAGCAAGAGTAATGGAGGAGTTGTAGTAAATGAAGAATTATGTAATTTGAAAAGTCAAGAAACTGAAAAGTCATAAGGAAAAGGAAGAGTCTTGTCTCTTCAATTTACTATTTATATTGAATCAAATATAACAAAATAATTTCAGTAAATACTTTTAAAAACCGAAACAAAGTGACATAATATGAAAATAAATAATTAATTTTAAAGAAAATAGAAAAAGATTTAAAGAAATTGCTTAAAAATCCAAAACAGTGTCCAGAAATTTCAATAAATCACCGTTGGCTTTGAAAAATTATTAACTTCAATTTAAAAATATTATAAAATAAAATTTGAAATAAAAATTATTTTTAAAACATTTCCAAAGTGAAATAAATAATTTAATTTTAATTAAATAGAATTTAGATTAAGAAAATGGCTTAAAATTGCAAACTAGGCTTAAAAATTAGAAATAACTTCAATGAACTTTGGACAAACTTTATTTTAATTTAAATACATGTAAGATGAATATAAATAAAGTAATAACACATAAAATAAAAGTGAATTCATAAAATAAATAAATAAATTTTAATTATATAAAATTAAATTAAGAAAATAGCAAAGAAAATAGAAACTAGGTTTTAAAAATTGAAAATAAATTCACTAAGCTTTGGAAAAATTTTATTATCACTTTAAAAATATTTAAATGTCAAAATATAAATAATATAACATAATTATAAAAATTATAATAAGATTTATCAAGTAAAAATATCATTTATATAAATTAAAACAAAGAATATCGTTAAATAACCCTATACACACAATATTGCAAAGGGTATAACTTTCACAATTTAAATCCAATTTCGACGAAACGAAAAGCAATATTCATGATATTAAATCTATTTTCATAATAAAACATAAAACTTAAGATTTAAAATAATTTAAATTTGAAGTTTAAAAGTCAAAGTTTGAACAGTTTGACCAGAAATTCACTTTACAGTAAAATATTCAAATTATACTAGTTTGAACTATAAATCACTTAATAATCAATATTAAATTTAAAAATGAAATGTTTGAAATAAAAAAAATTAGTTAAAAATAAAAGAAAGTCCAATTTAAATAATATACAAAATCTAGGGTTGTTACACTCTCCCCCACTCAAAACTTTTCGTCCCCGAAAAGGAATGAGGAAAGGGAAAGCACAGAAAAATATAGAGTGAAATAAGATTAAGACAGGATGACAAGAAGATTGAAATTTATACCTGATAACAGTTGTTATAGGTAAGTTTAACTAGGTGGAGATGATTTTCCCAACATCCTCCAGAATCAAGAACACAGGCACGAAAAAGATCTTCTAGAATCTGATCCACCCTTTCCGCTTGACCGACGGTCTGTGGATGGCAAACAGTGCTCAGATTCAAGATGAGTACCAAAGATTTTCAAAGATTATGAAAGGTTTCTAAACAGACTGGTATAAGCAGTAGCTTCCCCATTTTGTAGCAAGATAAGGAAAATAAGGACAATCAGAAGACGGTTTGAAAAATAAAATAATATAATAAATTAGAAACCATGAAAATTTCAACTTAAATAGATAACTATTTTTTTTTGCACAGTTTAAATAAATCTTAACTATCTCAAGTTTTATTATGCTATCTTCTAACCATCTTAAATTAACAATTTCTAAGATCATGGACTTGAAAATAATCATTCATTATACTCATAATGTACTTAATAAATTTAATTCTTCTTTATTCCTACTTAAAGTTAAATTTATTCCTTTCAATATATTTTATCATCTATGCTCCTTATACTTACTCTTATTAAAACTGCTTTAATTTATTGTTAGTTCCATTAACATCATTTTATATTGTAAATTATTCAATTAACCTTTTATTCCATTTACTCCTGTTAATCATTTTATAACTAGAATTTAAGTGTATAACATTTATTTTAACCATTCAAATTTTATTTATAAAATCTTTTTATGTTGTATATTATCCAATTACATTGTTAACTTCTGTATAATTTGGGTAAGTTATATTTAAATGCAATTGAGTATTATAGAATAAAACTTTCTAATTCCCTCATCTCAAGTTTGAATCATTTATATAAAATTTTGATTTTCTTTTTATAATTGAAATGATTCTTTAAGATAAAGTTTAAGAATAAAATTTTTGATTCCTTCAAATCATTTAGAGATAAATAAATATATATACATAATATGTTAAATCAAAATTAAATCATATATCTATATATATTATAAATCAAATCATATTTTAGAAATTCAAATCAATTAGATTTCCCAAAACAACAATGTAGCAAGACTACAGAACGGTCTCTTCACTTTGAAACTCGAAAATGAAAGTCGATGATGCCGCGGTTCATCACCGAAATTATTGTGCAGCGACAAAGTGAAGAGCACAAATTTATTTAACTTTTCAGATTCTTTGGAAACAAATTTCTATTCAAAATGCTTTAAATAAGATATCCTTTTAAAACTTGAAAACACAAGGTTTGAAACCATCGGAAATTAAATTCTCAAATTCTTGTTTTAACTTCATTTCAGTTCCTAAATCAATTTATAAACAGCTATTTATAAATTCATTTATAGAACAATAAATGATAAATCAAGTATTATAATTTCAAATGATTAATTCAAATCAATTTATTAAGTTCCAAAATTTACTTATATCAAAATTTATTTTATTAACCAAATTTTAAAATAATATTGTGTCAGTTTGCTCTGTCAAAGTATTTTAGAAATCTTATCGATAGCATTGATCAGAAGAATCGATCAGAAACCCAATTCAACATCAACAACTCAAACAACATAATATATAAAACATTTTAAATTTAAGTATTAGTTTACAAATACACTATACAGGAACAGATTTTTAAAGAAGGATAGAGATTCAAATTTTGATTAACTCAAATCAAAGGAAATTCTGTTTTAAAAATAAGTTGGAAACAAGGATGACATGATTAAATAACAGAATAGGAAGATGGATAAGCTTATATAAATCGCGGGCAACCTTAACCGGGTTAATCGTGACTTAAAGAATAAGATCAATGTGGATTTATGGGGTAAATCTACATTTGACCTCAGGAGATAGAGTTTGGAATAACAAAAGATATTAGCATCTAAACCAAGGATAGATATAAATCTCTGGTGAATCGATGCTAATAGTAAAGGAGTTTTCACCTTTACAAATGAATTTTTAAGATTGGCGGGACCGCCAATTCACTATAAGCTCATTCGAAGTGGAGTTATGGGATACTCCAGAATCAAAAGGAGGTGAATGGTAAGGGACACGAATGAATTTTGGAACCGAAGGGAACGTTCTAAAATTCAAATGAAATTTGAATCAAAGAGGAAGAGATTCAAGTTTGGATGAAAGTGATTCTGTAACTAAATTTACCATACATTCTAAGTTTTGCCTCAAAGCCAAAGCTCTGATACCAACTGTAACAACCTGATATTTTCAACCATTCGCATCCATTATAAGTGTATAGGTAGACGCTCATGCCGGAATTGAATTTCTCAAAATACCGCGTTGTAAATAAAATTTGGCAAATATCAGAATATACAGTAAATAATAATCACAGACACAGAGTATTTAATAATGCAGCGGAAGTAAAGGAAAAAGTAGTTCATGAAGCTACTATATAAATATATCAGAGTTAAATAAAATACAACAGAAGAAATAAAGTACAACAGAAGTCTCAAGATGATAACCAAGTACAAGCTGAATAGAACAACAGAACTGGAATAGATAAAACTAGATAAGCAGATAATCTCCAGTGATTCCAATCTCCAGAAAGTGGAATCCAAATCTGTGAATAACTCAGGCTGACCCGAGCATAAATAAAACTACAAACACTCGAGTCAGGACAATATATACTTATATAATGTAAACCAACTCAAGTGAACTGTAATAAAGTACAAGTAACTTAAAGGATGCCTGGGACCGCCCATCCTCTAAGGATCCGTTAAACTATTTACTATGTAGTAATATTGCGCTATTATAATAATGTCTACAGTAAAATAAACTTACTTTTAAATAGCGTTTCAGGCTACCCATATCACCCTTCATACATAATAGTCCCAGCAGTCCATCCAATATCATGACATCTCCACACCGGGTGACTGTTGGAGGATACCACACGGGCTACGGGAGAAAAACAAACTCGTAGTAAAGGCTCGGTATGGTAGGTGACACGGCACATAAGGCAATGTCAGGATAGATATACCAATTACGCACACGGGCTGGTGGTAACGCGGCAGCCACATACGCCTACCTCGGAACACACTCCCAATCAAAATCGGAGGATGGCCATCTAATCAATCACCAGTAAGAGTATAGTATCGAAGGAATGTGTCCGATCGGAGGAATGACCTCACTTGGTCCGAGATCGCTCCTGTTTTAGCCACCTTATGCCAACTCACGGGAGTTGGGTCCACGTAATATACCTCAAGAACATCACCACCATCCTACTTCATTCTGGAATCTCCACCGCGTACACAGTTGTTAAAGTGATTTTCGGTATCGACAGAGAGTATGTCAGATATCTGATCCCGGTCTCTTTAACAACCAATCGTTATTATAACCCATGGTTATAATTTTAAAATATAATATTTTATACTTCGAAATAAAATATCATTTCAAATCCAAATCTTTATCAAAATAAAGATTAAATCATTTCCAAACCATTTCAATATATCAAAACAGCATATCCTTTCAAAACTTCCTTTTCAAATCATTTCAATATATCGAAAAATCATATCCTTTCAAAACTTCACTACAAATCATTTTAATATCAAAATATAATTTCAAACATAGTTTATACTTCGAAAACCCAAAATCATTTTTATTTCAAAACTATATTTATTTCAAAAACAATATCATTTCCATTCCAAACATATATTCACTTTTCAAAATAGTTTATACTTTCAAAGTTATAACTCTTTCGAAACCAAAACATTAAAATCATTACACTTTGAAAATCAGAACATTTTGAAATCATACATTTGCAATCATCCTTTAATTCTATACATTTACAAATTTATTAAATTAAACCCAAATTTAAATTTCAATTTAATTTAATCCAAACCATCATTTTCAATTCAAATTCAGTTTACTAACAAACCATTTCAAATCTTATCAAATTCAAATATAGGTTTAATCCGCAAAATACAATATTCAATCTTTAGTTTATTTCAAGGTTTGAATATCCCACCTTTCATAAATCCAATATCATTTAAATAAACTCAAATAATATATACTTCAAATATTCGTTTATCAAATAAATTAAATAAAACAGAAATCAAATATCCTTTCAAAATGTCAAAATATTATTCAAAACATCATTCATTTTTATTCATTTAAATAACTTTTAAATCCCTTCATTTTATTTAGGAATTAATTACCATTTCAAACTTATGTTTCAAAAGATTTTATATCAAAAATTAAATCTCTCCATTTAAATCATTTAAAGTCAATTCCTTATATTTATTAATTAAATATTAAATTTCCAAAACTTAAATCCTTTAACTTTTATTCATTCTCTTTAGAAATTTAACATTTAGTTTCCAAAATTTTATCATTTTCCAAAGATTATTTTTTCATAAAAGTTATTAAAACAACAAAAATATAGTTTCTGTAGCACTAAAAAATGCTACGTAAAGTTATAGTTTAAAACAGTTCATTTAACAAAAGACAGCGTTTAAGTGCTGTAATAGATTTCCTTTAAATTTCAAATAAACTTAAATGTTAAGTTTAACCACTATAACGTTTACAAAGTGCTATAATAGCCTTTATTTCAATTTAACTTTTTAGTTCATTTAAACAACTGCAGCATTTACAAAATGCTGTAACACTCTTACATTACATTTCAAAAATGCTGTTAAATCAAATTCAAGGCTTCAATACAAATTTCACCAACAGCTAATTTTAATTTAAAATGTTTAACTTATAAAATCATAAAATTTCACATTTTAAAATCATCATTTCAATATCTTATTTTTATGATTTTTATAAAGTTAAATCTCATCCAAAAATCAAATTTTAACATAATTTCTTATTTAAATTAAAGTATTAAATCCCATTTCTTTAATTAATTTTATTACTTAACCATTAAGTTTTAAATTACCAAATTATAACTTATTTCTATTTATTTTACTTAATAAAAATGTCATTTTTAACAAAATTTCAAAATTTCCCAAAATAAGTTATATTTCAAAATTTTGACTTAAAACATTCATTTATTCACATTTTCATTTATTCAAAAATCACTTTTATTTTTATAAAAAAATCATTTTATTCATTTCAATTCAAAATATTATACTTTTACTTTTAAAAATAATTTTAAAACATTTCAGAAAATAATTTATAACCCATGGGTCTGTATATAGTTTTCTAGCCTAGGTCAAGTGATACGGATGTATATCATTTCAATCCGCAGTTTACAAAGAAAACCCGGGTTCAATCATTTCAAACCCGCAGTCCCAAGTAAAATGAATGATTTTGAAAACCCTTCAGGCCTATCATTTCAGCCCATAATGATTTTCCCTTATTCTAAAGTCCGTTCGGGTATGTATCATTTCAACCCATAGTGATATTAATCTACAGAGAACTTGCAGTATGATAAACATATATAAATGAACAGTAATAACATATAAATAATTGACAGATGATATGACAGGTGTATAAACAGGTTTTCCATCATATATAATTAATCACAGGCAGTTATAACATAATATATATTTTTTCTACACATTCAGTTGTTGTTGTTTCACAACTGTATAAGTATAAACGTCGTGTGAGTTTTACTCACCTCTAATTGCTGAAGATTTCAAAATCAAAGGCACAACAGAAAACAAAGCACGATGTCACAATTACGAACTTGAGTGAAGAGCGAATCCAAGCTACAACTCTTGTGTTACAACCCAAACAAACAATCAAAACAACACAATTTCAATATAACTTAAAAATGAAATAACTTTGAAATAAAAGAGAATATGAATGCCAAACTTTTTGCCTTGCTTCCTCAACTTTTGTCACAGCCTAAGGTATGGTTTGGTTCAGATTTGGTCAAGTTTTGGCTCAGGTTTGGGCTAGCATGGCTCGGGTTTAAGGTGTTAACAAAGTGGAGTTTTATACATGAGAAGGTGAAGGGGTTTTTAGGCAATGTTGTGAAGTTTTGGTTCAACAAAAGGGCACGGTTATGGGTCTTGGGCTCGGCCACTTGTGCTCAGGTCTGGACAGTAGCTGGAGGGGTGAGGGGAGGTCTGGATAGAGGTGGCGGCGGCGGCTATGGTGGTGGTTAAAGGAGATGAAGCAAAGGTGGTCAACTAGCATTGTTTTTAGGCAACATGTTGCATTCTAGAGGGTTTTGATCACCATAGAGTCTCGGCCTTGGTGAAGATCAGAGGAGTGGCTGGTGGTGATATCATGGAAGTGATGTAGGGTGGTGGTGGCCATGGAACAAGGAGAAGCCGATCCAAACTAGCATGAGAAAACAAGGCAAAAGTGCATAAAAATAGGAAGAAAAGTGGAAAAGGAGATGGAGGCCATTACCAATTTTTTTGCAAGACATGAAGAAGAATGAAATGAGAATTTTTTTTGCATGAGAAATGAGACATAATACACGGCAATTCAAGGAAAATACACAGCCAAAGCAAGAGTAATGGAGGAGTTGTAGTAAATGAAGAATCATGTAATTTGAAAAGTCAAGAAACTGAAAAGTCGTAAGGAAAAGGAAGAGTCTTGTCTCTTCAATTTACTATTTATATTAAATCAAATATAACAAAATAATTTCAGTAAATACTTTTAAAAACCGAAACAAAGTGACATAATATGAAAATAAATAATTAATTTTAAAGAAAATAGAAAAAGATTTAAAGAAATTGCTTAAAAATCCAAAACAGTGTCCAGAAATTTCAATAAATCACCATTGGCTTTGAAAAATTATTAACTTCATTTTAAAAATATTCTAAAATAAAATTTGAAATAAAAATTATTTTTAAAACATTTCCAAAGTGAAATAAATAATTTAATTTTAAATAAATAGAATTTAGATTAAGAAAATGGCTTAAAATTGCAAACTAGACTTAAAAATTAGAAATAACTTCAATAAACTTTGGACAAATTTTATTTTAATTTAAATACATGTAAAATGAATATAAATAAAGTAAGAACACAGCAAATAAAAGTGAATGCATAAAATAAATAAATAAATTTTAATTATATAAAATTAAATTAAGAAAATAGCAAAGAAAATAGAAACTAGGTTTTAAAAATTGAAAATAAATTCACTAAGCTTTGGAAATTTTTTATTATCACTTTAAAAATATTTAAAAGTCAAAATATACATAATATAACATAAGTATACAAATTAGAATAAGATTTATCAAGTAAAAATATCATTTATATAAATTAAAACAAAGAATATCGTTAAATAACCCTATACACACAATATTGCAATGGGTATAACTTTCACAATTTAAATCCAATTTCGACGAAACGAAAAGCAATATTCATGATATTAAATCTATTTTCATAATAAAAGATAAATTTTAAGATTTAAAATAATTTAAATTTGAAGTTTAAAAGTCAAAGTTTGAACAGTTTGACCAGAAATTCGCTTTACAGTAAAATATTCAAATTATACTAGTTTGAACTATAAATCACTTAATAATCAACATTTATATTTAAAAATGAAATGTTTGAAATAAAAAAAAATTAATTTAAAAATAAAAGAAAGTCTAATTTAAATAATATACAATATCTTGGGTTGTTACAATTGTCCAGACATAGATATGTTATCATAGATACTATGGTTAAAAAGGAATGTGGAATTCATTCGGAGGCTGAAGCCGAAGATTGCTGGAGCAACCATATCGTATTTTAGAGACACATGTGACGTGGCAGTAGAGATGGAGATAAGGAAAGAGGAAATGCTTTCAACCTTTGGAAAGAACAAGCCTACGGAGACTTAAGGTCTTCAGGGCAAGATGAGAAAATTCTTCAAGAAGAAGGGAGCTCAGGAGGGCAGAGCTGCCAAGAAAAGGGAAAGCTGATATTGTTTGCTACAAGTGTGATAAGAAAGGGCACTATTCTAATGAGTGTCGATCTGGTGATGGAAAGATGGTTGTGTGAAAGAAAGACATGAAGTGTTATAACTGCAACCAGGTGGGGCATTACAAGAACAAATATCTAGAGGCAGTCAAAGCTGATAAAGGGAAGATTTCTGCTCTAGAGCCGTCAGCTTTTACGTTGACCACAAAGGATACATGAAAGTCTTTGATGTGAGATACGATTTTGATCCATAGATTACCCGTTAAAGTATTATTTAATATTGGCGCATCACATTCTTTTGACTCGCAATGTTTAATAAATAAGTTAAGTCTAGAACCATCATACCTTATTACTTCCTTAAGGGTTGCGAATTTGATAGGAGGGTATGCAACTCTTGGGTTGAAATGTGGCAATTTGAAAATTGAGTTGTTAGGTCATACTTTTGCCTGTAATTTGTTTGTGTTTGACTTTGCAGGCTTAAGGATTATTCTGCGTATGGATTGGTTAAAGCAGATATGATGCTAGGATATTTTGCCAAGATCAAACTATATCATTAAGACACCCTAGTATCCATGATCGAATTATCTACTCAATTGAGAATTCAAGTTTAGATGTTTGTACTTTATTAGGTGCAATGGAGGTGGAAGATGGGCCAAACCCGATTTTTATCATAATAGAGTATGTAGCTATCTTTGAGCCAGTTGCAGGACTACCACCAAAACGAGCTATAGAGTTTCAAATAGATCTTATACTAGGTGCTAAACCCATAGGTAGACCGCCTAGCAGAATGGCACCAACTAAGATGAAAGAGTTAATAGTGTAGCTAGTGGACTTAAAAGGGAAGAGTTTTATTAGACCAAACGGTTTGCCTTGAGAAGCGGTCATGGTGTTTCATGAAAAATCCGGATGGGTCGTTGAGGTTGTGTATTGATTACCATAAATTGATGAGAAAATGGTAAAGAATGGGTATCTTTTACCAAGAATAAATGATTTATTTGATTAGTTGGGTGGAGCCAAAGGATTTTTCTAACTGGATCTGGCAATAGGGCTTAATCAATTGAGAGTGGAGGCGGATAGTATTCTTTTAACAACATTTCGAATGAGGTGTGGTTTGTATGAGTGGTTAGTCATGCCATTTAGATTGACTAATGCACCTACTTTCTTTATGGATTTGTTGGAACAGATTTTTAGAGAGCATTTGGATAGGTTTGTATTAGTGATTATAGATGACTTTCTGATATATTCTACCAATGAGCAAGACCATGGGACTCACCTTAGAATAGTGCTTGAGACGTTGAGGCAGCACTAATTAAAATTGAAGTTTTCAAATGTCATTTTTGAAAGAGTGAAGTGAAGTTTCTTGGTCATATAGTTTCAAAAGAAGAGTTGTCTATGGATCCAGCTAAGCTTAAAGCTATTATAATTGGAAAAGACCGCAACTATGACCAAGAAAAAGAGTTTTCTTTGACTAGCTAATTATTACCGGAGATTCATCAAGGATTTTTCTCATGTAGCGGTACCGATGACTAAGCTAACATGGAAGGACGCAAAGTACGTTTGGACCAATAAATGTGAGGAAGAATTTCTGAAGCTGAAATAATTATTGACAAACACACCCATGTTAGTTGTACTAGATGGGAATCAAGATTTGGTAGTGTATACAGATGCATATGGAACAGGGTTAGGAGTTGTGTTGATAAAAAGAGGCAAAGCGATTGCCTACGCTTTCGACATCCTGGACCACACGAATTGAGATATCTGATTCCCAATTTAGAGTTGGCAGTAGTAATTTTGCTTGAAAGTGTGGAGATGCTGTCTTTTAGGAGAAAGATTTGAATTGTTTATGGATTATAAGTCTTTGAAGTATTTATTCTCTCAGAAGGAGTTGAATGTGAGACAGTAGAGATGACTAGAGTTTTTAGTAGCTTGTGATTTTGAAACTGAGTATACGCCAAGGAAAGGGAATAAGATTGTTGATGCAGTTAGCAAAAAACATTAGATGTGGGGCTAGCTATGTTAGCCGAATGAAAAAACATAGAGGCATTGACTAATTGTGTCGTGCAGTTAAGGTCGATAGCTAGTTCTAGTAAAATACTGTAATGTTATAACATTTGGAAGTTCGACTAGTAATGATCGAAAAAATTGCTTCTAAGCAGAGAGATGATCCATTAATAGCTGAACGGATCAGAAAGCTTGATGTAGGAACTGAGATTAATGATTCGAAAGGTTTTAGACTTGATCAAAACAGATGGTTGAGGAAGAAGGGACAGTTTTATGTTCCAGATGCTAATAACCTGTGGAAGGAAGTTCATAGGGAGTGTTATCAATCAAAGTTTACTATTCATCCGAGGGAAACTAAGATGCACCAGGATATGAAGAGGAGTTCATTTGGGAAGGTATTAAGAGGGATGCAGGCTTATGGGATAAGTAATGTTTAAATTGATAACAAGTGAAGCCGAGCATCAAAAACCGAGTGAGTTATTTCAACCTCTAGATGTGCCACTTTAGAAGTGAGATTCTATATCTATGGATTTTGTTGACGGGTTACCAATGTCGAGTAGTGGAAATGAATGTATTTAGATCATAGTGGATAGACTGACCAAGAGTGCACACTTCATTCATGTTAAGTCGACAAGGACGGTACCTACTTTGGCTAAGTTATTTATAAAGAATATTCCTAGACTACATGAGATTCCTAGTAGTGTAGTCAGTGATAGACATACATTGTTTACTAGTGAATTCTGCATTTTAGGTACCAAGCTAAGGTTGAGTACCTCCTATCACTTACAGACAGATGAGCAGATGGAAAGAGTTAATAAGGTACTTGAAGATTTGTCAAGGGCTTGTGTACTACAATTTGGAGGATCATGGGAAGACCATTTGCACCTAGTCTATTTTTCCTATAATAATGTTATAAGACCAGTATAGGAATGGCGTCTTTTGAAGCTTTATATGGAAGACCATGCAAATCACCAACATGTTGGTTGGAGACCGAATACATTGGTTTTTGGTCCATATATGATAAGAAAAGCCACAAAGAAGATGGAGTTAATCCGAGAAAGGAGGAGGGAAGCGCAATGTAGGCAAAATAGTTGCATAGATAAGAGGCGTAAGGATTTAGAGTTCTCGGTTAGAAACCATTTTTTTGTTAAAGTATAATCGATAAAGGGTGTAGTATGGTTCAGAAAGTTGGGAAAACTGGCACCTAGGTACGTTGGACCATTTCCTATTATAGAGAGGATCTGAAAACTCACTTACCAGATAGAGTTACCAAGCAGATTGACAGGAATCAATAATGACTTTCATGTTTCTCATCTTAGGAAGTGTGTGTGCATGATCTAGAGACTACTATTACTCCGACTCCATAGGAAAATTTAGTAGTAGAACCAAATATGACTTTTATTAGACAATCGGGTCGTGTTGTGGAAAGAGATGAGAAGAATTTAAGGAAAAAGACATTCAAGTTAGTGAAAGTCTGGTGGAGTGACGATGAGAAAGATTGTACTTGGGAGACAGAAGACGTGATTAGGGATACTTATCCTTAGTTACTTTGGTGATGTGTTCTATATCTGTTATATAGACATTTAGCTAGTAGGATATACTTGCATTTTTGTTATGCTTGTTGTGATCCTTACCGAATTTCGAGGTGAAATTCCTTAACGATGGAAGCCTGTAACACCCCTAATTTTGTTTAACATTATTTAGGAGATTTATTTGGATAAATTAAATAGAATAACGTGGAGTGTGGGGATAGAGAGAATGAGATTTGATAATTAATATGTTGGGCCTTAATTAATCAATTAACAAAATTATTTTAGGCAAAGAATAGAAGAGAATTATGAGAGGGGCAAAGTGGAAATAGTCCTTTGTTTTATTCCTAAAAACTTTACCTCCTTTATTCATTCTCATTTTCATTTCATACAATCAAAAACTAAATACAAGAGGTCGTCCATTGCTAGAAGAAAAGGAAGGGAAAACTCTAAGGGGTTCAAAGGGGAAGCTTGGGAAATCAACCAACAGCAAATCTCAATCTCTCCAATCCAATTTAAGGTGAAAAATACTATCCATCTCTTTTTGCTATGATGTTTTCGGATCTAGATAGGAATTCCAAATTGTTTATGATTATATGTCGTTATATGGTTGATTTTTCCATGATAGGATGATTGATGATTTTTCGAAATTTTATGAAATTATTATGATAGGTTTCAAGGGTAAAAGTCTAATTTATGATCTCCAATAGACTTGAAATTTTGAATGAGGTGTAAAACAATGTTTTGTAGATGAATTTTCAATTTCATAATTTTTAAGTTTATATGAATATTTTATGAATTTACTAAGGGAAAATGAGGGTTTATTTTGGGTTCTAATTAAAAAAATAATTAAATAATTATTTTGGCCCCAAAAATTTTATATGTGAAAGAAGATGTAGATTCTAATTTTTGGGAATTTTTCGCAAGTGGTTATGATTTTCAATAATTTGATTATAGTAGAGAGAAGGACATTAATTAATATTACTTAATTATATCAATCTGAAAGGTTTGCAAGTTGATTTTGGGAATGTAAAATGTGTTTTCCAACAAGTTGCTAAAAAGGATATGAAAAGATTTGTGTTAACAATTACATTTGATAAGAGGAAAGAGTTGGTAAAAGGAAATGGGTTTAAAAGGAAGCAAATCAGTTTTCTAACTAATTACAAAAACATCATTGAAGATATTCGGCACCACCATCCCTTTCGACATTTACTAAAAGCCTATATTTGGAATGATTGTATGAATAGTTATAGGAGGTATCAGATCGATAGGTTCGACATCTATATGGAATTATGCATGCTACATCTACTTAGTAGATGTGTGATGTGTTGATTTATACAGAAGTGCTAAATCAATTATGGTGGGAGCTCAATATCTTAAGGTTGTAGAGGTACAACACTCTAAGGTTTCAGAACTCTAAGCCTGTTTAAATGTGCGGCACCCTATTTGTTTTAAGGGTACGGAACCCTCAAGCTTTTAAGTTATGGCATCTAAGTTTTTAAGGATCTGACAACCTCTAGGATATAAAGGTTCGATATCCTTAATTGTTTTAAAACCCGGCACCTCTTTTCACATGTATTTTTGATATATATATGTTTTTGTAGCATTTATGCCATATGTTATGTTTTCAATACCCATGTTTTACGGCATAGATACCGTAAGTTCATAAATTCGACAACCTAGTTTATAAGCTAGAAAGCCTTATGTTTTACAAACCGAAATCTTTGTTTTTAAAGGTCCGATAGCTTATATGTTTTAGAAAATTCGATATTCCTATATTTTTGGCATTATAGGCTTATGCTTTACAAAATCAAAATGTTGTTTTCGGCACCTTATTCTGGAAGCATGGATGCCATAAGTTTACAAATTGAATAGTTTTTGTTTTATGGCTAGACTAGCCATATATTTTTAAGTTTTGGCAACCTAACTGAGGATACCTAGGTTTTAAAGGTTCTATAAACTATATGTTTTGAAAAATTTGGCAACCATGGGATACCAATGAAGGAAGATTGAATGCATTTAAGTGAATAATGTTATTTTCTTGTTATTATATAATTTATGATGGGTTCATAGTAATCCTAGGAAAACCATGAGATGTGTGATAGATAGTCCACATGATATATACAAGATGGATAGTCTCTTTTTGGGTTCATATTAAACCTAGAAAAACTATGACATGTGTGATGAATAGTCTACATGACTTTAAGTAGATAGACTATGTGTGATGGGTAGTCCATATAACCTGAGATAGACAATCCATGTGATATTGAGATGGGCAATCCACATGAATTGAGATGGATAGTCCATTAGATGTTAAAGACAAATAATCTATTTTATGAAGTTGGGTAGGGTTGGGGAGTATATAACCTTATGAAGATATATCAGTTGGGCTTACCCATATTACATGCCTGCATACTGTTATGTTGTAATGTTCTAACCATTGTGGTTGTAGGTGCACGGTTGATGATTGACATATTTGGTTAAGATACCAGTAAGGGGAAAACCCATTCCTCTCAGCAGCATGGTCTTACTAGATATCTAATTTAGTTTAAGATGGCATACTATTATTCACACCAAACTTTTTGTTTAACCCAAAGTTTTTTTCCCCTTAAGCTCTCGGGTACTTACTTGAGTAGGCCGAGAGTTGGGTTTTTAGGTTTATAAGTTGACGAATGGGCTTTCGGAGACATGCAGGAGGCAAGTTAGATATTATTAGGAGCTTTTATTTTCCACTGTATTGTTTTTCTTATTTGAATGCATGTAATGACAGCTATCAGCAGTTGTACTCTGATCAACCAAGGAGGCATCTTTATATATCTTTCTTAGAGTATTATGTAATTGTTACATTTTCTCTGAACGAGGGAAACAAATGAGATTATATAATGAATATGAAAGTTCAATAATAAAATATGTTTTTTAAAAAAATTCATATTCATATGCTTCTGATGTTATTGATACTAGTAACTGATCTCATATTGTTACTAGAGAATAATATTACTGATTACTGCAACATTAGTACCACTTATTTTCGGCCTCGGAATAAGGGAGTTTACATGTCATCGGTAGGATGTGGATCTCTTGGAGTAGATCTGGATGTTCACCTTCTGTGGTATTTTTATTTTTTACTGTATTATTTTATATATTCGTCTGTACTGTAAGGTTAGAAAGTTATAACTGTCCAGACTGATGAGGTTTGTTTTAACTCGAATATACAATGTATCTTAGAGTGGCAGCGTTTACTGTCTTTGTCATATTATATGTTATCGTTTCGCTGTAAGATCTTAATTCCCTATTATTATTATTATTATTATTATTTGAAAAGCAATGGGCTAAGGGAGCCCTACCCATTTTATTCAACTCAACAGATATACAAATAGTTCAGCACAAATACAAGAAACAGTACCAAACCTTTCATACGATGTACATATCTTAATCAAAAGACTTACATAAAAGATCAGTATCAAGACTTAACATTCCTAATTCCTTTCAGTGCAGTCTCTTTATTCTTCTTAATATTCTCTTATTAATAATTCTGTATAAAGAGTTTGAATATTCCATCTTCAAATTGAAAATTCTTCTATTCCTTTCACACCATATTTCATAAACAAAAGACTTCAAGACAATCAAGAGAATCATAGCATTTGGAGATTTCCACCTTGTTGCTTTAAAAATATTGAACCATTCAATTCTAGAAGATCTGACCAGCTTGTGAAATTTTCCATTAATAAGCAACCTGCACCAGATTGTAAAAACAAAATTACATTCAAAAAATAAGTGAGTGTCTGATTCCATCTGATTATTGCAGAGTACACAATCTACATTGTTTATCATTCCCATCATTATCAACTTTTGCTTTGTGTTTAAAGCATTTGCCATGACTTTCCATAGCAATAAGTTCTCTTTAGCAGGAGATTTATCATTCCAGATTCTTTTATACCATGGGAAATTTTATGAACTCGAATTTTCAATCAGAGACTTATACACCAAAGCTATTGAGTGTGTCTTACTTTTGATGGACCAGAGGACTTTATTCTTAGTAGATGGTAGATCCATTAAAGAAATTTTCTGCCATAATTTCCTCACCATATTTGAGCTGTAGTAAGGTAAGACAATTATATTTTCACTAATATATGCTGAAACTTTTGCATTTAGAGGGATGCCAGTCTGTCTTTGTAGTGAGTAAGATAGGCTATCTTGAATTATGAAACCAGTTTTTGCCCAAGGAGATGACCAAAAAGATAAATCTTTATTTTCTAGGGGATTACACTGAATCAAAGGAAAAAGAGTATGCCTAAGTTTTAATATATTTCTCCAACTCCAGCTGCAATGACTTGGAATGTTCATAGACCAGAATTCCTTTCCTTTAACTAGATTTTTCTTTATCCACTCTGTCCAAAGATCACCACTATCCGATAATATTTTATCAAAGTGAACAGATACCGCTGCTACATTCCAAAGTTTTAGATTAGTAATACCAAGACCTCCTTTATCTTTTGAAAGTTGAATCTTTTTATAAGAAATTGGGATGAGTTTTTTTGAAAAAGGATCACCATGCCAAAAGAATCTATTCAAAGCACTGTTAACCATAGAAATGAGTTTATTTGGAAGAATACAGTGCCTCATCCAATAATTTGTCATTGCACTTGCTATACTTTGAACTATTACCAATCTTCCTGCTTGAGTTGTTGGGTGTTAGGCCACAAAGAAAGTTTTGCAGTAATCTTCTCATATAAAGGAAGACAATCATTTTTAGTAAGCCTAGCAGTGATAAGTGGTAAGCCCAAATATTTAGCATTATGCTTCATTTCCTTCAAATCATTTTGAGCTATAATGTCAGCCTTCAAATTATCATTTATCCCTGCTAATAAAATATTTGATTTGTTGAAATTTATTTTTAATCCAGTAATTTCATGGAACACCTTCAGTACCTCCAGAATAGAAGCAATATTAGCTGAAGTTGGTTTGGTAAAGATAACTAGATCATCAGCAAAAAGAAGATGAGTTATGAGAGGATCCTTGCATTTTGGATGTAGTTGAAATTTCTTAAGTTTCACTTGCTCAAGAATAAGAGAATTCAGTATTTCCATCACTATCATGAATAACAGAGCAGAAATAGGATCACCTTGACGTACTCCTTGAGTGCCTTTGAAAAAACCTCTTGCACTTCCATTTCTAATTATAGAATAGTGAGTTGTAGAGATACATGTATATATCCAGGCTATAATTGGCTTCGGGAAATTCATTCAGGAAAGAATTGCAGCAATAGAGTTCCAAGAAACTGAATCAAATGTTTTTGGATATCAAGCTTCAACATACACCTAGGAGCGATATTTGAAATTCCATAGCCTCTTAAGAGCTCCTGAGTTAATAAGATGTTATCACTGATATTTCTCTGTGGCAAAAAAGCAACTTGATTTCTGAAAATAATCGATGGCAGCACAATTTGTAATCTATTTGCAATAACCTTTGCTATGATTTTATATGACATTACAACATGATATTGGCCTGAAGTCAGCAACATTACTTGGATTGTTACACTTTGGCACCAGAACAATGTTTGTAGAATTTACACCAATTGGTAATTTATTATGAGAGAAGAAGTAGTGAATAGCTGTGATAACATCCACTTTAATAATTTTCCATGATTTCTGAAAGAAAAATGCATTATATCCATCAGGGCCAGCACTACTATCCGGTTTAAGAGAGAATATTGCCTTTACAATTTCCTCTGATGTTATTTCTTGTATCATTTTATTAGCTTGTTGATCATCCAAGCATGGTGTTTATAAATGAAACAGAGGCAGAAGATTTGGATTTAAAGGCTTGGGATTGGATAGTATAGATGAAAAATAATCTATGAAGGCTTTAGTAATAGAATCTTCATTCTCTTGCAATGCTCCATTCACATCCTTAATGCACATGATCCTCTCTTTTGCCTGTATGATTTTAATAGAATCATGAAAAAAATCTGTATTCCTATCTCCAAGCTTTTTATAAGATTCATGCAATACTTCTTTCCTCATTAAAGCTTCAACTTCTAGTGCCTCAAACAAAGCCTTTGAAAGTTCAGATTCTTGGCAGGCTAATCTTCCATTCAGAGGGTTTAGCTGCAATTGATGTTGTATATGAATAAGCTGATTCCTTATTCCATCAGAGATTTTTGAACCATCACCAAACTTGTCTTTAGCCCACATTTTAAGTTTATATTTCAGCCTTTGAAGCTTTGTTTTGATAAAATACATAGGATTCCTAAATATAATCTCTTGTTATACCTGCAATACACAGCTATGAAAATCTTTATGACTAGTCCAAGATTTAAAAAATTTGAAAGATGGGTTGCTATTTCTAGTAATATCTCCCCATGTTAATATAATTGGTGAGTGATCAGAAATTGATGGGCTAAGAAATTTGCATGGGAGATTTGGCCAAAGATTAATAGAGTGGATATTATGAAATGCATGATCAAGTTTACAAAAAGTTCTAGGACCATTTTTGCATTTGTTATTCCAAGTAAAATTAGCTACAATATAATTTACAGGTAAATAGACACAAAGAAGAAGTTGCAAAAAAAATTAGTCTCAAGGGCAACAAGTTTTCTTTTTAGTCTGAAGGACACTTTTTAGTGTAAACTGAAAATGATAGTTACAACTATCATTCTATGATTTACACCAAAAAGTGTCCTTTAGCCCAAAAATTAAACTTCTTATCCCAGAAACTAAATATTTCTCTAACTTTTTCCTCGAACCTAAAACCCCCTATAATTTATATGAGAGAGAGATGAATTATTTAAAGCTTGTTTCAAAGGAGATATTTCTTTTAGAGATAAAGGATTGCCACCAGATTTTTGATCAGATGCAAACATGCAATTGAAATCACCAAGGACTATCCAAGGGAGATTTTGTTATACAAAAGAGGAGAGATTGGATAGGAAAGAAAGTCTTCTATCTAAATTGTCATGAGCATAAACAAATGAAATCAGAAATTTTTTGTTAGAGGGTAAAGATAGAGCATTGAAATGAATGATTTGATCATCCTCCTTTATCTTTGTCATCTTGAAAAAGTGAGAGTTCCATAGAACCGAAATTCTTCCGAAAGGAGCACTATTCAGATTATCTTCAAAGGACCAATCTGGAGCAATATTTTTACAAGCTAGAACTGTCTTTATTCTATTCAACTTTGTTTCACTAATAGCTAAAAGATGAATTTTTTGATCTTTAATCAATTTCTTCACTTCAGCTTGTTTTGATAATAAGTGCCCTCCTCTAATATTCCAATAAGCTATGTTATTGATCATCATCATAATGGTTTTGGAGATATAATAATTGTAGGATTCTTCCTTGTATGTCTTTTTCCACCTGAAAGAGATGAAAATTCCTTGCAAGATATATTATTATTTCTAGGCTGAATTTCATCAATGTTGTAGTTATTTCCACTGTTAAGGTCATCAGTTGCTTTATTGAAAGAGACACTCTTTTTACCTCTTTTTCCTTTTTTGTAATTTGATATAACTTGTTCCACTATTTTCTCTTTAGAAGAACAGGGTGGAGGTAAAATAAGATGTTTAGGAGGAGAAATATTGATATATGGAGAGGATTGTTCAGAGATATCATCTTTTCTTCTTTCCAAGGAATTTTCTTGCTTTAATAAAGTATATGATTTCATATCTAAGTCTTTTTTGTAACTGATGTTTCCTTGATGTTTTGACATTTCAACTGTACATCAGAGTTTTCTACTAAAATTTTATTATGAACCATAGTGTTAATATCAGGAACTTTTCCAACAGAAATCCTATCAATCATGTTATCTTCCCCCAATCCATGATTATTATTTGACTTAAAAAAATCCTGAAAATTTCCAGAATGTGAATTTAATGTCTCACTTTCTTTTATATGGAAATTATTATCAGCTTCCTCATCCAAATCAGACAGCACCATAAAAGAATTTGAAGTTGATATATTCTCCTTTAATCCCGAGACATCCAAAATAATATGTTCAGAATTTAAATCTGAAGAACTTTTGTTAGTACTATTCTCTTTTTCCTCTTGAACAATTTGTATTTTATCCCCATTCTTCTGCCCTGAATCAGTTAAAAGATTATATGGTTCTTTATTCCACTTAATATCATCCTTTGTACTTTGTTGATCTTTTCCTTTTCTCCTCCAAACTTTCATAATCTTCAGATTTAAATTTCTAAAATTGTGTATCTTTAAAACTTTCTCATTCAATAAATTTTTTCCATTATTTTCTCTGTAATCAGTTGTTCCAGAATCACTACCATGATGCATATCAGATCTATCAACCTTACAATATCCTGAACACTCCTTAGTTTCATGTCCAAACACTTTGCAAATACAACAGATTTTAGGCTTCTAATTATAAACAACTTTTACATGAGGGCAATTGTCACCTAATTCATCAATTACAATATACTCAGGGAGTTCTTGATCAGGAGATATTTCAATCAAAGCCTTGGCATATTTGAATCTTGTTAGTTTTTCAGTACTTTCATCAAGGCAGATCAGATTACCAGTATGACAAGCCAACCAATTAATTCCAATCAGCGTCCAAGCAATCAAGGGAATTTATAGAAATGAACCCAAACTGGAACCTTCTTAATCTGTTCTTGAACATAGCCATACGATGGATTCCAAGTTGTTATAATGAACATTTTTCCTTAGATAAAGATCGGATCAGATTGTAAGATCTTCATTCTATCTATGTCATTTGAGAATTTGAAATAAAAAATTCCATTATCAGATTTAATATCCACTTCACCTTTCAACCTCCAAACGCTTCTCAAGTGCTTATTAACAGTCAAATAGGAAAGAGATCCATCCAAGAAGAATACAACTAAGTGATCACTCCAGAACTGTATTCCTTCTCTTTTAACTTCTTCAAGTAAAGGCTTCGGTAATCCATCTCTTTTAATCTCAAATTGCCTCGGTACAAAAACACCAGCATTTCTTGGCTTTTTCTTAAAAAGCGAAGACCACTTATTATCAATTTCCAATGGCTTAGATGAACTAAAGATCTTCTCTGAAAACACATTATTAGATAGAGATGGAAAATTCTTATCAGATAATAATGTTGCTTGATTCTCAAGGATCAGACAAGTTTCTAATTCAGACAAAGATTATGGAGGAATCGAAGGAGAAGTAGAAAGAGAAGAAGAAAAGGATAGAGAAGAGTTAGACTGAGAAGATTTGGAAGGAGGAGGGGGAGGAGAAGGAAGGGGAGGAGGAGGATTCAAGGGAAAAGTAGGATTCAGAGATGAGGGGAAAGGAGGAGGAAACAAAGATGAGGGAGGAGAAGGAATCGTGGAAGAGGGAGGAGGAAGGAACGGGAAAGAGGGAGGAGGAGGAGGAGGAGAGACCGCCATTATTCATATCTGAAGCAATTACAATTTAAATGTGAAGCGATTACAATTCAAATCTGAAGCCATTATTCAAATCTTTTTATTTACCCCAATAATCTACCTTTTTGGTACTTGGATGCTTTGCATTTGAATACCATGAATGTATTAAGTGCCTGCTTTCGAGGCTCGAAAAGGTGGTTCGTTACAACAAAACACAAGAATTACCTCCTAGTTGCTTTACAAAACATTGTTGGTCCTCCTTCTATGCTTGAAAAGCATATGATTGAGGTAAATGAAATTTAAGATCAATGGGGATTAATGCAATTTTATTTTACCATTGCTTCCCAACTTCAATCTCTTGTTGATTACTTAATCGAAGTTATAGTTACCATTAATTTAAAAATTAATTTCACATTTTTAGGCATGGAAAGAGATAGAAGACCGAGGAAGGCAGTCATTTATAGTTATTAAATATTTCATCATTTTTTTCGATATGAATATTCCAAAGCTTTAAAAGAAAATTGAAGGGCCTATAATTTTGTATAAAGAAGCGGGTTCATCTAGCGAACAACATCTCTATACTTTGGACTTGGAGGGAAAAGGGAAGGAGCTTATCTACCAACATCATCCATCCCTTATCCTTCTGGACTGTAAATGTCAAGGAACAATTCACTTGTTATGAAAGACATTTGTTGTGCTAAAAGTAGTTATGGCATGTTTTATAAATTGTGTTGTGTTTAACTCTTTATAAGATCATATAGTATAAGTATGTTGATATGTAAATTAACTACCCTTTTTGCATACCTGATTTTGGTGGTGCATTGTTTTGAGATATTTTCTCCAGTTTATTTTCATGATTTTCCTTGATTGCTGATTACCGTAATTCGATCTTGGGTAGTTAAATTTTGAATTCTACGAGCGGTGTGTAGGGATTTGCAAAGCAATCATGCTTTTTGTTTATTTCTTTTGGGTATGTACTTTGGCCAGGCCTGGCGGTAGGATCAAAGCTTAAGTGACTATCACTCTTTAGATCGATGCTTCAGACAGGCCCAAATGCAAGATTAGAGGCTTAGCGACCATCTCCCTTGGATGGGTGCTTTTGCCAGGCCCAATGGCATAACTAAAGGCATGGTCAACCATTACTCTTAGGATGGGTGCTTCAACTAGTCCTGAAGGCGGGATCGAAGGCTTTCCGACCGTCTCCTTTGTATGGATGCTTTGGCATGGCCTGACGATGGGACAAAAGGCTTAATTGACCATCACTCTTTGGATGAATGATTTGGCTAGACTTGTAGGCTTTTCAACCATCTCCTTTGGATGGGTGCTTTGGCCAGGCCCGGTGATGGGACTAAAGGCTTGATTGATCATCATTCTTTTGGTTTTGAAAATTTTGAATGCCTCTTTTCGTTTTGGAAAACCAAAGGCTTAATTGGCCAGCCCTTTTCATAAGACTTTGGTTTTCAAAACCCATTAATAGATTCTATTTTTCACTATTAATGCCTCTTTTTGTTCCCGTCAATAGATCTTCAAAATGCCTTCAATTTTCAGAACGAAAAGAAGCTTAATTAGACAGGCCCTGGGACGGGTCCAAAGGCTTTTTAAAGATCTATTGACGCATCTTTTGGTTTTGAAAAATAGAATCTCTAATTACTTTGCCTTTTACATGCTTTGCATGCTTTTGCTCTAATTCCTTAAATGGAGAGGTTCTACAAACTCAAGTAGTTCTCCTTTCCTTATATAATACTCAATGATCCTAGATAGAGCTCGATAATCATTAGTATAATGGCCATTTTCTTTGTGGTCTTGACAATATCCCTCCATCATGTCTATCTATTTCTTTAGAGCTTTCTTATAAACATAAAAGTTTAGCCTATCCTTAGTAAGGAAGTACTTCCTTCTAAGAAATGAGAAGGGGTATGGCGATTTCCCCTTTTATCCCTCCTATTATAGGATTTCTTTTCTCATCTTTATACTTTTATGGGAGTTTCACATTTTGTAACCTTCTTCTAACTTTCATGCCCTTGACAAGAGGTTCCAACTCAACAAAAATTTCCCATTTCCAAGCGAATTTTTCAAAATCATGACTCATCTCGGTTTCAAAGATTGCACTTTGTGCTTGAAATCGAATGTGTTGCCTGATTTGAGAAAACGAACTCTTTTCAAATGTTGCATTATCCCTATTACCTTGGTCTAACTTTTATGATCTTAGTTTGTTGGCTAAGGAAAAGATCGTCTCTTCTCTAATGTGGAAGGGGTTTAAACACCATTTACTAGGATTATATTGAGCAGTCCTTTTCTTTTCCTCCAATATTCGAAGAGCTAGACTTCTCAAACATAACTTGTTTTCTTTACTAAATTGTTGTTCGCTTAGTGCATAGGGTAAAAATTTAGATATGGTTCAGAAGATCCTTGTGGAGATCTGATTGCCATGGTTGGAACTCCAAATTAAGTTGGTTTGTCTTTGAAGAGAGAGTGAGTGAGAGTGGTCCCTAAGTTTGGCTGTCAATGAAAGCACCAAAAATATTAGCATAAAAGTTAGGTTAAGTCAAGACAAGTGAAGGTACACTAAGGCCATAATCATAGTAGATTCCATAATAACATGCTTTCATATATCCAATGGAGTAACTATGCAACTATGCATAGTATAAGCCCTTTATTACCAAGTTCCAATTACAATTTCCCCTAACAGGCATGAATAACCAAACCAAAGCTTACTTACAAAGTTGAACGAAAAATGAAAATGAAGGAGGTAGAGGAGGACTTGAGAAATTCGACCTTTTTTGCGGGGTACCCCTCTAGTTATAAAGAATTTGGGCCATTGGATTGTTGACACGTGACGCTCCAGTAGATGGTCATGCTTACTCCATATGGCACATGATCGAATTGACATGTAGCATAATGGTTTTGTTGGTGAGATTTTCATCTCACAACACCAGATTTCAAGTAGGGTGACTGCATCTCCTATTATCTTACCAGTTGAGAATGAACAAATTTAAATAATATTAAGTTTTCCTTTAATGTAGTAATTGTATTGAGGGATGCTTACACAATCATGAAGAGGCACTTTAATTTTTTATTAAAATGCCTAGGTTAGTTTAAGTGCCAACCTTAGCAAAACAAAGCTAATTAGAGTCTACTAAAAATGGAAAGTAATAAGTGCAATGAAGTAAAGCATACAGAAATTTACATGGTTCATATTTTAGAAAATCCTATGTCCATGGGTCAAATCCTTTATTATCTTTCTTCTTCCTCGTATAATGATTTTAATGGCAGAAGAGAGTATAAGAATATAATGTAACTCTTCTGAGAATTAATAAAAAATATCTTTCTCTGCTACAATACTTTTTATTTATAGTACAAATTGTCTCATGGATTGTTGATGTCACTCCTCCGTATTCTTCCCCCACTGTCTGATGTTGCCATATGTCTTCCATATTTTGATTGTTCTAATATGCATAGATTGTCGACATAGCCATATGTGGGGAAGTTTGCTTTTGGCGAGGAGATTTGGATTTAGGTAGGTTTATTTGACTTTGAAATGTTATCATCTTAAATTGGTGAATTTATAGGTTTTTGGTTGCTTCGGTACCATACGCATCCCAAGGGGTCGGTGTTGCTTTGTGCTTGGATTGCTTGGGCCTTGTTCTAGTATGAAAAGCGACATAGTCCGTAATTGTTATGGTGGTGATGTTTTGGGGTTAAGTCTGGTTGATGTGATCCGTTTTCCTCTTGGTGGTGCAGTTTCATCTAGGAAATGTTGATGTATGATATGTCTTCTTAGTCTAACTATGGTAGTAGTACTTTGATAGAATAACGGCTACACAATTTTGTATGTTGGAGTTGATTCTTTCTTTGGAATCATCGATGCATGTGAGCAGTTCAATTAGTGACCTACTTCTACGCTTGGCATATATATCAAGATAATCTGCTTCTACAATTATCATTTTGGTACTAAAATAGATCATGAAACATAACTATGTTGGTAGTTTTATTTTTATTTGTTTGGACAATCAAATGTACCAGAATAGTTTCATAGTGGTAAGCCAGTGTTGCCTTGCATCGTTGGAGTAAATCTACTTGCTTTTTGTGATACATTATGTTCATATGTTATGGAGGTCATTTGATATATGTGAATGTTACTGCATAGTTTCCCTATATGGTGGAACAACTTCATAAATGGTAGGGCAGTGTAGAAAATTTCATCATAATTTTCTTATGCGATGTTTCCGCTATGACTTTGGCGTTTATTATGCAGATCGGTTTGGCAGGGTTTCTTTTTGCTTATATAACTATTTTGGCATCATGGCGTAGTCGTACATTATGGAAACATTTTATGCTTAAGTGTTACATTGTGATTTTATTATATGACAAAGATGGTTTTACAAATAGTGACGCAGGTTCTAGTGACGATTTGTAACCTAGGAAATGATAGTGCCATCTAAAGGTATGACAACGCAGTGTTTGTCGAAGATGGCGGCGTTGTCCAGTATATGGACTGTGCTAACTCTAAGAAGTTTGAGTGTTAATTTGCTTTAGTATAGCATAATTCTTATTTGTATTTTTGTACGTTTTATTATAGTGTTATTGTTATTTTAAAAGCTTTGGATATATGTAGTACGTTTCGTGATATAGCTTACTTGCTGTTTAGAGAGACTACTACATTATGATCTTGGCTAACCTTTTAATCATGTTACTTCACTTTACTGGACTTCATGCATAGTATTATCCAGGGATCTGTCTAATCCATTACATGCTTTTAGATCGTTCCACTATACTTTGCAGTTCTTTTGTTACTTGTATTGCGCTCTACAATTATTATCAAAAATGGGTGTAACATTTGCCCCATAAGTCCGTGCTAATGCTTTTTAGTGCGGACTTGTAATTTACTACACCCACTTTTCATTTAATGCTCCTTACACATGTCGTCATACGGATGGCCATGCTTCTCATACACGAGCAGACACGTCACTTCGATTTTTAGGATATTTTGTGAAAATCCCTTCTCAGCATTACCATCTAATTGTTTTGATTAAAATGTCATTGGAATTCAAGGGTGGTGATCCTTGAATTAATTTGTACCCATTTCTCCTTTCTTCTTCCATTTTTCTTTTACTTTCTTAATAAATAGAAAAAAAACCATAGCAATTTATGATTTTTACTTCAACTCCCTCTTATCAAGCTCGACCAGTGTCAATTCGTAAGCCATTTATTTCGCTCCTTCTTTTTTCTTACTTTTCTGTGTTTTAGATAGTTGATTGGATTTGTTTGTTTATAGAAACTACTAGTATAAATTGGTAAAATTTTAAATTATTTTAAGGAAATTATATTTAGGGTTTTACTAGTTTATCATTTGATTTTTAATTTTTTTGTGCAATCATGTATGCTTTCGAATTTTTAAGTAAAATATTGATTCTATTTGTTTAATTAATCGATTTTGTTTTTTAATTTGATATCTTCTTAAAATACGAATTCCTTATCTTTACTTGTCTGATATTTAAGTTGAAGTGGTTTTTGGGAGTTTTGATTTTAATTCACCCCTTCTTTTAGTTATCAATGGCTTCCGACGACCTTCCTAGTTCATCGAGTCGTGATTCTTCTTTTTTATATCTAACGTCGACCATTTGTGGGGAAAATCAGGTTGAAGGAATTTTAACTAAGTTTGGAACTGAGGACTATGGTTTGAGAATACCTATGACCTCAGAATGTATTCATCTATCCCTAAAGGGTATATTTCCCTTACTTCCGAATGCATTCGATGTGGTCTTTATCTCCTTCTACACCCCCATCATTAAAGAATTATTGACTATGGTTGGTCTATCCCCGATTCCGTTGGTCCCTATATCTTATCACCTCCTGGCCTATACCTACATGTTATATGTAGAAAACTTAAATCTCCCATCTTGTCATGAACTGTACTATTTATATTTGTTACATAAGAGCCTAACCTTGGGACGCATTGTATTTTATGATATTCGAGCTACAAAATCTCATCTTTCAACAACTCCGTGCGATGACTTATAAGTGGGTGGATCAATTCTTTTTCATTTCAAATCAGGATGACTTCATTCCTTATTTGGGGAACCTAGTTCTGCATTGCTCTTTCTTCCTTATTGTAGCTTTTGAGACTTCCTTAACTGACTTGAATTTTAGTTATTTTTTAGATAATTTTGTGATTTTTCAAAAGATGAATGACAACTATTTTCATCCCATAGACGACAACATTTAGTTATGGTATGAAGGTTTGTAAGTGTTTGAATTTGCTTACGGAAGACATATGGTGCAGACACAATTTTCTCTGTCCATATAACTATATGTATCATTCTATTTTGTTTATGCTTTTTACATAACAACATCGAGTGGTATATTTTAGTTATATGTACTTTGGTTGTTATGTCTTCCTTTTCTTTATTATGCATATTTTTTGCATCGTTATTATATTAAGTGTGTTGTTACCTATACTATGTATGTACCATGTCTTCGAAGTTGGTTGCCGCTCTAAAGAAAAAGAATGCAAAGAGATCAGGAGACGATCTGATCATGCTAGATAATGCAATAAATATGAGAAAAGTCGACCTTCCTTCTTCTTCTAAAGTTATTCCTCCTACTCTAATCTAGGTGCTTCCTATTAGTGCCCTTCCTCCTTCTACCCACTTCCTACCTATCTCGGGGGATGGTGCCATTCCTGATTTGATTGACGGATGTGGCACCTTCTCATCGATAACTGAATTACCTCCATCTGTAGCTATGTTTCCTCCTCTGCTTACCGAGGACCTTTTTTCTAGCTTTTATCATGGTATCTTTTAAGTAAGTTTGTTGATTATTCATCGGTTAACTTAATTCGATGGAGATTTAGAGGATATCTTATACTTTATTATGATATAATGTTATTCCTAGTGTATGGATTCTATGATGGGGTTGCATAAATGAATTGTGGATTTGGAATCGGCAGGTTGAGATCACCCAATTGAGATTGGATATAGAGTCGGTTACGTAGAGGGAGAAGGATACTAGGGCAAGATTGGAAGAGATTTCTAAACAGCTTAAGGGTGTTAACGAGTAGGTTAAATAAGCCGAGCATTTAGTCGTCAATGGGGAGGAGAAAGTTGACAAGTGGAAGGAGAAGGCAAAGGGATTTAAGAAGAGACTTGCTGAAATGGTGAGAGAACCCAATAACACAACCTTCAATGTTTAATACAAAATTTATGCTCAGGTGAAGTTTTTTTGGGATTGGCTCGACGTGATTGATGCGGAGGTCGATTTGGCTTTTATTGAGGGACTTGAAGCTATAATGGATGCATTGGATTACTGCAGGCAAAAATAGTCTTAAGAACTTAAGGAGATTACTAATTCCCCTTTTGTGGTAGTTCAGGAGGTGGTGGTGCTTGATGACTCTGATATAGAGCAGAACCCATTTGATATAGGAGCTCAATGTGGACTCGTTTTTCCAGAATCTTAAGAAAATGTAGCAGTAAATGTTTGACTACTCTTCTTATTTTGTTTTTTTGATTGGATATATGGTTTTGGGTTGTGTATTTGTGGATAGTGGGTTTATGAAATATCGGTTATTCGCCTTATCGTATTTTATTACTATTATTTTTATACGTGTAATAGTATATTTCGAACTTGTATTCTCCTACCTTTTCCTCCTAGGTAAGAGAAGCAGGCATTGAGAAACCCTTATAGCCGAAGTCATATAAGGAAGATAATTTAGTTCAAAACTTAAGGGAGTGTATTTAGTGTCTTGAAAAGCAAGCAATGGAGAGGCTGTCAATGAAAATTGAATTAGTACATAAAAGGAAAAGAGTGCTTGAGAAGTCTATGTTTAAATTAAAAAGAGATTCTCAAGGGCTTCTATTTAGGATTATCCAAGTCACTCATGAGAGAGATACGTTTTATGATCTAATATTACGTAGATGGGGTTTTTACTGAAGAATAAACATCTCCTTTTAGGACATCCCCATCTACTGTGGCTCAAAAATAGACTTAGTTGTGAGCGAGGGCAGCACTTGTTTTTATGTATTTTCGACTCTTAATTGAATTAGACATTTCCCTTACTGTATATGCATTTTCCGTATTTGATTGTTTATTAATTTCCTACTTGTTTGGTTCATATTTATAGACTGTAGTCTTTTCTCTCATCGAAGCTACCTTAACTAATTTTCCAAAAGGTAGTTGCACCCCATGCATCCATTATACTTCTCGTTGAAAGGAGCGGCCTCTTTAATTGTTATTGAAGATTACAAAGCATAGACTTAAGAACTTGAGGCCACTAACACAGATCTTATTAAGGAGAAAGATTGATTTCTAATGACATTTGAAAGGAGTTGTGTATCCAGTATAGTGAACAAGCATAGGAGTTGGAAGAATCCAAGCAAGCTAGTCTTCGGCGGCACGTCTGTATCACCAAATAACGTTCAAATATAAGTGAATTGGGAAAGAAACTCGGTTTTCTCTAGTTCGCGTTACTGATCTTGATGGGGTGCTGAAAGATGCGGAGAGTTATTACATGGTTATCTATAAAGATGAAATCATAGTGCTCAAAAAGGTAAATGATGAATTATCTTAGCAAGTTTTTATCCAACTATTTATGGAAGACGACCCTAACACCCTTCATTCTCAAGTAGCTCATGCTCCTCCTTCTAGTATGGATGAGGATAAGGCTTCTCAATGGAATAAGCGATTTATGGCATACTACCAAAATAAAGTTGATTAAGTGAAAACCGTTTATAAAGAACAGTTGAAAGGTTCAACTGGTGGGGTGACGATAGAGAGATGTTCCTCCAGCCATGATTGTTTCGGCCATTTTCAAAGAAGACCAAAAAGGCAAAAGCAGAGGTCTTAGATGATTTTGAGTGTGTGCACTATACCATCATTGAGTGGATTAACTACCTTGAACATCAAGTACTATGCTCGGATCCTACCAAATTGACCTTGGCTACACCTTCCTCCTGTTTTGCTTCACTCGCGTATATGCAATCTGATTTGGTTGAGAATCTTCAAGAGGAAAAGGTTAAGCACATCATGGCATAGATTTCCCAGAGTTATGCGGTCGACGTCTTTACATACTTTACACTGACCTTAGACTTAAGCTTTCTCTAAAGTCTGACCGGCTATATGTTTAACAAACATGATCTCAGTAATCACTGGTCAAGGGCCTACTACGATCCCTATGTTCTTTTTAGTACTGCCTAACGCCACTCGTCTGCAGTGATTTCTATTCTGACAGATCTCCCTCATCCTTCCAATTTTGGAAGAGATTCTATCTTATGCTGGCCTCTCAAAGACAAGGTGGCATTCAAAGGCGTCTCCATAATAGAAGAGATATCGTCGGTGATCCCTCTGACTCGGATTTAGATTCTAGTTTAATTTGCATTGTAATTGTTGTGAATGTAATTTCTTTAACATTAAATTCAAATTGATATCCGAAATCCATGCATGGTGTGTAAAAGAGTAGGTATAGATAAAAATCGACTATAATTTTTGTATTTACATGGCGGGCTTTGTGTCGTTGTTGCATTTCTTCTGTTTTTTGAGATGGCATTTGGACTGAGTTCTTCTGCCTCCTTCCTGTTGCTTATGCTTTCTTCAATATACTGCTCTATCTAGCTCCCTTTTTTCGTCATATTCTTGGCACACACTCCTACGGACTAATTATTTTTTGACTAAAAAGTCAAGTCATGTATTTACAATGCTTTTTTAATCGTGTTCATGCCTTTTAATAACTAGTTTGGGCCGTCTATTATTGCTACATCCAGCTAATACTTTTTATTGCACAAACTGATCGTTAGCAGTCATTTACATATTAAAAAGGATACAAATGAGAAAAAATATCTCAAACATTATATGGTTTGAGGTGTTAGAGTTTGAGGTTCTTCAAACCAAATTTCCATCGGACAGGAGAGTTGATACAGTACGTTTGACATAGCTTCTGCACTAACCAGTGGCCCTTCCCAATTTGGGCCTAGCGTCCCCTCAACAGGAGCCTTGGTATTGGCTATTACCTTTCTCAATACTAGGTCTTCCTTATAGAGCTTCTTTTCTTTAATATGTGAGTTGTATGTCTTTGCCATTCATTGTTTATAAATAGTAGACCTCACGCAGCTTCATCCCTTTTTTCTTAAATATGATCCAAGGTAGATTCCTTCAAGCATGAATTCCTTTCCATCGCATAAGATAGTCACTGATGTGATTGTATTCTACTTCCACTGGAAGCATGGCTTTGTATCCATACATGAGGGAAAGTGGGGTGTGCCCTATAGGGGATTTCATTGAGGTTTTATATGCACACAAAGCCAAAGGCGGTTATTCTACCCATCCCCTTTAGCTTTTGTTAGCCTCTTTTTTAGTAGTTTCTTTATTGTTTTGTTGGCGGGTTCAACCTGCCCATTGGTTAGAGGGTAAGCTACGAAGGTAAAACTTTTTATAATTTCATTTCTTTCACACGGGTCTACGAACTCCTTACTCTCGAACTGTGTCACATTGTTTGACACTAGTTTATAAGGGATTCCACATCTGGTGATGATATTTCTAACCACAAAAGCAACCGCATTCTTTGCTATAATTATCTCCAGAGGCTCAGCTTCTACCCACTTAGTGAAATAATTGCCACAAATGACATACTTTGTCCCTCCCTTGGACATAAGGAGAGGACCTATTAGATCAATTCCCCATATGTCAAATAGCCATGGACTTACCGTTAGGTTCAATGCATGAGAAGGAAGCCTTGAGATGCTTGCAAAACTTTAGCACCTATCACATCTTCATATAAAATGAATCTACCAGTGTTGTTAGATAGAATTATCCTAGTGTTTGGATCTTTTTTGCCAGTTTTGTCCCCGTTGGATGATCTCCATAGTATCCTTAATGGCTTTCTTTCATGATTTTGACTCCCTCCTCCTTGTTTCACATCTTAAATAAGGGAAGGAGTATCCTTTTTTGTAAAGTATCCCATAAAAGAATGTATAGTAAGGGGATTGATATCTTATCTTTCTTACCTTATTCCTATCTGTGGAAAAAGTACCTTTTAACAAGAAATGCTTGTTTAGGGTCATTTAGGATTCAACCTCCTCCCATCCCACATTTGATGGGATGAGATTCCCTTGGGTCTCATCTAATCTTTCTTGTTCTCTCTTCTCTGGCCTTGGGTTCTTTTTTACCTGGTCAGCACCAGCATATGTCGGGCTTCGAAAATGCTAGGTTTCAGCAAATGCCATAATGGTATTGTCTTAGTTTCACACGCAACTTTGGTGCGTGCCAACTTGGCCAAGGTGTTCGTAGGCGAATTTTCTTCCCTTGGGATTTATTTAATGTTGAGCCGTTCAAACTGAGAGAGTAATTCTCTTACTAGTTCCATGTATTTGACAAGAGTGGGATCTTTTGTCAAATAACTCCCCTAATCTTGATTACCTACAAGTTGAGAATTGCTATGAACCTTTATATGTGTTACCTTCATTACTTGTGCCATTTTAAGGCCTGTTATTAGTGCTTCTTATTCTGCCACATTTTTAGTTGCTTTAAATTCTATATGGACCACTTCATAATTTTTTTGCTTATCTAGGGTAACAAGTATGTAGCTTATTCCTGCCCCTTGATCATTGGATGCGCCGTCGACATATAATTGCCAAATTTGCGGGACGCCTTCTTGTTCTGCATAGGATTTCTCATCCTGCAGAGTGCATTCTATAATGAAGTCTGCTAACGCCTGCCCCTTAATTGCCTTTCGGGGGTAGTATGTGATATCATATTAGCTCGGTTCAATGGCCCACTTTAGAAGGCATCCTGATGTCTCCTGTCTTTGTAATATCTGCTTTAGGGTATTATCTATTAGAACCTTTATAGAGTGCACTAGAAAGTATGGTCAGAGCTTTCTTGCCATTAGGAGTAGGTCGTATGCTAGCTTTTCAATCACAGTGTATCTTAACTCCACTCCGCTAAGACATTTACTTGTAAAATAGATTAGACGTTGAATACCCTCCTCTCTTATCACTGCTACACTCTTTGCTTGATCCATTACTGTTAGATATATGTTGAGGTCCTCGCTTGGATTTATTAGAGAGTATTGGGGGATTGGCCAAATGGGATTTCTTTGCTTTGAAGGCTTCCGCGCATTCCTTAGTCCACTCAAAGTTCATGCCCTTCTTGACCTGGTCGAAAATGGGACGCACTTATCTTTGTCTTTGGAAATAAACCTGCTTAGGGCAACTACCTTTCCATTCAAACTCATCGCATCCTTAGGCTTCTCTAGCACCTTTGTCTCCTTTATTATTTCGATCTTCTCTAGATTGGCCTATATCCCCCTGGTGCTTATTATATACTCTAGGAACTTTCTTAAATGTATTGCAAAAGTACACTTTTGTTGGTTAAGCTTCATTGTATATAACGTTAAAGTCGCAAAAGCCTCTTCCAGGCGCTTTACATGATTTGGCACATCTTTAGACTTCACTAACATGTCGCCCATATAGATCTTAACATTCTTTCGTATTTGAACCTCAAACATCCTATTGACCGGCCTTTGGTATGTTGCTTCTACATTTCTAAGCTGAAATGGTGTTACCTTCTAACAACAAAGCGCTTTGTCAGTTACGGAGCTTGTGTTTTCTTGGTCTGGTTTGAACATTGCTATTTGATTATAACTAGAATACACATCTACGAAGGGAATGAACTCATGCCTGCATGTTGCATCCACTAACCGATCTTTTCTAGGTAGGGAATGTTATCCCACTTTTTAGTCAAAGCTGGAATATCAACAAATTGGCAAGGAAGAATGGATATCAGGAATGGAGATCGATTGGAAACAAGGCTGCAATCGATGTCGTTAAAATTTTACCGAACTCCGATCGGGACAAAATCGATGGGAGATGATGATCAAGGTTAAGGAAAGCTACATTTCAAATTTTAGGTCAATCGGAGTTCGTATCGAGGAGATATGATCGAAACAAGGTAGAAGGAATATGCTGCTCGTATCCATCTGTTTCGTATCCATACCCATGGATACGAACAGAACGTTCGTGTCCATCAAGTCAGATCATAGTGGTGGACTTCGAATCGATATCGTTCGCATCGATCAGCAGATGGCGTGTTGTATCGATTGGGTTCGCATCGATCAGATTTTGGTTCGACTCGATGGTTTCGTATCGGTCAAGATGGAAAGAGGTGGTATGTTTCGAATCGATACTCTCGTATCGATAGTGGAAGATCTTTGGCACTTTCGTATCCATGGAAGGCTATCGAAGTTCGTGTCCATCAGGTAAGGCCTCGCTCGTATCCATCAGGTAAGGCTTCGTTCGTATCTGGCTTCGTATCCATACCTTTCGTGCGCTTTTCGTATCGATCGCCTCGCATAACTTTATTTCGTATCGATTGGATAGTTCGATACGAAACACACTCCTCAAATCGATACGAAGAACGGTATGATGCACAGTTGGATACAGATGCGAAGCAAAATTATCGGCACGAACGAATGTGAAGTGTGGATGCGAGCGCGAATCAAGGGAAGAAGCGTTCAAAACAGCGAGGAAAGTGGATCAACCCAGGGATTTCACGACACGTCATCGCATGCGCACGTGCCTCTATCGAGTCGAACGAGATGGATACGAAACATGGATTCGAACGCGATAATGTTCACGAGAGTGCAATCTTGCATCGATCATATCTCATGATCTACAGATCCAAATGCAATGAAATGTTCATAGCAGCTTGCATACAAGGTAAATATTGTTCCTGCCAAGTTTCATCCTGATTGGATCATTTTTTAATGGATACGAAATCAATTCGTATCGATCACAGATCAGGTCGAAACTTGGTGGGGTCGATCGCGTGGGCCCACTCACGTGCCAGAAGAAGTCTTCCAAAGTTTTAGCTTGATATCAGCCTCCAACGCCTATAGTTAGCCTCCTGAAGCCTACAGAAAAAGGATCTTTTGGCTATTGAACGCCCAGACTCTGCCGGATTCATTTCTACCCTTCAAGACAACAATTGTATTCGAAATTCTCCATTGCTACTGCTGTAATCATCTATAACTAGCAAAGATAATCAATAAAAGATAAAACTTTGAAGTGGACGTAGGCCGGAGATAGCCGAACCACTACAAACCTCGTGTTTCTGTGTGTTATTTCTATATTGCTGTTTGTTATTTGCTGAGATCTACAACTTGTGCTTGGATATTGCTGATTTATATTTATTGTTTGGTGCTTTCACGATATTTGGGGTTTGTACCTTTTTGGCACAAACAATTTGGTGCTTTCACTGAGAAGGACTAGCACCTGCTACATCGGATTGAAGTTTGGATTGGAAGAGCGTGAAGAGTTTAGATTTGAAAGAGAATGACTCGGCAGACAAGTAGAAGACAGAGGGCTGAAAGTAGCCAACAAGAGGGAAGTCAAAAATCATCCTCCGGAGCTGGGGAGGGACAAGCTTCGATCTACATAACCAGGGATGAAATGGAGGCTATGGCCAATTCATTGCAGGAGAGATTGTTGAAAAGTCAACAGGAAATGATGCAGACTTTCTTCGAACAGATGAGAGCCGTAGGAACACAGAACCTTGGACCAACTACGGCGGCTACAAGTGCAAGACAAGGAACTAGGGTCATGGAACCCGATGGAGGACAGAATGCAGAACAGATGGAAATCAACAAAGTCTTGGGGGCAGGCCCGCAGGATCTAATACTAGAAGGCCTATGGATGGAGCTCAACAGGCTAGAGCTAGCGCTAACGTTAGTGAACCGCATGACGAGTATGTACCGGAATTCCCTCGGGGGCATGGGGGCAACCTTTGACAGATAATGCTGGATTAGCTGAGATTATCAGGAGAACTATGCGTGGAGGTCTGACTAATAGAGATTTGGAAGGGGTGAACAAAAGTCCGTTCACACGGGAAATCAGGATGGCACGAAATCCGCCTGATTTCAAGCTACCTACTGTGGAAGTATACAATGGAAAAGCTGATCCGACAGATCATATGATGAGATATACCAGACACATGGAAGTACTGGAGGCATCGAAGGAAGTTATGGCCCGATGTTTTCCTTTGTATTTGACAGATATATGGCTGCAATGTGGTTTAGGCAGTTGGAAGAAGGGTCTATCAGAACATGGACGGAGCTGGTGGATATGTTTCTAAGGCAATTTAGGGTTCATATTAAGAGGCCCAAGAACGTGATGACGCTAACGTCGGTGAAGCAAAGGACGGATGAATCACTTAGAGCTTTTCTAACTCGATTCAATGCGGCAGTTGCTTCAGTGGATCGGCCGGATCCATCAATGGTTTTAATGGCAGCCGTGTCAGGAGTCAGGGAGGATTCGGATTTCAAGGTATCTTTGATACGAGACCCACCACTAGATCTCGGGGAATTCTTTCACGAAGCTGAGAGGTTCCTCCGACAAGAGTATGCGTGTGCAGATTTAAAGTTGAAGGAAGTAAATGCGACTGAGGGTGGAGGACCATCTAGTAGAGGTTCAGATAAAGATAAAGATAAAGGAAAAAGGAAGTTGGACGATGATTCTGGAAAAACTAGGAAGCTATGGAAAGATCCAAATTTTTCCACATACACAGGATTGAACGAGACGCTGGAGCGGATATACCTGGAAACCCGGAATCGCCTTCCCTTCCGAAGGCCAGCTAGGAGAGAGCCTTTTGAACGGGAGAGGGCATCAGGAAGGCACTGCCTCTTCCATGATTTGGATGGGCACAATACCAACAGCTGCAGGCACTTGAAGGATATAATCGAGGAACATGTAAGGGATGGACAGTTGCGACAATATATCGGAACTAGGAATGCAGCGGTGGAGCAGGAGCAACCACCGCCTACCTCAAACCATGATGATGTGAGGCTTAGGAATGATGGTCGATTGGTTATCAATTGACCGAGATAATGTGAAATAAGTAACAAACCATTAGCGAGCAACCAAGTCATTTGCACATGTATGGGGACGGAGATAGCCCCTAGGCATGCTTTGAATGATGATAAACCGTGAAGCTATGGTTTGTGAAATATGTCTTGTGTTTTGGATTGGACACTCGTTTTCTGGTTTGGTTTTGCAGTTTGATTTTGGAGTTTGGTTTGAACTCCTGGTTTTGTTTGCTTTCTGGTTTGGATTTTCGCTTGGATGATTGTTTTCTGTTTTGGATATTGGTTTGGATTTTTGGTTTTCTGATTTGATTTGGATTTTAGATTGGATTTTGATTGAATTTTTATCTGGTTTTTGGTAAATGGTCGTCGGGTATGGATTACACCTGGCAAGGGGTAAGTCTCTTCGCCCGCATGTGGCAAATTGGCTTATTCAGGTCGCTGAGTATAGACTATGCTCAGCAAGGGTCCGGAGTGACCAGGATTCGGCCTAGGACTTAGGCCCCATATTATCGATTATTGTCTCAGGTCGTTGAGTATGGACTATGCTCAATAAGGGTCCGGAGAGACCAGGATTCGGCTTAGGACTTAAGCCATGGAAATGTACAACGTCCAGGGACACTGGACCGCGGTCATCAAGTGTGGATTGCGCTTGGTAAGAACCCGGAGAGGTTAGCTCAACGTCCAAGGACACTGGACCACGGTCATCAAGTGTGGATTGCGCTTGGTAAGAACCCGGAGAGGTTAGCTCAATGTCCAGGGACACTGGACCACGGTCATCAAGTGTGGATTGCACTTGGTAAGAACCCGGAGAGGTTAGCTCAACGTCCAGGGACACTGGACCACGGTCTTCAAGTGTGGATTGCACTTGGTAAGAACCCAGAGAGGTAAGCTCAACGTCCAGGGACACTGGACCACGGTCGTCAGGTGTGGATTGCGCTTGGCAAGAGCCCAGAGAGGTTATGGATTTGGATATCGACCCGGAGAGGTCCTGGATTCGATTATTGGCTATTGGATAAGGATGGATTAGAACTCGGTTATCGGGTTCAGACGGATACGGAATTGACTAAAGGCTTTGGTTATTGGATTTGGAATTGGGCATCGACTCGGAGCAGTCGAGTATGATGTACTCTGACGATATGGCATGGACTTTGGATATCAGATTCGGAATTATTCAAAACACGCCTTATTATCACAAGGCATGTTTTGGGGGGCAAATGTTATCCCACTTTTTAGTCAAAGCTAGAATTTCAACAAATTGGCAAGGAAGAATGGATATCAGGATCGGAGATCGATTGGAAACAAGGCTGCAATCGATGTCATTAAAATTTGGCCGAACTCCGATCGAGACGAAATCGATGGGCGATGATGATCAAGGTTAAGGAAAGCTACATTTCAAATTTCAGGTCAATCGGAGTCCGTATCGAGGAGATATGATCAATATAAGGTAGAAGGAATATACTGTTCGTATCCATCTGTTTCGTATCGATACCCATGGATACGAACAGTACGTTCGTGTCGATCAAGTCAGATCATAGTGGTGGACTTCGAATCGATATCATTCGTATCAATCAGGAGATGGCGTGTCGTATCAATTGGGTTCGCATCGATTGGGTTTTGGTTCGACTCGATGGTTTCGTATCGGTCAGGATGGAAAGAGGTGGTATGTTTCGAATCGATACTCTCCTATCGATAGTAGAAGGACTTTGGCACTTTCGTATCCATGGGAGGCTATCGAAGTTCGTGTCCATTAGTAAGGCCTCGCTCATATCCATCAGGTAAGGCTTCGTTCGTATCTAGCTTCGTATCCATACCTTTCGTGTGCTTTTCGTATCGATCGCCTCACATAACTTTATTTCGTATCGATCGGATAGATCGATATGAAACACACTCCTCAAATCGATACGAAGAACGGTACGATGCGCAGTTGGATACAGATGCGAAGCAAAATTATCGGCACGAACGAATGCGAAGTGTGGATGCGAGCGCGAATCAAGGGAAGAAGCGTTCAAAATGGCGAGGAAAGTGGATCAAACCAGGGATTTCACGACACGTCATCGCATGCGCACGTGCCTCTATCGAGTCAAACGAGATGGATACGAAACATGGATTCGAACACAACAGTGTTCACGAGAGTGCAATCTTGCATCGATCATATCTCACGATCTACCGATCCAAATGCAATGAAATTTTCACAGCAGCTTGCATACAAGGTAAAGACTGTTCCTGCCAAGTTTCATCCCGATTGGATCATTTTTTGATGGATATGAAATCAATTCGCATCGATCACAGATCGGGTTGAAACTTGGTGGGGTTGGTCGTGTGGGCCCACTCACGTGCCAGAAGAAGTCTCCTAAAGTTTTAGCTCGATATCAGCCTCCAACGCCTATAAATAGCCCCTTGAAGCCTACAGAAAAAGGATCTTTTGGCTATTGGACGCCCAGACTCTGCCGGATTCATTTCTACCCTTCAAGACAACAATTTTATTCGAAATGCTCCATTGCTACTGCTGTAATCATCTGTAACCAACAAGGATAATCAATAAAAGATAAAACTTTGAAGTGGACGTAGGTCGGAGATAGCCGAACCACTATAAACCTCGTGTTTCTGTGTGTTATTTCTATATTGTTGTTTGTTATTTGCTGAGATCTGCAACTTGTGCTTGGATATTGCTGATTTATATTCATTGTTTGGTGCTTTCACGATATTTGGGATTTGTGACCATTTTTGGCGCAAACAGGGAAAACTATCCTTTGGTCAAGCTTTGTTGAGGTTTGTGAAATCTATGCAGGTTCTCCACTTGCATTTGGCTTCTTTACTAACACAAGATTTACTATCAACTTTGGATAATATACTTTGCAGATGAACCCATTGTCTTTTAACTCCTTGATTTCCTCATGAGGTGCGTTGTACCTTTCCTGGCCTAGCGTGTCATGCGTCAGTCTCATAATATGCACATTAGGGTTTATATTAGGAGCATGACATATGGATGTGGTCAGTTCCTATTATGTTTGAATAAGTCTAAGCAAATACATCCATTGACTTCTTCAAGAAATTAATCAATTCTTCGTGCAGCTCCTTTGTTGGACTCTTTTCGATTTTCATTGTCTTTATAGCATCAGATGGATCTAGCTCTATTTCTTCCAAATCATCCAACGGTTCTAGGTCCTTGCTTATCATCCTAACCTATGATCAACTCCATCTTCCTTGGGTGAATTTGCAGTACTTTCCGTTGAAAGATTGTTTGACATATACTATGCATACGCCCGGTTATACTCATCTGTTTTAGTCATGTATAGATGGGTCCGTTTAGAATTTACCGTGGGTACTATGATTATAGGATGACATGTTTCAGTACATGCCTTGAAACATAATTTAGGTGCATTTATTTTAACTAGCTTTTCATTTTTTATTTCATTATTATCTAATTCAAAAGATGCAACATCATAGTTCCAAAAAAATTTATTACTAGAATTCATAGTTACATTGTATAATTCCCAAGCAAATAACCGTTCTCCCCTAACACTTCCTATCCCTACTAAGGTGGGGAATTTCATGAGCAAATCCTATTGTGAAATGACTGCACCCAGATCTATTAGTGTAGGTCTCCCTAAGAAGGCATTGTATGGAAATTATTGGTCAATAATCAGAAAGTTTTCATACAAGGACTTATGAAATAAGGAAGTTCCAACTATCGTGCGTAGTCTTGCTACACCTATTGGGATTTTAGTTGTATTGTTAAAACCATAAATCAATTTAGGGCTTGTGTTCAAAATTTCTCTTGGCAAATCCATTTTATTAAAAGTTGTCTTGAAGATAATGTTCACAAAACTACTTAATCCATAAAAATCTTTTTTATTGTGCAGTTTGAGATTTGCATGGTTATAACGAGAGGATCTTGATGCAAGAATATCACTCTAGCTGAGTCTGAAGAGGTAAAAATGATATTTGGAACTGCCTTCTGCTTGATGTGATTATATAGTTTGACGTTCTATGTGGGCTTCTTGCATATACCTATCTTGTGCCTTTTTACTCTGTTCTACTAGATTAGGTCCTCCAGAGGCAATAAGGTTGGGCGGGTTTCCTATCATACTTTTGTTACGGTCCATGGTTTGGTTCTATACCAGGGTAGCAAGATCGCCTTTCACATAGGTTCACAAATAGCCTTTTTGGATTAGCCTTTCTATTTTGTTTTTCAGGCAGCGGCAATTGTAAGTGTGATGTCCATTGACTCTGTGAAATTTGCAGCATGCACTCCCTTTGTTGAGTTCTGCTTTCTTTTCTTTATTAGGTACATTGTAAGCTAATTCAGGCCTAGCTAGTTCATAGATTTCACTTGGTGCATGCGTGAGTGGAGTTTTAACTGTGAAGTTAAATTCCCTTGGTCTCTATGCCGTTACGTTGTTAATCATTTCTGCCCTTCACTTTCTTTCTCTAATATTCTAAACTATTCATCTAACTGAAGCGCTTCCTGAAGCTTTGGCCACTTTGGTCTGTTTGTAACCAGTAGCCCTCTTTATAAAGACTTTCATGCTTTTGCATGGCTTTTACTATTTTTGTCTCTCACATTAGTATTTCTTCTTATCCCCATGTGCGCTACTACCAGAAGTGCCTCTTCATTCGTAAACCAATTCTTATCGTCTACTCTTTGAAACGCTTGATGAAACTTCATAAACTTTCATTCTCTCATTGCTTAACCGAGAATATGGTATAGAGATCCGAGGAGCTTTCATGACTCGCATGAAACCATCTTCGAAAATTTGTGGATAACTACGTTCAAGAATGGATTTCCCTTAAGCCATTTCTTATGAACCATCTTGATGCTGCCTCTGTGAGGCATGCTGGAACTAGTTTGCAGCGGGCCACCTTTTAGAATGTCCATACAGTGCTTAAATATGCATAAATGATCAATCAGTTTCGTTAACAAATCATACTTTTCAATTGTCGAAGCCTAAAAGCTATTTGGGAAATCCACTTCGATAATGGCTTTATTGAATGGAGATGAGCATTTCTCCTTTCTATTTCCCCTATTGCCATGTTCACACATTTTTGCTAAGTAATCCACACGAGCCTTTGGCTCTCTTATCTCTTTGTCTTTCTCACTATCGCATGATGAGGCGCCCTTATAAGCCGAGCTGGCCTCATTCTCTTACGCAGTCTAGTTCTTGTTTTTCTCCAATAGTTGTAGGATGATATTCGTAATATTGCCTTTAGTATTTGGGTTTATTAGTGCTTTTCCCTTCGTTTTTGTTCCTATGCTGAGTACTCTCCTATGCTGAGTACTCCAGCAACACCATTCTCGTTGATGAGAATGCCATATACTTCTCATGCTTTCATTTTCTATACAGTGGGAGAAAGTTGGCGGTAGGCCATGGTGTATGGGATTTTACAAATCTATTTTTGTTTTAAGTTACTAATTTCTCATTACCAACCATTCTTTCTTTTATTTGAGCAATAAAAGTGTTGATTTCATCAAAGGTGGAGTCTGGAGCTGCTCATTAGGGGTGGATAATTTGTTTTCGATGAGATGGCTAAGGGTTTGCTTAGTTTTGCAGTTAAGTACTTAGGTTCTTGAGGTGGAGGGTAGAAGAATTTCCCATGTGCATTATTCAAGGTTCCTTGCAAAGTGTAGGGAAGTAGATTAGGTTATGCCTTTGATTAAGGTTTGTTAGGAGGTGCCATCTTTCTAGCAACAAAATATTAATGAGATTTTTCCTCTTGCAACACCAGATTTCAAATAGAGTGATTAGATCTCTTATTATTATACCAATTGGGAGTAAACAAATTTAAGTAATATTAAATTTTCCTTTAATGTAGTAATTTTATTATGGAAGCTTACACAATCAAGAAGAAACACTTTAACTGTTTGTTAAAATGCCTAAGTTAGTTTTGGTGCCATTCTTAGCAAAATAGAGCTAAATAAAGTCTATTAAAAAATGGAAAGTAATATGTGCAATAAAGTAAAATTTACATGTTTGGATTTTAGAAAATCTTATATCCAGAGGTCAAATCCTTTATTATCCTTCTTCTTTCTTGTACAATGTTTTTAATGGTAGAAAATAGTACAGGAGTATAAGGTAATTTTTCAGAGAATTAATCAAAATTCTCTTTCTCTACTACGGTACTTTTCTATTTATAGCAGAAATTCTCTCATGGATTATTGACATCATTCCTCTACATTCTGCCCCCATCGTCTGATGTTGTCATGTGTCCTCCATCTGTTGATTGTTGTAGTGTGCATAGACTGTTGACGTGGCAATAGACAGAAAAGTTTGCATTTGGCGAGGAGATTTGGATTTAGGCGGGGAGATTTGGATTTAGGCGGGGTGATTTGAATTTGTAATTTTATTGTTCAAAATTGGTTATTGTTAGTGTTGCTTTGGTATCATATGCAACCCAAGGGATCGGTGATGTGCTTGGGTTGTTGTGCCTTGTTCTACTATGAAAGGGCAACATGGTTTGTAATTGGTGTGGTAGTAGTGTTTGGGGCTGAGTCCGGGTGATGTGATCCAGTTTACTCTTGGTAGTGTAGTTTCATCTTGGAGATGTTGCAATGCGACACATCTTCTTGGTCTAATTACGATAGCACGACTTTCACAGAATAATGGCTGCATAGTTTTGTGTGTTGAATGGTTTCTTTCTTTAGAGTCGTTGATGCACGTGAGAGGTTCAGATAGTGACCTTCTTTTGCACTTGGCATATCTGCACTTGGAATTTGGACAATCAAATATATTAAGCGCAAACAATAACAAGGAAAAAAGTTGTTTTGGCCTTAGAATTTGGACTATTAAATGGCTTGGTACTTTTAAGGAAATAAGGTTTGCTTCATTTATAATAAGAGGTATTAAGTAACTGAATGAGGCATTTTCCTTGACTTACATTAGGTTAGTCCTGTGCAGTTAAAGCGCTCGGCAGATTCAATGTAGCGGAGGTGCAAAAAGTCATAGTAGAGATACAACGATGATATAGCGGGATATGGCGGATGACTCTAAAATAGCATATAAAACTCATACTTAATGTTTTTACAAATATAAAAATAGTAACTAAATGAAAATTTAACATTCAATTGAATTATAGTTATTACAAAAATAATTTTAAATAAAAACATATGCAAATATACTGTAAATAAACATAAAACTGTTATATAACATAATTGAATTTAATAGAATATTAGAGTATTTTCATTTCTAAAAACATATTAAAAATTCAATTAAACAAAATAATTTCTTTATTTTTATAATGTATAAATGTCATTTTTTAATTCATTTCTTTTAAAGAAGATATAGCGGAAATAACGGAATATAGTGGGAATAACGGAATATAGTGAAAATAGCAGGGCTTAAAGTAGAAATGCTACATTTGAGGCTATATGGAAAAATCGTAGCGGTAGAAATCCGCTATGAGATATAGCAGGGTTATAGCGGGGTAATAGTGAGGCATTAACTACATAGGATTAGTCTAAATTGGATGTCAACTGAGAAGGGTCGGTGGGCTATATCAGTATTTTTGTTGGACCGATATTTAGTAGTAGGGCTGGCATACAGGCTATGACCACCAACAGTTATGAGCGGTCGATAGCAAAGACTCGGATTATGCCTTGATGGATTTCATTTTCTACTAGTGTAGAATCCGTATGAGGTAAGCATAGACCTCAAAGTTAGTTGGTTAGACATTTGCTTATCGAAAGTGGGCTAGTTAACCTTTAGACGAGTCTTTAAGATATGTTAGTAGTACAACAATTAAATTATAAATTATAAAGCCGTATATATAGGTCATCGTCTCTGTAGTTAGGACTAATTGACTGGCGTTTATGTTAAAGAGGGTCCACATCAGGAATTGAGGTATTAAATGGTTGTTGGGTCTTCCTCCTTCCTACTCAAGAAGTATTAAGTGGCCGAGGTTTTTGGGTAGTTTATGTTTATATGTATATGTATGTATGTATGTGTGTGTGTGTGTAGTTATACCTTGGAGGAGGTTAGGTACATCGTACGTGTACATAGAATTTAACGGGTTAGCCGTAAATAATAGACATAACACTTAAATAGAAATTAATCGGCATAGATTAGTTTTATGGGGAAAGTACGTAAATTTTTAGTCACTAGAATGTTGTTCCGAGCCCCTCCTCACTACAACCTACATGATAGATTAGAGGGAAAGGTCACTAGAGCAAGATGGAAACGGTAGACGGAGAAGTCTTCTTATCATGCTTGGTGCTGACATGACATTTAGATATCAAACGAATTCTATTAATTCGAAGGTAAAAGCCTCAGTCAGTATTTATGTCTAATTATATTTTCCTGTGATTTTTTATTTATCGATCTCTGGTATATTTATGTTTATTAAAGCTTAACAAAACCAACTATTTGTTCCCTAACGAACTTGGGATTAGATTTAATCAAAATTCTGGCCCATTAAAGTGTGGGTTGTTACATTTATAATAGTAGAGAGCATGCTTTGTGGTTTCATACATAGAACCACATCTAAGGCATCAGGAATTGTTATAGATGGATAAGGCTCTGCTTGCTTCATGAAAAGAAGAAAACTGGCACTTGTAAAAATCAAACTAGGTCATTTAAAATAACACCAAGAATAAAATAAGAAATTAATGTGAACTATAAGGGTTTAAGGTGCAACACGCGGTTGAATGGTAAAATATTATCACCGTCAGTGCACAAGGGGAGACCCAAAGTAGAAGCATGAAGCTGTGCAGTTAAAGCGCTTGGCAGATTCGAAGCGTTGGAGGTGCAAAAAGTCGTAACGGGGATACAACGAGGATATAGCGGGATATAGCGGATGACTCTAAAATAGAATATAAAACTCATACTTAATGTTTTTATAAATATATAAATGGTAATTAAATGAAAAATTATCATTCAATTGAATTATAATTAATACATAAATAATTTTAAACAAAAAATATGTGCGAATATACTTTAAATAAATGTAAAACTGTTATATAACATAATTGAATTTAGTAGAATATTAAAGTATTTTCATTTCTGAAAATATATTGAAAATTAAATCAAATAAATTAGTTTCATAATTTTTATAATGTATAAATGCGTTTTTTAATTCATTTTATTGAAGAAGATATAGTGGAAATAACAAAATATAGCGCGTATAACGGGATATAGCAGAAATAGCGGGGATTAAAGCGGAAATGCTATATTTTGAGGCTATATGAAAAAATCGTAGCGGTAGAAATCCGCTATGAGATATAGCGGGGTATTAGCAGGGCATTAACTACACTGGCATAAAGAGAAACTAATAAAAATAGCAAACTGGAAGTAGAATTGAAAGGAATTACACTACACTGCCATATTTTAGGGTGAGAAAAGGAATGTTTGAGTTCGTAATTGTGTTTTGTGAATATGGTGGGGAGATAAATTACAATGGGAAGTATCCAGAATATGGATCGGGTATGATAGCATGTGGTTAACCGCATTTGTTATGTCGAGAGGGTTGGGTATGGGGCATGGGTTGTTGTTGGACTCGGGTAAAGTTAATGAATTGCTTCAAATAATGTGTAAATTTTGTATATGATCTGTTAGATTAATACAGGAAAATTGAAACTTGTCCCAAGGACAAATTATATCAACTTAATACACACATTTAAGGTAAGTTAAAAGTTTAATATATTTAAATATATTATATAAATACAATCGCAAAATATTGACTAAGTAATATGTTAAATTTATACATGTACATATACATATGCTGTGCATATATATACACATACACATTTACATACATACTTGCATGTATGCATATTTAATTAAAACCCAAAAAACTATTTTTTTGTATATGGTTAAATTAATATATGCTTCAAAGATATACATGTATTTTATTTAATTATAGGTAATCGAACCCTAGCATTTATTATACTTATATTATATTAATTTTATCAATAAAAAAATTGGTCATATGCCTTATAATATATGTTTATATTTTATTGAATTTCAATTATCGACAACTCCGACACGCACACAGATATATATGAAGTGATGATTATATTTATACAATTATATATATATATATATATGAGATGTTTTAGATATATTTGTATATCATGTCGCCATAAATATGAATGATCACATATGTACACCATGTCATTTTTATGCATCGTTTGATTTTGTATGTGCGTATTCATATACCATGTGATATTACTATTTCTTAAATAATATATGTAAATGAAATGTTTAATAATAAATATAACATAAAATAATCAAAGTAAAATTAAATTAACCTTTTTAAAACACAAAACTCTCCTTGTATTACATTAAAGTTAAGAATGATTTAATGTAACAAAATTATTCATGATAATAGAAGTTAAAGATCGCAATAATTAACTAAAGGGCTTTTCTTTGAAATTTGCCTCCTTTAACCCAACCGCCCAATGTACCTGATTCAACATGAAGTGTCATCCATCTTATTGAAAACCACTCTGATAGCTCTCATACGAAGCATATTAATTTTAAGCAGTTCTTTTTCATGTTTAAAGAGGAACACAACATGATCAAGTTAACGAAATGCCCACACCAAAGATAACCCTTTATATATGAATGAAAAAAAATTGGTTTCATGGAGATATGTTTGAGATTTTTTCAAACTTGATCGTCTTGGTTTAAGATACTTAGTACAATAGGGGCGTTGATCTAACATATCTAGTGATGACTGATTGAGGCGAGTGGTAGGTTTATGTGAATCAAGGCGGAGTGTGGAATTTATGCAATTTAAACATGTACCAAACTATATGCTAGATTAAAGAGAAGGCTATGAGCTTTGTAATGAAAGGAATGAAAGCTCGTTTGGAGATATGGATCAAAATTTATGACGATATGATGTTTTGAAGCAAAATGGATTACTATAGAAATTCTTATAGGGTGTTGCCAAGCTTCAAAAGGCCAACCATTAGGCTTCTTAAGTTTTGTATTTAATCAAAGTTAATCCCACTTTTGCGTAAGTGATCGACCATATGATCTTTGCAAATTATGACTTTGTGCTATTGTTGACAAATATTAGTCCAGGTTTTTTATTTTGATGTCGCTAATCGATGTAGCCTTTGATCCTATGGTTTCCATCAGTTTGAAGAGATTACCTAATGAAACTTCACCTCTTTCCTCCACATGAGAGTTCAACTACACCTAACTATAAAATTGAAATCCCTAAGTTTCTTATCATCCGAAATTGGGGTTTTCAATTGAGTGTTCTTTTGGTCTTACTTCTCTATTCAGATTAAAGCTATTTGTACTAACTTAGAAAGCTTTAATCTTTAATTCAATGATTGATTGTAGTTTCTATGGTAGTTTGTGATAAAGTAATAAAAAAGTTGTTGGATCTTTTTTGACGACGGTCAATTTTAAAAAAAAAACGTGTTCAATCCCAATGTCCTATTTTTTTAATCTCTTTGTTTTTGTTTGGTAATTGGGTATAACACATCTCTTTGTTAAATCTAATATCGATATCTAATCAACAGACTAGATTTTGGGAGTTCCGACATTAGTAGCGTATTTTTCACTACAATGAACATGATGTCTTACTTTTGATACTGTAAATACTAGAAATGGATTCTCACTAAAAGAGATTGGAATATGAAAATAAACAGTTTGATTTTACCTTTATAATTAGTGCGATAAATGGGGATAAACGACATTAAAAATGTTAGAAGGAGAATTAAGTAAAATAAAGAGTTAAACCGTTATAAATCTAAGTCAAAATTATGGAAAAAAGATGTACAGTTAGATATTAGACTACTTATATAATAGAATGAACTTGCACTACCGACCCCTTGAAGAAAACTATTTTATTTCGCCCATATTCACCATGTTATGTGACTTCTTTTACTCTTGAAACTCATATACTAAGGTTAATATATTCTATAAGTAGTGTTGTTATAATTGTATAACATATAAGGTTTGAAAAAATATTGTTCATATCTATGCCGTTAAAGCTCGGTTAAAGCGATGTTAAAATGCTCATCGACTATACACTTTTATAATTGAGCTCTTTTAAGTAGAAGGTCCACTTAATGTTTGTTATTTTTTGCAAAGCCCCACTAAATTGAAGTATTGAGCATTCTGTTTGCGCCAAAATTGGTCATAAACACCCAATTGTCGATGAAAGCACCCGTTTACAATCACAGATCACATATCACAGATAGTAAATATGTAGAGAAAATAAATGTGAAGAACACTCAAAAAATTAAAAGGAAAATAGTAGAAAGACAAGATTTATAGTGGTTCGGCGTTGTAGCCTACATCCACTTTGAAGAGTTGTTGTCTTATTAATTATCAATCGCTGGTTACAAGAGTATAGATGACAATTATCGAGTTATAATGGAGTTCTTCACAGTAACGGCTTAGAAGAACCAAAATATCCTTTTTCTGAAGCTCTTGGAAAGCTATTTATAGGTGTAGGCTTCAAATATCTTGCTCAGATCCCGGAAGACCTCTTCTCTCACGTGGGTGGGACAACATGATCGATCCCATGCCAATTGCATTCGGTCCGTGATTGATACGAACGAATTTCATATCGATCTAAATCTTGCCCAATTGAGCTGAGATTGATCATGAACATTCTTGAGGTTGTACGCAAGCTCGTATGAAATTTGGTGGCATTTGGACTTATAGATTGTGAGATATGATCGATGCAAGTTTTACATTCCCATGTCTGGCGCCTTCGTATCGGTCTGTCTCACATTGATCTGTTCGTATCGATCAGCCTATGGTGACGTAGAGCGGTAAGTTAGGGTAGATCCATCTTTCATGCCGCGTTGACCACTTCCTTTCTTCGTATCGATTGGCTGCTATGTCTTTCGTATCGATGATCATTGCTCCATTTCATATTGGTCATGGAACGCCGCTTCGTACCCATAGCATTTGGTTGACTTTATCGATGGTTCTTATTCCTGTTCGTATCGATATGTTCTCGGACATTTCGCAATAAAGGAAGAGTGCCGTTTCATATTGTTTCACGGGTTGTACGCTTAGCACTTGTTGCATATTGGTGGGATCGATACGAAATGCCCCTAGATGATGGATACGAATTGAAGTATGCGCGATGGATACGAAAGGATGTGGTTGGTGACCGATACGAACCATGCCATCTTTGCTTGATGGATATGAAGGAAGCTAGTGCCCAATGGATATGAAGTAGACGGTGGCCGATCGATAGGAAGTGAGCTCGCTTGCATATGGATATGAAGTAGACGGTTTGATGGGTGCGAACCGAAGCGATGTGAAGCGAGCGAAATGATGAGTACAAACGAATCGATTTCCTTGGCTTGCATCGATCATATCTTGAGCATATGAACTCGGATTGACTTGAGATTTGGAACGTTGGTTTTCATGGCTTTGCTCGTCATGTCATATCAATTGTAGCTTTATCTAGATTTGGACAAAATTTATCAGTATCCATAGCAAACTTGCCTATAATCGTTCCTCGAGATGATCTGTCTTTGGCTCTCAGTCAATTCCTTGGTGCCACGGCCTTGCCAAAAGGCGGGATAACACTTGCCCCCCAAAACATGCCTTACGGTAGGAAGATGTGTTTTGTAATGCCATAAGATGGATGTTCATATCCTATTAATGACCTGTAAAGAGATTGATAATCTTACCAGACCGCGAATGGCGATCGTTCGAGATCGTATGCCGTTTGGGGGTGGTATGTGACCGTTCGAGATCGGGTGTCGTTCGTGGCTAATGGTGACCATTCGCGGTCAGGTGGCGTTCGTGGCGAATGATGACCATCCACGGTCGGGTGTCGTTCGAGGCGAATTGTGACCTTTCGCGATCGGGTGCCTTTCGAGGCGAATTGTGACCGTTCGCGGTCGGGTGCCTTTCGAGGCGAATTATGACCGTTCGCGGTCGGGTGCCGTTGGTAGTGAATGATAACCGTTCGCGGTCGGGTGCCGTTCGAGGCGAATGGTGATCGTTCGCAGTCAGGTGTCATTCGAGGCGAATTGTGTGTGCCCAGGGGGACTTGATATCATTAATGTCAGATTTCACGTTTGGGTGAGTTTCTGAATTGTTTGTTATGGTGGTTTATCATCATCACAAAGCATGCCTGAGGACCATTCACGATCCCGTACATGTGTAAGTGATTTGGCCGTTATAGAATTATTAAAACCAAATTTACATTCAAACGGGTCTTTCAACAGAAATGTTCAACAAAGTCAAGTCCAAATGTGTGAAATAAAAAGCAAAAGCAAAACAGAGACGTCAAAGTGCAAACACCTATACCAATGCAATTGATAGTCGTATCAGAGCATGCCTGAGGATCGCTCGTAATCCTGTACATATGTAAATGGCTTAATCGCGTAGGTGTGGAGTTTGCCACTTATTCGTTATTCTGATCAGCTGATGACAAGCTGACGCCTCGATCCGAAGCCACCTTCATTTGATGCAGACGGTGGTTGCTCTAGTTCCACCATTGTTGCTTGCCTTTTCACATATTAAGACAGTAGACCATTCCGGATATGTCCTTCTATCTCATCCTTCAAGTGTCTGCAATCATTCGTACTATGACCATTTAGCTCGTGGAATAAGCAATACTTGTCTGATCTTCTTTCACTGTTGGTCGGGGTTCTCCTCACGGGCTTTCGATAAGGAACCTGCCCCTGGTTTCTTGGTAGATCAGCTCGAAAGTTTCATTCAACTCCGTATAATAGGTGAATCTCGATTCCTTTCACGGCCGCTTTGGTCCATTATCGTTATCCTCGGCTTTCCGTTTTCCCTTATCCTTGCTTGAATCTTTTCCAAGTGGATCTCCACTTTTGACTACATAAACATCAACTCGCTCTCCTTCCTCTCTCTTAGTATTTGCCTCCTCTTGCCGTAGGAACCTTTCTGCTTTATGAAAAACTCTTCCAGATCCATGGGCGGATCCCTTGTCAATGAGTTCTTAAATTCTATGCAATCAGCTATGCCAGGTACAGCTGCCACTAAAACCATGGATGAATCTGGTTGATCCACCAATGCAGCCGTTGCATTGAATCGTGCCAGAAAGCTCCTCAAAGATTCCCCGGCTCTTTGCTCTAGTGTCTCAAGCTCATCACATTCTTAGGTCTTGAAACGTGGACTCTGAATTGCCTCATAAACTTCTCAGTTAACTCGGTCCATGTTCTAATGGAACTGCTCTCTAATTTTCTGAACCATAGCGCTACTATGTCCGTCAGATATAGTGGGAAACATCGGGCCATGATCTCCTCTGATGCCCCTAGTGCTTCCATATACCGCATATACTTCGTCAGATGGACAACAGGGTCTGTCCTTCCATCGTACATCTCCAATGTTGGTAGCTTGAATTCTAGTGGATTCCTCGCTTGCCTGATTGTGGGAGAAAAGGGGCTTCTGTTAACATCTTTCAGGTCTCTATTCACTAGTCCTCCTCTCATGGCTCGTTTGACCATCTCTGCCAATCTGTCATCGTCGTCGAGCTGTAGTTCTTGTTTGTTGCCTCCGATCTGCTCCCCGAGTTCGCGGGGGAAACACAGAACCGCTCTCCTTGACGGGCGTCCATTCCTCTATCAATGCCGTGTTGAACAGCTCCACCTAGTACCGTGCCTGAGGTTGGATCAATACGCTCCTGGGGAGTGTCCCCTAACTCTGGGGATGCTCCTGATGGTCCCACTCTGTTTTGGATCCTGGTTGTTCCATGCTCCTGATCCCTATCTCTAGCACCCCTTGTAGTGCCGTTCTCTTGACTCTGCACTCTTGCTTGTCCAATCTGTTGGAGTAGGTTCTGCATCATCTCTTCTTGCCTTTTCACCATTCCTTCTTGCATAGCTTCCACCATCAGCTCCATCTCATATCGGGTAATGAAGACTAAGGCTTGATTCTCTCCTAAGGAAGCCTCCTGACTTCCTTCATGCTGGCTTCTTTCTTCTCTTGGTCTCCTTACTCACCATAGCTTTCCAGATCCAAGGCTTCAAGTCTTTAAATTCAAAGTCCAAGCTGTAGATTCCTTGAGTTCAACTCTTAGTGAAAGCACCAAAGTATTTGCGCTAAAATTGGTCACAAACACGCAATTGTCGATGAAAGCACCCGTTTACAATCGCAGATCATAGATGTAGAGAAAATAAATGTGAAGAGCACTCAAGAAATTAAAAGGAAAACAGTAGAAAGACAAGATTTACAGTGGTTCGGCGTTGTAGCCTACGTCCACTTTGAAGGGTTGTTGTCTTATTGATTATCAATCGTTGGTTACAAGAGTATAGATGACAATAATCGAGTTACAATGGAGTTCTGCAAAGTAATGGCGTAGAAGAACTAAAATATCCTTTTTTTTGAAGTTCTTGGACTGCTATTTATAGGTGTAGGCTGCAAAAATCTCGCTCGGATCCCGGAAGACCTCTTTTCTCACGTGGGTAGGCCTACATGATCGATGCCACGCCATTTGCATTCGATCCGTGATCGATACGAACGAATTTCGCATCGATCCAAATCTTTGCCTAATTGAGCCAAGATCGATCATGAACATTCTTGAGGTTGTACGCAAGCTTCTGTGAAAATTTGGTGGTATTTGAACTTGTAGATTGTGAGACATGATCGATGTAAGTTTTACATTCCCATGTCTGACGCCTTCGTATCGATCTGTCTTGCATCGATCTGTTCGTATCGATCAACCTATGGTGACGTGGAGTGGTAAGTTAGGGTAGATCCATCTTTCATGCCGTGTTGAATGCTTCCTTTCTTCGTATCGATTGGTTGCTATGTCTTTCGTATCGATGATCATTGCTTCGTTTCGTATCGGTCATGGAACGCCGCTTCGTACCCATAGCATTTGGTTGACTTTGTATCGATGGTTCCTATCCCTATTCGTATTGACATGTTCTCGGACATTTCAGAACGAAGGAAGAGTGCCGTTTCTATCGTTCATGGGTTGTACGCTTGGCACGTGTTGCATATTGGTGGGATCGATACGAAATGCCCCTAGATGATGGATACGAATTGAAATATGCGCGATGGATACGAAGGGATGTGGTTGACAACCGATACAAATCAAACTATCTTTGCTTGATGGATATGAAGGAGGCTGGTGCCCAATGGATACGAAGTAGACGGTGGTCGATCGATACGAGGTGAGCTTGCTTGCTGATAGATATGAAGTAGACGGTTTTGATGGTTGCGAACCGAAGCGATGCGAAGAGAGCGAAATGATGGGTACGAACGAATCCTTGACTTGCCATATCTTGAGCATATGAACACGGATTGACTTAAAATTTGAAACGTTGCCTTTCATGGCTTTGCACGTCATGTCATATCAATTGTAGCTTTATCTGGACTAGAACAAAATTTATCATTATCGATAGCGAACTTGCCTATAATCGTTCCTCGAGATGATTTGTCTTTGTTTCTCAGTCAATTTCTTGGTGTCACGGCCTTGCCAAAAGACGGGATAACACATTCGTTTTAGCAATTTTATTGTAAAAAATTTAATTTGTCCAGCTTACTTTCAAATAGGAATTAAATCATTTTTTGTAAGCCAAAGTGTAAATAGCACGAGTCAAGATTTTCTTGGTTTTTGTCATATTAGAGTAAACAATTTGTTTTTAAAGTCAAGATAGTAAATTGATATTGGCATTTGTAGTTCGTTTCCAATATAGCTTTTTGCGCGTTAGTTACTTGTTATGGCCTTTTGTACATTTCTTTGAAATCTACGAGTACTTTAATGACGCAATGGGCTTGAGGTCCACTAAATGAGAAATCAGAATACAGTAGGTCACTGGATTAGGGCCATAAAAATGGTTGTGAAAAATCAGCAGCCTTTGTTGCTGTTCGACGCTAGATTTCGCATTCATTTTCAAGCAAGCAATGGCTATTGCAAGAAGCAGCAGTGTTCTAACTCAACTGCTTCACGTTTCTCATCTCCCGAAGTTATGCATGCGAATTACTACTCATTCAGCTCCTACCTATCGGGCCCAAATCGGATTCGGATTGAGGATCCGATGCGCCGCATCCGAATCCGAAGGGCAGAAGAAAGTTTCCGCCCGACTTTCGAAGATGCAAGAGATTCTTAATGACGCTGAAGAGAGAGCATCCTGTGCTGGATCCGAGCCCATCCCCAAAGTCACTATTGGTAAATTACTTTCGGAAAGATAGAATATTTGTAGTGTACAACTAAAGGCACCAGGATTGTGCTTGCGGCCACCATCCTTTTTTTTACACCGGGTTCCACGAACAAATGCCAGGGGCAGCAAGGCGCGTACCGTAGTGGCCGCAAGCACAAAACCAGATGCCAATAGCAGCTATCTTTTTGTAGACTGTGGTCCGGAATTGGTTCTAGTTATATAGAAATTTCAAATATCAATATTTGTTGAAAGTTAAAATATTAGGTGTGCCTTGATGATTTATTTTTGGATATGGATTATTAATGCCAACAAACGGTGGTCTTGTGGATTTGAGCTTTAATCTCATAGTCTAAACTACCAACCGAGCCAACTCCGTTGACTGTCATTGATGAATTTTGTTATTTGATTTCATTCATAGACACAGCAGGTATCGTTATACGTACATAAAATATAAAAATGATAAAAAAATTAGCGAAATCTTCCTTGCCTGCCCTAAATATGTTTGCCTGAACATCAAGCCCTACGTACGGTTGTCCCGTGGGTTAGTCCTTTGTCCTTTTCATGTGATTTCTGAATATAAACTGGATTGGTTTAAATAACAGAAACATATCAAAGCATCTTTTTATCCGTTTCATCTTGACGAATTGGAATATGATATAAACAGAAAGTGCCACAAACTATGGTCTAGTTTTGCATCTAATTGAGCAATGCACAAACATCACGATTACACTTGTACTGGCAATAAAAAGTACTGAGAGTTTAACTGTTATATACAGTATATGTTTATATCTGTACTGCAGGTAACAATAGCATAAAACTTTGTTTCTAGTTTCCATGACATTGATAAATTGCCCTGTAGGACTATTACTTATGGATGAAAAAGGTTTTTATTTTCATTGTGCACATGCTTATGGCTATACCATACGGTATGCATGAAATAGCAACTTAAGTAATTATGGAATGCATGCAGAGCTATAATATAGTTTAAATCTTTGAATGAAACGCTGGTTCATTTGTGATAGGATCTCGTGTATTGAACTTACTTCTATACTAGGTTGTAAAATTGATTTTTTCAAAATTTTGATGATATCATAGTAGGAAGGAAATCTTTGAACTCAATCAATTTTTGCACTTAAATTTCACACTTGATTTCAATCCATTAGATATGAGGACCACTTGAAGATACAATGGGACCACTTGAAGATCAAATGGGTTGGATGCTTTAAGTGTGAAATTTAAGTATGTATTTTATGTCCTAGGATTCGATTATAATATTTAATAATTTCTATGGAGTGACGTATATTACTAGCTTGAGTGACCATTGAAACTTTGAGTCCTATATACATCATGGATCGAATAATGTTGGTATTTGTTCTACTCTGCAGACCATGTTACTGTTAGCTTTGCAAGAAGCGGTGGAGCAGGTGGTCAAAATGTTAATAAAGGTCAGTAAGAATTGTTTTTCTCATTTTTTACTCCCACATGCATTTTATGATTTATATTACTGATGTATGACACACATGACGTGTCTCTGCACGCATGTGGTGTGGTGTAGAGATGTGATAGTATATTAAAATTTGAAAATGTATTTTGTTAACTTGTACGAAGGTTGAAAATTGAAACAATGACCACCAATAAATCTTGTGCAATGACCACCGATTGTGTTTGTTAACCATTCCATTTTCAAGATATTTTTTTACCTGTACTTTCACAAATAGTAATATATGTGTATGTGTTACATACGCGCACGCGCGCGCACACACACCCACACTCACACGCACGAGAGAGCGAGCGAACGACCATTGATGGTCATTGTTAACCCCTTCATATCAACCATTGGATTACACAAATTAACAATAATAATAATTAAAGCCATTATCATATGTTATTATCTCTCACGCCTTCTTATATCATCAGTAAACCCAACCATTAATTTGTCAAATCCAATCCTTCATGTGAAGGGTTACAAAGATGTGTGTGTGTGTAGAGGGAGGGAGAGAGAGCACGAGCGACCATTGATGGTCATAGTTACAAAGAGGCTAAAATAAAGGGGCTGTGGATCCCTCCCCTCTCATATGTGTGTGTGTGTGTACATACATGTGTGTGTGTGGAGCGGGAGGGAAGGAGGTAGGGAGAGAGAGCACGAGCGACCATTGATGGTCATAGTTACAAAGAGGCTAAAATAAAGGGGCTGTGGATCCCTCCCCTCCGTGTGTGCGCGTGCGTGTGTATTGAAGAAGCAAAACGCGAAAAAACTTATGGTTCTTTGTCTTATGTGCATGAATATCTCTATTTTCTTGATGTGGGTAACCTTATCATTTCTAGCATATTTCACTTCAGGGCGATACAATTATTTTTCTTGTAGTCTGCATGACATGCATTTCAAGATAATATATTTTCTATTTTCTCTTATACAATAATGTTGTGGCTGCAGTGAACACTAAAGTAGATATGCGGTTTAATGTGAAGCAGGCATATTGGTTGACTGAACGAGTTAGGGAGCGAATACTTCAGATTGTGAGTAATTCTTCTGATTTCTTTCATGCACTTCTCAAGTGATAACTGTGTTGTGTCATTATTTGGATAAGTTTAAAGCATTATTGAAACATGCCGACATACTGTACTAAATACTATAGACATAATAAAACTCTCTTCCTGATTCATGTTATCATAATTTTCCATGAAATGATTATCCCAGTAATATTAGTTTATTTATATAAATTTAGTATATGTAACTTCAGTTTCAGTATTTAACTTTGGTTTCTTTAAATCATGACAATCGGTATAGTTAAACACCCACTGCTTGCATTTATTTCTCTTTTACCTTGTTGTAAACTAGGAAGGTATATGAGCACATCACATAACAGTATCTTTTCTTATATTATCATATTCTCTTCCTTACCTACACATTTACGGACGATTGGGAGGTTGACCGAACTTATTTAGTACTCAGACATAAATAAAGAGTAGACCTCAGTTATCCTTATTTATGTTAGCAACAGACAAGTTACTAAAATAAAAATAAAAGTATGTTTTTAGAACTGAGTGGGTTAAAGGCAGAGGTAAATATAAGTAAAACTACTATCCATATATACACGTCAGTTTATCTAAGCTAAACAATAAGGGCTTTAATGGAATTCAACTTATTTTCTTTCCATGTCCACATGCGAGTGTGCATGTTGATAACTGATAGTATACCATTTACATTAGTTGATTACATCTTAAAGAATATTTGCGTACTGCAGAGTCAGTTCTATTTCATTAACACAATTTTACATTCGTGTTCATTTTAACAGGAAAAGAATAGAATCAACAAAGAAGGGGAGATTGTGATATCTTCTACGAAGTTTAGAACACAAAAGTAATTTTTTGTTCTGCATATTTTCATACTTACAATTTTAGTTGCCTAGCAGATATTTATTCCTGTGGTTTTTATCAGGGATAACATTCAAGATGCATTGGAGAAACTTCAGGTTCTTTCCAATATTTTCCTTTACTATAAATCACAACAAATTATTGAATTTGCATGACAGTCTGATTATTACTAGGTTTACAAGTCTCTGTTTATCAAGTTTCGGGCAGATATCCCGACTTAGATGTGCGTGTTGTGTTTCAAATATAAAAAAGAAGGGAAAAGTGTTATGATGTGCGCCGTTTAGTTAGGGCTCTGATTTACTGGTAGTTTACTTTTATAGGCAATTATTGCGGCGGCATCATATGTCCCACCTCCACCTTCTGAAGAGCAGAAGAAGAGGATTGGAAAATTGTATGTTGTACTTCTCTCACTAACGTTTTAGTAATATGATTTGTTTTCCTTCTGTTTCAGTAGAATTCATTTGAACTTCTTTCATTATATGCTTTCATATTATCTCAGGGTTCTTACTACCTTGATGCCAATTCGTCAGTGAAATATATTTTGTATTAAAAGTGGACAAGTCTGCAAGCATATACAATGTTTGGCGTGAAATAAAAGTTTTTCTTTCAATTATTTGATAGGGAATAATATCATCAACTTTAATATCACTGAAGTTTGTTCCTGTTATTAATATATGCTCATAAGACAGGATCAAGGGAATATAAGTTGTATATTCCTTTTCCTTTCACAAAATAGGGATAAAGATTTTAATCTTTGGCCACATTCATTAATTATCTCTAGTGCAACACTGAAAAGTTTGGCAAGTCCGTCCAGGATTTACAAGTTTAAACCATGATCACAGTGTTTGCAAAAGTAGGCATCACTTGCTAAACTTGATAGCAACTTCCTTTGGCCACATGCTTACGTAAAACGTCATTTTAGAGCGATATTCGGCGATATCTCCTATTAAGATATATTTCTTATGAAGCTTGAATGAATAAGCAGCAACTTAGCGTTCGCACAATTCTTAATGGCTTTGTTAAGGCTTTTACCATTGAACAATATGGTCTTTGCAGAAGATTATTGAGTATTTTCCTCTACAAGAAGTAACAGTAGGCTTTGTAAAATGTTCACAAAAATTATGCATTTCTTATATCCTCCTAAAACTTCGGCATTTTTTATTACGAATTGACCGTATTATTTCCATAACAAACAAATCCCATTCAAGTTTACAAGCTTATCTAGTAAATTAACTACAAATCTCTCAAGGTTAGCGAACTTCTATTCTGTGATGCATTATCTATTTTGCATGTTACATTCACTGTGGGGAACATAAGATATTCAAGTATTGTTATACCCGTTATGGAACCGTCTCACTTATTTTGGTTATGTAAGATGATAAGTACTTGACACATTTAATGATTAATTGAAGGGCTGCAATAGGAGAGCAGAAGAGGCTTCAGAATAAGAAATCACTCTCACAAAAGAAGGAAATTAGGAGGACAAGGGATAGCTGGGATTAGTACAGTATGAAATTTGAATGCTTCTCCTGGGAACTGTTGCAGTATAGAGCTAAACCATTAGTTACACACATTCAATAAGGTATTCCACTGATATAAAAAAGAGCTAAAAAGTGCTAATCAGATATATGGCTCATATTATAATCCTACTTGTTTCTTATGGAATCGAATAACATTATAATATTTGCCTTTATTACCATGTATCATACGCTTCATGGGCATTTTGATCAAACGGAATGTCATAAACATTTTTTTGAGTACCTTAAATTTCAATAAAGATTTTACTTAAACATAATAGTTCTTAGCTTTATATTGTTTTACTTCTCACAGTTCAACACTTTCTTGTGCTCTTATTCTTATAGATATTTCTTGATGTACTCATAAATATGGGAGCGCATTCTTCATATTTATGTTTATTAACTATAAGAGGAAAGTAACTTTGTTTCTTTCATCATCCTTCATAACAATAATTCAAGATTATTCTATTTTCAATCCCATAAATATATGATTATACCTCAAATTAAATTAAATTTATAGGTGGCCAAAATACCCTCTAGCAATGATTTCAATATGAGATTTAAATCGTAAATCGTAAGTTTAAATTTTGGATCGAAACGGGATTTGAATCGTGGATCGTAGATCCAAATGAGATTCAAATAAAGTGTAGAATAATAGAGGATAGAATAATAGAAACATATTGTAGAACCTGATCACCACATTACCTCATTTCAAATAAAGCATAGAAATAGAACATCACCACCATATGTTACCTCACAGCCCCACACTACATCACATATATATTAAAGAGTATGGTAGGGCTGCTTTAATCTAGAAACTACGTATACAGTACTGGTACTTTTGCAGTTTTTGTTCAAACATGACTTTTATGCGTAGGATAGCCATAATAAAATAAAGCTGAAATATAAGTCAAAAGCTAAACATAGCTAGATAACAGTACTTTGTTACTGTAGCAGTAGTTCATACATTATCACCTTGTGCCCAAAGAATGCAGAAAAAACGAAAGAAAAAAATTCAAAATAGAAGAAGTTAGAAAGAAAAGAGAACAGAAGTTAGAATACGAAAAATAAAGCACCTCTCTCTTTCTGATGCTTCAACCTCTGTATGCTTTATCTTTCCTTTTTTTCGCCTTAGAAATTTTTGTTGGATGCTTGTTTGTGATAGATCATTTTTATACTGTTGTAAATGATTTTTCTAGAGATTCTTCTCAAATTTGGAAAAGCTGCGATGCTTCATCTTCAAAGGAATAATGATTCTTTTTCAATTTCGAAGAAAATGAGGTTTCGATTTTTCTAAATATATTCAATTCGAAGTTTAAACTGAAATCGCGATCTCATTTAGGGCATCGATA